>JAQFVV010000406.1:0-662845 GCA_028023455.1 Epiperipatus broadwayi | reverse complement strand
GTTCAAAATTATATAATGGCTAGTAAAATAATACTTTATACTATGATATCTGCTATAATAATTTATCATTGAAAATGCAAACATTATATATATCATATACGTCATGGCCAAAACTTATGTAAGGATTATTTCTTTAAAAAATGAATTATTAAATTATTATTCAATACGGATTAAATCTTTTGAATAAAGGATTTTAATATTCTTCCAAGAATTACTCGATTTTAATGGATTTCAAAAGTTGATATTTGTATTTTTTTACACAGTGCCAAGAGAGGAGAAAATAACTATGCACAATACTGTCAGTGGTAACTAAGTAACAGGGAAGCCCCCATGCCTAGCTATTCAATGTATAAAAAAGGACTTATCATAACTTTAATGTTTATTATTTTAGTATTAAATTAATATAATACTTTGAAAGTTTGTCATTATTGATTTTAGTATTAACTTATAATTAGGAAATGGATTAAGATATAATAATTTTTTATTATTATGCTTTTATAAAAAATATTCAGAAAGTGATTTCTATCATAAGTTTTATTTCGATGAATGGAGCTGAAGAAGTTGAATGCTGTGAATGATCTTACTGAGATCATTGGTAATTTTACTGGTATAATTTTTATAATTATAATTGCTTGAGGATTTACTTCTTTTCTTATATTTGAGAAAATATATATTTTTATTATAATTTATTTTAAATTACAATATACAATGCTTGAGTTTAATATTAATAATGGAAGAATGAACCATTAGTAAATTATTGTATGTATTTGTTAAGTGTTGATGAATGCATATAAATATTTTTTAAAAAACCTATAAGGATATTTCCCTTACTTTACTCTTTAGCTAAAATGTGACTACTTTGAATATGCATAATTATATGGCATTGTCTAATTGATGAAATGTTATTTTAATGAATATTATATAAAAACATAGCATTGATCTTTACATTATTCCTTAATAAATGAGTAAGATGTATAGCATTTTATAAATGATTGTCGATATCATTTGAGAATGAAAGCTTTTTAAAGAAAAAACACTTTTTGTGGATTTCGATCATTGTTTCTTCCATGTGTCATAGCATCGGCCGGGACGCGAACCCACAACCATCTGCAACCAACTACTTGCTTGCATGGTGGCTGCGATACCTCTCGGCTAACAACACATTGTTGTTTCCTATAGTATTGTTTTTTTAGGAATTATTTTAGAATGTTGTTAATTTATTATTTTGTGATGTTGAATTAATTACACAGCGGGACAAATATTGATAGTGATCAGGAAAGTAATGATATTTTGTGAAATCCTGATGCTGGAGTCATGTTGAAAGTTATTATTAGAGAATTATAGTTCCATATATTTTGAATTTTATTGAAGTATACAGATAACATAAGACTTTATATTTATTTTATGGGCAGTCACATTTCTTCTATGTCTATAAGTGCTATGATTAAGCCCTGACTTAATCTTAGGTGCCTGATGAATATAGACCTACTTCATTGATTTGCACTGTGCCCACAGTGATATAATTTTCTATTGAAACATTCTCAATTGTTATTCCATGCCCTACACTTATTTGCTATTCATTTCCACAAGTATCATTGTAAAAGATTGTTTAAGCTGGAAAAATAATGACTGAATCATTTTGAAGTAGTTATTTTTGAGAGGGCAAATGTAGTATGCAAAGATTTTTTCTTCAAATGATATTGAGATGTTTAGCAAATTCTGTAATGTGTAATATAAGAATAAAATAATTAAAACCTATATGAAAATATTAGATATCACTTGTTAGCCAATGAGATTGAAAATGATGAGGTGTGTAAAAGAACATCAAGATGAAAATAAAATAACTTCAAGCAATCCAATTTATAATTAATTTTCTTAAAATGTTTACTGTTAAGTACTTTTAGTTAAGTCATAGATTTATAAAACTTACTCCTGAATATTTTTCTTACATAATAATTTACTTTGAAGATATTTGTTATATTAAGATATTTTCTGACAAAAATAAAAGTTTTCATTTTATTGTATTATATTTTGAAAAATAGCCAGAGTGAAGGCTATTTCTGATTTTAAATTTTATATTATTATATTATCTTATTATAAATATTTTTTTAAATTTGTGTTAAGTAATGTAAATATACTTTTCTTTATAAATATTTTAAATTGTTATATTATAAAATTTATTGCTAACTTGTTAATAAATTTGTTGTTTTTTATTAAAATTACTGTAGCCAGTTGTGATTTATTTGTGTGTTAATTAATGATTTATCACATTGTATGCATGACCTACAGGAATTAATAATTGGTTATATATTATTTATTCAGCACATGAATTATAAGGATTTTTCTTAAACATTATTTAATCATATCTGATTTAGAAACTAAATATATTTTATTATCATCTTAAAGGATTTAATCATTATTAATTATTTTGAGCTGATACAATACGTATGAGAAATGTTTGATATTGCCACAATAATATTAGGATATTATATTTTTCTTTAAGAATGCCACATTGAACATGGAAAAAGTGTTGATCTCTAAATTATATAATGCTGTAATAAATGAATAAATGTGTAACAATAACAAATGTTTTATCAAAATCATTTGTGCCTGAAATACTTTTGATTCATCTTGAAGTAAATATTAGAATTTATAATATATAGGGTATATGAGCACAGACTTTCACATGACCCACCACTTTCCACTTTATCTCATAATATTAATACACCTGAACACATATATGACAAATAGATAAATAATCACCAATATACATATTTCATGATAAACCAGCAGTCATCAGTTGGTCCAGATTATCATTTCCACATGTATATACAATAAGGGCTCAGATATATATTAAGATAGCCAGTCTTCATACATTAATGGACAGGCTTCAATCCACTTCACACTCCAACTCTTCAACTGTCCATCCAATTGAAAATCTGATGATGGAATGCTTAAAGGCTACCCTGAAGCTGAGATTCTCATCACACCCATGTTGTCCTAAAGTCAATCTGATCCCTTATGTGCAGAACACAATCCATTATATATATATATATATATATATATATATATATATATATATATATATATATATATATATATGGGCAGATATCTCTATGTTATACCCTATATATTACATTTATGGACACAGGTATATAATAAGCCTGTATTTCAGTTATTAGATTTTTGTTTTTTAGAAAAGTAGTTTGGAGATTTTTGTAATGTGACTTGTATTTCTTTGCAAGGTTAGCAGAATTATTCAGTATATGGAAGATATAGGATGGTGGTCAGGAAAGTAACTGTTAAATAAAATCCTAGGTGTTAGGGATATTTTAAAAAGGATATTATATGTAAGCTGTCATTTCAGTTTTTGCTGTTATTAAAAGTAGTATGGTATTAGTCATTCTACTATTAGAATTATTCTGCCATTATTTTGAACCCATTGATTTGATTCAAACAGCTAACTATACTAATTTTTCTGACTCCTTCATTGAGAATGACCAGTTCATCCATCAGCAATGTATAGCTATTTATGTGAATACTCTAATATCACCATGCTGTGTTGAGTTCACAAATGTTGATTTGCTTTTCACCACCCAGTTCTTTTGCATTTGACTGCCTGGAAATGTGACAAAATCCATGATATGCCATTGCTGAGAACCATACCTGTCATTATAGAAGTCTACTAATGAACAATGCCATGCAAGATATATGCAGGTCTGGAAAGAAAAAGTGAGAAGTTGTTAAAGAAACTGGGAATGTCAGCCATGCACTCAATAAACTGTCAAGAAGGCAGGTGTGATCACTCCAGAGGAAAAACTATAGCAAAAATCTAAATAAATATATATGATAATTCAAAGTCTATATAGAAATTGATACAGGGGTAAGATTTTATTCTCTTTACAAACTTTTATAAAACTAAAAATAATTGAATTTTTACCACCTTTAGTGTAATTTCTTCATTTTTATTTTGATTATCGTGCTAATGTTTTTCTGTAAATAAATGTTTAAGTTTTTAATTTGATTTAATTCTCTCTCTCCATACCTTACCATACACTATCAAGATAATTTTGTGTCTATTATATATGTGTGTTTAAGTATATATTGTGTGATAGCTTAAGTTATATCAGTCTCTTACTCATTTGTTCTGACCATGCAATCAAGTGTTTTAAATCCTTTTTTCTTTCTAATCCAACCTTTGATTGGATAGCACCCAAGGATTTATCTTCAATATAAACAAAAGCAATTGGCAGGAGAAGTGTTTGCTTTTTGCAGTTATGGAGTGATTGCAATGGTCCTACAAGGTGGCTAAGAGTTGTACATTTATATACAATCTTAGATTAACTGTTGATAGGGTTAATGTGTAAAAATATTAACTATATTAACTCCTCTACTTGTATAATGGTACATCAAATTTATATAGGTTTTTATTATTATAAATTTAAAATTCATAAATCAATAATAATTAGTTATATAAATTATTCTATCAATTTGGGGATGAGAACATCTCAGTTATAAATGTCAGTGTAAATTTGGGGCATGGCAGAAACTGTTATGATATATTTATAAAGATTAATTTGAAGACTGATTAAAGAAGTGTAAAGTGAATTGCTTCTACTTTTATAATATGGCTGAAGATATCATACAACAAACAAACTACCATTAATTTATTACAGAAAAAATCAAAAAACAACATTACAAAGAACTTCAAATTTAATATGTGATATATGGTATTGAGAAGAATTTATGATTCAACCCCTGTATTTTTTTTTAGTCTTACCTTACATCATTTAACAAAATTATTTTCTGAACTTCTACAATCAGATACAAAGTCATATTAGATATTCAGTGTTTATCTTTTTAGTACATTATTTTGCACTTACTGATCTTAATTGCTTCTTAAATCCATTTTTTAATAGTGAGTCATTAGTTTGCAATATTAATTAATATTAACCATTTTAATTGCTAAAGAGTCTTTCAAAAGTCTGATGTTTCTGGACATATTATATTTTTTGGCATTATTTATAGACAATTTTATTTTTAATTCTGTATGGAGATGCAAGTGATCACAGGCATATTTTGTGCCAGGCATAGTCTTCACATTAATGATCTTTGAGTGCTATTTGTGTTAAATTAAAACAATCTATTTAATTTAGTAGCAAAATGCATGAGATGTTCTTTTAACATTTCACTCATTAGTTTCATATATTTTCATCATATTCCTTAACCCTTCATCTTATCTCTGTATTTTGGACTTTCATGATGAAGTATCCTATTGCAATACTTTTTTTTTGACTTGGAAGTCTTGATTACTTTTTAAAAGTTTAAATAAATTTGTTCAATTGAGTCATAATTGTACTACATGGAATTTGCACAGTTTTGTTTAGAGTATATTGTAGACTTCAATAAAAAGAGGTATTTTTCTGTTTGTAACACACACTATCCTATTGGAAATGTCAGCAAATCTTTAGTATTCTATAAAGAGTAATCATTTGATTAATTAGTTTTAATTTAATGATGGGAAGTATATTTGTTTTCAATACTTCTCATACATTCCATTTATTAATTGTTATAGAATTCAAAATATCAATAGATGTTAGATAGGAATAGAAATTGTCTTCCAATTTTCTTAAAGGGAGATTATTATGTATAATAAATATTTTATCAATGATATACAATTATAATGAAAGTCATGATTACAGATTGTGCCACTAATGACTGTCCTCAGAAGAGAAGTATCACAGATTTTGAAGAAGCAGATAAATTTGAATATCTAGATTTTAGCATAGTCAATGATGATCCATCAGCATTGCATAAACTGTGGGTCACAACCCATCAAGGAGTCACAAAAAATTGTTGGGTGTCATGAAAACTTTTGAGTCTCATGTTGGATAATAAATTTTTAAATGAAAAAGCAAAAACCTAAACACTATTAAAAATGCATGACAACTGCTCAGTGCATTATTGTGTGTCTTAGCACTTTTGTGCTTAAACACTTTCTTCTCTGTATTCCAATAGGATTTATATAAATATCACATTATAATGGCACTTTGCTTATATTGCTTTCATTTCTCTTGCTCACTCTCAGAGTTTTGTTCTTCTTGCTAATATCCTCCTAACATTGATATATGATACTATGTTCTTGAATTACATATTTTCTAAAAAAGGCTCAAAAAATCGTAATTGCTACAAATAAATAGATCTACTAAAAACTAAGTATTATTATACATTTTTTGTTAATATGGAGTTTTTTCAAAGTTCTTACATCAAATTGTATGTGGTGAAGTGATTTTTATTATTACTATCCTTACATGCTTATAATAGAATGTAACATAATATGATGGATAGCATAAAATTTTAGTCTGAGTATAAGGGTTACAAATGTAAAAAGATTTTACACCACTGTAATCTGAAAATATGCAAAAGAATCATAATAGCCAAAAACAATAATGTCAAAACTCTCTAAGATATGAGATGACTGGAATATTTCAAAAATCACCAAACTAAAAATGTTCATGTGTCTTATTTCCCCAATTGCTCTTTATGGTACTAAATAAAGACACCCATAAAAGCAAATGAAAATGAATAGATGCATTTGAGAATTGCTATCAAATACTGTTTCTAATCTCCTAGATTTCCCAGTGTTAATGTGCTTATTTACAAAAAAAAAAAACATAATGCCATGAAGAAAACTATCAGTACTAAAGAGGAATGGGTGATGGCATATTTTGGACACATTGAGAATACCAAATACTATAAAAAAGTTTGTCACTAAGAAATAAATTAAAGGCTACAACTTATGTCATCATTTTTAATGTGATGTATATATCAGATTAATTAGGTTATGCTTCACAGGATGTTCTTACAGCCTTTTGAGGATTTCAAACGATTTGCGGTTCATGGACTGGTGATTATAATTATCACAAAGTTTATTTTTAATTATTTTTCTTTGTCATTTTTTTTTACAAGTTAAAATGGCCATGTACATGATTGATCAGGATGCTGAATATAATGTGATAAAAATTTGCTTGTAGAAAATTCTAAATATCTACTTAACTATTTATTTTTTTAAATAAAAAATAGTACAGCAGCAAAAACAACGACAAATAGAAATATTTCATTTATTTTTTATAAATGTCTTCCTAACTTACCTCAATAAATGGTATCGCAATATATTCACGAAGAGATTCAGCTGGGATTTTATTATCAGAAATAGTATAGTAATCTTTGAGAAGTAAAATTGTTTCTTCATATTTTGTGGCTTCATTCTAATAAACAAAAAAAAATAGAAAAAAATGGAATTGTTTTATAGAGAGAGAATAAATAAATACAAGTTGATAATATGTAAAGTAGAGAATAAGTAAAAAAATTAAACGACTAATACACTTATTATTTTAATTATTATAAATTGAGAACAAACATTGCCAATAGTTTTTTAATATAATTAACTTGTTCATCTGTCTGAAGGTTTGTAATGATGGTATATTATAAGATGTGATATGTTGGACTATTTCCATCATTTATGAGTGAATTCTGAATGTATAGAAAATTTTAAACTTTATTTAAACTTTCCAAATACAAACAACTTGTTAGTAATAACACACAAATAGACAATACAGGTTAGTAATTACACAACGTTTCAAGTAGTATTATTCTCCACTCTTCTTCAGGTGTTGCTGGCCTATATGCACAGCGACAAAAAAAAATTGAAGGACTCAGGAGGATTTGAACCGACCCTCATATATAAATATATCAAATTTCTACTATATGTTGCCTTTGACAGAATAGCTCAGTTGGTAGAGCGTTTGCCTTAAATTCGATATACAAGAATCTAAAGGTGTGAGTTCAACTTCTAAGCAAATATTGTCACTGTGCATATAGGCCAGAAACACTTGAATAAGAGTGGAGAATAGTACTACTCGAAACATTGTGTAATTACTAACCTATACTATCTATTTGTGTGTTATTACTAACAAGTTGTTCGTATTTGGAAAGTTTAAATAAAGTTTAAAATTTTCTATACATTCAACATTCACTCATAAATGATGAAAATAGTCCAACATATCACATCTTTAATTTTCAGTTTCTATATAAGAGCTGCAACCTTACCCTGATGTTAAAAAAAAAATCGCAAGTTATTAATACACACAGAAACATTGGAAATGCTCTTCACTTGATAAGATAAAGCTCTATAGACTAAATGGCCAAATATGTTTTTAATCATTGTCCACATGTTCATAAGTTAAACAAACTTATATGTGTTTGAATTGACTAACACCATCATATATGTGATATATATGATCAGATTAATGTAAATGGGCCACTACTATGATTTCTGGAATGGGAAGTTATATGTCTTCAATTTCTGGTGATAACTAATGTCTTAATGTAATTGATATGAAATTAATTGTTTTTTGTTTATATATATATATATATATATATATACAAGCGTAACCTCTGATTTTGCTGACTGGTCTCCTTTGAGATTGATATGTAAATGTCCTTCCTTTTGTAAATGATTCTTATGGTTTGTGAACAAAATTTCCTTTTGAAAGATAAATATTAAATGAAAGAACACTAAAGTTAAGTGAAATTATTAACTTCTATACCTGGTTAATTCTATTGGAATTATTACTTGGATTAGTAAAAATAACAAATTCAATTCATTCATGGACTAATAAATTTAAAGAAATTATATTTTTGCAATAAGATATTAATGGAGAAATCATAGATTTAAAAATTATCTGAAACCTTTAGAATACTATAAATTTTGTTTTTTGTAAATGACTTTTCTATAGTCTATCAAGGATAATTTATTAATTATTAATAAATTAGTTTAGGACAGAATAATATACATATATGCATAAGAAAATCGGATTAATTAAGAGAAAATATAATTAACTAGTTATTTTCTAGTCACTCAATCTCCTGAGCAATTATATATAATAAATATTAATTATTAATTACTAATGCTAAAATCATATAACTGTATATTATTTATAATAATATTTAACTGTAATATATTTCCTATATAAGAATAATTTTGTTACTTAAATAACTATACATGTGCCCATGTTGTTGTGTAGTAAAAATATAATAAACTATTTATAAACAAAATATAAATTTATTTTTACCTGCATTAACATAATGTAATTGTTTGCCAACATGCCTATGTGATCTTCAATCCAGTGGTTAGTGTATAATTCAAATATCTCTCGCTGAAAAGAGTTCTTACATTTGTCACTAATATCATACAAACTATCTTTTAGATCATTTAACCTATGGTGAAGTTCAGCTTTGGATTCAGCATCATTCCTCATGTCATTAGCAAAATTATTATAATTCTAATAAATAAAAAATTTGATTCAATAAATTATATAATTCTTTCTTCTTTTTTTTTAGTCTAAATATATATAAACACAAACAATACTTTTATATTTCAATAATTCAATTGTGGGCACTAAAAAAACATGCTAATGATTCTTAATATATATTTTAACTCCCGAAGATCCCTTCAGTTGATCAAGTCACCCAAAAATAACTTTTCAAATATTACACAGTTATTGTTCTGTATTTACATGATCTATACTATATAAATTTCTCTTAAAATGATTACGAATAACCTCTTATTAGATTAAAAATTATATCTATATATATAACTTTAAACATAGACTTCAATTTCTAATTCTTTACAGTTTTAACTAGTCATCATTTTCCACTTATGTATTCAGTTATACATTTATATATAAGCGCTTTAACACACTGAAAAAGAAGCTGTATAAAAGCTACATTTAATTATTTTACATTTCAAACATATAAATAGTAAACATTAGAAAAATATTTACATGCCTTTTAATAAGCATTTCAACCCAACCAAACCTTTTCAGTTAAGGGTCATCTCTCCTCCGCCTCTCGCACACATGTGCATATACATATGTATATATTGTCATAATATACTTATAAGTGTGATCTGGAATTAAGTTTTAAGAAATAATAATACGATTGTTAAAAGAGTTTCGATTAAAATTTTTTGAAAGATTAGGCATTATAAAATCAAGCCAAACAATGTTTCAAAAAAAAAAAAGATAATCTATTTGTTTTTTGGATTTTTTTTTTTTTGGGGGGGGGGGATAAGACATAACAGCAATAATAATTAACAATACATCCTATTTTCATTCTAATGTTTGTTTGTTTTTAAAAGTTGTTAAAAAATAAAACTCTGGAAAAAAATTGTATGTTGGAAACCTAACAATGTCAGATTATTATATTAGTTATTTTGGAACAAGCTGCATTAATGTAATTGTGTCAATATCTGTTATGAAATAGAAAAATAAATACTATTTCATTTTTCAATTATATAATTCAGTTGAAGTTAAACAATAGACAGCAGCTGAGTAGAGCTTGTATTATTTGGTCAAAGTTATAAAAGAATAGAAAAATTGCTAGAAATAAGTGACTTGCATAGATGTAAGTTGACTACAGTAAAGGAAAAGGACTGAAACTCCATCATTGCAAAACAGAAAAAAAATTGAATTGAACTGGAATAAAACTTAGAAACTAATTATCAATGAAACAATAAAACAAGCAAAGTTATATTTAAATTTTATAAACAATTTTTTAATCAGGTAAATCTATCATTATTGCATTTCATAGTTTACTGTGGTTTCAATCATTGTTTTATTTAAATAGATTTTCTTTTTGATTATTTTATTTTTTAGTTATTATTTTGTTAAATGTTAATAAATATGTTAATGTTTTTCTTGCTGGTTGTTTGATTCACTTTTAAGAGAAATGTGTCCATATTATGTCCATATTGGTGGTTGCTGTTACTTTTAATATATATATATATATAAGATTTCATGTATGTGTTCAGTTTTAATTAAGTAAAAAGAAGTAATTTTTAAGATATTTAAATATAGAAGGATTTACAATTGAAGATAATTCTAAAAGTTCAATATGATCTTACTAAGATTTTGTTATGCCTAAATTATAAACACTTTTCTATTTAATGAATCAAACTATATTAATTGCTACCAATATATGTATCATATTTTGTAAGTATCAAATCATTTTTAGTAATCGATTCTTATTAGTCATTATTAAATACTATATTAGATTCTTTTATTCTGATTAAACTATATACTGGATTATTGTACAAAAGAAATAATTAATAGTATCTTTTAAATAATATAAAAAATAAAAGAGTAAATATTTCTCTGATGTCTTGAACAATAGTTGATGTCTAAATCAGTAAAATAAGGTATTAGGGCCTTCAATATAAGAACTGTAAAGAACATTGTGAATATAATACTAATATTTGTTCCACATTATTGTAGATATTTTAGGCAAAGTAAACACATACACATCTATATACTGAAAAAACTTGGAAATACAAATAATTTATCTTTGACTTATGCAATATTTTTGTATTTTTCCAATTGAACATATGTTCATTGGAACATACATGATCTGCTATCTATACATCTGTTTTCTTTTTTATAATCATCAGTTTGTGTTCTTGCAAGCACTTTTCAATGGTATAACTGGTCTCATCAATATACCTTCTTCCACATTCACATGGTATTTCATAGATGCAGTTTTTTTCTTTTCAGCATTTCAAATTTAGGCTTTGTAAAGATTACAATTCTTTATAGTATGGTATGGCCTGGAAAGCTATTCTGAAGTTATACTGATTGCAGATTTTATTTAATTTGTCTGCTATTTTTGGTATATATGGGTACACTACAGTACCAATAATTTTTTTTGATAGTTTTGTTTATTGTCTATTTAAGGTTTTTTTAATAACAACTGATGGATAATCATTTTTCATAAGAGTTTGTTCTATATAGATCTTTTTTTTTTCAGATTATTGGTTTTGAACAACTTTTTTGCTCTGTTCCATAGTGATAGTATAACTATGTTTTGTTTTTCTAGTGTGATTGGATGTATAGGCTATGTATTTTCTTGAATGTGTAAGTTTTCTGTGAACTGTAGTTTTGATTTTGCTATCAGGCTGTCTTGTCACAAGAACATCTAAAAATGCCAATTTTTGTTCTTGTTCTGATTTCTATTGTGAATTTAATTGAAGGAAATATGTTGGTAATGTGTTTCCAGAAAGTTTGTAGTAGTGCTTTAATAAATGGTCATACAACAAATGTATCATCTGCATAGTGAACCCAAACTTTAGGTGGCTATGGTGAAGTCTTTACATGATTTCAAGTTCTTCTATGAAAATACTGCTAATTAGGGGTGACAATAGTGAGCCCATAATCATTGCTTGATTTTGTTGGAAGAATTCTGTGTTACATTGAAAGTAAGTTGTTTTTGTTCAGAATGTTAATAGTTCCATTATACTACCAATAGGAAGAGTTGTTCTGGTTTGTAAGCTGTTATCATCATTTAATCTTTTCTTTACAATAAACAATGCTTCTTCACATGATACATTTGTAAATAAACTTCCACATCAAAGCTTACCAGTAAGTTAATTCTTTCAATTTTCATGTTCTTAATTAATTTTACAAAGTGTTTAGAATCCCTGACAAAGGACTGGGTCTTGTATGCCAAAGGACTAAAAACTTTGAGAAGAAATATTGACAAATTTTGGCAAGATGAATTTCTAGAACTAACAATAAGTCTTAATGAAACATGATTCTTATGGATTTTATGGAACCCATAAATATGGGGAAATTTTTATGAAATATGATGTTAGTTTACTTTTTTCTGAATCACTGAAGTACCAGCGATGCTTTTTGAGTAATGCTTGTAACTTTTTTCTGTGCTTGGTATCAGATATGTTGTCATTTTTCTGTATTGGCCTCTGTGACATGACAATGGTAATCAACCCCATAAGTCAACCAAATGTGACTATACATAATATATGGAAATCATTAATCAACTTTGCACTCAGGAAAAAGTGAAGAAATTAGGAAGAATCTCATAGATAAGTATATGAAAATTCTACTGACTGTTGCCTTTGGCAGCATAGCTCAGTTGGTTAGAGCATTACCTTAAAATTTACTATTGAAGAAATTAAAAATCCAGGTTCGATTTCCACATTAGTACTGTCACTGGTCAGGCCAGCGACATCTGAAGAAGAAGAGGAAATAATACTTCTCAAAACATTGTGCATATACTAAGCAGTTTGCTACTATTAAAAGTTGAATGTATTTGGAATATTTAAATAAAGTTAAATTTTTAAAAGGCCTTTAATACTTGTATTAGATGATGAAAACAGTCCAATATATATATATTGTAATGGGCTGGTGGATTCCAAAAGAGATAGGGGAGCGCATCTTACTATGGTCAGACTTTGGGTCTTCAGATAGGATGCAAGTGCTTACGCAATGAAATACATAACCTATGATTGTACCTACTTCTAATAGACTAGCTCTACCTAATTTTATTAACCTTGATACAATTTGGGTCAGTTCATTCAATTCTCACCTCTTTCTAGCCACGTTATACCACAGTATTCAAACTCAGGGAGTAATTGCTTGAGCTCTCTTATCAGGGAAGGAGATCACACTAATAGTAGTTATTGCACCTCTATATAGGTGATAATTAATTACCAAAAATCAATTAAGCATAAGATATATAAAAAATATGTATGTGCAGTATAAGTATATATGTATTAAAAGTTATAATAAATGACTTAAATATGTATATGTATTTCCTCTATCATATTAATAATATTGATAAGTGTAAAACTAAATAAGATAATAATGTTTACGATGGGTCTATGAATAATAAAGAGTTATAAAGCTGATGGTGGATATGGAAATAATGATGAGTTAAAGACCAAATTAAAATAACGAATTATATAAACATTTATTGATTAGCAAAAAAAATATGAATAACAATTAAATCTGATACATGTAATTGATTTTGTCAAGGATGAATTTCTACCATATCGATATCTATAATGATATTAATAAAATAAAACCCTTGCCCTAAACCCCATGGTAGAAGTTCATGTACTTGACTAATTATTTACAACAACGAATATGTAAAATCATAATATGTATATGTGATTGCGATTATTGCTGACTAATTTAAAATATGTATACAAACATAACAACAACAAAAAAATCTTTGTTGTCTAGATAAATCAATGATTATAAATCATTGATTTAACAGTAATATAAAAATAATCTTAATTAATAATAAAGAAATAAAACTCTATCATTGTGTTTTGCTTACTGTAAGATAATATTAAAATTTCTTACCTTTCAATTTCCTATATGTTGTCAAAAGTCAGTCAGATGGGGAGGTCAAAACTAGTAATTTTTTTATTCTTTATACAATTAAAGAAGATAATATATATATATATTGTAATGTTTTTTTATATACGTTACAAATATATTGGCATTTGGCAGAAGCTAAAAGATAAAAGTGGATTTAAAATTTTGTTGAGTAATTTTTTTTTAAAAAAAAAAAAACGTACAATGAGGGTTGAATTATTCTTCTTATTTTTTTTTATGTGATTAGTAATAACAGTAATTGGAGAGAACAAAAGAATTCCAAAAGCAAGTAAAAAAAGATAAGCTGAAAGTAGAAATACTCGAATTAATTAAAGATGGCCGAAAACTTGAAGAAAATAAAGACTTTATTACATAAAATTTATAAAGACTGGATAAGATTAAAAAGGCATGGTACTAGCATGCGCAGAAGTCCTGAAAACTGGATATAAAAAGGCAGAGATCAGTTTGAAGGACATCTTGTTCATTGGTTTCTCTAGTTGGTCTTGGATAGCAATAATATATCCAATATCACTCTACGCTGAAATAATTCAGCATGTCGGAGTGAACCGGAGCCTCTGAAGACATCGTGCCTGAAGATGTATACCAGAAAAGCTTTCGTGACCGACTAGGAGAATGGACCACAGGATCAAATAATAACCAAAAGGCCGAGCTCATTCTACCCAAAAAACTATGCATAGTTATCTACTACTGAATTCCCAAAACTTACCGGTAAGTTATACTTCATTACTCCTGATTGTGACCAAATTAAACGTTTTCAAACAATTTCTAAAAGTATGTTTAAACAATCCCGATAGAGACATTAATTTTCTTGTACAAGAGACATTCAATTTTTTTAAGGAAATTTCTAGAAGAAATTTAGATATGAACAGTAATTGTAAATTTGTTTTTTATTAATTGATTCACATCTGAGTTGTGTTCTCTCTAAGTAATTTATTTCAAATATTTTTTTAGTCTATTAGAATAAAATTATTTCCAATACCAATTTTCATTTGTGTGTTATTAATAGTAGTTATTATTTTTTATTATTAAATCTATTAGTAGTTTAATAAGATTTAAAAATGTAATTTACCTTTGCCAATATGTTTGAATAAGCCCAGGAATAATAATCTTAAAAAATTAATTCTCATTACGGTAGAAGGTAATACCGATTTGTTTAAAAGATTTTTTTCTGTTTAGTTTACGAGTTACAATATATTTGACGCCGACTCAGTGGGTCTAATGACTCTGGCGCCCTCATGTAGAAATTAAAAACTGAGTCAGCTCACGATTGTACTTAGCAATAATTCTAGGCCGAGTTGATCAGGAAATATAGCTATGTTTTTAGAATAGAAATATAACTTTCTTCTTTTTTGACATAGTTTGATCAACTCACGCACAGTTTATATTAGCGTGTAGAGGCCTATCAAAACGAAAAACGTTACAATGGTGACCCAACTCGGGCTTTGATTTAACAACTACAACCTGAGATGAGTTGTAATGATAAAGAACATTACAATGATGACTCAAAGAAACTCACAGCCGGAAAATAAATTATGATTTTTTTGAAAAAAGAAAAAAATTATAAAAAAAAAACTAACTAATTAAACCCTGATTATTAAAATATGAAAGAAGATATTTTTTTAATATGACTTCCAGAAAGAAAAAATATATATGTATATTTATTTATATATGTCTAAAAACATGATCGTGGCTGATGTAGACATAAGTATTTGACCGGGTAGGTGGTTACTGAAGAGGGGAATAACATAGCCCCGAGTCCTTATCCACAGTATATGAACATAAGACCGTCTTTAAATGCTCGTCAGACTATTTCTAGCAGAGATCCCAATAAAGGGGAAGGCAGATAAATTTGGACCAAGTTGCCACGAGCCTGTAAGACTCAGAACGATGAGCAACGCTCGTTTGTGCTTATAACTTGGGCTTCTTATCGTTAATATTACACTAAAGCAGATAGGACACAGATGAATGTTAAAATATTTTCCATTCCCGCCGTGTTAGACCTAAAAGTGGGCGTTAAAGCCGAACGTCGCTTGTGAATGAGTCTACACAATATATCAGCATGCTACTACAGGAAAAAAAAAAAATACGAATATGAATTTAAAAAACTTAAGAATAAAATTAGTGTAAACCCCTATTTTATTCTCATCTCCTGGCACTGGTGGTATTGTAACGTTTATTTATATACGTTACAAATATATTGGCATTTGGTAGAAGCTAAAAAATAAAAGTAAATTTAGATTTTTTTTGACTAATTTTTTTTTTAAAAAAATAACGTACAATGAAAGTTAAATTATTCTTTCGGTTTTTTTTATGTAATTAGAAATAAAAGTTAGAATTGGAGAGAACAAAAGACACAAATTACCAATCTAGATAAGAGAAAGTAAAAATATTTCAACTAATTAAAGATGGCAGAATTATGCTGAAAAAAATAGAGACTTTGTAACATAAATTTTATAAAGAATATATAAGATTATCAACGGATATTTTGACAAACAAAAGATATGCGCAGAAGTCAGAAAACTGGGCCTCTAGAGAGTATAAAAGGCAGAGATCAGTTTGAAGGATATCTTGTTCGTTGGTTTCTCTAGTTGGTCTTGGATAGCAATAATATATCCAAGATCGCTCTACACTGAAGTAATTCGGCATGTCGGAGTGAACCGGAGCCTCTGAAGACATCGTGCCTGAAGATGTATACCAGAAAAGCTTTCGTGACCGACTAGGAGAATGGACCACAGGATCAAATAATAACCAAAAGGCCAAGCTCATTCTACCCAAAAAACTATGCATAGTTATTTACTACTGAATGCACAAAACTTACCGGTAAGTTATACTTCATTACTCCTGATTGTGACCAAATTAAACGTTTTCAAACAATTTCTAAAAGTATGTTTAAACAATCCCGATAGAGACATTAATTTTCTTGTACAAGAGACATCCATTTTTTTTAAGGAAATTTCTAGAAGAAATTTAGATATGAACAGTAATTGTAAAATTGTTTTTTTATTAATTGATTCACGTCTGAAATGAGTTCTCTCTAATTTACTCGATAAGTAATTTATTTCATTTTTTTTTAGCTATTAGAATAAAAATATTTCTAATACCAATTTTCATTTGTGCATTATTAATAATAGTTATTATTTTTTATTATTAAATCTATTAGTAGTTTAATAAGATTTAAAAATGTAATTTACCTTTGCCAATATGTTTGAATAAGCCCAGGAATAATAATCTTAAAAAATTAATTCTCGTTATGGTATGATGTAATACCAATTAGTTTAAAAGTTTTTTTTTTTTATTTGTGAGATGTTATATGACGATTTCAGTGAATTCTTAGGAATTCTGGTGCCCAGATTAAATAAATTAAAAGCTGATTTCATCACTAGCACAATTCTCTACAATTAATAGGCCGAGTTGATCAGGAAATATAGCTATGTTTTTAGAATAGAAATATAACTTTCTTCTTTTTTGACATAGTTTGATCAACTCACGCGAAGTTTATATTAGCGTGTAGAGGCCTAGCAAAATGAAAAACGTTACAATATATATAAATCTAATATTTCCCCCCTCATTACTCTCATACAGAATTTCTCTAAAATTATAACACATTAGCTTCCAATTGTAGAAAATGAAATTAATACATAAAATTTATAATACACAAAATAATAAAACAAAAATCACAATTCTTATCCCATTATGTTAATTAAAGTTCGATGAGTCTGCTGGAAGCTGTTCATTTGCTAAATAAATTCCTATGAATAGAGATGAAGTTCTGCTCCCATGAAGAATAGAAATTTCTTGTCTGGGTCAAAAAATAATAATGTTCTCCAATTATCCTGTCTTGGATTTGGTTAGGCATTTTATTTAAAGCAAATATGGTTTTCAAGTTTTTTCTAAATGGGCAGTTAAAATCTTTCTAGTGCATCGCCGAGGATTCTCAAACATAGAGTCCACTTGCTCACTATGCCTCAGAGAGGATGAAACTTGTCTTCACCTCCTCTGCCACTGTGTTTCCCTTCACTCCTACAGAGTCCTTATAGCCTCCATGTTAAATAACAATATGCCTGCCCTGTCGACTCTCATTGGCAATATACTATGTGGATCCATCCCAGAGATTTGAATACAACATTTGTACTGTTCTCACTATGGTACACATGGTGCTGGCTCACCTTTAATCATGCACTAGAATGTCTGCTTGAGCTCTATATTAACAAAATGGAAAAAATTTGGAAAAGGGACCAGAATTTGGCCCCCTCTTACATCTATGACTCTACATGGAGGTTATTGATCTGGCCCCCAAAGCTGGTCCCTTTCACTCCTGAATAGAAATCTTCCCTGGAGAGTAATTTGAGGCTGAATGGCCTGCATCCCTTTGTGATAACTCATCTTCCTCTGCGTGATTATTGCCCAGATCCTGAGTTGTTATGGAAGTAACCTCCGGTATGAAGGGTCAATTTGGTCATATGGAGCATGGACAAAAGATTAGACCTATCACTGAACTATATGAGACATGCAAGCTTGGTCATCTATATCAACAGGATACTACTCCAGACTCGTTCCTTGCGGATATGCTTCCTATTAGTCCTTTTAGCTGGTGTCAAACAAGATATCAATGGTGAGCTTTTATCCCACTGATTATCATGTAATATATCCTATGTTTAACTATTATCATATATTGTAACCAAATTTCTGAATAAAATTCTATATTTTATAAAAAAAAATCTTTAACTTTTCATGGCTTTATTGATGACGTATTAATACCCCATAATATAAACTTTTCAGCAAGCAATCATGATATAAAAATAATATATATTTATTGATTCATTTGCTTCTCAAAATTTCAATGATGATATTATTATATATTAAAACAATTAATTATTGAATATTACTGCAACATGTACATTTAACTAAAATTGTCTAAGTAGCAAATAATTAAATTTTTACTTTCAAATTAGTTCTTCCATTTCAAATGATTGCTTCAAAAAATTCAGCTTTCAATCATTTTGATTAATATTAAAATATATATTTAAATTCAAACATTCACATCCATTTTGTATTCGAAATTATTTTTAAGCAGAAAAAAAAAATGTTCTATCTTGGAATGCAGAAGACAGTATATCAATTAATACTGCGTTGTATGTCATGTGAAGTTTTTTTAAGCATTTTAACCTTGACATTTCCTATTGTTTAACAGACATAATATAAATAAATGGGATTATAAATAAAAAGTAATAATTTATAAATATTTTAAATTTCATTTCTACAAATGGTTGCTATGTGTTTAGATTTTAATTCAGCCATTGTTTTTATTTATTTTTAAGTTTATGTGTAAGTTTTTTGGTATAGTTCTCTCCACTTAGTAACATATAACACCTTTTATTCCAGTATTAATATACCTATCTGTTTTTTTTCTTTTCCTAGTAATTTAATAGTTTTTATTACTTCTTTTAAAAATAAAAAGATGTTTATGTAAATGTATGTGTTGGAAAGAAAAAATGAAGGCAAAACTCCCCATACAGTAGTGCCACCCTGTGCCAAACAGAGTAATATAGAGATGGTGATCATGTGATGTTTGATGGTTTAAAGAAAAAATGTTTATATGATAATTTGCTTGGCAATTTATTGGTTAAGCAAATATGTCTATGTGGCTCCAATTGGTAGAGTGTCTTAAATAATTGGATGGTGTATCAGGTTGTAGCTCATCACTACAATATATATATATAACTAAAATACCATCATCACAAACTTTCAGGGAGAAATAAATAACTGAAAGTTATATTTTACTATGACAATACAAACTAAATCTGTGAAGCACTAATATATCAAATAAATAAGATATTTATTCTTTGATCTGGTCATGTGATATTTTTCTGACATCACCATTTAACTCATTCTGAAGCAAAGTCTTGAAAAACTTCAATATATTGATTAACTGTAGTTGTTCATTACATTCTATTCTCAGCCATATTCCCCACTGAAGAATCACTGTTGCATTTCTTCAAAATATCTTTGAGATAATTTCAATGTTGTAAATAAAATCCTTTTTCTTATTAAAATTATATTCATGGTTACTATAACATATTGTAATGTCACCCGGACCCCTTTCGCTACTGTTGACACTATTTCTCCCTTTTGGCTTTTCTGTTGACGATTCCTGTTTTTACGAACCCGCTGTGTTCTATCGTCCGAGGTTACATAATGTTTTGTGAAAATAATTTCAAACACATATACACGTACGTTTTATTTGTTTCATACGTAGATTCAGATTGAACCCGAGTAATAGGCGCCAGGAGAACCTTGACAAGCTCGCCACGCACGTGCACATGCTCACTCAACTATATCACAGAACATGCCCAAGCATCACTCCAGCGGACAGCAAGAAACGAACACAGCAACACTATTTCCGAACCAGATCGCACATTACCGTTAAAACAATATTAAAACACCTTTATCACTGTTGGGCCCGCCCTATATCCCCCAGAATAAATTAATCATAACTTAACATTAACATAAGAATTGTATGACAAATATAAACGCTATAAATATACTTAAATCTTAACTAAAATATTAAATGTACCCGTTCAAATTATACAACATAAATCACTCTCGCACTCATTCAACATTATTGAAATAAATTTGAAATTCCAAGTGATCAATAAAAGAATTATTAATTAAATGAATG
This sequence comes from Epiperipatus broadwayi, assembly GCA_028023455.1. Lineage (NCBI taxonomy): Eukaryota > Metazoa > Onychophora > Udeonychophora > Euonychophora > Peripatidae > Epiperipatus > Epiperipatus broadwayi. Next base: position 641,905 of record JAQFVV010000406.1, on the reverse strand, counting down.
ATTTATTTAGAAAAACTGGGTAAATAAATTTATCATGCAGATATATGATTTAGTAAGTCTAGATAACATAATTACGGAATTAGGTATGAATTTGTACAGATATTTGCTGAATCTTAATCGTACATATGATTCTGGTTGAGTTCTTTAGTGATTCAATTTGGTCATTAGTAATTTTATCATTTTACACTTAATGTCTGTAAATCGTTCTCCACTTTAAAGTTATTTTAGCTGGTGCATGAATGTGTGAGCAAATGTTAAAATATAACTACCTGTGGAACGAGAAGACTGTAATGGGATCCTGAGCGATGTTTTCTTTAATTCAGCATGTCGGCTCTGGGTGAGGCTTCCAGGGTGTGTGTGGTCCTTGAGTTCATTTTCTCCGAGGTTGAGAGCATTCTAGGACGATCAGCAGTGCCAGGTGCGAAGGTTCGGCGGCCAAGCCGCGAATTTTGGATTCAGCAACGCATTTCGTCTACGGTATCACACAAAGTTTAGGTTAAGAAGTCCAAGTACTTAATCAGAAGCTCGGCCAAAAAAATTAATAATACTTTCTGCTAAATTCAAATTAATTTCGCCTTCCACAACTCTTAATCAATAATTAATAATTGTAAATTTAATAATTTAATGTCTCTCTCCAGCTCTGTCTTGCCTTTTTCTTCTCTTCTTTCCCGCCACGACACCTTGAATTTTTCCTCCAATCTCTGTCATGCACTCCTGAGTCATCAGTTCTTATTTGCTAATTAAGGGTCCTCTTTATTCAATGGTTTCTGTGACATTTGCACCACGTGGGAATTTAATTTAGTTTTACCATCTTTTTTTAAGTATTGTTTTAGCTGGAGCCAGAAGTCTAAGTAGTACAATAGCAGTGTACACTTTTTTATCACCTCTGTTTCTAAATTTGGATTGTTATCTAGACTTTACCAACATACATCCTGCTTATTGTTTCAAATTCTCTAAATTTTAATCTACTAATTGCCCCCCCATTCAAAATATCTTAGATCGCTTGGAATCTTTTAACCTATTGCAGATTAATTAATTTACTTATCTTTTTTCTTTCTTTTTTGTTTAAAATGATTTAATAAAAAATTTCTAATTTGTTCTCGATCATTCTTTCTTTTTTTAAAACGAAATAACAAAAAAAAGCAAACTTACAAATAATGATTATAATAAATTAATTCCTCAAAAAATAAAAACTCTTTTAATTTTATTTCAATAAATCTGACAGGTACTCATATATAGCTGCGATCTGCTTTAGAAACGGCTGTTTCTCGTTTATTCTTAAAACAAGATCGTTTTTTAAAAAGTTTTGTACCTGTCATTTATTTCGTCATTAATATATATCTTTAACTTTCCTAGGTTCAAACCCCATGTAACGCTATTCTGTTACAATATATTTGTAGCAAGTCTGTTATTATTCATTAATAAACAATTGAAGATGTACCATTATAGTAGTAAATTCACTATTATACCATCCAATGACCTGAAGAACATTCTGATGGTCTTATGATCCTGTTATGGTATTTTCAAAATTTATTTAGGAGTTTATTTTTATAAAACTTTTTCAGTGATTTTATAAACCAATAAGAGATCCATAACTACATTCTGACCAATATTTTTTTAGAATAATACATCTATAAATATTTGTTTTACCTAAAAAAAATTATATCACTTTGATAAAATATTCTTTTTTCAATATCATATGCAACATAACCTTGGAGGTTTTTTGTTGCATCTCAATATACAAGTCCACTTTCATAATTAAAAAGCTATTAAGATATTTAAATTATTCAGTCTCAAGATCTTTATAATTCAAGATAAAAGTTGCTGAAGATTTTTCTTTAATTAGTAAGATGATAGAACTTTTTAAATCATCATCATCAACCATTATCAATCCACTGCAGAATGAAGGTCTCTCCAAGTTCAATCCATCTTTTCCTATCTTTAGCTTCTCTTCTCCACATTTCCCTGCACACTTTCTTATTTCATCCATCCATCTTACATGTGGGTTTTTTAAATACCAATTACTAAATTAAAAATTAATAAAAATTAAAAATTTCCCACCAAATCTATCTACATGATATCTTGATGCTGATTTTATAAAGTCACTTATATAGTTTTTTAAAACACCCCGATCATTTTTAAAAATGTAGTTTTTATACTAAATATCTCAGATTTTTAACCACCAGTAATGACTCTCGATCTTGTATCATCACACATCATCATCCATCTAATTTTAAACTATTTTGACAAACTGATAAAAGCTGCATATAAATCATGCTTCTGGTTATTATTCTTTCTTGAATTTGTTTAGAAACAAACATCATGTATATTGTATAATTAATATTTCTAAAATCAATTTTGTTCTTCATTCATATTGTGTATAAGTAAATCATATATATTGAAATAGTCACTTCATAATTACAAGATTATTCAACCATATCCAAACATTTGTATAAAATAATAGTCTTAAGCATTAATTAAATATGCACAAGCATACTGTAATGTGTATCTGTTAAATGCAGGTATAAGATTGTAATTTTATAAATATTTATTTAATAAATAAAATTAATTCATTTTTATTATTATCATAAAAAAATCTAATGTTCACTTAAATTATTTTTAGGCAAATGACTTTTCTTTTAAATAATTTTTTATAAATAAGCTAAAAAAAAATTACTTTGCTTTTTTAATTATTAAAATTAGAAATAAAGACAAATGAAAATATTTTAATTATTCTAAATCATTAATTTTATTTTAATTATATAGTATTTAAAGAATTCATTAAAAATCAAGATTTAGAGAACTGAAATTATTATTTTTATAAATGTTTTGTTTAACCAAATTACACTATTGATCAGTAATAAAGATGTTTATTTTATTTTCAAAATAAAATTGCAACTTTTTTTTTTTTATTAAAGTCTTTTTTTTTTATTGTTGTTGTTATTTGTCTTAATCATTTATCAAAAAAGATAATACATGTTTTAGGGATTTACATAATGTAAAGGCCTGACTAAATACTATTTAAGAAATAAATTTCTTTTGTTTATTCAATGAGTTTGGTGACTGTCATTCAGGGTATCTAGCTCATTTAAGAGTGTATAAATTAAAAGAAAGCAGCTATATCCATATGAGTGCCCTGATTTAAAAGTGAAGCACTAAAATTCTAAGACCCAATGCTGCTCCAAATCATAGCTGAACAGGAAAAATCTTTAAAATATCTTTCTAACAAGCTGGAAAAACTAACTCAATTGCATGATATCTTAAATTCCAATGGTAAAATTTTTTAAAAAAGATATTATTTAAGTTATAGATGTATCTTCATCATAAAAACTGTCAAGTTAAATATAAAATCTCATTTGTTATTTTTGTTTAAATAATCAGTATGATTTGGAAGAATGAAATTACATCTAGTAAAAAAATTTCTGGAAACTGAAGTACTATTTTAAAATAAAAATTTAATGTATGCAAAAATTAAAATATTGCTGACAAATTACAAACTTATTTGTCATATTCAAAAAAAAATTTTTTTATATTACTAAATCTTAAGCTACATAAAATCTAAAAACTACAGACTTTACATTAAATAAACACTCTTCAAGTGTTAGAAACAATGTATCTCTGTGAAAAGATAACTATTTCTCTTTCAAGCTGATTATAATGCTATTTCCAAATAGCTATATGTTTTACATAGCAACATAGTTTAGCTATCCATAACAAAAAATGTTAAGGAAGTAGTGATTTGGATCATGAGTTATGACATGAAATGAAACAGTGTTTCATAGCTTTGTAGAAAACCCATAATAAAACAAACTGAAGAAAATTGCTGCTGAAACATTTAAATTGTGTATGACCATAAAACCAGGAATTGCAAGAATATTTTTAAGTGATTTGAAAGATTTTGTAATAGTAGAGAGGGCATTGAAAATAATCAGTAGCAGGTACATCAAAAACAACTGTAAGAAAATGTGCAAAATGTTTTCAAAATTCTTCTAACAGATCACAATATGTCTGTCAGATTTATTGAAAAACTCATTGGTCTTCCCAAAATAACTACGTATTACATTTTAATGGAATATTTGATGTAATTGAAAATATATGTACTCTTTTTGTCTCACTTGTTGACAATTGCTCCCAAAGCCACCAGAGTGGAGTATTGAAAAGTCATGCAAAAACCACAATTAAAAATTCAGAATTCTTAACAAATATTGTGCTTCTAATATAAGCCATCAGTTAAACATTAGGATGTAAAATGGAGGTATCCAAAAGAAAAAAATAATTCTGAATGCAAAAGAAACAAATCAAACTATTATTGTTGTTTTGTTTTTTTTTATTTTAAAGTTTTATTTATCACAAATTCATTCTTGAAGATCAAATGAAAACTGTTTTGCATTCTTTGTGGGCCGAGCATTTGCAAAAGTAAAAAAAATATTATAAGCCAAGTTCTTCATCTTTGTTGTATATTTTAACAATGCTAGGACTATGTATTATTTTTGCATAAAACCATGGTGATGCTCGAGTATCCATTCTATTTTCCTGATACAACTCCATTAACTTTTGGCTATTTTTTGCAAAATTTAAATTAGCCATGTAAAATACATGTCATGGCTCAATTTAGACAATCAATATTTTGTTATAAAGTTACTGCAGATGATTCCAGGAAACGATTTAAGAATTGCTTTAAATCAGGGGTCCCCAACCTTTTTGCACTTAAGAACACATTCTATAATACCGGCCAGGTGGCGAGCACCATTTATTTTTTTAAACTAGATGGCGGGCATCATTTATTTTTTCAATGTAAATTTATAGTTGGATATTGTTAATAATACACATAATGTACAAAAAAATATTTATTTCAAAAATAAAATTTTAACATATAAATAACGTTTATATTTTTATGCTGTAAAAGTATAGTATGCCCTACAATTTGATTACAATATAATACAATAATTTTTAAAAAAATATTAAAAATTAAATTTATTTGTATCAGATAAATAATTTTTTATCGTGTTCGGATAGCGGCAGGCACACATAAAATGGTCTGTGGGTGCCATGGTGCCCGCGGGCATAGGGTTGGGGACCCCTGCTTTAAATAATTAAGAATAGAGTTGCAGAGATTTTAAATAATCAATAATAAAAACAGAATATAAATAATATGTTGTGTTATATTTTACACATCACTTTTTTACAGGAATATTCTGTGTTGCCAAAAAAAAAAAAATTATTTTTATTATTGTCTTAAATTCATTAATTTTTTTAAAATTAAAATTTACTTTCTATTAAGTTTTAGCACATTGCTTTGATGAAATTATTTATAGTATCTAAAATAATACTTTATAAATGTATTAATTAATAACAAGGATGTATTTTAAAGTTTAGAGATAAATCTAGAATAGATAATAATTAGCTACAGTCTGAAATAAAACTTATTCTATTTCATTAACTTACAGTTAATTCTGATAATTGAAAGCATTACCAAAACATTGAAATAATTCATTTACTTAAAACAAGATTAAAAACTTTTTATTAGTTTATAAAGTTAAAATGAGCTTATCACACTGATTGATCTGATGTGTTTTGATGGTTGTAGGTGTATTACACTTGAAAATATAATTTCTTTCTGTTTGTTTTTTTATGCATTTATTTATATCTATATAATACCATTTATATCTCATTAGCCACTTCACAATGCAATCTAATAAACTAAAATTTATTCCTTTATATTTTCTTATTGTGTTTATATTAAAAATGTGTATTTTTCAAAAACCATAATGTGTTGTTACAACTATATATAAATTTATATGTGTATATATATATATATAAATGCAAAACCATAAAACAATACAGTACTAGATTAAATTCAAAATTTTACCAAAATCCTTACACAACCATGGTTTCATCTACTACAAATAGACCTTCTCAAGTGAAAATCAACCTAAAGGAAAACATATATATATATATAAACAAACCTTCCCATAATTCATTTCAAACTCCACCTTCCCTTAATATCAAAAGAAGTCTTCATAAGATTGATAGCCTCAGAATCAAGGAGTTCTTTTGATATTAAGGGAAGGTGGAGTTTGAAATGAATTATGGGAAGGTTTGTTTGTTTGTATATATATATATATGTTTTCCTTTAGGTTGATTTTCACTTGAGAAGGTCTATTTGTAGTAGATGAAACCATGGTTGTGTAAGGATTTTGGTAAAATTTTGAATTTAATCTAGTACTGTATTGTTTTATGGTTTTGCATTTTTATTTTTTGCTAGTATAGTGTTAGACAGTTTTGGTTTTATATATATATATATATATATATATATATATATATATATATATATATATATATATATATATATATATATATATATATATATATATATAAGAATATTGTAGCTCTGATGAAGTCTGCTGGGTAGTTTAAACAGTAAGAAAATATAAAGAAATAAACTTTATTTTATTAGATTACATTGTAAAGTAATTAATAAAGGGCATAAATAATATTATATAGAAATAAACCTACATTAAACAATACAGATATTTTGATGTTATTTACATTTAATTAAGACTTATTAATAATTCTAAGAATAAGTTTGAAAATAATGATAAGTCATAGATGGTTCATTTCTGAACTACAGTTGAAAATTTAAAGACCAGGATAACATGCACATTAATCTATATAATTGAGATAAGAATAATAGTGCATATATTTCTGTTTTTTTTTTTTTTGAACAAGAGAAAGAAACCAGTCATTTGCATGAACTTGTTGATACCAAAATCATTTGTCTTGAGAAAAATAATAATAAATATGAAACACATTAGTAATATAACACTCAGTATCATTCCCTTTAACAAGAACTAATATTTTTATTTATAGTGAATATTAAAGTTTATGATAATGAATTTTAATCTAGCTTGGTAAAGATGCTCTGCATTGCAAGCCTGGCTTAGCAATTTTTTAAATTGTAACATTATATTTTTTATTAATTGCCCATGTACCCTTGTGGAATATAATTTTGTATATATATATATTATAAACTTTATAGCTTGAAACATTGCATAAATTATCTAATAAATTATAGATTATAAATTATCTAATGTTGCTCATAAAAATGAATATTTGTCAGCATAGCAATTAGATATTACTGTTTTGAGACTTTTGATGTTATTTCATTATGATATTTGGAGATGTCTTCATTTCAAATATCTTTACATAATATTTCATTCTGTAAAGTTTGTAATACTACCTATTAACAAATAAATGAACGTTTTGGGGAAATGAATTTGAGATTAATTTAATTAGTTATTAACATCCACAATGAATTTAATTTTGTTTGCTGCAAGTTGGGATTATATAGATGGGCTTCATATCTAAGAACTTAAGCTGTACATAAAAGTGGAATCTATTTGAAATCCATTTTCATTGACATATATCAAAACATGAATTTAATAATAAATATGTAAAGCTGAACATCTTCTATTCTTTAAACCCACAAGTTGCTGGAAATGTAAATCTATTGTGAATGCATGTATTAAATAACTACAATAATTCTATGCACTGATTGAATAATACTTGCATCATATTCTGTATACTATGTTAAACATTTACTTCATCTGATTTTGTCTTTATAATTAAAAAAATTAAATTTCTGTGATAATTTGCTACAAGAATTTTAATCCATAAATAATACTATAAACTAAAAAGTCAGTGTTAAAAAAATAATGAAATCATGATTATGAGAATAATTCTTTTGATGTTTGAATAGATAAACTAAAGTAAAGATAAACAACCATTACTATTAAACAAATATCTTAATTTATTTATTTATTATTATTATTATTATTATTATTAGTAGTAGTAGTAGTAGTAGTAGTAGTAGTAGTAGTAGTAGTAGTAGTAGTAGTAGTAGTAGTAGTAGTAGTAGTAGTAGTAGTAGCAGAGAGAGAGAGAGAAGAGAGAGCAGAGAGAGAGCAGAGAGAGCAGAGAGAGCAGAGAGCAGAGCAGCAGAGAGAGCAGCAGCAGCAGCAGAGCAGCAGCAGCAGCAGCAGCAGCAGTAGCAGCAGCAGCAGCAGCAGCAGCAGCAGCAGCAGCAGCAGCAGCAGCAGCAGCAGCAGCAGCAGCAGCAGCAGCAGCAGCAGCAGCAGCAGCAGCAGCAGCAGCAGCAGCAGCAGCAGCAGCAGCAGCAGCAGCAGCAGCAGTAGCAGCAGCAGCAGCAGCAGTAGCAGTAGCAGCAGCAGCAGTAGCAGTAGCAGTAGTAGTAGTAGTAGTAGTAATAATAATAATAATAATAATCCCACAGCAAATCTCTGCTGAGGTAAGAAGCAATCTTTAAGCTCTCCGATGTAAGTATTTATATTTTTCTTTTGTTTCAACTTGTTATTCGCAAAACAAACGGAATACAGAACAAATCAAATCAAATAATAGATTAAGAGTATTTTTTAAATATCAGTGTGTATTCATACCTTTTTTAAAAAAAAAAAACTGACTTGAGTCAGAATAATAAATCATGGCTACTGCCCAGTCAAGCGTGAGCGAGTTAAGCACCAATATGAAATTAACAACATCGTTAGTTTCAACATCGCCTATTTCGTATGCAAAAATACTTAAAAGCAACAGCAATATTACAGCACCAACCCAAATACCGCGTTTCCGAAGAACAAATACAAATGATATAAAAAATCTAGATCTACATACTCAAGAGGAACGTCAACCCCCACCCGCAATCTGGACAAAAAAAATGCTTGAAAATGTGACGGACCATTTCAATGATACAGTGCCTCGTATGCTGTTTGAAACTTGTCACAGGTTTTTTTCACCAACATCGCTAGTACTCGCAGTAACAGATAATCAATGCTCATTATATTGTTTCCCAAAAGCTATATTATATGAAGCAATTATGCAAAATGCACTATGGGAAACAATCTCTTGTATTGCAGACCATCCAAATTCGTGATATATAACCATTGATTTTTATACTCAGCAGCAAAAAGAACGTTTTCAATCCACTATTTTAGCACTCGATAATTACGCACTCATAATTATAGATGAAAACCGGAAAAATATTATTACTGGAGTGCTAAAAAATACTTATCTTAAATACAACTTACAAGATTTTCAAAAAATGATAAACCCATTTGGAAAAGTAATTGCCCTACAGCCAATTTATTTAAAAGACACACCTATACCGATATGTAGTAATCGTTTTGAATTTAAAATAAAACTCCATAAAAACGTAGATGCTGCCATGATCCCAACACAAATTACAGATCAAGAAGCAACACTCTCTCTTCACATAAGAGGTTTAAAGCCACTTTGTTTTGGCTGTGGACAGAGAGGCCACCTAGCAACTCAATGCGATAACACAAAAGGCAATCACTGTGAACAAACCAAAATCCTCTCCCCAGAACAACCCACTGATGATGAAAATAAAATTTCTGATAACACTACATCCATTGACAACCCAATAATAGAAACCGGAAAAAAACAGGTTCAAACACCCACAAACAAAAATGATAATGGAGCAGAATTGTCAATCCCAAAGACTAACCAAAAAAATAATAACACAAAAACTAACATAGACACCCAAGGTTCAAATGGAAATAACTCTCAAGAAACCACAACACAAAATGAAGTAATTACATCACAGGATCAGCATCTCAATAAAACAAAAGGTGTACCAAGTAAAAATCAACAAACAGAAAATAAACACACACAGCTATATAATGAAAATATAAATCAAGATAATATAAGTACACCATTAATAAAACAAACCACAATAATAAACAAAACTGCATCAAACATAATGGATGCAATAGAACCCCTCTTCCACCCATTCAAGAGAATACACCAGAGGGAAAAAGAAAGCCAGGTAGACCACCTAAAAACCATGAATCCAAAAAGGAAAAAAAACAGACCAAAAGCACAACTCATCAGACATATACAACTTAGAAAATGATGAAATAGAAATGGATTTAAGCCAACAACAAATGGACAACTGTTCAGTTTCATCACAAATTGTCTGTATAGAGTCTGAACCAATATTAAATGAAAGAAAAACAGATAATAAACCCTACCAAGTTTTAAATATGTATCAGCATCCATCTACTGCAATATAAACAAAAATTTAGAATTAAAAAATCAAAAAAAAAAAGTCAATACTCTGTTATAAAATTATCCTGAAACATGAAGATAAAAATTGGATCACTCAACATTAGAGGCTTAAATGCCATCAAAAAACTTTTTGAACTCAAAAAATGGTTACATATAACACAACCACACATACTAGGGCTATTGGAAACAAAAATATACAGCGGCTCTCAAATTGATCCTTCAAAATATTTAGTCAGCCAAGGGTTTTGTGCATGCTCAAGGCAATCATCATCACCATCAGGTGGCACAGGTATAATAATATTCCACAACTGCCCTTTTGATTCTTTTAAAATTATATATATTGACTCTAATCTTATCATAATAACACTCCATCATAAAAATATCACACTTAACCTAGTATTTGTCTATATACCACCAGGTCCTGTCATCATCTCCAGAATAATAGCAACAATAAATTCAATGCTTACAGCAACACCAAATCCCATAATACTCCTGGGAGATTTCAACATGACCTACCAAACTTTTGTCACCAAATGGATCCATCAAATAACAATCCCACTTATGAGTGCTGAAGGTTTTCTCCCATCAAACTCAATATCTTTTAATAACAATAGATATAAGTCACTTATTGATTTGTGTTTCTACTCACCAATGTTACATCATTATTTTAATCTTGAACTCTGTCCATCTATAATCTCAGATCATGCTGCCCAGTTCATCACCCTCGACCTAACAAAAATACAGAATACAACAATAGCCCTTCAAAAGACTATGTGAATACTTCTTCCAGCACAAACAACTGAATTCTTATATTCAGAAACATATATAATGCTCCATAAACTTCAAAACATGTCACTCGATCCAGTACAAAAGTATATAGCATTCACCAATATACTTTCTTTCAACATCAATCATATTACTTGCAATTCAACACCCCCACCAGATTATTAGCTTTGGCAGATGAACTACATAAAAGAATAACCATTTCCAGACCAACTACAGATAATCAAACACAAATTAAAAAACTTACAGAAATGTACAACAATACATGCAACACACTAAAGCAATATGTAGCAATAAAAAAGAAAAATATATACCTTACACAACAACACACTTGGACCAGAGCATATATACGGTGGGCACTAGGATACCCATCCACAGTCAGAGTGCCTATGGCACTTGAAATAGATGGCTCTATAACAGCTGGACATAACATGATAAACCCAATATATCAACATTTTAAAAAAAACTGCAAAAACAAAGAGTGTACATACCAAATGAAGACATATTTGGAGACCCTGAAACAGACACACCAATAAACACTACTGACATTGTATATCAACTTGCAACAATAACAAACACATGTCACCCAGGACCACAAGGAATTCCCAAATTTGTGTTCAAACATCTTAGTCACTTCACAGCCAAATACCTATGCGATCTAGCCAATTACATATCCCAAAAAATTTGCAACATACAAAGTCTATATCCAATTGCAATGGTTCCATTTAACAAAAAACCAACAGCAATATCATCTTTATCTAATCTATGACCAATTTCAATGGGACCTTTAGGAATAAAAATTCTTGAAAGAGTAATAAAGGAGAAAATAGAACAACACATACTTCCTGTGTTATCATCAGCACAATATGCCAAAAAAGGATCATCCATTGGCCAGAGTGCCTTAATGTACAAAACAATAATCGAAGTAGTAAAAAAAAGAAAGAAATATGCACCAATTATAGTTCAACTAGACATTGAGGCAGCATTTTACTCAGTGCCTATAGCCAAATTATTAGATGTGCTGAAAAAAAAAACAATACCTCCATCCCTACTATATATAATAGCCAATCTGCTACTCAGCCATGAAATTCACATCACATTGAATGGAAAAAACTCACCAGCCTTCAGACCGAGTCAATCCATCCCACAAGGATCTCCCCTCAGTGCCTTGCTCTTTACAATATATATAAATCCTCTATTAATAGAGATACAGAAAAAAATAAAAGGCATTCAAATCCCAAACACTGCTTTAAATATATCATGCATAGCCTATATGGATGATGTAACCATTTTCCTCCCCTCTAAAAAGAACCTCCCCATATTACAAGAGATAATCAAGAATTATACCTCAAATTTTAATTTAAAAATTAACACAAATAAAACTGCTGCATGGTCAATATACACAGGCAAGCACTGTACAGAGAGATGTTTAATGGTAAACCATCTGCTTTCCTTGGTTTCCCATTCTACCTTGGAACCAATGGAATGAGACAAAAAATTCAAAATAAATTAAAAAAAGATGCTGAAAAAATCACAGCCTCACTTGAAAAGTCATACCTGTCAATATATGCAAAGGTAGCACTATTTAATCAACTTATAATCACAAAAATTACCTACTACACACCTATAATCAAATTTGCAAAAACATTCATATCTAAAATCTCATCAATCTGGAATTAACTAATATGGAAAAGAAAGAAAGTGGCAATCTCTATAAAAAAATCTGAGCAGATTACCACATAACAATGGACTTGGACTCTATACAATCAATGTTTTTTACACACAGAAATCAGTAAATCTAATAACAGCAACCATAAAAAGATTTCCAGACCTGGAGTGTGTAATCAGTATAATACCCACAGACAGACCACCCCCTTCATATGGATATCTATCCACCCTGATTGAAGAACTCAAGCTAATATACAATAAAATATCACTCAATAATGACAACAAGTATACATACTGGGACATTTATAATATACTATACCCAAACCAGACACCTAATCTACATCCATCAGTTCTTGGGATAGACAACAGGCAACTACTGCAACAATTCAGAAAATGGTCATTAGAACCAAAATTATTTGATTTTCTACTTAAGCTTAATCTAAATGCTCTACCCACAACACATTTCCTTAGATTTCATAGATTCTATACAAATATAGACCCCATGTGTGGGCTATGTCATAGAGAAGAAGAGACACAAGATCATTTTCTTCATTCCTGCAGTGCCCTAGAAACAATATGTCACACAATGTTTACCACATACAGAAAGGCCATCATTTCAATTGATGAAATAATAAATAAATTTAAAAAAGGCAACATCCCTGCTATTCGTGCAGCAACATATAGCCTTTATGCCTACTGGTGTACCAGATGCACTTTTGCACTTGCTAATAACCCTGATGCTACCCAGCAACATTTTCAATAAAACTAGAACTGTTCAGAAAAAGAGATAGCATCCTAGCTCAACCAGATGTGTTTGCAGCCACATGGTCACACTTGAAACAAAGATCCAGTCTATAAAATATAAAGTCCAATATGATAGATGATGACATTTTCAACATCAGCATTTTTTCCAATTTCAAAGAGATGCAAGCATAAACTGAACTAAATAGAGGACCAAATTTAAAAGTATGCAGAAATGATAAAGACTTATATACTGAAAGGTGTAATTTGTTTTGCATATGTAACAAATCAATATAGTACTAGATGTGACTCTGTAACTTTTTAGATTCAATAAAGTTTTGCTTTGAAACATCATCATCATCATCATCATCATCATCATCATCATCATCATCATCATCATCATCATAATAATAATAATAATAATAATAATAATAATAATAATAATAATAATAATAATAATAATAATAATAATAATAATAATAATAATAATAATAATAATAATAATAATAATAATAATAATAATAATAATAATAATAATAATAATAATACTACTACTACTACTACATTTACATGTTTTATTAAAAAAAACTAGGGATTTATTGCTCGAGCATTCACATAAAATTTGATTACAGGAAGTGATAGAGACTGATCCAAGATTGATAATTTTAGAATGTATTTTCTAATCACTATTTAGCAATTACAATAAATTATACTGCATTATTGTTTACTGTCCAATAAAATTAAAATGTCCTTTTTTTATATCTTTAACAACTTTAATATAAATTTAAATTTAGTGATTTAGATTAATTTCTCATGTAATGCATTAGGTCAGTGGTAAATCAATGTCTGATATAAGTCATAGTTGTAACTTGTATGAGAACTTACTAGGTTTCAAATCTAAGTTTAATAAAACACGAAAATTGTTTTGATTCCAAAGAGACTTAGAACTTTTTTTCAGATAGCTCATAATTAAGCCATCTAGCAATATTAATTTAAAAATGGGTATCTAGCTATTCTTTACTAGATGTAAAATAAAGATGACAAATGGCTTAAATCTTTATTATGTAATAAGAATAAAAAACAAAGATAAAAAAATTCAATTGAAAAGTGTGCTAAATAATATCCTTTTCACTGTCTTTTATAGGAGAGGTATGTAAAAAAATCTTCATCCTGCAATTAATTATTTAAAGCTATTTTACCTTATATACTGACTTACTTAATATACTTGATTTCAGAAAATACAACAACATGCAAGATTATCCTAATTCTTATCAGAACTATCTCAATTGTGTTAAATAATGTTGCTCAAGAATTTGTAAGAAGCATGGATGCTGAAAGTGGCAGAATAGAAATCAATCCAAGAAGCTCATTCACTACACTAAACCGCATATAACATTGTGCTAATTTTTATATAGGAGAGAAAATGCTTTTATACAATTGGAGATATTGTCAGCTTATAATATATACATGCAAACATGCACTTTCTAATTCAAGCTCACAAAGCACTCTGATTAAGCTGCTATATAATTTTACAAATTTTGTTTTATTACAGAAAAGACTAAATAATTATACAACCCACCTTTTGACTATTGATTGTACAGTAGAATACATTGGAAAAAAAATTGTATATATTATATAAAAATTCAGTATAATATTTTTCATTTTCAGTGGATTTTTAAAAAGTTATTTAAAAATGTTAAGCTGTATTATAATATAGTTAAATTTTAAAGTGCAATAATTTCAGAATAAACAAACATTTATTATGAAATGAGATGAGTTTATTTATTTCAAAAATTGAATTTTAAAAAAAATTTCAATTAACTGAGCAATAATTAATTCGATTATATAGTATTTATAAAAATAAAATATGCTTCAAAATTGATATCAGTTGTTGGATTGTTCATTCAATTTCTGCAAGAGCTAATTCGATCTGATTTGTACTATTTTAATTTTAAAAAAAGTGTGTTTAATATTAAAAATATATACTATTAATGAAAAGAAAGATTTATTTCGTGAACTGACAAAAAATAATGCTGAATATAGGTCTAGGAGAACCGAACCTATAAGACTTACACTGTAGATGGACACCAATCAAGAGGGATGCATATTTAATTAAATTTGTTATTGGCTTTGGCACGAATTTATTTTTAGAGCAAACATTTATTAGTTGCTGTTCCCTATTGCTGTTAAGACATAAATTGTTTTATAGAAAGTCAATATTTCTAAATACACATAAATTAAAACGAATTGTAAAATTAGTGGACGAGTTCTATTATTTATTAAGACACATTTATAAATGATTATTTCACAAAAGAGATTTGCAAATATTGCTTTAATAACGATAGAAAATAATCTATATATTGAATTAGATATTAAAGAAATTATTTTAATTTCATAAATATGAAATAATTTTTTTGTGAATAAATTTCTGTTAATAAAATTTACTTTTTATTTATGACAGAATTTTATTCATGTTACTGCTAAAATATGCAATATGTTTTTCAGGATGATTTTTTTTTAAATAAAGGGACGCTCATAGCTATTTTGCATTTAAGCACTAAATGATGAAGTGCTAGCAAATGGATATATAACAACATTAACTTTGGAAAGTTGTAAAAAAGATTTTAAAAACTTAATAATACAGTTTTCAGCAATATTATCAATTTAAATAATTTTTATAAAATAATTTTTGTATAGTAGTTTCCTGCATCCACAACATTTGTTCCAAGCCTTAGTTTGAATGCTGAAAGTTAGGAATAGTAACGAATTATTAATGATAATTGTTATCATACATATGTATGTGTATATGCACGCATATGCATTGTGAATTAAAAAATAGAAAGGACAAAATTAAAATTTAATAATTTTTATTAGTCATTTGTTAGAGTAGAGATTATTCACTTACGAATTTATTTATTTTTTTATTAATTTGGTGAATTTTTATTTAACTTTTTTGAGACTTGGATAAATAAAACAGTCAATATGAAAAATATGGATATAGAAAATTACTGTGTATATATATATATAATAAAAATATTTTATATTAAATAATTAAATTGAATATAATACATTTAATCGTTAAAACAAGTATATCTTTTATGAGCTTTTTTCTTTTATAATAGATATTTAAAACACTAAAATTCATTATTTGATTAAATTGATTATGCTGATTTTGAACTTTACTATAAAAATAAATGGTTAAAAAATTATTGCTTTGTCAACAATTAAAAAAAAAAAACCATTTTCTATATTCCAGATACAATTCTATAGTTTATACGTTAACCATAACAATCAATAATATGATAAATGTGCTATTGCATTCCCAAATATTTAATTTTCTTATTAAATTTGTTAACAACCAAATAACTCTCAAACAACACATGACTTTCTTTACTCCGTAAGGCACAAAGTCAAGTCTTTTTTTACATTTAAATTATTTTTATTGATTACTTTTGCTAATAAAAATAAACTCGCCTCAATTAGTTCTACTCAATTTTGTTTATCATTTGTATAAATATATAAATTTAATTTTTGTTTAACAAACCAGTTTAATATTTTTTATATGATACGGAAATATATATATAACATCCACTATCATTTTTAGACAGAAATATTTATTAATAAATACTTGATTTCTTCTGCTATTAAAAAGAAACAGATTAGAGAATTTTTCAAACGATGTATATACAATTCATTACTTTATTCTATTTTTAAATACTATCGCTAATTAGTCCTTTAAAACATAACCCTATTGGACCTTTCACATTGAATAAATCTGTTTTCTACTAATGTCAAATGATTTACATTTGAAAGATCTTTATAGAACCTTAACTTGTTTATAATTATAATCTAACTACATTAATCAAAAAACAATAGTAATATGAAGATAAATGCAATATTTGTAATACTCGCTTTTTAATTCGGTGATTTTTTTTCCAAGTCGAGTTAATAATAGTCCTGATTTCGTAAATTTCACTGAACCTAAAAATATTAACTGAAATTTCCAAAGTCACTACAAAAAAACATTTATCACAATGAAAAAGTTTATAATCAGTTTATTTATGAAATAAAAAAGTGGTTTAAAAATCCATCTGGTATGGCAAAAGTTTATTATATTCCTCCAAAATACAACTAATAATATATTAAAAAATATTTAAATATGAATGACTATGGCTGGTTAAATGTTCAAAGTATAAAACATTTATAACTGCTTAAAAACTTACAGCATTTGTGGACAAAATATTTAAAAAGCAAGTATGCAATGAATGAGTCTATAATTGAAACTGAAAATACAGTATATATTTTTAAGTTACTTGTCAAAACAATGATAATTTTTAACATTTTTAATAACAATGTAATGGGGGACGGGGAACCAAAAATCAATTCTCATTAAAGCAAATGTTGACTGATTACAAAACTTGCTTTTTATTATTAAAAAAAAATTGTAGTTCATTTATAACTAATTAAAATAATTCCAGAATAACTAACTATGTATATTAATTAAATAAAATATGAAAAAAAAAAATCTATAGGGTATATACAATAAAAAAATATATAAAATATTCATCTTAGAAAAAAACTGATGAATATTGTTATCATTATGACATTTTTTAATTTTATTTAATTCATCCCTCCTCCACAAACACACACACGCATACACATTTCTTTCAGTTTTGACTTTAAAAGCTATCCAAATTATTATTTAACTTAAATTTTTCTTTCCGTTCATATTATACAAACTTCAGTTTTATTTATTTTTTTGCTAGTGAAATACAATAATTTTAAAATTGTCAGATAATATTTTTAAAAGACTATAATGAAGATTTTTTAATTAAACAACATAGTTGTTGAAGTAGTTTATTTTAATTTACATTGAGTTATAAATTGTGAGTAAAATAATCATTAAATTTTCCGAATATGTAGTTAATTCTTCTAACTCAAAATATTTAAATTTTATATTGTAGCTGTTAAGTTCTACTTCGTTACAACAACTTCATGAATAAATACTTTTTATTTATTTCTTTATGATGCAGTATAGATGCTTTTAATGATTGTGTTATTTCTTCCATCCATATCATATACAGACAAAAATATAATTAACATATACAAAAAGAAATATTTTTTTCCAGAACTCATAAACAGATGCACTACTATGGGGTCTAAATTAATTTCATGCTTAAGGGCAAATAAAAATTTAGCTATGATATTATGATACTATGTGTAGATATCTGTGTTTTTATTCTAGGCTTTTCTAAGTGTTAATATTTTTTTCTCTTGAATTATATAATAATAAAAAAATAAATAAAATAATTATAAATTTTCTTATAAAATTACAAAAAAAAAATCAGTTAATAACATCATATACTTCATTAAAATTTAAAATTTAGCTCTAAATGTTGAATTCTTGAATAAATTGAATAGAATATGGGAATCAAAGATAAACTACCAACAATGATAATCAAATATCATTTTCTATTATTTAGATACTTCCATGTGTCTTTGAGTAAAGAACATAAAATAAGTCACAAATACAAATATAAATAATGATAACTTCTTTGTGTGTGTATATATATATAATTAAATATTTATAAATACAGTAATTAGATAATTAAGTGCTTTAGATTATGCTAATAATCTTTGTCAACTAAAGCTTTGAAAGGCTAACTTTCCCACAAGTCCATGATCTTAACATTTGCTGCTTGCCTGTTAATTAAGTCATGTTTGTATTTGTATATTAGCATAGCTTCCTTTATTTTCCTTTTATTGTTATCTTTTTCAATTTGCAATATTTTTACATTATTAAAATTGAAGTCAAAACCATAAATACATGACTTATAGTCATAAAAAACAGATGCTGAAATATTATTATCTACTTTACAATTTTGTTTCAATTTCTGAACATGTTTTAATAACAGCAAGTGCTCTTTAGTTCTTTTTTCCAACGTACATCTTGATTCATTTATATATCCATTGCCACACCTACATATCCATTTATAAATGACACAATTTTTATTTATGAGGTTTTATCTTTAGAGTTATTTATTAATTTGTTTAATGTGGGAAGTGAGTAAAATGCAATATCATAAAATGCAATATCACATATACCTTTATAAATATTCCTCATAAAATTTACTTGATCATTTGAAATATATGGTATTGATATCCATATTTGTTTATTAGTAGGAGAATCAATATTATTATTAACATTTTTGTTTTTATATTTTATATTAAAACCTCTAATAACATTATATATATGATTATAATTGTAGCCAACATTTAACAATTTATTTGAATATATTTCAATATTTTTGCCTTTAACTTATGAATATTTGCAAAGACTATTATTTCTAAAATAAGAAGGACTTCATACCTGTCATTTTGTATGACATTGTAAAGTGCTTCATAAAAAAGAAACTAGATGGAGCTGAACAAACTTATTGCTAGAAGAGAAGATAACCAATTTTAGTAAAAATTCATGGATCGTATACTCCAGAGTTTGCCAATCTATCATTGCACTGAACCATGCAGAGTCATTGAATATTCTGATTTCAATTCTACATCTTTTGATGAGATTTCAGCCCATGAATAAAATTTTTAACTCCAATAGTATTTACTGTTATTAAAACAGGCAAAACTCTCTATACATATTGCCACTCAGTGCAAGCCAGAGTAATCAATGGGATGCCAGAAGGCTTGTGTATAAAATCCCCATCTAGTTCCTGCTAATCCAATATCCCCAGACTAGTTTCTGGCTTGTAGCCTTCATTAATGAGGAGCTTTGAATCTGGGAGCACTGCATTTAGATCTTAGGATCTAATGCAAACCTCCAGGTGGCTTTCGGATCTAGTGCAATCCTCAAGCAGCCATCTTTTATCTCTACTTAACTACAAAACTATGAGTCTTAAATTGAAAACATAATATTTTCAATCCAATCTCATTAGGTCCTCACTGACAAAGGCCTCAAGCCAGAAACTAGTCTGAAGATATTGGATGAGTAGGCACTATATGGGTATTTTATGCACAAGTCTTCTGGCATCCATTGATTACTCTGGCTTGCACTGAGTGGCAACATATATAGAGAGTTTTGGCTGTTTTAATGACAGTTATAAGCAAGCATAAAAATGGTGATCATATGATGTTTATAGGCTTGAAACCAATCCTGCCTAATAAGATAATGGTTTCTATGGTTATTAAAGAACCAAAGTCACCAAAATATATAGGCACTGAACTGAGTTCAGATCTATATGACTTTATTAGCTAATGAGCTTGGATTAAAATATTATAGTGTTTTCAATTTAAGACTCATAGTTTTGTAGTTAGGTAGAGATAAAAGGTGGATGCTGGAGGGTTGCATTAGATCCTAAGATCTAGGTGCAGTGCTCTCAGATCCAAGGCTCAGTGAACTGATGAAGCACACAAGCCAGAAACTAGTCTGGGGATATTGGATGAGTAGGCACTAAATAGGGATTTTATGCACAAGCCTTCTGGCATCCATTGATTACTCTGCCTTGCATTGAGTGGCAATATATATATATATAGAGAGAGAGAGAGTTTTGCCTGTTTTAATAACAGTTATAAGCAAGCATAAGAAATGGTAATCATGTGATGTTTTATTGGCTATACTCAGTATACTTGTATTAAAAGATAACATTTGAAAAACATTTAAAATATTTTTTTTTTAACTAGAGATAAATGAAACTGGATGTGAATCATGGATGCATGAGGAATACAGTGCATATAGTTGCATCTTTACATAAACAGAATCAATTTAATCTTTACACTAAAACCTCTGAAAAGAATCAAATATTTTTTTAAATATTTATTCCCTTATCATTATAAACTATATAATAAAAACAATAAGAAATAAAATCCTTACGTTTTTAAACTGTTCAATTAATTCTTGCTTGTTATCGGGTTTTTTTATAGTTGTTATAAAATCAGTTCTAAATTTATAAAACAAAATTAAGAGACTTCAGCTATTTATAAATGATTGTATTATACAAAGTAGTTTTATTGTGTCTATTATTAAAAAACTAAAAATGTCTATTTTATATAACCCAAACGCAAAATATATATACAATATGCAAGGCTCTTTAGTTAAAAAAAAAAAAGTATGGTGTAATATATTTATTATAATAAATTATTTATTTACCAATCATAGGATATATATTTGTTATTAATACAAATATATTTTTAAAATATAAAACACAACATAATCATATCATGCATAATTATATAAAAAATATATAAGCTGTTTGTATGAAATATCTATAATATCTATTCCAATGTAAAACAAATATATTATAAATAAGAATATATATCTATACAAGGACTTCACAATTGTAAGTGTATCCGCCAGTTATGTCCTTTATCTGGAATTAAAATCCTGAGAACAATAAAAATACCTCTTCAAATTAATCAGTAAATAGGTAACTGGATACTCTTAACTAGAAGATAAAATAAAAATGGAAAATGCTAAACCTCTTGCCATTTAAAAATTGGCAAATTTCGTGAGTATTGCCATTTCATTTTTTGTTTCAATGGATGAGGGGCTCCTGGAAAAACCTTTATCTTGGAGAAAAATATTTAAATTCTGTTTTATCTATCACACACACATGCACGCATACATAAACTGACTTCTAAAAACAAATCATTATATTGCTATTTCTTTTGGATGGAAAAATTTTACTCATAACAACAACTAACATTTCAACCAAAGCTCGAGTTAGCCATTCCAGAATTAATTGCAAAAAAAAAAAAAAACTAGAAAAAAATTGAGAATAAAGTTATATAAATAAATCTAGAATTATTATTTTAACCATTACTATATTTAAATCTGTTGCATTATATATGTACAAAAAATTTAAATATATAAAAACAAAAATGTATGTATATATTATATACATAATGCATATATATATATATTACAAGGAAATCAAGTCACACATCACGTGACTTACTACAAATGTCATATAATGACCGTGAATAGCTCTTAGCAAACTTTTCCAAATATCTCTATTCTCAGACCGGTTTCTAGTTGTTGGCTGTCGTCAGTGAGGCGCTAGAATATTCAGAACATTAGATCAAATCTAATTAGATCTAATGTTGAATATTCTAGTGCCACAATGATGACAGCCAACAGCTAGAAATTGGTCTGGGAATAGAGATATTCGGAAAATCTTGTAAAGAGCTGGCTATTCATGCTCATTATATATAATATATATGTACATGGTTGCAGAAAGGATTTTGCTATTAACTGAAAAGTTATCCTTTGATTCCTTTTTGAAGACTTAGAGGACAAATTCCTAATGCCACTATGTACAATCTTGTCATTTTGGCTGCTTTTACTATGTAATTATTCATATGATAAACAAACATGGGTGGCTACTCATTAACATGCATTGTGAGAGTAATGTTTTTTATCTCTGAGCTTGAGACCAAGAAATACCAGGATTTTTTTTCAGTTGTCTAATAGTTTTTACCTGAACACTAATTGAGTTTCCATAAGACTGGATAAAGCTATGTGTGAATGATCCTGATAAATAATACTAAATAATGATTCTTATTCCAGGAGACTATAAAATCATCAACCAAGGCAGCAATCAGCATCTAAAAGCAGATAATACAAAGAATCTCCTGATTGGATATCCATATTACCCTTCAGTAAGTTTTTTATTTAACCATTTAATCTGCAGATTGCTTTCAAGTAAAGGAAGATAGCATGAATTATAGAAAGTGGAACATTTCTGGATTTTGTAAAATTTAGGGGAAAAAGTGAGAAGATAATTGGTTTGAAAAATGAACAAGTACTTTACTATAAAGTCAAGAATGTTAAAAATACAAGTGGAGTGAGGTTTATTGTAAATAGAAAGTGTAAGAACAATATAGTAAAGATTGGTAGTATATCAGACAGAGTGATAAGATTAATTATTCAAGTTAATAGATGATACCAAATGCAGATCATTCAAGTTTATAAATTAATAAATTCTCATTGGGATAAAGAAGTAAATGATTTTATGTAGCTGTACAAAATGATTTTAAACAGACCAAACAACAATTAAAAATTGTCATATGGGTCATTAATGCTAGAATTAAGAATGGGTAAAAGATGAAAGTGTTGTCATTGAATATGACTAGATGATAGAAATGAGTAAGGAAGCAAACTTCTGGATTTTTTTTTTTTAAAAAAAAAAAAACTGTTCATTGTGAATTCTTTCTTTGAATTTTTTTTTTTTTTGCTAATCCGAATATGGATATAGAAATTGTATTATATTTTAGCTAATAAAAAAATATATAAAAATTGTAATATTATTAATAGATTCAACACAAAAAATAGTAACTATTTAATAAGATGTAAGATATGTTTAATGCAAAAAAAAAAAAGTGACAATAACTAATAAAAAAGGCAGTATTAATGATTAAAATTCCTAACCTTCCGAAATACTTCAATGAATTTAAATTAAAACTTTTTCATAAATTGACAGACTTTGATGATAGTTCAACTTTAACTGAAATCAATAAAAAGATAACTGATACTTTACTAAAAACTGCAATGAAGATAGTTTGCACAAACCAGCATTTTACAAATAAAATTGCAACTGAGACCAGATAATATATGAAGAGAAATAAGAAATATGAAATTATTTTTAATGATTCATTAAGAAAAATTGAATATTTGGAACTTTCTAAAATAATAATAAAAAATAGTTAATGATATAAGAAAATACAACTGTAAATAGTTAAGGACACTATAGAAGAGTTTACTAAAAAGAGGGACCATTAAATTTCTTTTTATGTTCTGGGCAGATTAATTTAAAAAAACTAGAATGCAATCTTTTATCAATTCCCCTTCGGAAAATGATTTCAAATTTTGTGCTTTATAAAAAAAATTATAATTTTCTGACTTCACATGATCACCATCTTATACTAGCACATAATTGTTGTAAACAAAGGCAAAACTCTCCATACAGTAGTACTTTGTTTACAACAATTATATGCTAATATGAGATGGTGATCATGTGATGTTTAGTGGTTTAACACCAATCCTGCCTAATAGGATAGTGGTGGCTATGGTTGTTTAATCACCAAAGACACCAAAATTTATGGGTGCTGAATTGAGTTCAGACCCATCTGACTATATAAGCTATTGAGCTTAGATTGAAAATATTTTTGTGTTTTCAATTTTATTCTCATAGTTTTGTAGTAAAGTAGAGTTAAAAGGTGGCTGCTGGAGGGTTGCATTAGATCCTAAGTGTTATATCCGCAAATGTTATATCTGCAAGTCATACTGTGCAGTCAGCAAATAACGTTATACAATTCCCACGCTGTTCTTTTCCAACAAGTGCTCTCCAATGAATCGGTCTGCAATGAAGCTCTCCAACGAATTGCACTCAATATCTCCGCTGTGGTCTCTTTCAGCTACACCCATGAACTACATTTCCACTGGGCGCTGATCATTAACCGCCAGCACTGACACGAGATATCTCTACTTAAATACTGCTTACTCAGTACTGCTTGACTGCTCTCTACAGCTCTCTATATTACACTGCTAGATGTTACCCAGTCTTCTTATCACTCTCTGACAACTGCAACGATCAGTCAATGCACTGACCAATAAGGTAACGTCTCTTATCTAGAAACATTTGTAATTAGCAAATATTTCTAGGAATTGTCGATCGCCATTACGTCAATGCACTAATTAAATTCCTCAGCTATCAGAGCATGATCTAAAAACAGCCTTACGAATAAATTCTAGTTTTTTCTGGAGTGCACAACATGTCTGCCATTTTACAAAACACTACACTAAGATCTAGGCGCAGTGCTCTCAGATCCAAGGCTCCTCATTGATGATGGCCACAAGCCAGAAACTAGTCTGGGGATATTGGATGAGTAGGCACTAGATAGGGATTTTATGCACAAGCCTTCTGGCATCTATTGATTACTCTGGTTAGCACAGGGTGGCACTACTGTATGGAGAGTTTTGCCTTTGTTTAATTTTCTGACTTGTTTGCATTTTTTATGAAACATGTCAGCCACTTGATAAAGCTCTGTTTCAAGTTTTTCTATTTTAATATTTCTTTCTTCCTCAACAAATGTTTTGATAAATAGTGCCTCTTAATATAATGTTCTTTATTAACGAAAATATTTTTCCAGCCATATTAGGCACACGTTTACTATTTCCTTTAAAAAAAATGTGCTGTTCCAATTCTTTTGAAATGCTGCAATTTTCTGGGTCTATTTTTCTTATCTTAGTCAGTGTACATCCTAGTAAAAAAATTAAATGCAAAATAATAATAATAAAATGACGTAAAATGCAGGTTTTGATTTTGCTAATTTGTTTGTCTGCAAAAATCACTATAAAACAAACAAAATGCCTTCAGCATTATAGATTAAATCGTAGTCAGATAGACCACATAATACACATTTGTTGGAATATTATACCTCTAATAGAATGAACTAGAACTATTATAAAATTTGTACAGAAAAACAATGTATATGAGAAAATTATTTTATTTAATTCTTAATTCAATATTTGCTCTATATACATGTTAAATAGAAGTTTTACATAGGACCATTTTATATATGTTTCTGAAAATATCATGACCAGATTGAGAACTTTTGAGGACTGGAGGTTCCCACTCTCTCACTTAGATTGAATGCAATTTTTTGTTTTTCAGTTTGGGATGTTAGCTTGTTAGTATATCAGAGAGGTAAATAATAGCTGCTGGAAGAAGGGTGCATTAGATCCTAAAAATCCAGATTCACGGTTTCAAGACCCAAAGTTTTCCTAATGATAAAAAACCATAAGCTTAAGATTAGTCTGGAGGTATTGAATATGATAGAACAGGATAGAGTTTTATTAAGCACTATCATTTGATATCTCTTAGTTATTGAAGCTTTTAAGTAGGTGGCATAGAGATAGTGAAAGAAAAATTACACTATTATAACAAGCAAGATATAAACTGAAGTCATGGGTTGAAATCTATTAAAGCAAAAATGGTAGTGTATGTAAAGTGCTTAAATATTTTAATATATATATGGACAATATTGGGTGATTATGACTAAATTGTCCTTCAAATTTTATGTATTTAATTATAAAAGTAAGCAAAAGTATTATTTTTTCCTTATATAATTCCTTATAACTAATTCATTGTTTTTCACATAGGCAAAACTCTTCATATAGTAATGCCACTTAATGCACCCAGAGTATTCAATGAATGTAGGAAGGTTTGTGCATAATGCCTACTCATCCAATATTTCCAGACTAGTTTCTAGATTGTGGCTTTCATCAGTGAGAAGCCTTGGATCTTAGAGCACTGCACTTAGATATTAGGATCTAATGCATAATTCATTGTTTCTTTTAATTTTACCACCTTGATAAAAATACATAAATGTTTATAAAAGCAGATTGAATAATTTTTGAAAAATTTTCTGTCAATAAGGTTAGTTGTTTCCCATTTAATATTTAATTTATGTTATCGAACAATATTTTTTATAGAATTAATAAAATACTGTTAGGTCTGTAATCTCCAATATCTTCTTTATCACTTTTTCAAATATTAATACTGCATTCCTCCAATCATCTAGTACATCTTTATTATTTAGACATTTGATATATAACTTTACCAAAAATATGTCTATTTCTTCACCTTCTTTCAAGATATTGATTATAATTACATCATTACTTTGAACTTTTTTCTTCTTCATAAATTTAATTGCATGTCTTATTTCTTCACTTAAAATCCTGGACAATTCAGAAGATATAGTAATTGCAGAAGGTAATTTTCCTTGTTTTTTATTATTACATAATTCTTGATAGAACTCTTCTAAACATTTCATGATGCCATCCTTTTTAATAATAGTTTCATCTTTTCTTATAAGAGAAATAAGTGTTTTACCAAGACCAAGATGTTGTTTTACCCACTTGAAACTTTTATTCTCCTCTATAGTTTTCTTTGCTAGTTCACAATTAACTTTCTTATATCATTTTCAATTCTTTTTTGGACCATTTTACAAAATTTAAGATATTTAATCCTTTTTAATACATTATTTTTACATTTCTTCATAAATTGTTTTGTCTCAATAGAAATTTTACTGATCAATTGCTGCTTTTTAGTACCAGCTATCTTGGCTGCAGTTTTTAAAACTATATCAATTATCATTGTATTGATTTTGTTTAAATCTGAATCATGTTCAAAATTTTTTAATATTTGAAAACAATATGCAAGTTCTAATATCAAATATGTATACTGTTTTTCTTAATTTTTGTCTCTCTTGTTTTGCATTAACATGTATCTTATATCTCACTAATTAATGATCATGTCCTGTGCTGAATTTATTAAAAACATTATAATCTTGAAATACCTATTTTCTGTTAATCAACATATAATACAATTCTGCTACCTTCATTTAGATGCTTCTATGTCTATTTTCATTTAACATTTTTCTCAAAAAAAGAATTCATAATATTAAGTTTTTCTTTTTCTGCAAACTCCACAAGTCTATACCTCTCTCATTTCTACCACCATAACCAAATTTACCTACAGCACTTTCATCTTTCAGTTGTTTGCTCGTTTTAATGTTAAAATCGTCTATGATAAAATTAAAATATTGTTTGTCTAATCTAAAGCCTTTTGTACATCTATATAAAAGTCCTCTACTTCTTAACAATAAGAACTTGTTAGGAAATAAATCTGAATTATTTGCATTTGATATCTGCTGTTAAGCTGAAAAACTAATCTTGTCACTCTCTCTGATACACTATCAATCTCCACAATGTTGTTCTTCCACTTTTTATTTATAATGAATCCTATGCCACTTATATTTCTAATATTTGTAATTTTGTAGTGCAGTATATGGCCACTGATTAATTGTCTTACCACCTTTTTTCTACCTTCACAAAGTCCAATAATATCCCATTTAATATTATACAGTTCTTCCAAATCTTCCAATCTACCTTCACATGAAAATAATTTGCAGCTGTAAGTACTTAAATAAAAGGTTGCCAACTAATGGCAACTTGGATCTGCAATCAGGAGATTCTTAGTATCTTTTGTGTTTAGCCACTCACTACTACCTTGATTGATAAATTTACAGCTTCCTGGAAATAAGGGTCATGATTTATTTTCTGTCATGAATGTAAATATCTATTAGAAAAAATTCATTCTCCCTTCAAAAAAACTCAACTAATATTTTAAGTAACTGAGAAGAAAGTCCATGGTGTTTCTTGATCTCAAACACAGAGACAAAAAGCCAATAAACTCACTATGGTGGCTAATGAATGTTGGTGAAAAGCATATCCATGTTTGTATACTCTATGAAAAATCACATATGAATAATTATAACTCATCTGCAATGAACTTTGGATTTTAACCAACTAAAAAAACAAGCTGGATGGTTTTAGTACAGTGGATCATATCCAAGTATTGAGAGAAGTTATAGAAAGAACCAATGAATATGAGTTGCCATTACGCTTTGGATTTATAGATTTGAAAGGCATTTGATTCTATGAGCATTTCTTTAATGATTAATGTGTTGGATCATCAAGGTATAGACTCCAGATACTGTCAAATTTTAAAGAATATTTATAAAAATGCAGCAGCAACAATTATATTACATAATGATACTAAAAAGAATAACATTGAGAGGGATGTGTAAAGAAGGGTGATTTCATATCTCCAAAAAAATTTACAACAGTTTTTCTAGAAGTATTTTGCTGATTAAAATAGGAAGCAAAGGGAATAAAAGTAAGTGATCTCAATTTTACAGATGTAATTATTTTGCAAAAAAATGCTTTAGAACTTCAGGAAGTGTTGTAGGAGTTATCATATGAAAGTAAGAAAATAGGATTAAGAATAAATGTTAAAAATACTAAAGTAATGTTCAATGGATTTTCTCAAAAGAAAAAAGTAAAGATTGATAATGATAAGTTAGAAGACATTAACAACTAACTATAAATGCCTTGGTCAGATTATTACTACAGATGAAAACATAATGGATTGTTGTGTATTCAAATTCAAGCATTCCGAATACCAACAAATAAAACAATAAATGATAATAGTGAAAAGTTATTGCTACACACAATATATATATATATATTGTAACTTAAATTTCAGGATCAAAGAGAAGATTCAAATATAATTAAAATATCATTGGATTTGTCAAAAATCCAAATATTATTAAAATCTCAAATATTCAAATATTATATTCATTGTAACTTAATAAAGATGATCAAACAATCCAAATGTGTTAAATAATTAAGAAAAGATTCAAATATAAATATTTAGCTTAATAAACGAAAAAAAATTGTAATAGAATTTTTATATCAAAGAGAAAAGAATTATTTAACCTGAGTAGTGGCTATTAAACAAAGATCAGACTGTGTTATCAATCATATTAAGGGTCATTGGTTAAATGAAACATACTCCTGGATAGTAGCTATAGAGCCATAAGGTCATAAATATTAAAATGATGAGTAGGAATAAATTAAACATATTTCTATAATTAGATATCTCAAGATATCACAATACCAATAATTAAAAACAAATTGTTAAGAACGACTATTATAACTCAGGTATATGGAAATAAAGTGAGTGAGTACACTATATCCAACTGTAGATTTTACTCACTTTCATTTCTTGGTTTGATGTTAAGTGCATATTTAAACAAATACCAAGTGAATATGGTCTAGCAGGGTGCCACTAGATTATCTGAATCTAGACACAGTTATATCTAATAACCTTTTCACATGTACCAGGTTTGAATCCCTTTTTGGTACTTTATTTCTAATAAAAATGGGAGATTTTGCTTTTAGGGCTATATCACTATATGCACTAATATTTAGGTAAACATAAAACATCTTTAAACCAAAGTGGAGTATATAAAATTCATTAGACATAAATCATTTCCCAGATCTTAACATAATAAATGTGTTTCAATATTTTTATAAGTTTTACTAGCTCAGATTACTATTAATTTAGGATGGCAATTCACTCATCCTTGCATGAAATAGATGATGGGATGGTGGTTATAATAATTATTCAGAAATCACTAAATACTATGAAATCAATATTTATTTATGGCCTTTAAACAGTTAAACAGCTCATTAATTAAAATGTTGATGATGATGATAATGATAACAATAATGACAATGGTTTCAACCACAGCTTTAGGACTAAGCTTAATCATAAAACCTAATTTTTATAACGAAATTCATAATTATTGCTTAATTTTAGTATATCTAATTGGAACTTAAATAGCTAATATTCACCTTGATGATGAATGATCACACTTAATAAAGACTACTCTTAATGAAATATATACACCTCATTTAATAATAATAAACTAATATTTATTACTGCATTTCTAACATATACATAAAATTTCTAGACATACATGAAAATTTATATGAATAATAATAATAATAATTGACTCTATTGCAATCTTCCGATTAATTTCAAGTTCTCCCCCCTTTCCCATCAAATGTATATTGTATTAAATTGGGTAACCGATTTGTTAAAATGTTCCATCCACAAGAAAAGTATTTCATAAAAAAAAATATTCACTCATTGGCACACATACCTTATAATCTAACATGTAAGCAGAATGTCAAAAAAAAAATGTTAGTAGAATTGGAAAGAGCAAGTTTTAGAAACAAGTTTTAAATTATTTTCTCCCCCTCTCTTCTACCTCTGAAATGCTATACTTCAACTTGAAACAAAATCTAATATTTTTAATACCGCCTATTTTTTTTTCTTTACATTCACACACAATTATACACATGTAAAAATATTATTATGTATGTGCGTGTTTTATCCCCACAATAACAAAATATTATTTAAAACCAAAATAATAATACAAAAAATTATTCTACACATTAATATTTCATAACTTTAAATTAATAAACAAATAATTTTGATACATTCAAAATCATTTATGAAGTTCAAGGTTATTATTAGTAAGAAATTATTGGTTTTAATCGATCTGAATTGTCTTTAAAAGTTCTTTAAATAAAATATACCACTTTATTGCTAAAAGTTTATTAAGACTCTGATATCATAAAGAAAATAGATATAAAAAGTCATATTACTGATCCTTTGTTTTGTGGCAAACTTCCAAGGGCTCAAACTTATCTTGTATAATGTCTATATTTCTGCAGCTACCATTTCCGTTTTACGTTGGAACAATCTCTTTCTTGAGGTGTATAATTGTTTGATGATGATGATTCTATTGAGGTTATTTGCTTTAGGGACAATTTGGAAATCATTATATTAATTTTTCTTCTCTTCCTGTCAAGCATGATTCTTTTAGTGGATGAAATACAGCAGTTGTTTTCATGTTTATAAATTTTCTTGAGTTTAAAATCAGTTACTGGAACAATTAATTGGACTTGATGATTTAATATTTATCAGTAGATTTTCCTTTTCCTGATCACCTTCAAATGCAGGTGGATGCTTTCTTCTTTCTATTTAAAACATCTTATTTCTCTCAGTCAGTTGAAAGGTGTAGAATATTATTTTTCAGACAAGACATCTTTTCTTTCCTATATGATGTGCTAGCTGATGATGAATCTGGTAGACAGATGGAAAATATATATATTTTTCTTACCCCGCCATCCTTATATTTTCAACATTCAAAACTTGATATAAAAAATGATTTTAAAAAAAAAAGGTTATCTAGCAGAATTAAAAATGTTTGTCTGCTTTAGTTTCACAAATATTATAATAATAATCTCAACTGATTTTCCAGACTGCTTTTATATCAATTTTTTGAGTCAACTTACCCAATTAGAGTGATAGTGTGACTTGCTATTTTTGACCAATTGATTTTTAGTTGGAAAGTGCAATCTTTTTTAGGAACATTAAAAAAAATCACACACCTGGTTTCCAGACAACTTTTGTTTTGAAGGAAAAAATAGACTTAATCCTTTTTTTACACCTAGGTAACATTTCAAATTTGAGCTTCTTTCTTTTGATCTCAAGATGAGACAATTTCAAAATTAGAGTTCCCACCAAGCTTAAACTCCATAATGACAAACAATCATTTATAAAAAGAAAATTGTGACAAAAATATATATCTGATTCAACAGATTTTCTCCCTTAACACAAAATTGTAAAAAAAAAATAATTTGACAGATTTAACCCTTCTTCCTTTTAATATATAATAAATGTAAATTTCTGTATGTAATGTACACTCATACTTTATCATTTCAAATCATTCATAAACTGTCCATCAAAATAATATGAATGCTAGTTTAAAAATTATAACCCTAATATTTAAAATTAAATCCTTAGCTTTTAAATCCCAATTACAATTATAGAAAAGCAAAAATAGAAGTATAGAATAAGATATTAAAATTGATCAAGCATAGGTTAGTTTTAAAGAAAGTCTAACATCTGAAATATAAAACAATTTAATAGCTTACACATACATTGCCTATATATGTGTAACTTTGCTTTTTAACAGAAAAATTAAATATTGAATAGTTTAAATGTGTGTATTACCTTTCTATCAACACACAAAAAAATAAAGAATATAATTGTTGACCCACTCTCTTTCTGTCTAAAGCTTTTAGAACTTGATCTTGTAGGGTTTAAACTTGGATGCCCTACAGCTTCCCTTTTTTATGAAAATGTGATGTTGATTTTTGTCCAGCATTTTCTTTCATGCACATTACAATAAATTTAGCTAATGACTAAATTGTAATGGCACAATATATATAGCGCTCACTTTTGGTTCACTTCCCATAATGCACTTCACAACTGGATACTTTCTAGATGATTTCCTCTGGCCTGTTTCCCAAACTCTTTGGCCCTGTTCAGATGTTGCTTGTGAACACATTGGTTTTACAATAGAGCTCTGTACTACACTTAAGATTCTTTCAGATACTGTCACTTAAAACTATCAGCAACTTTCCACTCAGTAAATTCACTGAAAATAGAACAATGCACTTTGTTGCTCAAACTATTCATAGTCACCTCAGTTGACCTCCGGCAATCCAAGATTCATCCTTGATGTTATCAGTCTTGTTTTGCTCTTTGCATTTTTAATTAGTATTGTATCAAGAAATATTTGTAATTAGCAAATATTTCTTGGCATTTTTTGAACGCAATGTTCTTATCACAAATACATAAATTTAATCACTAATTAAATCCTTATCAGTTAGCAATATAAAATATATTCCCTAATACATTTATGTTTTCTGGAGTACAAAACTTATACTTGAATTTCCATGTACATTTTTATACAAAACACGACATGGATGAAATTGGTTGGAGAGCTTTTGATAAAAATAATTTAATATTAAAAGGAAATATGTCTATGTGTTTTTAAAAAAAGGTTTTTAATAAATGTGTTTTACCAATACTTACTTATGAATCCGATATTTGGACACTTAATAAAGAGCAATACAAAGACTTCAAGCTACACAAAAGAATATGGAGATATGCATGTTAGAAGTAATAAGAAGATAGTAAAAATGAAATATATAGGTAAGACAATAGACAGGTGTTGCTGACATCATTTATAGAATTTAGAGATTGTAGTAAAGTTGACCTGGACATAAAGAGATGCTAATAGATGGGCAATTGAAATCTTAAACTCGATTCCAAGAGATTGTAAGACCTAGAAAAAACAATATGTGAGATGGATGGTAAAGAAATGTGCTGCGGTGATGAGGAGAAGAGATTGGAGAGACCTTCATTCTGCAGTGGATTGATGATGGTTGAAAATGATGTTGTTGATGATGATAAATAATTTATGTATATTATCATAAATTATTGTTGTCTATAGAATACAAAGATTGTTATAAATCTCAAAATAAATTTTAAAATAAACTAAAAAGTTTTATTATTCACAAATGTAATAAAATAATTATTTAAAATATTTTTTCCTAAAAAAAAAAAAAGAAAGCAAAAGAAAAGTTAATTTTGTTCGATTTAAAATATTAATGGAGACATTTTTATTGTCATTCTTGAAATTTCTGTATGCAAAGTCCTATAAAATATGCATTCTCCAATTTAGAATCTTTGACTAACTACAAAATTTAAATTCCAATTTTATACATAATATATAATAATGGATTGTAAAATTTTAAATATTTCCTCTATCATTAACAATTTTCATATGAAATAATTAAGTACTATACTCTAAAAAAGATGATGTCGAGAAATTTTTCTATTAAAAAAATAAGATAAAAACACTCCCATATAAATAATAATAGGTTCAATTTTTTAATATACAGAAAAAATATAAGTTTATTTTCAACATTAAACCTTACATTTATCTTTTCTTAGTTGTTTTTTAAATTATTTATTTCTAAAAAGCAAAAATTCACTTTTAAAATTATCAGCTGTGAATTATTTAATATACTGCCATCTAGTGAGCAATTATAGTAATTTATTAGCAATCGCACAAATGATTCATTAACTTAAGTAGTAAATCTAACATTTTGTTTATATAGCATAATTTTTTCTTTTCTTTTTTAAAAAAAGAAACATTTATTCTTTTTTATTACTAGTTAGAAACTATACAATTAGGGCCATCTTTATCATAAAATCACTGACTTTTTTTTAAAAATATCTTTTTAAGAATTATTAAAACTAAAATCAGTAACAAAGAAAATTTATTTTTAATGAAAATTTCTTAATGTTATGTATTATAGTTTTTGACACCTTTACAAACATTTAAAAAAAAAAAGATATTAAAAGCAATACTTCCAAGTGTTTGTCAATTTCATGATTGATATATAATTAGTACAGCCTGATCTCCCAATAAACGATCTTTTTTTCGTCTGTGTTTTTCAAAAAAACGTTGGTACAATCGTATGAATTAATATGAAAATGTGTAATTTGAAAAGTTTCCTATTAAAAGAGGTTCCTTTATTCAAATTAAACAAGTATGGTACTGATATAGACATTCGATTACTTTTTAGTCTCTGTGCGTGAAGCTACTGAATTCGTACTGGGATAACTTATTAATAACTTGAACACTTTAGGGAAAATTGGATTCTTTTAAAAGTATATCATATTAAAGTACAAACTAATTATACATTCATTTTATATATGGTAAATCTTATTAATTGTAAATTACATATTTCCTGGGGGGGGGGTGTCTTATTTGTCCTTCAAATTTTTTTAATTTTATTTGTAATTCAAAATGAACTTTTTAAAAATAATAATAATAATAATAATAATAATAATAATAATAATAATAATAATAATAATAATAATAATAAAGTCTACTTTAAATGTCCAGTTGTATAAAATACATTGGTAAAGGATCAAATCCATTATAAATGTATTATTTAATCAATACATAGTACAATAAAACAATAAATTGGGTTAGTAACCATAAATTTAAAAAGATAAAATAACAAATGATTTTTTTTTTCTTTTGATTGCCAATGCTAAACAGAATGAATGTCCCAAAGAAAAGCTAGAAAGGGGTTGATAAAACTTATATAATCCAGATGAGGCTGTAATAGTTTAGGAGGTGTGGCTATCATCTTTTTCAGAAATTTGGCTGGATCAGCATAATGCTTTTGATGGTACCAACAATTTAATGCCTAGTTATCATTGTGGGAAAATGTTCCATTCCTCAATGATAAGCTAACTACGTGTGTAAAAGTTCAATTTTTCAATAAGCTGAATATTTATTATTATATAATTGCAAACACATATTTATTTTGAAATTACTTTATGAAATCATTAAAAAAACTATTTGATGTTACAGGAAAATGTTTTATTTTTCAAAGATAAAATACGCATAATACCTACTCAATTTTTCTAACTATTTGTGTTTTTAGATTACTTTATAAAAATTATTATTAAAAAAACTATTGTTTTACTTAAATACAGATGTTATAAAAGTACAAATCTATGTTCCACTCTTGATGTATTTGATTTTAGGCTATTTTATATAAAAAATCTAGGTTGAACTATTAAGATTTTTAAATAAATATCAATGTCAACTGTGTGCTAAATCTTCGATTTATCAATTAGTTATTCCAGTATGACTACAGAAGCTCCATACAGTGTTTAAAAGCAAAAACTATATGGAAAATGGATTGTAGAACGTCCACTATATTGATACTCAATTATGATCAATAATATCAAGAAAACATTTTTCAGTTAGAATTACTACTATAATTCAATTTACAAATATGACTTAAATGTATTCATTTTGTTAATGTGCATTTTGGGAGTCATTTAATTTTTTATACATACCTTTATTAATATGTTAAAGAGTATACTGAGTTTAGAGGTTTTGCTATGTATCTCTTTTCTTTTCATGAACATAATATCAACTAGCCTGAATTAGCATGAAACAAACTAACTTTTTTAAGAATATAATAACTTTATATTTCAAAATTTCACAAATTTGTGATAACATTTTCAAATACCATAAAAGTTTGGAGCTTTTTGAGCAAAAACTTATCTATTACTTAGTTCACCTAAATTGTCTTGGGGCAGATAAGTTAGCATAACTATTAAATTTTTATGCTGTGCTCTAAACACACATCAGTGAAGCTATATATTTTGAAAAAATTTCAAGCTTAGTGCATTTGGGACTTACTTGATCCCATATTCATAACTTGTGCTACTAATAGTTTTTTATTAGCCATAAATTATGCAAATGTATTTAAATTATTTAACCAGCCCATTTCTTAGAAATCGAGAAGCAGGCATCTCTTCTGTTCATGGCATTGGAATCATTTGCAATGAAACATGCTTCTTTTACTTTGTTCTTGACATCATTTCTCTCTGAGTACACGATCTCAGCAGTAGTGGGTTTGAAGATGTAATTAGAAGCTTTTTGATGTTCCAAAAATATTGACCTGCCTTCGTTTTTGATTCATGATTTGTTGTATACGTATCGGTGTTGAGACACTCTGGTAGTAATTGTGACTCATGTCTCACCATAGTATCTAGCTCCACATCCCATTTGGGGGCATGTCATCTTGTACATGATCTGGGGTTTTGATCTGGTACAATTTTATCTTTAGAGTTATTAATCAGTCTATTAGTAAATTGCTAGATGTGGAAAAAAATAAATTAAACAATATGTTGTATATTTACGATTATTATTAAAGTTTTATTAATTGTTGATAAAAAGCATTCTTACCTACCACAATTAAACTACATCAAAAATCAATTCATTATATTCACCTAAAGAATGTTCTTAATTATTTTTACAACTTAATCTAAAGTAAAAATTAAAATTTGTAAAAATATTAAATATACCACCGTAAAAAAACTCATCTTTTTTTCTGTAATAGTAAAAGAAAATTTTGACAGATATGCCACCATGATTACCTGACTTTTTACTCTCATTCACATGAATTTATAGAAGAAAGCATCCATTAAGTAGTTTATTAAAAAAATTATATTCACGTTTGTGAATATTTAAAATGCATTATAACAGTATACTACCAACAAAACAATATGGGACACAAGAAAAGCTGCTTGGATCTAACATCTGAGTAAATGTTGAGTCTATAAAAACAATGGGGAAGGGGGTTTCTTTCTTATAAATACACACAAACTACTACTCTGACTTATATACTACAGTGCATAAAATCTTGCATGAATTTTGCAATTCATGTTAGTTAAAATCAATCAAAATAGTGCAATTTCTTGAACAAGTTACATATATTAATAAAGCTACATTTTACTTTGCATGGGAAATTAATAAATAAAATATGCAAATATAAGAATTAGAAAATCCACATTATATAACAGAAATTGTGGTGGAGATGGCACACAAACTACTTTAACACTTGAAAAACTTCACTTATTTACAACAAGATGGCACAATGCTACACTGAGCTTTGGAAATGAGTATGCCTTTTTACAAAACATTTATAAACAAGTGGATTCATTAAGATGGGATTTCTTTCTTTCCTGTTTTATCTGCATTGTAGTATTATTTAAAAATATGAAAAAGTGTAGCCAGTACGGAGATCCTAAAGCAAAGTATCAAGAGCTGCAATTAAAGGAATTGATATGAAATGGCAAAAACTGGATTATTATTCAGATCTTTGACGTGCGACTAACAATCTTCATATCAAATGTTTGTTAAGCCTTATATATGAATATATTCAAGTGTTAAATTTAAATCTTCAAATAAATTTATGATCAAAGTTGTAAACATATTTATTTTCATGCTATAGATATATAAAATTCGTTTCAGTTTCAGTCAATGGCAGTCCACTGCAGAGAAAGTCTTCTTCAACGCTTTTCCACAAGATCTGTAATTAACCTTTATTTAAATTATGAGTTAGCAGATTACCTTGCCGATTACCTTATTTCGTATTCCCATCACAAAATAATTTTCTGCTGATAATTCTTATTTTTTGATAGCCAGAATTACTGCACTTTATCAATTGTTATCTCTTAAAACTCTGCATCTCAGCTATCTGTATTTAAATTTTTATAATGATATGAGTAATACTACTTTTTTTTATTCTTCCTTGTTTCTCATTAGATAGAATAATTAAAAGCTTCTCTTTTTAAGAATAGATATAGATTTCTTTATATAAAATAACAATGCAATTTAAGCTATTTTAATTTTTCGATTCATTGTTTCCATAGTATTGACTTTAATTGATACTAATTCTTATGTAGACAATTAAATACATCTGTATTTTTTCTATTAACTATAATGCCTGTAGAAAATACAAATTTGCAAAACAATACTTTAGATTTGCTAAAATTTGTCTTTTTTTTTTTTTTAAACTGGCTAAGTTTGCAAATTTTTGATTGTAAATCAACCACTGTTGTTATAAAGCTGAAAAAACTAAAGCATAATTTTTATAACAAATTAAAATATTAACCTAAATATATAAATTGTAAAATCATAATTAATTGTCTAATTGATTTTTCAGACTTAATCACAGTTATAAAATAATCAATTCAAAGATTAAAGACTAATTCGGCTGCTTAGCATTTTAGCTTTGACAAAGATACAGGAACAAAAGCCAGTTTATTTTATAACTATTGAATTGATTATTCCATATCAGTTATTAAGCATTAAAATTCAATGTGACAATTAATTATTATAGCCACACTTTATATTGAGATGTGACATAACTCCACCCAAACCTTTAAAACCTTTGCTATAAATAATAAATAATGTTTGATTAATTGAATCATTTGGCATAGGCCTCTTTTTATTTTAAATTTTTCATTAATTTTAGTAAGTTTTATTGATGAAATAACATTAAAGTTCTCATCCACTCTCACACTAATGTTTTTAAAGTGTTAATGACTATTTACAAAAAAAAAAAAAAAAGAATGGTTTTTATTTTAGAAAATCATATGCCATATAAGTGTTAGCATTGAACTTTGACCTACAAACCCTTAGCTCTTCAATTTATCACTCTACCAGTGCACTAAACTATATAGGATAAAATAATTGAAAGTTTCAACAAGTGAAACTTTAACCCAAGGTCATTCAGCTCTTAAAGTCCAACATTTTACACTGCATTAAATTGTGCATGATATTTTTCATTGAATTATATATATATGAAGTCAAAAGCCAATTCATAATCTATTAAACACAAACTCACTGATGTTTTCATTCTTTATATTTAAATCTGTGAATTATTTCACTGGCAACTCATGCATGGCACATTATAATAAAATCGTTTCTAACTACTGTCTGTTCTCTTGATTGAGAAAATTACGCTTTTTTAAAATATTTTTTATATAAAATTTTAGTAAAAACTAAAAAAACAAACGAATAGATCAATAACTTTTTAAATCTCTTTCATTCTTCTTTGTATTATAACAAGTTATTGGCAACTATCTATATTAATTCATCACCACCAACTTTAAATATCTTTATTGTTATCCCTCTCAAGTGGGCGACACTCCATCTTTCATAGAAGGAAATGCATATTCCACCTTTAGTTTCTCATAACCAAATTCATAAAGTGACATATCACTCTTATAAAAAGAAATAAATAATTATTGAACTTTATTTTACAATCTCTATTCTACTAGTGAACTCACTTTCATCTAATTTTTTTTAGTCAAAAAGTGTCTTATATTTTTAAATTTAAAGTTTTTAGATTTTTAAAAATACTTCCTTAGTCAAGCGTTGGTGGCTTAGTGGTTAGCATAGCTGCCTTCCAAGCAGCTGGTCCGGGTTCGCTTCCCGGTCAACGCATTTGACATATGGAAAAAAATATATATTTCCATCAAAGATTTTTAAAATTAATCTGCAGTTTAAAAAACATATATTTAAAAACTTAAATCATTTGTTATTAAATTTATATTTAAACAAATATCACATCTCTTAGATTCTTATCTTAATCGTTAAAATTATCTTGTCTCAAATAAAAACTAATATTTTTATATACTTAAAATGGAATTGAATAGAGGTGTCCTAAGTGTATTTATATATACATTATTTAAACGAGCACTCATTTGAAGAAAGATTAGAAAATGGATGGTTATATAATAATCGGGATCTCACATCATATATGAAATTAGTTATTGATGAATGAAAAACTCCCTAATTTTTTTAATAGTCAGAACTGTTGATATTTCTTCACATGGATAGTTTTTTGCCTATCTTTATGGAAAATAAAAAAAAAGACTTGACATCTTTTATTCATGAAAATATTAACATTAACATTGTCAACATACATACTTATGTATATTATATGTAACTTAAAATAAAATATAATCTTACTTTATTTTATTAAGATAACGAATAATATTTTCTTGCATTTGTCTAATATTGCGAAACGTCACTTTCATATTTTTTATATAAGTTTCTTCATTAAATTGCCATTGTTTTATTAAAACGTTAGCCATTTCCTAAAAATAAAATTAAAAAATTCTAATTTATTTATGGATTTACTTTGGAAAATAAATATTATTTAAAAATATTAATAGTATTAAACAATAATAACGCAGATTATTCAATTTTCAAGTTAAATATTTTTTAATAAAAAATTTTGAATATTTGCAGAAATTTATAAATGGACAAACAATTAATCAATTTAAATAAGTTATATTCATTAAGTAAAGTATAAAGCTAATGAAATTTTTAGTAGTTTTTTTTTGAGAAAAAGAAAATAAAGATTGATAATGATGAGTTAGAAGAAGTTAACTATTAATACTATGGTCTTATTAATAATATGAAAAGAAAGATAATGGTTAAAATTAATCATAGAATTAAACTTGGATGGGTTTTTTTTTATAGGATTAATTGAATATTAACAGCAAATATGTTTATCACTAAACATCACATGCCTTTGTTTACAAATATGTTTATGTATATAAAAAGGAATGTTTTTAAAAGATGTATTTTATCAGTTCTTTCTTATGGATCTGAAATTTAAATACCAGAAAAATAATTCAGAGATTTCAGAGTATTCAATGATGTAAGGAGAGATCTATGTTAGAAGTAACAAGAAAAGATCAAAAATAAAATACTGGGAGAGAAAACAGATATCACTGACATAATTAAAAGAATTAAGAGGCTAAAATGGAGCTTGCTGAATATATTTCTGGAAGGGATGATAACTGATGAACAATTGAAACCTTAAACTGGATCACAAAAAAAAATGTAAATAACATAGAAAGAGACCACATGTGAGTTTAGATGAATGAAATAAAAAAGTTTACTGGTGTGTTGTGGAAAAGAGAGATTAGAGATAGAAGAAACTGAATTCAATTTGGAGAGACTTTCATCCTGGTTAATGATTAAAAATGATGAAGATGATGATGATTAATAAAAAAACAGATTCAGTTTAATAAAATGTACAATTCTGCCCACATTAGCTTAAGAATATCAAGAACAATATTTTAAAAATATAAAAAACAACATAAACAT
This sequence comes from Epiperipatus broadwayi, assembly GCA_028023455.1. Classification (NCBI taxonomy): domain Eukaryota; kingdom Metazoa; phylum Onychophora; class Udeonychophora; order Euonychophora; family Peripatidae; genus Epiperipatus; species Epiperipatus broadwayi. The sequence continues at coordinate 599,761 of JAQFVV010000406.1, read as the reverse complement.
TGTTCTGTTGATATTTCATATATGTAGCAAGATTTGAAGAATAACTGACTGTTTGTGAAAGATCCAATAGCCTACCTTATGTGAAGTGGAAAATTTTCAAGCATATCTTTCATAGAATACATGTAGAATAAAAATTAAATAAATATGAGAAATTGTTTAAAAGGTACAGTACCTTGAAGTAGGTTGAATTAGAATTTTAATAAAGATTATATATGTAAAGATTTTAAAATTTGGGTGAAGTTTTAGAAACAGAAAATAAAAGCCAAAGATTCCTCTGTGAATAGATCATTTTCTTAGCTGAGATTTAAATATATTTATTTAGTTTAATGCACAAATCTGTAAAAATTGTATGAGAATAACAAAGTTTAAAAAATGAGGCAGGACATTTTCCCCCAGTATTTAAAAGTCTATTTATAAATATCGTAGCTAAGTACAAAAATTTACAATTTTTATATTTTTAAAATAAGATATAACAACGAGAATAATAACAAAATTATAAATTGTATCTTTTAAAAGAAGAGTATACTTTTTAATATAAATATAACTGTAGATAATAATAGTTTATGTGAAATCGAAACAGAAGTAAGTATGACTTCATTAAACCATTTTAACCAATAATCAAACATCCATAAATTATGAAAAGAATGGAATGATGCCGGCCAATCTTTTAGCTCTGTTAGTATTTAGGCTTATTTATTGATGTTATTATAATTCAAAGATTGAAATATTTATATTAGTTTGATTTATATAAAAGGTAAATCGTTATTTAATTATTCAGAGGCTCAAAGTCAATAAACTAACTTAAATATTAACGGGGCTAAAGGGATGGGTGATATCATTGCAGTCTTTTAATAGTTTATTGACATTTGACTATTGTCGTTGGTATTTGGGGTTATTAAAACTAAGATATGGCATTGATCATTCTAAGTAGTCAAATAGTGATTCCAGAGCATTTTCATTGTATATAAATCAAACTAATATACAAATTTCACTCTGATTTATAACAACATCAATAAACTAAACGTGAATACTAGCATAGCTAAGAGAATGGGTTCAAAGTTTTTATTGATATTTGACTAATGGTTAAGCATAGCTCAATGTGTGTTGCACTAACCTCCATTTCAGTCTATTATTATAAGTATAATTTTTTCATTATATATATATAAGATTGTAAAAGACCCAGAAAGAGACCACATGTGAGATGGATGGATGAAATAAGAAAGTGTACAGGGGTGATGTGAAGAAGAGAAGCTAAAGATCAGAGAAGTTGGATTAAACTTGGAGAGACCTTCATCCTGCAGTGGATCCCATCAGTACAAAAATCTAATTTTTACTTTAGCTAATCATTTACTGTTTTTTTGTCAAAATGTAAGGTCCTTATGGTGCACAGATAAATCAATTATCTGCTGCAACTTTGATTTAAATTCTGGCCACATGAAACTTACATTTTTTAAATGTTCTAATCTTAGAATTTTTTTTGGTAACTAACTTATAATTCAATACCACATGTAAGATGGATGAATAAAATAAGGAAGTGTGCTCGAGTAATGTGGAAAAGAGAGGCTAGAGATCAGAGATGGATTACACTTGAAGAGATCATCCTGCACTAGATTGTTAATGGTTGAAAATGATGATGATAAAATGAATATCGAACTATTTTTTATCTTGAAAATAAAGTAATGATGGGAAACGGATCAAACTCTTATTACATGGTAATTGATAAACTTCATAATTAATGTCTTTTTCTCTACTGTTCTTGTATGAGGGCAATCAAAGATGTCTTTGACCTGCAATGGGTTATTTTTAAAAAATGTTTTATTTTTTTTTTAAACCTAGTGAAAATAAATGTAAGACAGTTGTGAGAATTATTGCTTTAGCTATTGTTTGCAGTTATCATTTACTAGATCTTGATTATTTAATAGTAAGATGTAATTGTTTATTTCCAAGACTATATTATAACAGATCCACTCCTTATGATCATGTTAAAGCTTATTTTACTCTTTTATTTTATTTTCCCAAAATTGTGCCATTTTTCACTGGCTCAACACTTTATCTAAGTAATTAATTTCATATTATGGCAAGCATACATCATTTTTAAATTACATGTATAATCCTTCTGTGTTTATTTATATTCGGATATATAATGCTTTAAAGAGAGAGGGGAAAAAATCGTAATAAATATTGTATAACAAGTTGTTTGATTAAGATTTTTTTTGTGTGTTTTAGTTTAAAAAAATTTTTTTTATTATTTTTATAAAAAATTAATACATACATTTAAAAAATATTCAAGTGAAATCTGATATTTTTCAATTTAATTTACATATTATAATTTTAGAAACAGTAATAAATGTGTAAAAAATTACATAAATAAAAGACTTTTTTTAAAAAAAAATTATAAATAAAAGACTTTAGTCTAATTTTTCAAATAAAAAATGTTTACATTTTAACCACTTACACACAAACAAACAATGCAAAATAAATATTAAGTTAGTTAAAAATCTATATTTTTTATTAGACAAAATAATTTCATCACTAAAATATACTACCATGTAAGCAAACATAAAAAATAATTAGACAAAATCCTATACAGTTATTTATTTTACATTTATAACTAAATCAAAAAGTTATTATTTTTTGTTCAGCATCTATTAGATTAATAAAATGTATTTAAAAGTGTTTTTATATTCCAATTGCTTCATATTAAAAACATGAGCTTTGTAGTATCATAGTTTACAATTGATAATTAGATTATTATATGTAACAACTAACATTGTACTTTCACAATATGCTGAGAGAGACACTCAAATTACCTACTGTAAGCACTGACTTCAGGTATCTAGTAGTGAGTAAAGCTTACAATAAGTGGAATAGAGATAATATTGTTAAAACAGCAATATGTTAGCTGAAGTCATGTGATATTTTATTGTTTTATATCAAATTCTGACCATAAAATAGAGATGCCTATAGTAATTAAAAAACTAAGAACACCATAATATATAGAAAGTGAACAGGTTTCAGATCTATATTATACTATACAAGCAAGTTGGCTAAAATTGAGAACATTTATACATCTTTTAGTTTGAGCTTATAGCAGCATAATTTAACAGCGAGATAAATGATGGTGTTAGAAGAAAGATGTATTAGGTCCTAAAAGTCCATGTTCAGTATTCCAAGATCCAAAGCATCTCACTGTATTTTCTGTAATTTTACCCGCTCCTACCCTCTGTAACAAAACATTTTGTTACGCTCTTAAATTTTATGAGATTGCAATGAACGGTGGCCGTTTGAGGGCGCCACTAAACATTTCTGCCTAGACCGTATTATAAATTTTTTTTTATATAATAACGGTTAATTTATTTACAAGCGGCAATCACCAATTGTAAACCTTAAAATTATTTTCTTTTTAATGGACCAAAAGACTACAAAATGAAAGATAAGAATTAATTATAATAACTAAAAAAGGAAACAAAACAGATCGATGCTTAAATATTGTTGAAATATTTATTAACCTTTATTCTATTTGTTGGTTATTCCCTCCCCTCGCATTTGTCAAATCAAACCCTCCCAATCCTTTTTCTTTCTAATCAAGATTTAGCAGGTATCGTTCTTGAAGGATCATGTGCCGTCACGTTACCAATTACACAATATTTCATCAAATATCATGGTATATATCTATGAATGAACTCAAGGGTGACTTACTATCAAACCTCCTCTTTCTAATGCCAAATCTTTTACTTGTCCTTAGATCGAATATACAATTTTTCTTATCCCTATCTATACATTATAAGAACAACAATCATAGAAACTAAGGTAAGTTTAATTAATAGGTTGTAACAAAAAATTTAAATAATAAAAAAAAAAAACAATATAATGTGGGTTAATTTAAATTAAAGTACATCTACTTAAAGACTATATCCCTCCCTTTCTATTGCTGAAACTTTGAGATATTTGAAGTGAAGGCTTTTCTTTCTTTTTTTTTTAAATCTATTACGCAAATGTCTCTTGAAATTACAACAAAAAAAAGTCTATTTACCCTGATCGATCAGTGTAGATCCTGGGTGGGTGGAATATTTCACTCTATATTATTTGTGGTTTGTCCATGTCTTCTTCCAGTACTTTCTCCTAGGCTAGCTCTCTATGTCCGGCATTTACAAGGCAGTTCCAGGTGGCAATAGCAAGAGGTTCCCAAAAGAGAAAGTTCTATTAGCTCTAGTCATTCAACATTTTCTCCTTGCGCTTTTTAGGTCTTTACTATTCAACATTCTGAGCCGAATTGAAACTTATAGATTAGATATTGACCTCGGCAGAAATCTAATTAATTTTTGAACAAAAGGAAAGTCCGTAATTATAGTTTTTCTTCCAAAGTCTCAGTTCACACCTTTAATATTCTCTTCTTTTATTTCATATTTTATTGTAAAATTCAAAAGAAACATTCCAATTGATCAGCATAATAGATAGCATAAAATTACCTTCACAGTGAAAGTCCCAACAATAGAACTAATTGCTTTCTCTTACTTTCTATCTTTAAGAATTTTTTTAAAGACTAAACAAAAGACAAACTTTTATCAATAAGCAAGATCTTGATCTAATTTATTTTAACTTCTTAAATCCCCATTTTAAAACTAAGTGTTAATTTATTTTTTTAAAATTATGTATTATAAAATGATTTTTATATTTTAACAAAATATATATGTGCATGTTTATTTATTTCTAATAAAATAAGTTTATTACAATGCATATTTTTTATTTTTACAAAATATGTGTGTATATATATGTATGATTATGAGCTGGCAGAAAAATACCAGCTCATTGCACCCTTTCCCAACAAACAAAAAAAAATAAAACTCAATCACGCTGTGAAGTCTTTTCCCATTCTTTCTTAGAACTATATTTACTCTTCCCTGTGGGTTCATTACAATTTCCCCACCTAACTTTAGAATCTTCTCCTTCTTCCAGCTCACTATACTCCATATCGCCTAATATCTCTAGTGCTTCCTCTATTGACAAACATCAGTTCTCAGCCAACCTACGCTGAACCCCCATCAGAAGATTATATCTTATAGTCCTTACAATCTGGAATTGATCCATCGGCTAAGCCTCCAGCGCTCTACGTTTTGCTGCCTGTCGTTGAAAAAACTGGTTTCATTTCTATCCGCTCTATATTTTTCCCATGATGTTTTTATACATATAGCCTCTTGTTTTTCCATGCTCCAGAAACCTCTCAGAATCATCGTTTTGTATTCTTGGAATGTTTGAGGACTATAGTTCACCGCCTTCCACCATTCTCAAACAGGACCACTTAAATGGCTCATTGCTATAATGACCTTTTCCTTTTTATTTGACTTATGGAAATAAAAAAAAATCATTTAAGCTATCCAAATAGTCGAATGGGTTTTCTTCCCCATCACCTTTAAATACTCTTATTTGGATAAATTTTGCTAATGCTGGCTTTTCAGATTTAGCTTCTTCCTCTACTTCATTAGGTGTCCTTTCCATTATACTTTGATTCAAATCTCTTACTTTTCTTTTTGGACTCGATTCTATTTTCCCTATGGTCTGTTCTTTCCTTTCACTTTCTATCTTTTCTTCCGTAACCTTATTACCTTCGTAACCTGCGCTTACTATATCCCCTTCATCTTTTTTTCGCCATTTCTCTTTTCTTCTTTCTTTTTTAATTCATTTACGTCTTTTCTGAGGTCTTGGATCATTACTTTCATTTCCTTAATTTCTTCCCTATCTTTGATTACTATTTCTTTTAGCTCAGTGATAGCTTTTAGTATTTCTTTGAACTGATAATGCTCGGGGTTTTTTAATGTCACCACCGGGCTTTCTATGGTACTTTGTCTTCACTCATTCTATTTCTTTTTTTCTTTATTTCAAACTCAAAACTCTCCCCCATTAGGACACTAACTCCTCGCCCTAACCACTCGAACCTGCCTTACTCCACTTTTACCCTAATCTCAAGCCGTACATGTTGAGACACCATTTTCTGTAATTTTACCTGCTCCTACCCTCTGTAACAAAACATTTTGTTACACTCTTAAATTTTACGAGATTGTAATGAATGGTGGCCGTTTGAGGGCGCCACTAAACATTTCTGCCTAGACCATATTATAAAAAAAAAATTTTATATAATAACGGTTAATTTATTTACGAGCGGCAATCACCAATTGCAAACCTTAAAATTATTTTCTTTTTAACGGATCAAAAGACTACAAAATGAAAGATAAGAATTAATTATAATAACTAAAAAAGGGAACAAAACAGATCGACACTTAAATATTGTTGAAATATTTATTAACCTTTATTCTATTTGTTGGTTATTCCCTTCCCTCACATTTGTCAAATCAAACCCTCCCAATCCTTTTTCTTTCTAATCAAGATTTAGCATGTATCGTTCTTGAAGGATCATGCGCCGTCACTTTACCAATTATACAATATTTCATTAAATATCATGGTATATATCTATGAGTGAACTCAAGGGTGACTTACTATAAGAGTGCGTATTAAAAATAAGAGCACTCAAACCTCTTCTTTCTAATGCCAAATCTTTTACTTGTCCTTAGATCGAGTATACAATTTTTCTTATCCCTATCTATACATTATAAGAACAACAATCATAGAAACTAAAGGTAAGTTTAATTAATAGGCCATAACAAAAAATTTAAATAATAAAAAAAAAAAATATAATGTGGGTTAATTTAAATTAAAGACTATATCCCTCCCTTTCTATAGCTGAAACTTTGAGATATTTGGAGTGAAGGCTTTTCTTTCTTTTTTTTTAAATCTATTACGCAAATGTCTCTTGAAATTACAACAAAAAAAAGTCTATTTACCCTGATCGATCAGTGTAGATCCTGTGTGGGTGGAATATTTCACTCTATATTCTTTGTGGTTTGTCCGTGTCTTCTTCCAGTACTTTCTCCTCAGCTAGCTCTTTATGTCCGGCTTTTACAAGGCAGTTCCAGATGGCAATAGCAAGAGATTCCCAAAAGGGAAAGTTCTATTAGCTCTAGCCATTCAACATTTTCTCCTTGCACTTTTTAGGTCTTTACTATTCAACAGTCTGAGCCGAATTGAAACTTATAGATTAGATATTGACCTCGGCAGAAATCTAATTAATTTTTGAACAAAAGGAAAGTCCGTAATTATAGTTTTTTCTTCCAAAGTCTCAGTTCACACCTTTAATATTCTCTTCTTTTATTTCATATTTTATTGTAAAATTCCAAATAAACATTCCAATTGATCAGTGTAATAGATAGCATAAAATTACCTTCACTGTCAAAGTCCCAACAATAGAACTAATTGCTTTCTCTTACTTTATATCTTTAAGAATTTTTTTAAAGACTAAACAAAAGACAAACTTTTATCAATAAGCAAGATCTTGATCTAACTTATTTTAACTTCTTAAATCCCCATTTTAAAACTAAGTGTTAATTTATTTTTTTAAAATTATGTATTATAAAACGATATTTATATTTTAACAATATATATATGTGCGTGTTTATTTATTTCTAATAAAATAAGTTTATTACAATGTATATTTTTTATTTTTACAAAATATGTGTGTATATATATGTATGATTATGAGCTGGCAGAAAAATACCAGCTCATTGCACCCTTTCCCAACAAACAAAAAAAAATAAAACTCAATCACGCTGTGAAGTCTTTTCCCATTCTTTCTTAGAACTATATTTACTCTTCCCTGTGGGTTCATTACAATTTCCCCACCTAACTTTAGAATCTTCTCCTTCTTCCAGCTCACTATACTCCATATCGCCTAATATCTCTAGTGCTTCCTCTATTGACAAACATCAGTTCTCAGCCAACCTATGCTGAACCCCCATCAGAAGATTATATCTTATAGTCCTTACAATCTGGAATTGATCCATCGGCTAAGCCTCCAGCGCTCTACGTTTTGCTGCCTGTCGTTGAAAAAACTGGTTTCATTTCTATCCGCTCTATATTTTTCCCATGATGTTTTTATACATATAGCCTCTTGTTTTTCCATGCTCCAGAAACCTCTCAGAATCATCGTTTTGTATTCTTGGAATGTTTGAGGACTATAGTTCACCACCTTCCACCATTCTCAAACAGGACCACTTAAATGGCTCATTGCTATAATGACCTTCTCCTTTTCATTTGACTTATGGAAATAAAAAAAATCATTTAAGCTATCCAAATAGTCGAATGGGTTTTCTTCCCCATCACCTTTAAATACTCTTATTTGGATAAATTTTGCTAATGCTGGCTTTTCAGATTTAGCTTCTTCCTCTACTTCATTAGGTGTCCTTTCCATTATACTTTGATTCAAATCTCTTACTTTTCTTTTTGGACTCGATTCTATTTTCCCTATGGTCTGTTCTTTCCTTTCACTTTCTATCTTTTCTTCCGTAACCTTATTACCTTCGTAACCTGCGCTTACTATATCCCCTTCATCTTTTTTTTTCGCCATTTCTCTTTTCTTCTTTCTTTTTTAATTCATTTACGTCTTTTCTGAGGTCTTGGATCATTACTTTCATTTCCTTAATTTCTTCCCTATCTTTGATTACTATTTCTTTTAGCTCAGTGATAGCTTTTAGTATTTCTTTGAACTGATAATGCTCGGGGTTTTTTAATGTCACCACCGGGCTTTCTATGGTACTTTGTCTTCACTCATTCTATTTCTTTTTTTCTTTATTTCAAACTCAAAACTCTCCCCCATTAGGACACTAACTCCTCGCCCTAACCACCCGAACCTGCCTTACTCCACTTTTACCCTAATCTCAAGCCGTACATGTTGAGACACCATTTTCTGTAATTTTACCTGCTCCTACCCTCTGTAACAAAACATTTTGTTACACTCTTAAATTTTACGAGATTGTAATGAATGGTGGCCGTTTGAGGGCGCCACTAAACTTTTCTGCCTAGACCATATTATAAAAAAAAAATTTTATATAATAACGGTTAATTTATTTACGAGCGGCAATCACCAATTGCAAACCTTAAAATTATTTTCTTTTTAACGGATCAAAAGACTACAAAATGAAAGATAAGAATTAATTATAATAACTAAAAAAGGGAACAAAACAGATCGACACTTAAATATTGTTGAAATATTTATTAACCTTTATTCTATTTGTTGGTTATTCCCTTCCCTCACATTTGTCAAATCAAACCCTCCCAATCCTTTTTCTTTCTAATCAAGATTTAGCATGTATCGTTCTTGAAGGATCATGCGCCGTCACTTTACCAATTATACAATATTTCATTAAATATCATGGTATATATCTATGAGTGAACTCAAGGGTGACTTACTATAAGAGTGCGTTTGTTAAAAATAAAAGCACTCAAACCTCTTCTTTCTAATGCCAAATCTTTTACTTGTCCTTAGATCGAGTATACAATTTTTCTTATCCCTATCTATACATTATAAGAACAACAATCATAGAAACTAAAGGTAAGTTTAATTAATAGGCCATAACAAAAAATTTAAATAATAAAAAAAAAAAATATAATGTGGGTTAATTTAAATTAAAGACTATATCCCTCCCTTTCTATAGCTGAAACTTTGAGATATTTGGAGTGAAGGCTTTTCTTTCTTTTTTTTTAAATCTATTACGCAAATGTCTCTTGAAATTACAACAAAAAAAAGTCTATTTACCCTGATCGATCAGTGTAGATCCTGTGTGGGTGGAATATTTCACTCTATATTCTTCGTGGTTTGTCCGTGTCTTCTTCCAGTACTTTCTCCTCAGCTAGCTCTTTATGTCCGGCTTTTACAAGGCAGTTCCAGATGGCAATAGCAAGAGATTCCCAAAAGGGAAAGTTCTATTAGCTCTAGCCATTCAACATTTTCTCCTTGCACTTTTTAGGTCTTTACTATTCAACAGTCTGAGCCGAATTGAAACTTATAGATTAGATATTGACCTCGGCAGAAATCTAATTAATTTTTGAACAAAAGGAAAGTCCGTAATTATAGTTTTTTCTTCCAAAGTCTCAGTTCACACCTTTAATATTCTCTTCTTTTATTTCATATTTTATTGTAAAATTCCAAATAAACATTCCAATTGATCAGTGTAATAGATAGCATAAAATTACCTTCACTGTCAAAGTCCCAACAATAGAACTAATTGCTTTCTCTTACTTTATATCTTTAAGAATTTTTTTAAAGACTAAACAAAAGACAAACTTTTATCAATAAGCAAGATCTTGATCTAATTTATTTCAACTTCTTAAATCCCCATTTTAAAACTAAGTGTTAATTTATTTTTTTAAAATTATGTATTATAAAACGATATTTATATTTTAACAAAATATATATATATGTGCGTGTTTATTTATTTCTAATAAAATAAGTTTATTACAATGTATATTTTTTATTTTTACAAAATATGTGTGTATATATATATGTATGATTATGAGCTGACAGAAAAATACCAGCTCATCACTGACCAAAGCCACAAATTTGAATCTAGTATGGAGATATTGCATAGGAAGAATTTATTAAGCATTATCATCTGGCATCTATTAATTACTAAAACTTATAATAGATGGCATAGAGATAGTGAAAGAAAAAATGTATGCTGCTAGAATAGCAATATATAAATTAGAGTCATATGATAGTGCCATATCATATTTTATTTATTAATATTTTTCCCAGATAGTATTTAATTTATTCCATTCACTCCTCTTCATTCAGTTCAAAATTTTTTGCTCCAGTATTGGACTTTAAAAATCTCCTTAACTTTTTTTTTGGTAATCTCTGGCCATTAAAATTAATGTTTTATTGGTGAGTAAATAATCAGCTGTTGCATTAATTTTTTCTCTTTCTGCAAGTATGTTTTCTTCTTCTGTCAGATATTTGTGAGTAAATCCGAGACTTCAGAAAGTCTGTGAAATTTAAATGTTTTTTTTTTAATCTTTGGACCATAAAAATATTTCATCAGTTTATATAGAATTATTGTTTACTTGGAAAGAAAAGTTTTTGATCAGCTTAAAAATACATAATGGAGAAAAATACATCAAATCACTTTCAACAGATCAAAATAGTTTAAAACTATCTATGTATGGAGTCTTCCATTCAAAAAGCATAGTCATGCATGTATTTATTAAAAATATTCAATCATACATTATTAATCTTTATAAAAAAGTTACATTTACCAAAATTATGAAAAAAAGAAATTATTAAACTCAGGTGCTTACTATACATGTATATAATTTTAATGCACAAATACGCACACAACAACCGAGCTTCATCAGGATTAAATAACAATATATTATAAACTCAAAATAATTATAATATCTAAACACCCAACAACACCTCTCAGGCTGTATATAATATTTCATGTCCAGAAAATAACTGCATGGCATCATACTATGGGGATACGAAAGCAACTCTTTCTACAATACTATCCCAGCACAGATATTCTTACAATAAGGCCCAAGTAGACCCAAATTGCAACTCAATATTTGCAATACATCAGAAATCAGCTGGTCATGCATGTGAACCTAAAAATGCAAGAATAGTTTGCAGGGAGAGAAATGACATTAAGAGAAAAGTTAAAGAAGCATGTTTTATTGCTATTGATGATAAGGCTATGAATAGGAAAGATGCGTGTTACAAAATCTCTAAGAAATGGATCATTTAGAGCTGACACATTTATTTTCAACTAATTTACATATATCAGCATATTTTAGCATATACCAACACGCTATGCTTATTCTTTGTTGCCCATGATTATGAGAGCTAAGTTCTCTTGAAAGCGCTCGGGCATTATTCTTTAGATATTATAATTATTTTGAGTTTATAATATATTGTTATTTAATCCTGATGAAGCTCGGTTGTTGTGCGCGTATTTGCGCATCAAAATTATGAAAGAATATGAATTTAAAAAATGTTTTATTTTCGATTTTTATTAAATTATAAAAAATAAAAAAAAATAGATATTAATCTCTCAATGCTACAATTTTTTTCCATATCCAAAAATATAAAAATAATCAGAATTTAAACAAACTAATTTACATATGTTTGACAGGTTTTATAATATATATGTGACAAAATGAAAATCTACACAAATAGTAGATATAAGGATATATTACACAAGGTTGAATGCAAATAATATATATAAATTAGATATTTTAGATCCTAAAAAATAGAATTTTATTTAACATTCAATAAAATCATTCACATCAAATTATAGTCAGTTTGAGTCAAACATAATAGAATTTAGAACTTTTACTAAAACGAAATTTCAAATAACAAACAAATTATTTAAATTGCAAAATAAAAGATATGTAAAAAATGATCAATTTATAAGGAGGTATTTGTGTATTTATATATATATATTATAACTCTGAAGAAGATTGCTAGTCAAGAAATTGTAAGATGAATTAGTTTTAATAAAATAAACATTGTAACAATAATAAGCAAGGTGGATTTGTTTAATTTTAATTTTATCAATGCATATAGAAAGGTATAAGTTGATAATACTTCGTGAAATAGGCAAATATATATATATATTATCCTATGTGCACAATTAGTTACATTGGAAATGTCTTGTCCAGAAACCAACTCTTAATAAGAAAATATTTGATTCAATAAAAAAAAAAAACTGATAATTCAAACTGAAAATGATTTTACTTTGCATAAAATGGACCATTGACACAAGTGGTAAGGTTTTACAAAGTAATAATACTACTTATAAAATACAACTGAAATATTTTAATATTCCAAAGATAAAATATCATTGGCTTTTATAAAATTCCATACTGTGTCTTCTATCATTCATACAGATCCATTGCAAAATATATGTCAAGGACGAAAACACATTCTTGCAATTAAAGAGTAACTCAAAGTGCCAGCTATTTATTCAACATCATTTAGTAAAGCATGATTTTTGCTGATAATCCTGGAAAGATTGTGCACGCATATACAGTCAGGTATAATGTCTGTATAATCCATTTTCAATTTCTAGCGGTAGAATTTTGAACTAAAATATCAACATTTTAAATTATTAAATCCAACTATAATAAGATATCAGGATCTGCTGGGGAGTAAAAAAATTTCAAAGTAAAAATAGTATTTTTAACTGATAGTTAAATTGAACAGAAGTTGAGATATGCTAGTGTTATTGCACAAATTGTTTATTGTTTATGACTCAAATGAAATTATATAAAATCTATTTATTTTTCTATTATTTATTTTTTATAAGTCGCCGTATCGTTCACTTATTTTAAATTTCTAGATATGTAAATGTCACAGAAATTTTGATCTTATTAAATTTTTATAATTTATATGTCAGTGTGTGTACATATATATAGTAATAAATTAAATAATGAAATACATATAATAAAATTGTATGTTTGAAAGTTGGAAAATATTGTGTGGGTATAGTAAATTATAAAAGAGGAAATCTTAAGAGACTTAATTGTTTACATTTACAGAAAGTAGATTATTATTTAAGCAATAGACATTAATTAAAAGATTGTCAGGATATCATAATTTTTTTAGGTAAGTAAAATCAATTTAAATGGATTATAGCATTGTTATTTGGAAATTATAGGAGAAGATAAAGGTATAACTGGAGACGCACAAATGATACTCACTGCAAAAATTACTGCTAGACTGAATCATGCAAGACAGAAGATTTAAGCGTGATAAAAAATGAAATTTTACCCAGTGATATTTACCACTGAAGGTGTCACAATGAATTTTGAATCTTATGTAAGCTACCCTAGTCTTATTATTGGTCACGAGTGTAAGTACTACATCTTATAATACCTTTAGTGAATATATATATAAGTTCAATTTTACTTTTTTAAAGAGAATTTTGATTATTTGAAATTATTCTTTAAACAGATATATATGAAAAATATTAAATTTTCTAATAATTCATATTTATTTGTTCTTACACATATTTTATAAACTACAGACTAAAATTCTGTATTTTGTTACTGACAATTTATTTTTATTTTTTTATATTCATAAATCATTTTTGTTTACTTGCAATTGCATTTATTTCTAGAATAAAAAGTGTAAAAATTAAAAAGAAAATAGTAAATTAAATATATTTTGTTCTAACTATAACAAACAAAAAAAATCGAAAAATAAATGCAATATAAACATCGACATGTTGATTTAAAATACATTGTGTGAATGTGTTTTCTAGTGAAAACTGATCAACATAAAATTGAATGTTGTTAAAAAAAACTATTGAGATTTTTTTAAAATTCATAAAACATAAGCAAAAAGTGTTGATTGTGAAAAAAATTATTAAAGCAGAAAAGAAAACTTTTGTGTGGCCCTTAAACTGTATACTTTGAAAGTAAGTTTAAAAATAGAGATATAAATTATCATCTGTGTTTGAAATATTTTCATAGATTTAACGGTGGGTCTATTTAGAAAGGAATAAATAATGAAGAAATATAAAAAACCAAGGTTTGCTGGCATTATTAATTAAAACAGCTTTTAATCACAAAAATTCTGACATTCAAAAATCACATGCAAACATATATATATATTATAGATTTATTTAATTTTTAGCAATTAATTAGAAGTGTATCTTTATTGGCAGTGTTACTGTAAATAACATTGTTATAGCACATAATTACAATAATTAAATACATCTGTAATATATATTATAAATTTATTCCATAGATAAATTAATATTATGTAATTAATTGCAATCAATAATCAGCACCTTCTTAAACATAGAAAAGCATCACCTAGAAAATGAGTTTAAATAAACATTATCAATTTTGACACTGCAATACCAGATAACTGTAACAACCAATAATTCTTCAAAAAAAGAAATCTATTACAATAATTTTCTTGGAAGATTGAATATTTAACAGTTCAATTCTCCTGACCTGATCCTAGAACTTTTAGTTTTAAATCAGCCACTCAAAACTGTACTTTTTGATCATGACATTTGGGTATTGGACATGGCAGATTGAGCTTTTATTGGGAGACTAATGAATAAATGTTTGGGAATCCATATGAAATCTAAACAGTCTAGTGATAATTTGATACTAGTCTCAATAGTGTTTTTTTCCTTATGATACTCAGGTGAGAATCAATCTTGGAATATTTAACTTAAAATTCATATCTCCTTCACTGTGCTACACATATTTGTCATTTAACTCTACATAGATTTAGTAGTAGTGAAGTAAAATTCTAACAACTGTAACCTTGGATGGAGATTCAAGTAAAGTTTTAAGAGTTAGAGAATATTACGACTCTACTAGTATGTCATCAAATGGTATATAAACAAATTCACTGTATAGTATAGATTATGATTCTTGTTTAATAAGTTAGTTTGCTCATAAGATGATCTCATTATGATATTACCATTGCTTTTCAATCAAAATTTAACTTCTTTCTGAAATGATATTATTATTACTATTGGGCACAATTAGATCAATATTGACTACCAAAGTCAAGAATAATATTCTGCCTAGTCTTAAAATTCTCAACGTAATATAAGGAAAACTTTCGAACATGCATTTTAAACTGATGTTTTGCTGCTATCATGAGTATTAACAACTGTGATGAACTTATTTATATTATTGTGGCCCTGTATAGATATCAGTAGTAAGATACTTTAAAAAAGTCAGATAAATCAAAATCAAAATGGTAAAACAAAGACAAATAAAAATAAGAAATCTCAATGCTGTAGAATATACCATATTTCCTATAAGATATACCTTTTTCCAAAAGCTCCAAAATCTTGACAGCTTCGATGTTTTTTTCAGATTCATATTAGAATAATAAGATATTTTCAATTTAGTTCAATGACTATACTAAAAAATTACTGTTATGCATGAATATTTATTTAGAAATAACATAATATATGCAAAAAATAAGCACACAAAAAATAATAAAGTGAAATCAAATTTAAATTATCTTGTGCAATATATGATAGAACAAATGCAACTCTCTATTTTAATGCCATCTATAATGAGCTTGAGTAATTAATAATTATCAGATAGTAATGCATTCAAATACCTGAAAGAATACTAAAGTATATAGTTATTAATATAGAATCAGATCTATACTATTTCAGTTTCAAGCTTTTTTCTTGGATAGTAAATGGAGTTAAAGATGGTTGTTAGATGCATAGTTTTATAATACTTTAAATCTCAAAGCTTATTAATAAAGACAAAATATAAAAACCAGTCTGTATATGATTTTTAATTCATTATAATTTGATAATCATTGATTACTCAATCTTACTATAGGTGGCACTAGAGACTTGCTATTGTTTTAAAGTAAAAGTGCATTAATAATTTTGCACAATGAATACTTTTTTTAATAATAATATGAAAATAGCCCTAAAAATTAAAAAAATATTTTATATTCTGATGCTTCTTATACTATACGAATATGATATTTTTATTAAAATAAGTAAATAAAATTTCAAATATTTACTAAGTCAATTGGAGTATTCACATATTCCCAGTTGTCTTCTCCTGGCAAAGGAGGGGGTAGTACAGGTGGAACTTCTATTTCAATTTCAACAACAACAGGACTAACTTTGGGCTTTTCTTTTCCTTTCACTTTTTTATCTTTTAAGGGACTTTTACCTCCTTCGATTTTCTTTTCTTTTGCTTTTGCCTTTTTATCAAACTCTGAAATAATTATAAATAAAAATACTATATTGAAATATAGTATATATTATTACTTAATAATAAAAAAAATTAATGACAGAAAAAAAGAGAAAAAGAAAGAAAGAGAAAAGAGAAAGAAAGAGAGAGAGAGAGAGAGAAAGAAAGAAAGAGAGAGAGAGAGAGAGAGAAAGAAAGAAAGAAAGAAAGAAAGAGAGAAAGACAAAAAGAAAGATAGAAAAAAGAAAGAAAAAGAAAGATCAACAGCTATATTAGATTTGAAATAAAAATCTTCATTATTTTCAATACAAAATGAGAAAATTATATACAAGGTTAAATATTGATGCCATTTAAAATTATATAAACTGGATTGGATATATATTAAGGAGAAAGAATAGTTTAATGAAAGATGTTTTGGGGAAATGGTGAATGAAAACCAGAAGAAATAATGAAAATGATCGATGCTGGATGCTATAAGAGATGGGAAGAGGTACATGGTTTGAAAGAGCTGAGCAATAAAACGAAATGGAGTGGAGAAATGGATATTATTTGGACCTGTACATAGATCAGAAAACTATTGATTGATTGATATTACTTTAAAAAATTTCACATTTTTTTGCAAATAATTTAATATTAATATAAAGAGTGTAATCTTTATTATAAAAATTAACAACCTTTTCCTTTAAAGCAAAAAAACTTAAAGTATGCACTGTGTAGCACTTTACGATATTGAGATTCTGAAAAAAATTATTACAATTAAGTATTTAAGATTTTGATAAACCATCACATGATACTGGACAAAGATAAAAACTATAACACTATGTGATTAGAAAAAAAAACTTTTGTCTAGAAAATACTTTAAATTTAATTTAAGTCTCTCAAATATCTATTTCCTGATATATTTAAACTCCATACATTCATTAAAAAAGATGATGTATTACCTCAATTTATGTTTACAAAAGCTACAAATTTAATTGTACAGTAAAAAAAAAAAAAAAAAAAACAAGTTATGGACAAATTATATTCTGAAAAAAGACTTTATTTTCAGATAGAAGGAGCCAATCTAAGAATATAAAAGATAATATTTTATTCTTTTAATTTCTTTAAAAGTTAGATTTATTAATGAAAACAGATTAAAGAAGATAAACCATGAATGCAGCAACTATAAGTCTCTGGCTCCTTATCACCAGTAATGAATGATACTCAATATCACATTTGTACTTTTTGTTATTGCAGCCAATGTATTGATGCATATTTAGTCAATCTAGACTAACCTGGAACTTTTAATCTCCAGTTAGTAATAGCTGGATACTCATATAATGATCAATATTGAATAGCTAGGTAATTATAAGCCTAAAAAATCCTAGTCTTGAAAATATTCCAGGTTCAACTAGCCTGAATTGAAACCTAGGTAGTGGATATATTATGCAAATCATTCTTAAATTATTTAAATATGCTATTGTATAATAAGAGTAAATTTTACATTCAAAGTTTATCCACCTTGTGTTACTGTTGTTATAGAAATTGAAATATAAAATGGGTTCAGATTTGAAACTTTTTCTGTTTCTTATTAGCATCAAAATTTAAGATAAATTCATCTGACAATGGTGACTATTTTACATTAATATTTAATTCAATTACTACTTCAGATACAAGTGAATTCTTATTCAAGAGTATCTTTAGAGAAAGAATGTTTTGTTATTAGTTTATTTAAATCTTTATCATTAATTTGTCAAAAAGCACTGATATATACATTGTAAATTGTTATGACTTAATTAGTCTTACAAACATTTTATTTCATTTCCTCGAGTGACAATCATGGAATTAATAATTAGTCTTAAATAACAGTTGAATGGTTTATTACTTGAGAGATTATATAGTACTACATTATTGGAGGTAACAGAAGTGAGTTTTAATCAGAAATAAATAGTTTAGCATTCTACCAGTGATGAATTGTGAAGGATGTTGATGATATTGGTATGAGATGATATACTTTTGTAAATACTAAAAATTATTATCTCAGTGTTTTTTATTGCAGTCAGTTTATCAATTTTATTTTTTTTAAATTATTCAATGTTTTATATTGGTTAGATGTTAGGTATAAATAAAATTCATTGCTAAACTTCAGGTCTTGGATTCAACTGTTTACAAGTGATTGCAATGTGGTTAATTTTGTTTACATTTGAAACATCGATTTCTGTCCATTCCATATGATAGTTTTGGGTATTTTGTTTAATATTAATCAATGTGATATTTGTTCTAAGGAAACTATTTTTAAATTTTCATTTCATGCATTTTAAAAAATTTGGTAATGACGATTGATTTTTTTTTCTGCATGTTTACGATAAAACTAGATCTATGCAAGATCCTTCAACGATTTAGAGAAAATGTTTCCACAGAAAGACTGACTACTTGTACTGAATATATATATATACAATATTTTATTTAGATAAATGAATCATTCAGATTTTGTAACTGAGGCATTCCCAGTGAGCTAAATTGTTAACTAAATTCAATTTAGGTCAGTAGTTTTTAGATTTTTCCCCAAAGTTGAACGTTTTAGATATTCATTTCAACTGTTGTTCCATAAAACATTTTTTGTGTCTCATAAAACTTTCCAGAACATGCAATTTGTATAAACTCAATGTAAATCATATAAAAAAGCACAGGAAAAGATATGAGAATATTTGTAAACAAATATAGGTATATAACAATATTAAAACTATAGTGCATTCTGATCACCTACTATTCTCCTAAGAATTGTCAACATCCTAATGAAATGATATTATCACCAATGTTAACAGTCAATGGTTTAGATAATAAAAATTGTTAATCTATTTTTCATTATATAGTATGTTTTTGCCTTTATTGAGTCAATATATGTATATTAATAGAAGCATTCTCATGGCAGCATGGAAACACTTATTTTTAACAAAATTCATTTTTATATATCTGCATTTGACATTGTCTTTATTATTTTAAATCTTTCTATCAATGCTATATTTTCTTCACTTTTTTGTAATAAATTTATTATTTAAATGTTACTCTTAAAAAAAGTTTATTTTGTTTTTTAATCTTCAATACTTATCAATCGCTTTATTATATTTAAAATCACTGCTATTTTTGCTGAACATAAAAACATTTTAAAATTGACTCACTATATTTTTTTACACTTCAGATGATTTTGATTTATTCATATCACTTTCTGGTTGATCCATCATTTGTTTTTGTTATATTTATGGGATTGCTAGTTATTTGACAAGTCAGCGTGTGTCTTAAGAATTTTGAAAATAGTATTTCAAGACAAGTAATAGAATATTCTGTTTTCTGCAAGACTTCCACAATCAAAATCAACAACATTTAATCCAGTTCATAATAACTACTTCCAAAGCATGTAGTATAAATCAAAACAACCAAAATAGATAGAACATTGATGAACTATCAATCTCATTCTCAATCTAATGATTTAAGTTTACACAATGAGAAAGGAGCTTTTTAAAATAAGCTTATTAAAAAATGGGAAGCAATATCAATAAAGATTTTATCAATAATAGTTATATTAATTGATATAATAATAACAAAGTTATTTAAATAGATATATTTATTCATGTTTCAACTAATTTTGTTACACATGACTAGAGAGTATAACTGAATGTGTATAATGTGTATATAACATTTAGAAGATAGGACACTTACATATTAGATCGGCTATGCCTTTTTACATTCCTATCAATCTGCTGATAACTTTCTAATCTTGTGATCTGACCAAATCACGTGTATACTTGGATCTTGTACAAACTTAAAATGATAAATTCATCAAAATGGACCATGTGTACCTGACATTTTCACAAGATTTACAAAGTTATCAGCAATCTGAATACATATATGAAAAGGCATAGCAGTTCTAATACATGATAGTAATAGCACCAGACAATATCTGTAAAAGTACAGTTTTAACATAATACATTTTTGTCATGATAATGAAACAATCAATTTGTCTGTTCTACTTTATTTTTTTAAGTGGATAAAATTTTGTTCCAAAATGGAGACTTAAAGTGGTTTTTTTTTCCCAAAATGGAGACTTACTTAACATATGATTGTGCAATATGATGCCTGAAGGATTTTCACCAGAAATGTAAAAATGTAGTTTTTTCAAAACCAAAAAAAGAAAAAAGGCAAAAAAAAAAAAGAAATTTAAATTACTACATTTTTTTATTTCTTCAATGTGGTGGACTAATGTTTTGCATGTCATCCAGTATAATTCACATGAAAATTGTTGGTAACCGACTGTTCATAATTCCACAGTTTTATAGGTTTTCCAACATATCAAATAAATTGTTGATTCCTCTTTCACACTTTGTTTGATGGCTTGGTTTTTTTCTTTTTGTGTAAAAGGTTCTCATAAATTTCAACAATTTTATTAGGGCTTCCAATTTTATATTTTTCTCTGCTAAACCAGGCTCTATTTTTTCTTATTCTATGAATGTTAATTTGTGAGTCCAACAGTAAATAAATTGGATCACCATCAAAAATGGAATTCTAAAACCCTCCAACAATTTTCCCTTATGAAGGCCTATTTTATTATTGCATCCTTGAACATTACAATGTCATTGCTTGTCCAAAGTGTGAATATACTCGACCGCATTGACCTCAGTACTGTTTAAAAAATAAATAAAAGAAAAACATTGTAGTATTAATCAGAAAAATGGAGAAAAAATAAAAGTAGTATTAATTAGAAAATTGAAAAAAAAAAAATCAGCACTGAAGTAAAAAACAGTTTGAGAAGAATTTGTCCAAATTAAATCTGGACAAATCGGATGAGATCACAGGGCTTATTTGATGGAATCGCAAGATTATACATTTATCACAAATGTGAAAAAGTGTACCATCTCTCCTACATTGCAGATCTAATATGTAAGTATATAAAAATAGTGTTATGATTTGAAACATGATAAGTCATAAAAATATACAATTTTATTTGAAACATCATAGAGATATGTAATTTGAAACTTTTCAAACCAAGAACATAATTCTAGATAAAACAACTTTCTGCATGATAAATTCAGATTGCATAGTGCAAAAACAAAATTTTATATAATTGTTCTTAGGAGATATAAAATCACTGTCAACACAGCTTATAACTTACACCAAACAACATTTTTTTCAGTCTAATGAAAAACATTGATTGATAAACATTTTTATTTGCTGACATGGGTTAGCAGTTCAATATTTTAATATCTTTTGATGGGAATGAGTATTATGACTAATTAATATGACTGGTTATGTTGTAAAATTTTATAAAAATGTTATTTTATACAACACCAATGTTTGTTTTTATAAGCTTTCATTCAAACAAATGAGTATATAAAATCTATTTAATTTGTAAAATATTATAGATAAAAATCATGATTTCTTAAAATATAATTCATGTCTCATATAAAAAATTGTACTTATTAAATCATAAATATGAGAGAATATTTGTATTTTTAAATAAGCTTTATGGCGATAAATAGCTTACAAACAAAATACAATGATACTAAAAATATCATCACATGACATTCTCAGCACTTTGTTTCTAAAAGCAATTCTCTTCCTCCTATTCTAGAGGCGTGTATTTTGAACCTGCTAATCAATACCATCAGAAGTGATGATATGGCTGTATGGGTTATTGTTTTCAAAAGGAAAAAGCATTAGAAAATTAAAATTTTTGACATAAATATTAATACAATAAAAAAACCTTTGTGTTTATAAAATTAAATAAATATAACCCAGTAAGCTAATTAGATTATTAATAATAAAAATAATGAAACAATAATAATAAAAAATAATACATACGGGGAGATTTAGCTTTCTTTGGGGGCTTTGGTGACAATTCAGCCTTTTCCATTTCCTTGCAATAGAATATATATAATATTCATAAATATCTATAAGAGGATGCATTCACTTAATTAAACTGTATGTTGCTATATATTATATATGATCATACATTTATTGAATTTAATATATGTATATTGATTTCTATTTTTATAACATTTAACTATAATGTTAACTCTAAATTTATAAAATATAATCGACTATAATCCATACTAATAAAATATTATCTAAATTAGTACCAAATCATCTCTGTGGTTTTTTTTTAATTAATCAATAAAACATTGTTTAAAAATATTAATAATATTAATATAACTTTAGAGGTTTTTTTAATTTTTATTTAGCTTCCCGTCATTTAAATTTCATTGTATTATCTGGTTAATAAACACATTATTTAATAGAAAAGATGAAGAAAAAAATGTTTATCTTAGTTGTAGTTTTTAAAATATAAGCATGTGAGATGCAGATTTATCTTGAACAATTATATCACTTATTTTTAATAGATTATACTAAACATGATATAAAAAAAAAACAATGAAAAATGTCAATTATAAATATTGTACATATAAATTAAAATGAATGTCAGCTAAAATAATTCAAAAAGAAAAATTATTTTTGCTTACCAAAATTATGAAAAATAAAATAGGAAAAAAAAATTCTCTGTTATTGTTATATCCTATTTGTTCACTTTTATGAAATGAATTTTCCATGTATATATTTTTTTACAATCTAATATGTTAAAATTTCTGTCCCGATTTCTATAAGTTCTTAAACAATAGGATAAAATTAATACATTATAATTAATTTCATTATAACAAATTAAAACAATATAATGACTGTTATAATTTTCTATATCAAACATATATAAAATATAAAAAAGTTTTACATATTTTTTCTTTGACATAATTTAAAAAGGCAGTTTGACGGTATATCGATAAAAAATGAACATATTGTTTGGTGAAAAGCTTTACTTAACTAAATATCTTTCTATTTGTCTTCATCTTAATTCTCGATGTGTTTGAAAATCCTCATCTGAAAGACTATTTCAGCCTGCCAAAAGAATTATTTTTTTAATAAACTATGTTTGTCTCTTTGTGTGCTTAATGCAAACTATTATTTGTAATACTCATTTTGTTAATCATGAAATGATTCATGACCTCCATGATAGATGCTATTTATCGAAAGAGATCTATCTACTATTATTCTGTAAATTTATTGTTTTCTTTGTTTAAAACATAATAATAATAATATAATATCACTTGAAAGAGAAAAATTTAGATTTTATACAACTTCAGAGATGTCCCTGGATAGAGTGAATGAATATTATTCATTCACTCATGAATGAATGAATATGTGATGTATAAAATAAAAATAAATAAATATCAGATATAAGAAGAGTATAAAATGAAGTAGATAAATAAAAATTCAAAATATTAAATACAAGATTATCAAAAAATATCTGATATTCGATCAATTAGAATAAAATAACTCCTAAAAACTTACTTTAATAATTCAAAATTAGTACAACCTGTATAAGTTCCATAGTATCTTTTAACCTACAGATAGACAGAATGAACTAAAGTTGCATTTTTTCCCAATGTTCATAAAGCTCTGTCTTTGATATTGGAACAGTTTGTTTTATACTAAAACCTATTTGGTTTTACTCATCCAATCAAAATTTAGTTTGTAAAGTATTAATTAATTTTTTAATTGATAATTTTTTTAGATAAAAGTTTAATCTTTCTTTTATTAATAATCCATAACATTGCATAATACACTTTTTTCTTTTAAAATCTTGTTTTATTTGCGACTATTTTAAATGGCCAATGTCAAGGAATCTTATATTCTTTCTGTTCTTTTAACTTACATTCTTAAGTTGTTGTTTTTTTTTATTACTTGCTAATCTACCTAGAGATTTTTTTAAAATTTAATAATGCTTTCTTTAAATTCTTGATTATAGGAAAATTTAAAAAAACTTTAGTTATAGTTTACTCAGAAATATAACAGCATTTAATTTAAAAAGTAAAAAAAAAAAGTTAAATATGAAAAATAATGTATTAAATAAATAAACTTAAAATTTTAATACTACACACTAACTTCTTTTTCAACAGCCAAAGCTAAAGCTGCTGCTGCTGCTATAGCCTCTTCTTCAGCTAATCTTAGAGCTTCTAATCGTTGAAATTCAATTTCTTGTCTCTGAAATACAAACATATATATATACTTGTACAGTATATATATATATATGTGTGTGTGTGCGTGTGTAATTTAATAAATAAAAATATTTATTTGATTATACAAAAACAGAAGTAAATATAAAGACAAAAAAATAACACACATGCACATATCATGCAATATTTATTTTTCAGATAATTAATCACATGGCTAGTTATTAAGAAGATCATGTAATGCTTGAGAAATCTATCAACAGGTGAAGCACAACAATTGTATTCAATTGATCATATTGAATTTGTTTTTTTATTCACTAATAAATAATCCAGAAATCTTTATTTCTCAAATCCACCATTCTATCACCATGCTAAACTATACAAGATACACAAATAAGAAATGTTAATATTTTCAAAAGATAATATAGATATAAATTACACTTTGATTTAGAAATGTCAACCTTTTTGTACTTACAACATTAACACAACCATTTTAAATAAATACGTTAATGATCATTACTTATCATTTATTATACTAGGGGCTATCCCTAGCCCAGATATAAAATTTAAATCTCAGTTAAAGATTAATATTTTTGTTTTTTTTATTATACATAAATAAATTGGAATAACTCAACTTGATATTTCTCTTTTTATGTGTAACATCTTTTTAGGATATAGTTAAAACCTCCACTTAAAACATAAATAAAGACATATGAAAAAATAAATGACCACAAGATATGGACTTCATGCTGAAACAGCATCCAGACCATTTGTCATTTTCAGATGTTTTTATTTATATGCTTCAAAAAGTTATGGTGGAGTAAAAGTTTTAATTATATCTGATGTACTTGAGTTATTTCACATTTTTTATATATAAATAAAAAATTACATACATTACTCTTTAAGTGAGATTTAAAATTTATATCTGGGCTAGGAATAATCTCTAATTTAATAAATAGTTAGTAATAATAATTAATATATTTATAAATATCAAATTTATAACTTTAATATATATATAAATCAAAGTATAATAATTTGATACTAATAAATACTAAACAAAAGATAAAAACACAAGTAATAGATAGTGTGACCTAGATGAATGTCTTAGTAATCCTTTGTCTTTTTTAGACATCTTTATTTCATATACTTTATGAAAGTATGGTGGAGTGGAAGATTACATTTTATATAATATTGGCATCATAAGAAAGTATGAAACATGAATGAAAAGATATGGACTAATATTTAGAATTTTTTTAAGCATAAAAAAACCAGATCTTGTTAACTTGTTTTATGACAACTGAATCGCTTGCTGGGACATTTAATTTTTTTTTTTTGCAAACAAAGAGTGGAATTTGCTATAATAAAATTTGAAATAAGCTCATTTTTAACTGAACTTTGATTTTTGAAACTCTGTACTGGTAATATTGGTGGCAAGTATCTGGTCATGTGATGTGTCACCATATTGTTTTCTAAAATTATTGTTGGATAACTTGATTTTAATTGAAAATTTGAATGAAAAATGTAGCCAAGCATTGGTGGTCAAGAGGTCAGTGACAGCTGCTTTACAAGTAGTTGTCCCGGGTTAGCGGGTTCACTTCCTGGCTGATGCTATGATACATATAAAAAAAAAGTAACACAAAATTATTAATTAATTATCAACTTCTTGGAAATTGAAAAAGATATATCAGTATAAGGTTTGTACCTTGTCAGGCTTAGGTTTTGAGTATTTTTGGAACATAAAAACTAGATCCTGTTAACTGGTTGTGAACAAATGAACTTTTGTGCTGAACTACTACCACTACTACTACTACTACTACTATTATTATTATTATTATTATTATTATTATTATTATTATTATTATTATTATTATTATTATTATTATTATTATTATTATTATTATTATTATTATTATTATTATTATTATTATTATTATTTTCTAAACATTTTGCAGTTATACTTTTCACAACATGGGATTGATTCTAAAATTACATTTCCTGGCAATTTGTCTAGTGCTAAATGTACAATTGATCATATCTCTAGGGAAGATGTTATTGTAGATATTAGGAGGCTTAAGACTCACTCTAGTTTAGGATATGATAATATTCCTTCTTTTATTTATAAGGGGTTAACCGAATTTATTGCAGTACCTCTTGCCTTTATTTTTAATCTGTCTCTTAATTCTTGTACTTTTCCTAGTGTTTTAAAATGTGCTAAAATGGTTCCAATCTTCAAAAATGGTGATCAGGATTGTGTTTCTAATTATAGACCGATTTCTGTTCTGCATACCATTGCACGAATTTTTGAGAGATGTATTTATAATAAAATTATTTCAGATGTGGGTAAGATAATTTCTTCTCCTCAACATGGTTTTATTCCTAATAGATCAATTGATAGCAATCTTCTGACAATTTATGATCATATAGCTCATGCTATTGAAGATCGTCAAAGACTCGATGTTATTTATTTCAATTTATCAAAAGCCTTTGATAAAGTTGATCACAGTGTCTTACTTCATAAATTACATAAAATAGGTTTCTCTAATAAACTTGTATATTGGTTTCAATCATTTCTGTATAGTCGTACAGCATATATTAAATTCAATAATAAAGTTTCATTTAAATTTGAATGCAATTTCGGTGTTCTGCAGGGTAGTATTTTAGCACCCATGCTGTTTAATGTTTACGTTAATGATCTTAAGGATTGCTTGAGATATTCTTTTCTGTTAAGCTATGCTGATGACTGTAAAATTTTTAGAAGAATTATGTCAGTTAACGATTGTGTTCTCCTTCAGAAGGATATTGATAACTTTAGTGCTTGGTGTGAGTCAAATAATATGACAGTTAATTTTGATAAATGCTCCTTTGATTCTTATTCCAAAAAAAAACTGATGTTTTACAATTTTGTTATTATATCAATTCTCATAAAATTATTTCAGTTAAATGCCAAAAAGATCTTGGAATTATGTTTTCTTGTAATGGATCTTTTACTCCTCATCTTGAAATGATTGTTGGTAAGGCTTTTAAGGTTATGGGTGCCATTCTTAGACATGGTTATCAGTTCAGTAATGATACTAAACGGAAATTGTTTTTTTCATTGGTTCTTCTTATTATTGAATATGGTTCAATAATTTGGAACCCTAGTTCTTTGCAAGGATGTAACTTGTTGCAGTCTATTTCAAAGAAGTTTTTCAAATATGTTTTTTGGGAGGGTAAAATGATTAATCTTTCATCAAGATGAAAGTATAGGGATTTGAAATATTTTTATAAAATTATTAATAAACAAGTTATTTAATCAGATATAGTTTCAACTATCTCAATTAGGTCTTTGAGTTATGATACTAGATCTACTTGTGTATATCAGATTCAAACATGTCGTTCTAATATTCTTAAATTTTCTCCTTTATTTAGGTTACCCTCTTTATATAATCAGATTGGGAGTAACCTTAATCTGTGTGACATTGATTATAAGAAATTTTGTAATCTTATTAAACTGAAATGTTATGTTTGATTTTGTCTTTTAAATTTTACTTTATTATGTATACATTTATATTTTCATTTTATGCTACGTTTTATTTTCACTTTTATTGTATGTGCAAACTGTAATTGGCTTTATGCTGTTGTTTAGCACTTAAATAAATGAATTGAATTGAATTATTATTATTATTATTATTATTATTATTATTATTATTATTATTATTATTATTATTATTATTATTATTATTATTATTATTATTATTATTATTATTATTATTATTATTATTATTATTATTATTATTATTATTATTATTATTATTATTATTATTATTATTATTATTATTATTATTATTATTATTATTATTATTATTATTATTATTATTATTATTATTATTATTATTATTATTATTATTATTATTATTATAAGAAGAATTTAAAAAATATGTAAGATGTAAATAGACTTACAAAAAAATCTTAGATGTGATAATTGCTAAGCTTATGGTTCAAATATCTTTTTAATACTATAGATTTATTTCAGTTTAGTAATCATTTAATATTTCTTTACTCAATTTTTTAATTTCATCTCCAAGTTTGGATCATTTTAAATTATGTTCATCAAATTGGGACAATTTTTGAGCTACAAGAACAAACTTTGTCAGGACATAAGCATAATCCAAATTTCATATCATCTTCACATTATTTTCTAATATGACATGGCATCTTTTCATTGTTGGGAAATTATACTTTAAAAAAATTATATGATACACCTTTGGCTGCACTTAACACATTTTGTTGAAAGACTTTTCCATGGAAAAAAAATTCTATCATGGCTAGAATAAAATTAGTACTATTATTTACACTTATAGTTATTATCAAGCTGTGTTGATTTGCCATAGTTATACCAATTCTTTCTTCTAATTCAAGCTTTGCATAGAATTACAATTTTATGCAGTCTTTATCAATATGAAATGATGAATTTATCTCTGAATCTGTGAAAGAATGAAAGTGACTCTATCTCTCAAACTGAATGGATGAAAAAATGAATTATCTCAGTCTTAATTTCTCTCTATAGTCTCTCAAATTTCTGACATGTTCATTTCTATATATCAACCTTGCTTTCTTTCCTATCAAAATCTTTTTTCATAGATTGTTATGTTTTCATAATAGTAATCTCTTATTCAGATATCTTTAATTAGGTACATTTAATTATAATGTTTTTTTGAGACACCGTGTATTTTTGTAACTCCATATAAAATTATTTTTCATAGTTTTTTCTGACTTTTTTAAAAAAAACTGTAAGCCAACTTTCTATACCTATTAAAAAAAATTTTATATTCCATGCATTTACTTTTAATTTTCATAAAAAATAGATTTATATTTTTCTCTTCTAACCAAAAATATAAACTTTTTACATAGCAGTCAAAAAATCAAAAAAGTAAAATGTACAGAATCCCCTAGGATCTTAAATCTAATTATTAAATATTATACAATATATAACAATTGCTAATTAATTAATTTTAAAAATGTTTAGCTTTACATGCATTTCATTTATTTTGAAGTCAATATAAGTGTTCATTATTATTAAATGGTATAACCATGGACAATCAACTTCAGTCATATAATTTTTGGTTTGATTATAAGTTAGGTATTTATTTGGTTATTTATTTCTTAACTAAAATTCTTCTTTAAACTCTGCTGAATTCTTTATGATTTTGAGTTAGTCTGCCATTATATAAGCTTATATAATCATAACATAAATAAATTATAATATGCTTAGCCATACATTCCTACTACTTATTACTACTAAATATTCCAATAACCATAATTAAATAATATTAAATGAAGGTAGAAAATAGATTAACCCTTTATGTAACTTTGACTGTGGTTGATGAAATATTTATTGATTATATGTAGGCGTGCATGGCTGGATATATTGTAATTTGTATGTGAACAATCAGCCTTAGCTATTAGCACTTTTCAATTTATATATATGAAATATATATAGAATTCTTAGACTTTGTAAACGTTAAACATTTATTAAATTTAAAAAAAGTTAAAAAATAAATATACTGAAATACATTTGAATACACATACTACTTAATCTGCATTGCTAAAAATTTTTATTATAAACAAAATTTATAACATTAGTTACACCAGCTTAGATATAACAAAAGATTCTGTTTCATTTTTTTATACCTGAAAACCATTTAAATATAAAAATAAGTTATATTATTTTCCAAAATAGACTATACTGATAAATAATGACTGCAAAAATGTTAGCTGATTAATTAATTCAGCCTTTAATCAATAAGTTAAACAAATTATTTATCTAGGATCATAATCAACAATCTTCTATTTGTGTTTTATACAAATATAATCTTCATAAGCAAAGCTAATAGTCAAAACATTTGATGAAAAGAATGATAATTCAGCAACACCAAAAAGTTCTACAGACAAATATTGCTTAGTTATCAGAACCACAACATATTTTAAAACTATCAAAGATGTTTCAGCATACTAATAAATATAGTTATTATGCATTTATTGAATTTATTAGTGAAGAATACATTATTATTCATTATTCAAGCTGAAACATTCTTACCAAGAAGATTATTTTGCCATCTACATAATACTGGTACTACAGATTTAAAGTTCACAGTGATATATGAAGCTAAAAATCGAAGGCTATTTCACAAATGTCTAATTAGAATGAGAATTTTATTCATCATCACTAAATTTACCTAAAATCATTAGTTAGTAGCCAATGTGTTACCCCACTTCTTTCCAATGCAATCCATTGCATAAGAATGTTACACATCGTTTGAAAATCTGTTACTTATGAGCCAGTAGACACATAAAATAAAATCAAAAGAATCTTATTCTCACCTGATATTCAACTGTATTACCTGCATATAAAATTAGTCTAATTACTAATATTTAATCTACTTTACTTCTTTTAGATACCTGTATTTCCAAATTCTTTATTCAATTATACTTCATATTTTATTTCCACTTGTATTAATGTAAATATAAGCACAGAAATTTGAACAGATGATGTAATAGAATTTGACTATTAATTATTTTCTTATTTCTTGATAATAAAGACTTTTCAAAAAGAGTCGTTGAAAGCAACAAATCTTATTTTCAACAGATGACTTAATAAAAGTGTAACCAACATAAAATTAAAATTTAATGGCAAAGATGATTATTTCAGATTTGAAACATATAAAAAGTTAAATTACTAATGGTTGTTAAAATCATAAAGATTACTATTACCTATATTTAAATAAATAATTAAATGGTTAGTTCCTTGAGAGATCAATTATGTTCCTGGTACATCTACTTGTATTAATTATTTAATTATAAATATAATGCACTTCTAATTCAATTGCAATTTACGTTTGTTTTAGTTTTGCAAGTACTTTTTTATTATAATTAGCCAGAAAATGTATTTTTATCATAGATATACATACTTTAATAGAATTATGAGTTTTCTTTCAATTTTGAGCTATCAATTAACATCTTCTATGAGACTTTCACTGAACTGAATTTCTAGAAACTTACTTTTCAATTAATTTTTAATATTTGTTATTCCAAACAAATGAAATTACATTATATAATTGTTATCTCTAAATAAATACAAATGTGCTAAATACTACTTGTTCTTAAATCAAATTTTAGTTTTCACTAGAGATAAAAAGAAACTAAAGCCAAAATGGATGTGTGTTTTTTAAAAACCCATAAAATTAAATGTATAGTATTGAATCATCTTATTATTACTATTATAAGATTTTATGATTATGTAATTTAGTATATTATATATTATAATAGTAAATTGTGCATAAGGTTTACATGAACATATTTTATTTTTTTGAATGTAATTCCAAAAATATATTTAATGTAGAATATTCAAGTGCATGTTATAATAATATGAACTTAGCTAAGTATAAGTATCATCTTATATTATTACAAACAACATTAATCCCAAATAGAGAAGTGGATCAAATAATCTTAAAACAACAAAATAAAACTATTAAAATGGTGAGAATCTCTATGATTTATACTTTGTTAAAACTGATTATTTCCTGAAGGTTAATGATGATTGTATTTTAATTGTATTTATATATTGGACTATTTCCATCATCTAATATTAAGTATTGAATGTCTTTTAGAAAAATTTTACTTTATTTACATTTCCAAATTATATTCAACTATTAGTAAAACCACACAGATTAGTATATGCACAATATTTCAAGAGATATTATTCTCCTCTCAACTTCAGGTGTTGCTCACCTGACCAGTGATAGTACTTACATGGGAATCAAACTTTAACCCTTAGATTCTTGAATAGTGAATTTTAAGGTAATGCTTTAACCAACTGAGCCATCCTGCCAAAGGCAACAGTCAGTAGAAATTTCATATACTTTTTTATAAAATTCCTCATGATTTATCCACTTTTTCCTAAAAGCAAAGTTGATTAATGATTTCCATACATTATATATGGTCACACTAGATTGACTTATGGAGTTATTCATCTTTGTCATGTGAACAATTTCTTTGAATTTTCTTATTTATATCTTTTACTCTCTACCAATGTTTTTGTATTTTCCCAAGTAAACATATGTTCATTGGTACATATATGGTCTGCTACTTTGGACACATCTGTTTTCTGTCTTCTAATGTGCTCTTGCAATTGCTTTTCAATGGGGGTACTGGTCTCACCAATATACATTCTTCCACATTTACATGGTATTTCATAGATGGAGTTTTTGCTTTTTAGCATTTCAGGTTTAGGTTTTATAGACACTAGAATTCCTTGTAGTGTGGTATGTTCCCTTTAAAGCCATTCTGATGTTTTACAAATTACAGATTTTCTTTAATTTATTTGCTATTTTTGGTATGTATGGATACACTATAGTACCAATAATTGTTTCTTTCTTTTGATAATTCTTTTTGTTGTCTATTTAAGGTTTTCTTAATAATAGCTGATGGACAACTAATAATGATATTATTTTTTACAAAAAAAAAAAAAATTTACTGCAAAAAAAAATATTTATAAACTGCTTGTATGTTAACATTTACTGCTTAATTATAAAAAAATTACCCATATTATCTAGTCAATGAATATTAACATAGAAGGGAGTTAGAAATAAACCATATATATATATATATATATATATATATATATATATATATATATATATATATATATATATATATATATATATATATATATAGTCTGATCAACAGATGGCATTTTACCAAAATATTTTATTTTTTTTGGGTGTGTGTTGTTTTTGTGATAGGGGGGAGAGTGGAAAGTGGTAAAAAGTCGATTCCAATTTTATATATATATATTGTGTGTGTGTGTGTGTGTAATATTCAAATCAATATATATATCAAAATACAGTAAAATTCACATAAATTATATTATTTTAGAAGTGCTTTTAACTATACATCTTGTAGTCTTTATCATTACATAGTTGATAAAGACTACAAGATGTATAGTCAAAAGTACTTTTAAAATTATATAATTTATGTGAATTTTACTGTATTTTGATATATATATATTGATTTGAATATTATATATATATTGTGGAACGAACACAGACATCAAACTTAACTTATTATATATATAACATATATATATATAACGATCCACTAGAATAAAACTACAACATTTTAAAAAATTATATTGCTATTTAAGATGGCGGAATACGCTGAAGCTGGCTATAGCAGAGGATATTAATCTTCAATTTTATATAGGCATTTTTTAAAATTTTGTAGTTTTATTCTAGTGGATTGTTTTATTATACTTATATTATTTTACCCCCCCCCCCCCCCCCCCCCCCCCCCCCCCAAACAACCACCCCCCTATAATCTTCACTTTCTTTCCATCTATTATATATATATATTCTTATAGAAAAAATGAAAAACACTACAGATATATAAATGAATATCATAAAATGTTCAAAACAAATAATTTAAATATGTATTTCCAAAAGTCAGAAGTTAAGATTTGCATTTAAGAAAAAAAATAAAAAAAATAAACATATATTTGATAAACCTGTTTAATAATTTAATCCAATGTTAATTAAAAACATCTGATTAATATATTAATTATCATATTTAATTTAAATTAGAATAAAGAAAGAAAAACAACTGATCAGTTTTAATTAATGAAAAAAAATATCAAGAAAGAAAACAAGCTGAGTTTGATAGAAAGATCTGTTTTCAAAACTTCTACAAAATCTGTATAAGGGATAAGAACAAAAGGAGAAATGGAAGATATTGTATGACAGATGAGTGCACAATAAGAGTATTATTGAAAGATTCTGAGTTTTGAGTCTCATCTACACTATGTGCAAACTAAGTTTATGACCATTATTTGCCTTCAAAGACTATGGCTTCAAAAGAACTTCTCAGTACCAATTTAAATTCAGCTATAATGATAAACTTCTTTAAGATGGAAATGATAAAAACCAAGGGCTAAGTCAAACAATATAGCTCTTCCAACAATGAAAAATCTCAGTAGTGAACCCAAAAATGGTGATGGAGTAAGATATATCTTTTGTTAGACTACCGTAAAACAATTTTCTCAATGCCACCAGTTATATAACCTCAATATTAAAGAAGAAAATTACCAATATAAGAGCCAATCCAAATCAACCATCATACATGAACTTAAATTTAAATGATACAAAGACCAAACTATTTAATTTTTTGCTTTAAGTTATTGGTGAAGGTATAAAAAATATATGTATAATGGTAAGCTTACTAAAATATTAAAGAAGCCATTAAAAAACTTTTTAATTGTATATAATTGTGAATAAAAGGCCTCAATAATCTAAAAATTTTAAGAAATTTTGTTATATATATATTTTTGTTATGTAAATATTGACTTGAGTTTTTGTATTTATATTTATGAATATTAATATTAGGGGTAAATAGATGTATTTTATGTGGATTATTTATGTTTAATCATTGCTAATTTTTATAATTTTTGTTATTCTACCATTTTAAATAGATAATGTTTGCATTGAACATAAATATTTTGGAAAGTAAGGTTTTGATAGATAGATGGAAAATTAAAGCCTGTCTGAATTTTAATAATTATTGCCTGTTCTTTCCAAGAGGCACTTTTGAAAGAATTATAATGATTTACAAATGTGTAATTTTAAGATTCATCAATCGAAATTGTTTTAAATAAACTATTTTTGTTATTTAACTTATTTTGTTATTTGTGCCGATCTTTACTCATTGGTCTCATTCCAAATTGGTACATGAACCACTACAGATCTAAGAAATTATGTTCTGAGCTGAGAGAAATGTTGAGATATTATCAGCAGTAACTCGAGTGATGTAGTCAGATGATACTATATTCATCGATATTCTTTTTTAAAAAAGTGGCACTCTAAATGAGGGAAAAGCTAGTTCAAGCTCTACCTACAAAAAAATGTGACTGTCTGCGTGATGATTTGTTATATGATGAAATAAAACCTGGATATTTTATATAAAGCAGTTATATAATAGATATATGGTTTGATTATCATCGTTAATCTTAATTATAAAGATTTGAATAGTCTTTTTTAAACTCATGGCTTATCAGCTGATTTAATGACATGTGGAATGTGTTTATCTGTATGTATGTATGTATGTAGACATGTGAGTTGTCATCGGAAGAGGCACAATCAGGTTTCTAGTATATCACAATAAATCTTCATTAAAATTCAAAATTTAAGAAAATATTATTTAATATTTGTTTGCATTTTTAAAATGTTTAAAAAACAAACATTTAATTAGTTTTTCTGAAGGTGATGATGGTGTCCTAGCTGTATTTTTATATTGGACTATTTCCATCATCTAATATGTGTGTTGAATGTCTTTAGAAAAGTTTAATTTTTAGTTAAATATTCCAAATGCATTCATATGTGAGTAATATCACAGCAAACAGGTTAGTATATGCACCAACTGTTAGTAATATCACAGCAAACAAATGTTAGCAATATCACAGCAACAGGTTAGTATATGTACTAACTGTTAGTAATATCACAGCAAACAGGTTAGTATATGCACAATGTTTCAAGAGATATTTTTCTCCCTTCTTCTTCAGGTGTCGCTGGTCTTACCAGTGACAGTACATTTAGAACAAGTTTGCAATAAAATATTAATAATTGCTCTTAATGTTTATAGTTGTAATTAAAATGTCAGATAAAAATTACAGTTTAAAAGGTAAAAAAAAAGTATGTATTGAATTAATATATGTTTTAATACATACATTTAAAATGAAAAATAAATATTTTAAAAATATTAATAATTGTCTAACTTCAAACCAACATGGAAATGTTATATATGTGTACATATTGCATGAAAAAGTAGCAGCATCTTTTTTTTTCATATGTCAAATGCATTGACCAGGGAGCAAACCCGGGCCAGCTGCTTGGAAGGCAGCTATGCTAATCACTATGCCACCAACATTTTCCCCATTAAATTACATTAATGGAGCAAAAATTTACTTTCATCACCACTAAAATAAACCTAGCAATTGGTTATATACTTAATGGCATGAATAAAGCAAAAATATAGTCTTTTTATATTTCTTAAGATGGGCACAGAGATTCTGAGAGTTTCAAAATGATTTTGATTCTTACTGACTTAAAAACATATTATGTAATGTTGATTTGTTATTCATAAAATATAAGAGGATCATAATTTAAGTAAATAATATAGTTAAGTAATTATGTTAGCATAAAATAATTATAGCTTATAAAGAATTACTTCTTATTGAAATATATCCTGTTCTAAAAGATAATAATTATCATAAAACAATAATTACTAAACATGAGATACTAATGCATTAGATAACTCCCTTTTTATATTATGAAATGCATTGTTGTATGAAATATGATTAATGCATTGTATTTAAAGTTATGAATATTCTTTCACTAAATATTGGACCATAAATCCATAAAGAGGTTTTTTATAATGGCTTATATTTTTAAATCTCAATGAATTTTGTTTAAAATATAGAGAGATAAATCTGTTTGGGAATTGTCAATAAATGTATTCTAAATAGTTCCACAAAATAAATTTAACAACATGCAGGATCTCTTAATTGTTGTTGAAGTTTATATTGATACATGAATGCAATGCTATTTTCTATGATCTGAATAATTCATGCTATTTAGAGTATCATTTTTAGTAAAATGCTTCCACCATATCTTTCTACACAGTTGCAATATATGCATGGTTGCTAGTCTATGTGGCCATAAAACACCAATACAAAAGTAAATTGCTGTCTCACACACATGAAGTTCAAACATAAACTTTTATTATACACACCATGTAGATCTGGAATCAACATATATCACTAATAGTCAATTTAGAACCAATCAAATGTCATATATAAAAAAAAATTTAAAAAATTTCTATACTCATAGATTATTTTTTTATTTAGTTGTTAATGTTTTAAATACATCTTCTGAGTAGTAATAAAATAAATGTTTAAACCAATTACTTCATTATAATATTAATATCATCTATGTTCTTTATTATTTTTTATAATGCCTTTTTACAACCCACTAGACAGTTTTGATTGCTCCAGCAATGTTCTTCAGAACTTCTACTTATATTTCCAAGTTCTGAAGAAGATTTCTGGGGCAATTAAAACTGTCTAGTGGGTTGTAAAAAAGCATTGTAAAAAGTAATAAAGAACACAGATGATATTAATATTATATGGATCTGGCAAGGCAATAAGAAAGATAAAATTATAAAATTCATTATTATACTAGAATAATATAAACCAAATTATCAAATATGCTTAATAAATAAAAGAATAAAAAAAGATTGGAGAATGTTATAAATAAAATGTTATAACTATTAAAACTGCTTTATTAATTTCATAAAAAAATAAAAGAATTGAGATTATCAATTCTTAGGTGGCATGCAGTCTCAGTCTCAAAGTTGACTAGTATGAACAAATTATCTTTTTCTGGGTTGATAATACATTGTATTATGGTAAAATGAAGGTTGTGATATAAAATGATAACATATTAAAATATTCATCCATGAAGAATAGATAAGAGAGATTTTAATTTTATTTATCATATATTTAATATAATTCAATATCTAGAATTATTATCTCTTTCCTGCACTACTGTAATGTTAACTATATAAATGTTCAGACATTCAACGCAGAAAAAATAGACATATGTTTATAAATTTTAGCTTTTATTCATGTTTAGCATGCTTTTAATGTATTATATTATAATTATAGCTCTTTTGGATTTTATTATAAATTTATATAGTTAACATATATTTAATAACATATTTATTATAGATATTAACAAATGAAACATATACATGTAAATAAAAAGTGATGTAAATGTTTAATTATTTAGCTTACACATCCCAAAATCAATTTGTAAGTGGTGGCACCCATTGAAATAAGTATTTAATAATGATTTATTAACTTACTAAGATTTAAAGCTCCTAATTTATAAGCATTGTTATAAAACCAAAATAAATAACCAAGTAGTTGCTTATGGATAACAGAGATTAAAATTGCATTAATTTATTATACCAACTTGCTTGTTAAATTTCCAAATTCTATACCATTTCC
Source organism: Epiperipatus broadwayi (assembly GCA_028023455.1). Taxonomy (NCBI): domain Eukaryota; kingdom Metazoa; phylum Onychophora; class Udeonychophora; order Euonychophora; family Peripatidae; genus Epiperipatus; species Epiperipatus broadwayi. The sequence goes on along the minus strand of JAQFVV010000406.1, from coordinate 561,043 downwards.
ATTTCCTTTTATTTACATCTTATCATAGAAGACTGAACTGACACATATCCCATGTATTTAAAATAGTTGACCCATATGAGGATCAATTCATAACCAACACTTTCAAAGTTGATACATTAAACTTTAAATTAAATGACTGTCCCCCATATTACCAAGAATAAGTGGATTCACTTTATTCATAGCCTGGCGGAGGGTGATTTACTCCCTTTGTTTATATTTTGATTCATTATATATAAAACATTAGACATAGAATAAAATATATTTTATAAATTTTAAAAATTTAGAAAATATATCTTACTCTACATCAGATAGTATATTAAGACAAAATTATTTATTACTTCTTTTTTGTATTTATAATTATTGCTGAATTATTATTAATATACCTTCAACTCTTTTTGTTCCATAAGCAATTGGTAAATCTTATCAACAGCTTCAACTTGTAAGTCAAGCTGAGAAGTTGCATCAATTACATGTAAGATTCCACAAGTTTTAAACCAATTTTCAACTTCTGGCCAGGTTTCATAAAATCTAATGATTCTATTAAAAAATGTATAGAAGTATAAATTTAAAAAAATTAAATAACATAAAACCATCTATCAACTAATGAATTCTCTATCTATTGCTATCATATTTTTTTTCCATTGATCAAGCCAATTTTATTCTTTTAACTACATATCCAATTCATTATCCATCTTTCTTCTTATCTACTTATCTATTTATCTATTCATTGATTTGTCTACATAATTACTGAAGAATTTTTATAATATTTACTTATTTACTACTAATTTGTAAATTTATTTATTTATTTTTTAAAAAAAGAAATTAATATTATTGTCAGGAATTAAGAGAATCATAATTGTTGCAAAACATTTCTACACTAAAATAATGTATGGCATATATATTATATATATTAAGACAAAAGAGGATATACAGTATAATGGGTGAACAAATACTCAATATAGCATATGAGTATATTATTGATATGTGTTATTTAAATTGATGATTTATTTTTTTACACACATCAAATGTAGGATTTATATACAATAGCAGGTTGTATTCTCATCCTTGGTGTTTGCTTTCAGATGGCGTTGATGCTAATCAAAACATATACATATAATGATTTCGGGCCGGACCTAAATGATCGATTTGATCTAAAAAGATCTGGTTTCTTAGATTTGTAATAAAATATTCTACTAATACTATTATATGATGTTAGTTTTTTTCATTTTTGTAAATGTTTATTAATCTTATCTTGTTTTTGAGTTTGTGTGTGTATGTCTTTAAAGTTATGGTGTTTTTCTAATTTTTTTTTTGATTTTACGTGTGTCTTTTTAAAGTTACGGTCTTTTTTTTTTTTTTTTTTGCAAGAGTAAATCAATAATTTTATTCAAAAGCAAGACGTAATAAGTAAATGTTTATTATTCTTATCTTGTTTTTAAGTTTGTGTGTGTATCTTTAAAGTTACGGGGCTTTTTTGAATTTTTTTTTTTTTTTGGACTTTAGGTGTGTCTTTTTAAAGTTACGGTATTTTTTTTGCAAGAATAAATCAATAATTTGATTCAAAAGCAAGACGTAATAAGTCAATGTTTATTAATCTTAGATTGTTTTTGAGTTTGTGTGTGTCTTTAAAGTTACGGGGCTTTTTCTTATTTTTTTTTTTTGGACTTTATGTGTGTCTTTTTTTTTAAAGTTACGGTATTTTTGGTCAAGAGTAAATCAATCATTTTATTAAAAAAGCAAGAGGTAATTCTAAATCTATCAAAAGTAATGTAATTTATATACTACAATTTAGAATTGATACCTGACTACTATTAGTAAGGACCTTCATTAAAAGACTCGATTGAAAAATGATACCCGACTTAATTTCCGTTTTTTTTTTTTTTTGGGGGGGGGGGGGGAACAGTAATAAATCAGAAAGTGAGTTGTTTTTGTTAAGTCTGTCTATATAAAAAGGGTACCATTATTGAAATACTAAATTTAAAAATGATAGCCAACTAATTTGCATTTCTTTTGACAGTAATTAATCAGAAAGTGGGTTTCTTTTTTTTTTTTTTTTTGGTAAATCTTGTGTATATATAAAAACAAACAAACTGTAATTCAAAGACTCCATTGAAAAAAATCGAACCCCGTTGAATTTGCTTTTTTTTTTAAAGACAGTAATTAATCAGGAACTGGGTTGTTTTTGTTAGTGTGTAGATATAAAAACTAATCTTATTTTGAAATAATAAATGTAACAAAACAAAAACAAAAAATAATACCCGACTAATTTTATTTTTTGGACAAGTAATTCCTAATAATTAGACAGTGGGTTGTTTTTGTTTGTACGTATATATATAGCGAAAGTAACTGGTCATGAACGAATTCTCGCAAAAATGGTACTTTTCGCGTGATCCTTTAATTTTTTTTCCTTTCACACCCTTAAAAGCAATTTTTGAGGGTTACCCTTCGTAATGGAATCTTCAGGATATTATTACTAAACTTACAACAGTAAACTAAGTTACAACACATCAAAAAAAATAGATGTCATCAAATTTAGAAAAACTATGACTGCTTCAAAGACACACACTCTCACACGAAACTACAGAGAAAATAGATATTCTACTATTATGAAAAATGATGAACAAAATTGACTACTTCGGCAGCCGATCAAGATCAAGGCATTTCTTTCTCTTTGCTTTTAGCATAGAAAAAAAAGCCATAACCGGCAGCCATTGGGAACTCTTTCTGTGTTTTATCATAGAAAGAAGTCTCTTTGTGTTGGCTTCTGTCGCCGTCACCTCCTCCGTCCAACATAACGTGAGGACTTTTCTGCATTTATAACGTAGAAAAATTCCTCTTTGGTTGGGTGAAGGCCGGTGAAATGGTATATTTCTAGGAATTTACCTAGAAGTAGCGACATCTGAAGGCGAACACCAAGGATGAGAAAACAACCCAATAACAAACTGAACATTTTATTATATAATTATCAATTATAAATAAAAACAAAAAATACAATTAATAGATGCAAATTGTGTTCATAACAAACATTTTCAAAATTTTATATCTAAATATAAAAGGTCTTCAATTATTGCACTCTGATTTACCTTTATTATAACTTTATAAAATTTATCCATAAATCCGGATGACCATAAATTACTTGCCAATTTTCTTTATACAATTCTTATAATAATATATGTTTTATTTCTTTATAAAATGATAAAAAATCATGTCAGATGTCACATGCCCTAATTTTAATAAAGCTCGTATTTGCAAATGTTATATATAGAGTTCACAAAACAAACTCTTAACAAGCTTTGAAAATATCCTCAACCCCATGTTATATATAGAGTTCACAAAACAAACTCTTAACAAGCTTTGAAAATATCCACAACCCCAGACCAGTTTCTGCACCTAGCATCATCAGTGAGGCGCCAGGATATTCATTAGATTAAAAATACTAGGACAAGCTCAGGACTTTATCTAATGTATAACTATTGAGAAGAAAATCTGAACCTTCAGACATCCATATGTCTAAAAATCCAGCTATCTAACTCAAATAGCCATGTGGGACTGAACTAAGTTCAGATACACCATATATTAATAGCTTTAGCAATTTAAAATCGCCAAAGCCTCAACAGCAAAAAAATAAAATGATAAAAAATCAAGTCAGATGTCACATGACCTAATTTTAATAAAGCTCATATTTAAAAATGTTATATATAGTTCGCAAAACAAACTCTTAACAAGCTTTGAGAATGTCCTCAACCCCAGATGCGTTTCTGCATCTAGCATTGTCAGTGAGGTGCCAGGATATATTCTCAATGCTTGTTAAGAGTTTGTTTTGCGAACTCTATATACAACATTTGTAAATACGAGCTTTATTAAAATTAGATCATGTGACATCTGACATGATTTTTTATCATTTATTTTTTGCTATTGAGGCTTTGGTGATTTTGTATTGCTAAAGCTGGTTCTCATCTTATAGCTAAAGATGCCGGTCGATGGCGCTGTTTTCGTGCTAAAACACCTAAAAATGCCATTTCTGTGGCCGACATGTTCGAACCCGCATTTTCTATAATACAACTTTTCTGTTGTGCTACAGATTGCAGGCCACTATGTCGTGTCGCAGTACAGTATGTATGTCGCATAGGAGCAATTACATTTTCCAGATTCACACAGTTTATAAAATGGTTACAGCTTGGTGAGAGGGTGTGTTTTTTTTGAATTGGATGGAAATGTTGTTTTCATTGGATTTTTTTTTATTTTAAAGTATTGAAATGTTCAGATTTTGTAAAGTAATAATTATCAAACTTTTTACACCATACTGTATTGAAGTTTTAATTGGGAAAATGTTGACAAGATATATGTGTAAAGTGAGTTGGAATTAGGTAACACGTCAAGTAACGTACTGTTCATAACATTCCATGAGACAAACAAGATTCTACTGTGTGTATATTTTTGAAGTAAAAAAGAGCGGTAACACAAAAATATCCAGTAAGTAAAGTACAATTATGCGCGGGTTTTTTGTAAATTTCATAAAAAGCATATATTATAAACATGATTAATAAGTAATAAAGACATTTTTGTGGTTGTTTAAAAAAGTTTTTCTTTCTTTTCTCCGATTATGGTTATACTTTGTTGAATATAGTTTACGTTTACTGTTATCATTTATTTTATAGATGTTACTATAAAAAAATATTTACAAAAATACGATTTTGATAGTTTTTATTTTAGCATTACAAACAACAGAACACTAAACCTAACCCTAAAACTAACCCTAAACCTAACCCTAAACCTAACTGTAACAACTTTTACTTTTTGTTGGCATTCTATTTGAAGTAAAAATAGCGGTAAAGCTGTAACCCCAGTAAAAAAATATCCAATAGAAAATTGATTTTTCTAATAAAGCAAAATAAAAAACACGAATCAAATTGTAATTTGTTTATTTTATTTTACATTTATTATTATCATTTATTTGTATACGTTAATAAAAAATAATATTTAAAAAAGACGATTTTGTTTTGTTTTTATTTTCACATTACAAAAAAAACACATAAAAATGATTAAAATCAACAGTCCGTGAATGTTCATATTTTATAGTTTTAGCATGAAAACGGTGCCATCGAATGGTGTCTTTATCTATAAGACAAGCACCCTAAAGCTATTAATATATGGTGTATCTGAACCTAGTTCAGTCCCATATGACTATTTGAGTTAGATAGCTGGATTTTTAGACATATGGATGTCTGAAGGTTTCAGATTTTCTTCTCAATAGTTATACATTAGATAAAGTGCTGGGCTTGTCCTAGTATTTTTAATTCTAATGAATATCCTGGCACCTCACTGATGATCCTAGATGCAGAAACCAGTCTGGGTTGAGGATATTCTCAAAGCTTGTTAAGAGTTTGTTCTGCAAACTCTATATATATAACATTTGTAAATATGAGCTTTATTAAAATTAGGTCATGTGACATCTGACTTGATTTTTTTATCATATTATTTTTTGCAATTGAGGCTTTGGCAATTTTATATTGCTAAAGCTATTAATATAATGGTGCATCTACCATATGGCTATTTGAGTTATATAGCTGGATTTTTAGACATATGGATGTCCAAAGGTTTCAGATTTTCTTCTCAATAGTTATATATTAGATAAAGTACTGGGCTTGTCCTAGTAGTTTTAATTCTAATGAATATCCTGGCACCTCACTGATGATCCTAGATGCAGAAACCGGTCTGGGTTGAGGATATTCTCAAAGCTTGTTAAGAGTTTGTTCTGCAAACTCTATATATATAACATTTGTAAATATGAGCTTTATTAAAATTAGGTCATGTGACATCTGACTTGATTTTTTTATCATATTATTTTTTGCAATTGAGGCTTTGGCAATTTTATATTGCTAAAGCTATTAATATAATGGTGCATCTAAACTTAGTTCAGTCCCATATGGATATTTGAGTTATATAGCTGGATTTTTAGACATATGGATGTCTGAAGGTTTCAGATTTTCTTCTCAATAGTTATATATTAGATAAAGTGCTGGGCTTGTCCTAGTAGTTTTAATCTAATAAATTTCCTGGCACCTTACTGATGATGCTAGATGCACCAGTCTGGGGTTGAGGCTATTCTCAAAGCTTGTTAAGAGTTTGTTTTGCGAACTCTATATATAATATTTCTTTATAAATAAATATTAATATTTTTTATGTGAGCAGTCCATCATACTATCATGGAGCATAGGAAAATATTTATAAATACTCAGCCACAATAATTTGTTAAATACTATCTGTGTGTTCTTTTTTGTGTTTGTTATATTATTGTTATTGTAATTTTTAGTTCCCTTCCTCCCTTAGATAGTCCCACCTCTAAGAAATACAAAATGCTTAGCCATAGAAAATATGCAAACATGAATCATAAGTTAGGTAGGAGCATGTATAGAGAAATACACCAAGAATGGGAAGTCAAATTGTAACAGTAAATACATATCTATTAATTGAAAATGGATTACAATCCATTCCTTCTTGAAAATATTTCTAAAGGTATTTACATATTAGTCCAGTAGTGATGAAAGTCACCAGCATCACAAATATGTATATAAAAAAAGGCAAAACTCTTTTTTCCATACAGTAGTGCCACCCTGTGCTAACCAGAGTAATCAATAGATGCCAGAAGGCTTGTGCATAAAATCCCTATCTAGTGCCTACTCATCCAATATCCCCAGACTAGTTTCTGGCTTGTGGCCATCATCAGCGAGGAGCCTTGGATCTGAGAGCACTGCACCTAGATCTTAGGATCTAATGCAACCCTCCAGCAGCCACCTTTTAACTCTACTTTACTACAAAACTATGAGAATGAAATTGAAAAAACAAATATTTTCAATCTAAGCTCAATAGCTTATATAGTCATATGGGTCTGAACTCAATTCAGCACCCATACATTTTGGTGTCTTTGGCTTTTAAACAACCATAGCCACCACTATCCTATTAAGCAGGATTGGTGTTAAACCACTAAACATCACATGATCACCATCCCATACTAGCACATAATTGTTGTAAACAAAGGCAAAACTCTTTTCTCCATACAGTAGTGCCACCCTGTGCTAAACAGAGTAATCAATAGATGCCAGAAGGCTTGTGCATAAAATCCCTATCTAGTGCCTATTCATCCAATATCCCCAGACTAGTTTCTGGCTTGAAGCCATCATCAGTAAGGAGCCTTGGATCTGAGAGCACTGCACCTAGATCTTAGGATCTAATGCAGCCCTCCAGCAGCCACCTAAGATCTAGGTGCAGTGCTCTCAGATCCAAGGCTCCTCACTGATAATGGCCACAAGCCAGAAACTAGTCTGGGGATATTGGATGAGTAGGCACTAGATAGGGATTTTATGCACAAGCCTTCTGGCATCTATTGATTACTCTGGTTAGCACAGGGTGGCACTACTGTATGGAGAAAAGAGTTTTGCCTTTGTTTACAACAATTATGTGCTAGCATGAGATGGTGATCATGTGATGTTTAGTGGTTTAACACCAATCCTGCCTAATAGAATAGTGGTGGCTATGGTTGTTTAAGAGCCAAAGACACCAAAATGTATGGGTGCTGAATTGAGTTCAGACCCATATGACTATATAAACTATTGAGCTTAGATTGAAAATTTTTTTGTGTTTTCAATTTCATTCTCATAGTTTTGTAGTAAAGTAGAGTTAAAAGGTGGCTGCTGAAGGGTTGAATTAGATCCTAAGATTTAGGTGCAGTGCTCTCAGATCCAAGGCTCCTTACTGATGATGGCTTCAAGCCAGAAACTAGTCTGGGGATATTGGATGAGTAGGCACTAGATAGGGATTTTATGCACAAGCCTTCTGGCATCTATTGATTACTCTGGTTAGCACAGGGTGGCACTACTGTATGAAGAAAAGAGTTTTGCCTTTGTTTACAACAATTATGTGCTAGTATGAGATGGTTATCATGTGATGTTTATGTATATAAAAACCAAATTAACCACATTTACAATCTTCTAAAAAGGAAATGAATTATTTTTTATGAATATTAGATAATACTCTGATCAGGAGAAAGTTGTAGTCAAAATGTTGGTTTTGCTGTTCATTTTATGATTTAAAGTATGGTGCGATGTCATGAAAAAATGCCGGGATGACTAATCAATAATCTGGAAAAAGTAAGGTGCACACATCATTTACTGTCCAACTTTAATTCCTGCAGAGTTAATTTTTTAAATGACTTTTTTTATCCAACAAAATGATTCAAATTTGGAAACTGCCAACTACCAAGATAGATGCAGTTGTCCACTACTTTCAAAAGATTGTCATATATGCTTTCATTTGCAATTTGCATGATATAAAAAGCTTCAATCCATCTCAGTAGTTGTAAAAAAAACCTTTTGCTTTTCTTTTTTATTGGAATAACTGTATATTGCTAAAAGTTTAGTTGTTGGAACATCACTTCTTACAAAAAACACACACACAACATAAATACATGTTCATTTATTTACAGTAAATAGTTATACAATTTTCTTCTTCCTCCTTTTCTTACATATTGATTTCTATATTTACATATACTATTTCCAATCTTCTTATACATTTAACAATACTATTTTTTAAACCAAAACTTTATTCTTACAGTTTCTATTGTCCTGCAGTCATCATCAAAGCTACAATATCCAAATATAATCATATAATTAATACATTATATATATATAATCAAAACATACATCTTAATCTGACTATTACAAATAATCATTTTCCATTTTATTATTATACTCTTAACTAATTTTATTTTTTTTATTTATATTATTTTATTATTAAATTATTGTAAATCTATTTATTATAATTTTATTTTTTAAAACTTTAATTTTTAAACTCTACTATTTAATCTATTATTTTATTATCTTTTCAATTATATTTTTTTAATTACTTCTAACCTTTTTTTATTTTTATTATATATTTTTAACTATTAACTTTTTTGCCTTATAAATTACTTTATTATGTTACTAAATACTCACATCTTTATAATCCTATTTCCAAAAACTAACTGAAATTCTTATACTTGCTTAACACCTCTGGCTATCATGATTCTCTTCAACTTTATTTTTTAAACCTTTTCATATTCAAACTATTACTAATAATAATAACTATAATTTTTCATAAAATTATTGTCCTTACCTCAAAATCCCTATTAATATTTGGTTTTATATTTTTAATCAATACTGCCTCTAATTTTCCTATCCCTTCCATTATTTGTGTAATTAATTATTTTTATACTATCCTAAACCTATGAGTGTTTCTAATGAATGCATGTAAATAAGTGACCTCTTATCATATTTATGTTGAATTAATCTTGTATAAATTGAATTCTTTGCTTCACCTACATTAGTTTTTATATTTTTCTTACATTCAATTTTATATACCCCATTTATGCATTTTTCTACTTTTCTTACATATTTATTATCTAATATATTAAATATATTTTATTTCTTCTTTTATTTATTATCTTAGATTTTATTACATTATTAAACTTTTTATTAATTTTAATAATTATTTTATTCATACTTTTTATAATACTATTATTAGAAGTTTATCTATTTTATCTTTTCTACATACTATCTCCTTGTTTTTATTAATTTTTTCTTCTAATTTTCTTCTATATTCTTCTGTAACTGTCTCTGGATATTCATTATCTTTAAACTCTTTAATTACCAATTCTATCTGTTTACTATAATCTTCTTCATCTGAGCAATAATTTTTAGTTCTATATATTCTTGAATTTATATTACTTATTTTATATCTATATTTGAATTCCAATTACTGTACTTATATTACTATCGATATTAGTTTTTTTATATAGATGTTCTATCTTGCTTTTACCATTTCTATATGATTTCTTTAATAAAATATCTAAATATAATAATTTATTATCATTTTCTTTTTCTATTGTAAATTTTATACTTTTTATCTAATTTATTAATCTCTTAAAGATGCATATGTATTTGTCTCTGACTCTTGTTAAAAATCAATAAGAAATCATCTTCTTATAAAAATTGGATCATTACTATTATTAATCATTAAATCTTCCATATATATATATTACTAAGTACCTCACTTAATGTTCCTCCTATTACTAATTTTTTTTTCTTTGTTTATAATGTTCTCCATTAAATTCAGGTGTAATCTCTTTACACCTAATTCTCATTATTTCCCTCAATTTCTCTGTTAGTATTTTTATTTTTTCATGTTCATAATTTCTATATCTTTCTATTGCTAACTCTATTGCTTCTTTATTTTGACACAATATCTATTTTTACCATAGTCAACTTATTAACTCTTTATTATTTTTAATATAAAACTACTTTTATTATTAATATATTTCTTAAAAATATTATTTGTTATCAATTTAGATATTCTATCAAAATATTAATTTGTATCATTTATAATTGGTCTTAAAGGCACCCCTTTTTTAAATAATTTTGGTGCTCCATATATTCTTGCCATACCCAGAAACGCAAATATTTTTCCATCTATTAATCCATTATTATATAATCTTTTTACTAATTCATTTACCAATATATTCTTCTTTATTCATTAATTCTAATTTATTACCTTTATCCGATATTATAAACATTATCTAGTCCTTATATTTGAATTAATACATATCTGAATATTTCATGTTTTTCTTCTATAGTAGAGTCTTCATTAAATGAACTCTAAGATGAAAAAGAGAAAACATAAACTTAGGCTAATGCATTACTCCATTGTTTTCTTTTGTTTATACGTTTCAAAATAAATAAATAAATCCTTGATTTATTACAAATTCTGGAGAGAAGTTTTTCTGCTTTTGCCAGTTCTAAAACTTAGCTTGTTTTTTTTCCCTTTTCCTGTCTTTTCATCTATCAGACTGTTATATTCAAGAAAATCTTTTTTATATTCCTGGTTTAACATAGCGTTAAGAAACAAAAATACAAAATAATAAAATTTTACACATTAATACTTTTTCTTTTAAAATAATAATAATTAATCATAATGATTTATTTCCTTTATTTTAACATTTATTATCAGATTCATCATCAAAAATATTAATATATGTATTATAGTAAAACAAATAAATATATTAGTTTGCGGGTGTGTGCTATTTTCATTTATTTTACACACATTTGTATACTCCCATATTTCTTATGACCAGTTTATCTCTCCATTACTAAAGGTAAAATTATACTTTATGTATTATTTATCGTAATGACTATTATATTAAAGCAACACTAGCTAAATAATAGAACGGTTTTCGCTTATTTATTTTTTTATTATATTATCAGTTTCTTTTATAACTTATCATCTTAAACTAACTTTCATAGTATAAATAAAGATATTTGTAGATTTGTAATCCATAAATAGATTTTTCAGTATAGGACTTGATTTAAATTCAATCTAAAAATCTATACTTATATTTGTGAAAAGCATTACAGTGTACACTTGACTTTATATAAAATTGATGAGGTAGAGGTAAGACTCTAATCAAAAATTGTCATTATATTGCTGTTTCAACAATGTTACCAGTGATGCAAATTTTTTTTTGCCTAAATAATATTGATTAGTTTTATTTAAACACGAGTTACACTTAAGTATTGAGAATTATTCACTTTAAATTTCAAATTCTTAATATAAGAAGTGATCAATATACTAGTCATGACGAATAATTATAAATAAAATATAACTGATCTTTGGTCATAAATGAAATCTTTACTACAACTACTTATATTTTTACAAATTCTTTGAAGAATTTACATCAAGAGTTTTGCCACAAAGAAAGCTGAAAGGAAGAAATTGGTTTATCTTGCATAATGTTAGAAAGATTACATTCAAGTTATTCAATAAAAAGTATAGCTTTCTTTTGTTCTGCATGGTTTAAAGCAATAGTAGAGGGCAGATTCTAGAACTCGAGATCCATGGGTCCTAGTTCAAATCTGTCATTTTGGGGGGCTGAACTTCATTTAAATTTTGTGTGAATTCCAAAGTATAAAAAACATCCATTTTTATAGCTTTCTTTTGAATAAATATTGTGTACCAGTATGGAATCATGGAAGTCATCACTGATGATGTACAATAAATAACTGAAAAGCAATTGTCAGTCATCATTTGGAAAATCTCTACACAAGCCTAGATAATAAATAAAATCAAAGTAAATAAAAGATCAGTTACATAATAACAAATGCATTAGTCTGGGCAGTAGATATGTCAGAGAAGACAATACAGATTCAACATTGGTGAAAAAATATATCAGCAACTTTTCCTATGCTGGTAATGTAGTACTTTTTGTAAAAGAAGATAAGCCTTAATAAAATTAAATAGAGTGAAAAGATAAAAATTAGACTGCATAGAATCAAATGAGGTTAAAATTATAAAATACTTTTGTTTATTTATTAAATCACAAATAGCAACAAATCCAGAAATCATGAATTTCAGAATGGCAATTGACAATGTAGAAACTTACAATAAAAATTATAAAATGATTCCATTTTTTAAATGTTTTAATCAAAAATTAGACATTATGTTTTGCCTACTCTATGTTTGTTGAAGTTATATTGTTTCTCTGACCATTAACACAATAATAGTTTGAATTTGTTCAATCTTCTGTATTAACACAAATTGTTCCTCAGTACCTTTTGACTGGTAAATAAATAAATTTATAAATAATAAATACTTTCCATTGTCTACTATTATTTACAATCATTTTATAACCTATGAAAAAAAATATTAATTTATTTACTCCATTCTTACATTAACATTACCAGTTACTATATTATTTTTAAGGCTAACAATAAAAAAATAAAATCATTATATGTACAGGAGTTAACCTCACTTCATTGTAGTCAGTACTTGTTTTTAATATTTCTTGTGTATAAAATAAAACAATAATGCACTTTTGGCATACAATATACAATGTCACTGGCATCATATTTTATGAAATGCAATATCTTCTTCAACATCATCAATAGAAAAAAATATATATAGAAAAAATAAAAAATAAATAAAATTAATAATAATTTTTATGATTTTTACACAATTAATGAGATAATCACAAATATATATATATATATATCATTTTGCCCTTTAGTCTGTTTGATCATATAAGGAAGTCATTAAACTTCTGTAGCAAACATTTTGTCTAATTATAAATTCCATTGTATTCTCAACTATTTTTATAACAAAAATAGGAGTTGCCTTTCCTGTATAATGTAACAGTCAGAATCAGTGATTCGTTAACATAGTGCAGAATTCGACCACCACACAAAACGGCAGCACCATTGAGGTAGCGAAGCCACCCGTAGTACTGAGTTTGAACATAGTTTATCGGTTCCACAATATAATCTACGAAACAATGCATCTGATGTGACATTAGCAAATATTTCCTTAGGCACGGTGGTCAGGGTATGCAAGAAATTCATGATTTTATTTCGAGTTAGCCAATCAAAACATTAATCTTACACTAATATTAATTAAACACTTATATTTACAAATCAAGGAAACACATTGAATGGATATTGAATAAATAAAACATAACTGCAGACTTATAGTTTGAAATTATTTATTGAAACATTTTAATACAAAAAATCATTTACTAATAATATTTTATAGATTTAAAGTTTCCGTAGTGGGATTTGTGATACTATTATATATTAAAGAATACATTTATTTATTTAGACATATTTTATATTTAAGATCTCAGTAGCGGTATTTCCGATACTGTGATGTTTACAAAAGAAAGACATTTATTTGAAGGTGTAATCTAGCTACCTAAAATTCTCGAGCAAGTATTTCTAAGGCATGCCTTGAGGGATTTATACCTTTGCAATGCAAGAGTCTAAAGTAAAATTTATAAGAGTAGCAGTGGACATATATTTATTTAATTAAAATATTTACTAACAACTAAGGGCAAACATTTATTTGAGAGTCAATTATGAAGATAATGCAGGGGCGGAGTGATACATAGAATAATAAAGTTAGTTAAAGAAACACATGGGACGTTTTAGAAAGGCGATATGAAATGGCAGTATATTGAAACTGCAAAGCCGTGAATGATTTTATAAAAATGATGGGCTGGCATTTGTCATCGGCCCAAAGAAGTAAGGTGTCACATAAGCATAACCAGGGACAAGCGTTTCGTGCCATGATTTTCTTGCTGGCTGCATGACGGTCATCAAGTCCTACAGGACATTCATTTGTCAGCTTGTGTAGGATGACTGGGGTTAATTTCAACCCTATAGAATCCAGAATATTCACAGCTTGGAATGGGTCATCGCATCTCTAAAACATAACACATGTATAATGTATAGATGATTATGGTAAGATTTAAATATATTTCTAACTCGGCCCTACATTATCAACATTTAATAAAGAACATTGGCGACTCTCAAAGAAATGTAATTTTATGGAATTATTCATTAAGATTTAATAAATATAAAACATATATAAACTGGGTGATTATTACAACTAATACGCCAGCCATTTGCTAAGTAGTAGACCCCTGCATTACAATAAATGAAGCATTGAATGCGTGTCAATTTATATGGAAATTAAGTTATTTATGAAAGTAAATATTAATGAAAATTTGACACGCATTCACTGTTTCAAGCGATCATAGATTTAAACTTAGAAAATTATGAGCATGCGATAATTATATGATAAAATGTAGATTTTAGAAATACGTACCCAAGAAAGATAGAGTGAGGTAAGCTAGATTAGAGAAATTTACACAATAAATTAATTATTAAATTTTAGTTTTACAAATGATAATTTTACATTTTATAAGTTATATAAGTAGTATGAAGACTGAGCTATAGCACATTAGTAGAGTACTCTAGAGAATTTGGACACAGGTACCTGTTTTATGAGAAGTTTTCTGATTCCATTGGTTAGTAGCAAATTGTTCATGATTAGCAGTTCTTTCCTGTGTTTAGGTGGTTCATTTAATTTAACAACAGCAGCAGCTTTTTCATTATTTTAGACAGCAGATCTTCATGGTTGAATTTATGAAGGGCAATGGAATGTTTGGCATCCGATAGGCCATCTCCCGGGCGGAGAATAGTCTGGGCACTTTTACTCGGTCATACCATGGCAGGAACAATTTATTTAATATTTTGGAGACTCTCAACTGATCGAGAGCAGAGCTAAAGTTAAAGTGTCTGTTTCTAGCAAGTCTAAGATGGTCTCTCTTCTTAGATCTTATCTTTACATTTTTGTTAGTATATTTTTAGATTCCACTTAATCTGCCCTGAGGATAATCAATGCATTTTTGTTAATTCTAATTAGAGAAAACTGCCATTCTATTGTTTATGTTTAGATTTTACATTTAGTTTTTTGCAATTAGATTTTAGGGAATTTTTCTTTTTAATTAATCTATTATCTCTCACCGACTGATGCTTTTAACATTTCAAAGATAAAAAGGGAACATATACGATTATTTTTACTTTTAATTAAATATTACATCAGATTTCTAAAATTATTATTAAATGAAATTTAAACAAAGGAACAAATAACGAACTTTATAATCCAAAATAAATGATTAAAATTATACAAAATTATATAACTAAAAAAATCTAAATCATATTATTTATTGCCTTAAATTTGAGATCGAAATGTGTGCGTGTTTATGGTGAATTCTACATAAATCTATACATTTTTAATATTGCTACACACACAATTCAATACCAAAAAGTTTAAATTTGGGCAGGATAGATCGGTGAGTGAGAGACGATAGAAAAAGGTGAAACTTAAGATTCGAATACGAATCTTACTGTTTCAATAAACTGTGATTGATTCACTATAAAATGCATCTTATTATTCGTTCATTTCATATAACAAATAATAATTAAAATGTCATCAACTAAAAATGATACTAAATGTTATTAAGATACCTCCATCATATGATCATGCTTTTTGAACATTAAGCAACCCCACTGAATAAAAAAAATCCAATATTATTATATTGCATTGATGAAGGATATATTTTTGTAATAAATAACTCAGATGCAATAAAAGTTAATTTAATATTTATGTATTTACAATAAAAATATGTTTCATACAAAAACTGTTTAGACTCAATAACTTACATTGATTTTATTTATAATGTTTCAAGTCTTGATTATAAATAGATAATAAGTAACATCAGTTAGTATAACCAATACTGAAATATGTAACAGTAAGCTGTATTTAGATAACATACTATAAGGTGCCTGAATTATCCATAATCAATTATATGTCAATTTTCATATATTGACATGGTAATATAGGTATCTACATTAATAGGTTAGTTATAAATCATAATACAAAATTGAATTGAAACTTCTGCTTTTTTTGATTGGTAGCCATTGATTGCATTTGTTCTCAGCATAATGGAATTAATATTATTACTTTAATCTATATATTTACAGATGAAGATAAGCTAGTTGAGCTTGATCACAACAGCATCTATGCATCACTTTTACTTAATAAATTTGCAAGAATAATATATCTATATAAAATTAATAAGTTGTGATTATTTATTAAGTGCACAGGAAGTATGTAAATACTTTAGAGAAAGGCTTTAACCTTTATCATATATGCCTTGAATGTTTATAATAGTCAAACAAGGTCCTTCTGTAGTCAAAAAACAACATTGTTTGACTATTATTTCAAGCTGCATATGATAACGGTTAAAGCCTTTTCTCTAAAGTATCTATACATTCAAAGATCAGCCTTTCAAGCTAATTGTGCATGTGTCTTCTGTGAGTGTTAAATAATAAATGGATACTTCACAATACAAGATATAGTATTTATGCAGGACTAAAAGGAATCCTCTTATTCCTATGACTCAAATTCTTTTATATGAGCAAATCTGAAGTACTGTTGAGTCATAGGAATAAGAGGATTCCTTTTATTCCTGCATAAATACTATATCTTGTATTGTGGAGTGAAGTATTCATTTATTATTTAACACTCGCAGAAGACGCATGCACAATTATCTTGAAAGGCTGATCTTTGAATGTATACAATTGTATGCATAGCATCATATAAAAATAAATGCTTATTTACTAAAGTATCTATATAAATCTCATTTAAAAAAGTAGTTATATAACTATGATAAACTACTCTGTTATGCTAAATATAGAAACAGCAAAATATTGGATTCTGTGTTGTACTTCTTAATACAATCATATCAGTTTATCCAAAAAGCTATCAAAATATTTGATTTACATTCTCAAACCAGTAACCATTCAAGTTAATCAGTTCTAGGGCTTTCTTGCATCATAGACTGAAAAATCTTTCAGGATTGCATTCCAAATATTTACAACATTCTTAGATAATCTTTTCAATTGACAAAAATAATATAATCATCATCTTGTCATAAATATGGATAACAAAATCAATTTCTTTTTGAGTTTAATTGATTTAAATTAAAAACTCTGGCATCAAACTTAAATTGCATCTTGACATTTGATTCATGAAAATATCTATAGTCTATTCTGAATATCACTGTTACAAAAATGAAAAACAAATATGAAGCTAGTATATATTTTCTAACATAAGTTTTCATTTCAATGACATCAGATTTTCTAGCAACAATAATGACAATTTTTTTCAATCCATCATTTAGAAGCTGTGCAATATGAATAAGTCTGCTTATTGATTTACTAAAATTAAGAATTCTTATTCCTTCTTCGATAAGACTCATAAGATAATTCTATGCCATAGTAATATAACAAGTTTGAAAATACAATCAGATAGTTTAAGTGTTTCAGTCTTTGTTTCTAAAAAGTGAACATAGAATCCCTATTAATATAATTTAAGATTACTTATTTTTAATGCAATTACTTTAAATTTTGAGTATACTAATCTGAGAGATAAGGGATTCCCCCAAAAAACTCGGAATTATTCTCTGGTGCCCATTGTAGTACATCCTTTCATAGCATTTTGGGGATTCTTCTGTATCAGTCTGTTGGCCAGCATCATGAAGTGAAGTCATGGTGAAACATAATAAATTTTTTTAAGTATATCTTACTCTGTTGATTTTTATGATTATTGAAAAATTAGAACAATGTAAAATTCAGTTTTCTATTAGGGAAAATTGCAGGTAAGCAGTTGTAATCCTTGAAACAATGTAAAAGCAAGATGCTCTGGAAAAAATAAAAGTTTCAAGTGATTTAATGGAAGAGTCAAATTTGTCACATCCCAAAAAGTGTGATGAGTTAAGTTCAATGTCATAATGATGTTGACTTTTTTTATGCAAACAGAATCATACACTCATAATTTGTTGGTAATGGTCAGGAATTTTATCTACAAGCTCTGAAATATTTGTGTAATTCAATATAAAATAAAAATGGTCAATTTGTGGCAAAGTGGAAGTGATAGCTTTATTCTAACAATATGCCAATGCACAAAGCCATGGATGTGAAACAATTTCTAAACAAAAGCAGTATCATTTCATTTAACAATCCATAATATTTCCTTGATTTTGCTCCATGTGACCTTTTTATTTTCCCAAATCAAAAAATACTTCAAAGTAAAACATTTTGCAAACTTGAAATTGGTGAATAAAAGCAAGATGTATTAAAATGAATTTCTTTGCAAGAGTTTCAGGACTGTTTCAAAAAACGAAAAATGCTTTAGACCAGTAAAATGCATCACATGGACATTATCAATTTATAACATCTAAAAATAACTACACAATTTCTATTACAAAATTTCCAGGTTTTGGGGGGTACTTCCTCATATGCTAATGATCTGAGGCTATATTAGAGATCATTTATCTTTTTCACATGTGTGTGGTCATGGGTATTGGTGGTATAAGATAGATTGAATAGCTGAAGGGAAATTGAAAGTATGGGTTCTTATAATTATATTTACATTGTACCACTAATGAACAATGCTACATGCAAAAAATTTTGTCTAAAATTATTAAAATAAAATTTTATTTAAACAACGTAAAGATTTTAAAATTAAAACTTTAATGAATAATAAAATCACTGCAGAGTAAGTTGTCAATAATTTAAAACATCTTGTTTAAAAGAAATAATTTATAGATTTTTGAAGAGTTTTTTAAAAATAAAACAAGTTTACCAAAACACAAAATGCTGCATCATTCATAATGTTGTACAAATTAAAGAGTAATTAGAGAGAGGAGAAAATTTAACATAGCAAAAATTAAACTATTAAATAAAATAAAAAAGGGAAATCTTAAACACTAAAAATCTATCTTTCCATTTATGTAAGAATGAGGGGTGCATGTGTAAATAAGATTGATTTCAAAAGAAATAAAATGTATGTGTGTTAAAAAAAAAGAAAAAATGAAAGTTAAATTTAAAAATAAAGAAAAGCTTATAATTAAATTTAAAAAATTTACTCAAAGGTTGCATATACTGAGAAGCTGCATAGAAATGGGATTAGGAATGGTTACCAATTAATTAAAATCCATAAACAACAGGACTAATTAAAATGCATCTTATCCAAAATTCCATCAGTCTAATCAGTGGACAGATTTTGAACAATGAGAATAATTAGTAGATTTAAAATTAATTAAAAGATAAGAATAAGAGGGTCACATCTAAATAGACCAGAAAAAACTCATCATCATCAGATCTCTTTTAGCAGTGTTATTCCAGTCTGTGCAAATAAAACTTATTTTTTTGTGAACACCAATAAGAACATGCATTGCTAATCAGAAGAAGTATGCCATTGTACTCCAGTCTCTGACCACCCTAGAATATATGAAAGCCTCTAATTAACTGCAAAGAATATCTAACAACCTGAGTTGTTTGAATATTTGTCTTCCAGACTGAAATGCAACAAGGAACCACATTCATCGACAATCCAAATTCCAATCAATTGGAACAGCATGCATCACACAGGAGAAAGAAGCATCCATCTATCCAGAGCAACACATATAAGAAAAACCTATAGATAATATTAATTATTCTTTATTCCCATTCCTATTATGTCCATAATTTATTATTGTAGCCATTGCAATCTTTGAGATATCCAGAGTAAACAGAAATGAACTCTATAACCAGCATAAAATGAACTATTTATATGCAGGTTAATATAATAAACTGACAGTCCTAGAACTTGTCGAATCATACAAACCAACAGCTAATATGACAGAATATGTGTGCATGGTATATAATGTTTTAATGCTTATGTTTATTTAATGTTTTATGTTTATTATAATGTGTGTGCCCGGGATATTATGTAATTATTATTTTATCCAAGAAAGGGATGAATTAGTTCTCTAATTAATTTTAAAGTATTTAAAATAAATTATTTTTGGAAATTAGTAATGCCACTAATTAAAGCAGTTTATTATATTACTTTTCAATTGAGTTAGCTGGGATATTCAAGCACTGAATTGGTAGCTGTCATTCAGAGCATGTTTACTTCAAAACAAATAAAGTGTTTTGAATGACAAGATTTGAATTCAGCAGTGGCAAAAGTTCTGTAGTTTTGAAATGTGACTGTAAATTATACCTTATATAATTTTGGTCTAGCTATAGGTATCTCTGGGTATTCTACTTCTCTGCCTGAGGGACCGGTGTGATGCAATACTAAATTGCAGCTGGAATAGATCGAATTAATAATAAATAATTGTCACATTTTTATATAAAAAGATGTCAACAGCAATTTGTTTTACAATTTTGTTCTTTGTTTTTTTTATTAAAGAGTAAAAAAAAAATTTTATTATTATTTTTTTTTTAATCTATCTCCCATCCGATTCAATATATAAGGTCTAGGTTACACTTATAAATCTAAAATATATACATTAATTTATAATTAAAATAAATAACAAATAAACTTGCAATTGAACAAGTATTGCTAAGAAATATTTATTAAAAGCATCCTGCTAAAAATAATATGTATATTAATATTAATTTATTTGTACACATAAAGAAAATGGATTCAAAATCTGAACCAAACCATTATTTATTATAGTTGAAATTTTTTGGTTTATTGTAATAAATAGTATTATGAAATAAATCACCATCTAATAGATAATACATTGATATATCAGTCATCATATAACAGTAATGAATAGACTCCCATTGTAATTAAAAAAAACTCAGATGTTACAAAACATTTGTAATGATGATAACGGCTTATCCTGTAGCTACAAAATAGATGGATTTCCAATGTAAACCTATTAAAATAATTGTTGAAGAAACCAGTAAATGGTTATTATACATAAAAACAAAAGAAGCATTATAAATTCAAAAGCTATATGCCAGATAATTTTTCTTCTTTTTCTCTAGGTATAAAAATTGTTGAACCCTAAAGCAATCCACAATTTATTAAATCATAGAATTATTTTATTGAATATTTTAATGTTTGTAGATTTTTAAATCACTATCATTTCCCCCCATCAATTTATCATTAAAAAAATTAATTAAAAGTTTTATTTTACTGATTGTTATTTATGATGATTGTCATATATATAAGTTTTCTTTTGGGGGTTGGAAAATGAAGGATATATTTTTTTTTTGAAAATTGGATTGCAAACTTTTTATTGTAAATAATTACTGATACATAATATATTAAATTAATAATGGATTAGTTATAACTACTGGTTTTTAACTACAAATAACATTAGAAATGTTCATTTCAAGTGATCTTATATTTTCTTCTTTAGAATTGAGAAATTAATATCCCCCCCTCCCCAAAGAATTAACTTGAGATGCCTTACTGTGAATATTATATTGTCATATATAATATTATATTTACATGATCATCATTTAAAAAAGATGTTCTTGGAGAAAAATAATATTTCAGTATAAAGAAATATTGTTACTAAAAATCAATATACCATTCAATGTAAATACATCAAAGATACCTATTCCTCAATTGGTGTTAGAAGATACAGTATTTCATTGTAATTATTTATTGTTCTAACTTATTCAAGCATTAAAATCTCAAAGAAAAAAAAATCTGTTTTTTAATGGTATTGATGCAATAACATTTTTCAACAAGAAATGAAAAAAAAAGTTTTAATTTTCTATGAAGTTAATACTTGAGCATAAACATTAACAAAAGGACACAGACATTATTGTGAAACTAAATATTTAATATCGTTAGTCTTTCATTGTTGCATCTGAGGAATTCCTAAAAATAGAAAACACCAAGTTAGACAACACAGCGAATCTAACAATATGCAATCTATTTTCACTCAATAATTTGACTCCCCCCCAAAAAAAAAAAATTTGTCTTTGTTCGATTAAATTTTTTGCTCTCAAAGACAAGATTCATTAAGAAAGCTATATCAATCTTAAAGCATATGAGCTTCTTATTTACAAGAACTGCTCTCTATTTAGATTTCAAAGAGGTTACATGAAGAACATTTATGCATTCCACATCACCATATTTACAAAAAAAACTGAAATATTTGCATTTATTATTATACTACTACCTTGTATTTATATGTTGGACTATTTCAATCATCTAATATCAATTACTGAATGTCTTTAAAAAACATTTAACTTTATTTAAATATTCCAATTACATTCAACTGTTAGTAATAGCACACAAATTAGTTAAATACACAATGTCTTGAGTGGTATCATTACCCTCTCTTCTTTAGATATTGCTGTCATGATCAGTGACAGTACTAGCACAGGAATAGAACTGGATCTTGAATAATGAATTTTAATCTAAACGGTTCAGGTTCAATTTCTTTATTAGTAATGTCACTGGTTAGGCCATCAACAGTGGAAAAAGAGAGCACAATAATACCATTTGAAATGTATTATATACTACTCAGTTAAATGTAATTGAAAATTTAAATAACGTTTAAAAAATTTCTAAATTCATTCAATATTTAATGATGAAAATAGTCCAACATGTAAATACAACTAAAATGCCATGATCACAAACCTTCAATTAAATACTGCTGCTTCCTGCTTTACTATAATTAGTATTAATAACATTTCAAGGTACTGTGGTATTAGAGCTGCGATATAATTGTTTAATCATTAAATTAATTAGGTTATTAAATCAAAATCATATTTTAAAATCTATATTTAAAAAAAAAAACAATTTAACAAAAAAAAAAAAATACAAAAAGCATTAATGTGAAGAATAGTTAAAATGTGTGTTTAAATCAAATTGAGTGGGTGTTTGCACATGCATATTCTGCATAATCTATTTTAATACATTGTACAGGCTTACACCTGCATTTATATATGTAATATATGCGAGATTCGAACTCAGACTTTCACACGACCTACAACTCTCAGTGCCATCTTATATTGCTGACTCACCTGATCACACACATGTTGAAAAGATAAATAATCACCAATATACGTATTTCGTGCTAAACCAGCACTCATCAGTTAGTTCAGATTACCATCTCCACACATATATACAATTAGTACTCAGCTTTATATTAAGAGAACCAATCTTCATACTTTAATGAGTGCTGGTTTAGCACGAAATACAAATATTGGTGATTATTTATCTTTTCAACATGTGTGTGATCAGGTGAGTCAGCAATATAAGATGACACTGAGAGTTGTAGGTCGCGTGAAAGTCTGAGTTCGAATCCCGCATATATTACATATATAAATACAGGTGTAAGCCTTACAATGTATTAAAATAGAATATGCACGTGCAAACACACACTCAATTTGATTTAAACACGCATTTTAACTATTCTTCACATTAATGCTTTTCATATATTTTTTTTGTTAAATTCTTTTTTTTTTTAAATATAGATTTAAAATATGTTTTTGATTTAATAACCTAATTAATTTAATGATTAAACGATTATAATTCTTCATGTCGCAGCTCTAATACCACAGTATCCATTTCAACTATTTTTATTTATTCAGTGAGTAATCTAGTCAGATTTTCTGATGTAAATCATCACTATCTTTTATATGTGTTCACATTTATGGTAAGCAGAAAGAATTTTTAAAAAGGCAAATAGATAGCAACATGTGAAATAAATCTTTTATTTCAGATACATTTCCAAAATAACTTATTGATTTTATTGCAAAAAGTAACTAAAAGATCTCAGTTTTATTAAACTTGTTTTCATTATTGTTTTTTTTTTTTATAGTGAAGGCTTTTTACATATAGAAAATGAAGAGAAATAACAAATGGCATGAAAGGCTTAGGATAACCAGGTCCTAGATTAATTTAAGTAATTAAGATAGTAAAAAAAAAAAAACAAATAAAAAAGGCAATAAGAAAAGACAGAAAATTATTTGCATCAGAAACAATATCTAGCCTTTATTGACAATATATTATTCTAAAAGATATTATTTTATATTAGTTATACACAGTTGATGTACAAATATGTAGCTTATTTCACTATCCTCTCTTCAGTAGCTTTTCACTATTCTTATATATATTAAGAGGTTTAATGGTTTAGTAATAAATGCATCTGGCCATGCTTTTTATAGAATAAGCTTTGAATTGAATGGAATTAAAAATTTGTTTTAAATAGATGAAATATTTTAAGCATTCATATTGTTTTCTAGATTGCTGACTCATAAAAACAAATTTAGATATCCCTTCATTAGCATGATAAATGAATATCAAGATATTCATAGTTAGAAAGTATCAATGAATAGATGAAGAGATTAATGATGATTTTCTTGTCCTTCACTATTTCTCTGGAAAAGATTATAGAAAATACCTTTATCTTGTAGTGCTAAATAAAAACCAACTGAATTTATGTATATATGATCTTAATTTATTATATATACACACATTAATTTATATATATATATATATATGCATATATAAAGGAGAATAAAAATAATTAAAATAATAATACCGATTTTGCATTTGTTCTTGAGCATAATCAGAATCAATGACAGGCTTAACCATCTCTTTATTGTCTAGTCCTGTTGCACTGCCCTCTGGTAGTGGCTTATTGATCACATGAAAGTGTTCTCTTGTACTTGGAATAACTAAATAAGTAAAATGTTAGTATTACAAATACTCATTGTTTGTTTGTTTTTTCATTTATAAACATATAGTGATTTAAATGCATATAGAATAAAAACTAGTTTTAAGTAAGTTCAATTTTACAAGTAGGTTTTGTAAAAAAAAAAAAAAAAACAAGCAAAATTTTTTTTATATATATTTGCAAAAAAAGTATAGTTAAATTAACATCAAATAAAATATAATTTTAATTAGATAGAGTTTACAAATTAAAAAGTTTTATGAAGTAAATAAGATTTTCTTGCATTTCGTATTCCGTATTCGGTTTATTATAATATTATTTACTATGTAAGAAAGTATATATAAAAATCGAATTGATAATAAAACTAACTAATACGATTGAAGTAATGAAAAAAAAAACTTGAGATAATTGAAATTTCTTTTAAAATGCAGTGAATAATCAAAGTTACTAGATTAGATCACTTTCAAAATGATGTAAATAAAGAGTTATTGCCTGTTAAAGAATGCAATAAAACCAATCTGCTCATAATAAAAATAACGAAAAAATACTTTGCGTCTCTATCTGTTTTCAATAACTGAAGAACAAACTGTAAAACATTTCAAATTGTCAGGGAAACCAACTGAAGAATAAAGAAGTATGATTAAACTTTCTAATGATGTTGCTTTTTTAATATATATATATATTACATTTTAAAACTACATTTTATAAAAACAAATCACTTTACCATTTTGAACAGACATTACATTATAGCGTTAGGTAATGGAACTAAATTAAATAATATTCGATTAAGATTAAACTTATACTACAAATATGAAAAAGCTACAAACAATTAGACATTTTTATTAAGTATATAAATGATTTATTATAGTATAGTGATAACATCTTTTGTTAATATCGTTTATAAAAATAGATTTAACATTATGCAATAATTTTTTAGTTAACTGATCTTCAAATTGTTTTTTCTTCCCTTCAACTTCAACAGTAATTATTCTCCCTCTTATAATGTAAATGCATATTTTATTTTTTCTATTTTATTAGATTAGTCACCATAAATCTATAGGGTTGTCATTGCTAAGTTTTTATTTGCAATTTTTTGTGATATTACATATCTTAAAATTACAAGCGTATGTCTACTTGAATAATTCAATGTAAAATTTATCACATTAACTTTGAATTCTGTACTCATTTTCTTGCAAGAGATTTATGCAATACCATATTTTTCTGTCAAAATATTTAATTTGTCTTATTCCTCATTTACATGATGCTCAGTATTATTTGAAACTATCTGTTAATAATTTTTATGGCATATTTGAAAAAGACACAATCAGATTTATTGAACCTACTATGTTTATTACATTGTCCACATATAAGTCTCATTTGAAGAACTGAGTACAATATAATTAATCAAAATAGTCATAAAAATATCTGGAACTATTTTTTGTAATATATCATCTTACATTTTTGCTGCATAAAATATCTTAATTACTATGAGTTAGACTCCATTGATATCAAAAAACATTAAATCATTTTATTTCTAGCCTTAAATATATACATGAGTGACATTTTTTGCTCTATGATATATGAAAAAGTGATGTGATTTGTCTTTGACATTTATATGTTGCTTATAACACTCTATTCATATACACGTTAATGCAACAGATTTTCTTAAAAACTTCTTTATTTTCTTACAGTTTCGACTGTCCAGCAGTCTTCATCAGAGCTACAAGATTTGAATAATATAAATATACAATCATCATTTCATATATATTGTAACCTAGTGTTATTGACACTTGGTTTATTTAGCATTATTTCCACAGGAAAACAATGCAATCCTTTTCTAGGAAATAAAAAGTAAAATAATAATAATATTAAATGATTAATAAAATATGCTATTTACTCACTTTAACGTATTTTAAGCAAATAACTAATAAATTTGGTAATCCAATGTCATTTTGAAGAAGAGCATAAATAATTTAGTTAAAATATGTTAGCAATAAGGGCAATTTAATATAGTATAAAAGCACATCTCATAAACAGTAATTGATTTTGAATGGGTAGAGGGGAGAGTGGATGAATGTCTTATCATAAAGCACAGTAACTTCTGATAATTTTTTTTAAAATTATTTAGATAATAATGTATACAGAATTATACATCACTAATAAGCATTATTAGTTAAAGATATTTATTATTTTTCATTAGTTGTCAAATTATTTTGTAATCCATTTAAATCATATGGAAATATATAACTGTAATAAGTTTTTTTTTTTCCTTTCCTTTGTTTATGTATAATTAAATAATTATTTTTCTGTCAGAGGTCGCTAAAAGAAGACCGCGAAATTTTGTAGAAAATCTAATCTGACATAAGTTTTACAAGAGGAAGCAGTGCTGAAATTCGTAACAAATTTTTATATTTTTTATTGCAGAAATAAATATAATTCAAGTAACATTTAACAAAATCATGTCTAGCTAAAATATTTTGATAGGACATCCTAAGCTTCTGTTGCTATCTACCTATTATAAAGCTTTTTATACTCAAAATGTGCTATCTTATGCTAAAGTTCGAGATTACCGTATCGATTACAGCAATCACGGAAAATATCATTCTAGTTAAATTAAGCAATATAAGTAAGTTCCAGGAAATAATTAATTATTTGTTAACTTTACCCTATTTAATAATCTTTTCATGGTATAAAAGAAAAATTAGAATTAAAAGACATATTATAAAAGCCAAGGAAAGTTAACCAAAAAGTTTGCGCTCTTTCTAACAGAAATTGTCTGCTTTAGAAAATAATGCAAGTTCCCCACGTTAAAATATGTTTTATTCACTGAAAATTATCTAGAAATAATATAAATAATAAATGATATTTACTTATGCACCTGTATATTTTTTTTAAAAAAAATAAATATAAATTTTCTCAAGGCAAATATCGAAAAATTTGTATGTGTGCATTTACAGAGAATTCTTTATCAAAGAAAAATTAAAATTCCTAAAGTAGGAATAAAAACTATAAACATTAGTGACATAATTATAACCATAAAATAATATGTTATATTATACATGAATTGGAGTCATTAAAACTTTATATCCACGTAAGTCAGCTGCAGTCTTTAAAAATAATACTTTGGAAAAATTCGCGCATTCTTTTATTCATAAACCAGCTAGCTAAAAATGATACGTATGCAATAGTAAAAAGAAAAGAATTGTATATGTGTGTGTTATCGTTTAGAATAAAATATTCGCTACGTTAAAATCTGTATCGTTTTCTTGATCCCAAAATTATAGCAGTTAATTCAAGGAAGAATTAAAATCCACCTGCTATGTTTTTCTTTGCCTACTATTAAGTGCACCAGAATGAAGGCAACTTTTTATAAATGAAATAATAAAATGTTTTTTGTTTAAATTTGCTTCGTGAACTACTGAATAGATCAAGTTCTTCATCTGGTAAAGTGCCCAACGGAAAACATTTTTTTAGTGATATTATAAGCACTTTTAAGTAATCTTTTTTTTTTTACTAATTTGTAAAATTATGTGTATTTTTTTTTATATCAGCAGGTTAAAGGCTATATTCAAACAATAGTTAAATGACCTTATAATCATAAAGGTATGTTTTAGTAATTATTCTAGGGTAAATTTATATTTACATGAAAAAAATATATTTTTTTTTTTATAAAATGTGTTTACTTATGATATGTAGTTATGAGTATCAATTTAGATGTTAATGCGTAGAAGAGTAAAAATTTAGATACTCAATAGGTAAAATATCTAGTTAAAATTATCAGAAGTAATTAAAGAGAAGTGCTATACAAAATATTACTTATTGAAAGTATGAAACAAATTTATACTATGTTAATTAAGGAACTTATTCCCAATTATTCTTTATTAACGCATTCACTTGTTTAGTTCAAAATACTATACTTCCAATTATTTGTTGAATGTTTCTTTGGCAAAAGTGAAAATTATTATTGTATTCTGTGATATCCATTGATATCAGACATTGATCTAAGTATACCCCGGAACATAAATTTAGTGTAATTAGTGTATTTTCTTGTCTTGCCCTGATATAGCATCGGTATAGGCTTAATATGCGCCTAAGTAATAATTGTAATGTATCTATTTTGTGGGATAGAAAATAATCTCCCCAAAAGCTTTATTTTCCATGAGGGGAATAGATAAATCTAGTATTCGGGTATGTTTATAACCCAAGTAATCGCTTCTCAGAGTTGGGACGATCAGTACTTTATATAGTATTTAGTGTATTTCATTAGTTAAAATCCCAGAAGAGGATTATATTTGGTGTGTGTTCCTATTATGCCCAATTAAGAGGCAAGGACCCACCAAACTATTTTAATATAGTAGTTAACTCTACAGCCCTTCTTTATTCCATATTCCTCATGAGAGAATAGAGATAATTCCACCACGGAAGGTGTTGAATATTGTTTGTTTAAAAAGTTATGGCAAGATAACGGGTATATTGGAGGTTAATTCCTCAAGCTCCATTTAGTATAAATATCTAGTATATATGATCAATGTCTGAATTTGCGACTGAATATGCTGGTAATCACACTAAGTCAATGGAGAGAGTAAGTTTTAAAATTGCATGATTAAGAAATTTTCATTTGCCAATAGAGGGTTCAAAATACTAGGTTTAATTCAGGTTAATGACTAAGTAGCACTCACAATATAACTTATACTGAGAAAAACAGTGTGTATAACAAATTCAGTTGTTATGAAGGTAAACATTAAAATAATAAGTGTAACTTCTGATACGTAACCCATAAAGTATAATAAATTATCTAAATAAAAACTATCATTTAATTAAAGATATGATAATAGAAATCATTTGTAGCATTGCCTAGAATAAGATTATTTTTGTGTTAAAACAGATCGTTAGTTAATAAATTTAAGTAACCGTTCATATAAGATACACTAAACGAATGAGTTGATGTATCGATAATACTATTTATTTTGTTATATTCAATTTGCATAAATGTAAAAAGAAGATGAAGAGGTAGTTCGAATCCAAGTCTAAAAGTATAGACGAATTAATATTAGTTATATTTTGTTTTATCCATATGGGATCAAATAAATTGTATGTTTGTTTATTATGTTAATCATAAAAGATATTTTTGTTAAACCATAGTAATAAATTAGAATTTTGTGATAAGTTAATAATAAATTATCGTTTTGTTACAAGTTGTTTTGAGTCATTTTTCTTATGTGCTAAATAAAAGTGTATTGGCATAATACTTGCAATACTCTCTTGAGTCCAAAATCATTTATGAAATCTTAAATTCAAAACACCAGATAGACAATTGTGAGCAGATCAAAATATTTCATTATATTATATTTTAATAAGAATTATTTATGGAATTGAAAACTTCAGACCAAGACATTTAATTTTATTTTATATGTGTGTAAAATCACTTTATTCCCAAACTACTAGCTTTGGTTGCACATTGTTGAATACACATTTAAGTAAAGTGTCTAAGTAATAAATCTTAGTTAAATTATTGTGTTGTCAAGGATAATGGAAGGACACAAAAGCATCCTTGTCTTTTCATCATTCCGACTGAGATTCTGGATTTAAAGGGCTATATTATTCCAAATTATGCGTTGTTATTGAATCTGGTTATCATCTTTTAAAATATTATAATAGTTAATATGTGGATGAAGACACCTGGAATTTAAATAAGGTAAATGTTTCCTATAGCAGACCAGAATGTCAGTCATATGCGACAACACAATACTGCCGAGCAATTTTCTTAAATATAACAGAGAACCCTGAGATTAGTGTCATTATTATAAGTGCTCTTAAATTAATAATTGATCAAATTCAGATCAATATTAGAAGCGTGGCATGGCTTAAGAGATTGAAACATCTAATTGTATAATAACAAAAATATTGAGATCATATTGGCAAATTAATGAATATTTTGTTTTAGTCAGTAATATTAACAATGACATGAAAAATCATCATCATCATTGTCGAACAGTGCATGTACTTACAGCCCAGAGAATGTGTTTTGGACAGAGAAAGAAAGGTAGTTTATTAATAATTTTCTTTTTAAATTTATTTTATTAATGATATTTTTTTTATTCTATCTCTGTCTGAACTGCATATCGCTGTAGCTGAATTATTAAAGAACTAACCTAAAGTAGAGCTATTATTAAGTAAAGTAAATATGATTACCCGAACTATACGAAGAGTAGTAGACGGAAGGTTGAGGCCCTCCGGACGGATTTCCTAATATTTAATTAGGAATCGTCTCTTCTAAATTATTAGATTAGAATATATATATATGAAAAACAAAACAAGTTTTATATACGTAAAAACCTGCAATCGCTTGTATTGATCATTAATACAAGCGATAGCAGGTTTTTACGTATATAAAACTTGTTTTGTTTTTCATAAATGTACCTTTAAAGTTTTCTTGCAATGATATAGATTGCAGAAGCTTTGACTATGTGGAGAAACTGAACTGATATCAGACCCATATAGCTATCTAGTTTGATAGGCTGAGTTTGAAGACATTTAGGTGTCTAAAAAATTCATGCTTGCAAACTGATAGAAACGTTTTGCATAAACACTTGGAGTTAATATTTAGGTCTAGTTTCTAACTCCTATCCCTTCACTGATGAGAGCCAATCAGCTTGAAATAAGCTGATCTGAGGGTGGAGCAAAATGAAAGAGACAGTGAATATTGACTCTGACGTTTATGTAAACAAATACGCTTGTTTGGAGGTCTTGGTAAAGCTCCATCTATTGATCATATATATATATAACCATCATTTTACACATATATAAAATACCCATATACATTTATATGCAGATTTTTGGTTATAGAATGAATATTTTACAATCCATGTCCTTATTATTACTTCAGCAATCTGCCTGTCACAGAGCAATTTATGAATTACGGCTAAAACAAATTATCAAATTGTAAAGCATTAAATCCTAATATATTTAATTCTAATTAATAACCAGCTATTATGAAGTGTTACTTTTGAATGGATTTAATCAAAATTTAAAAAGATTCAAGTATCATCACTTTATCAAAACTGTTGCTTCAAAGAGCATTAAATTTGGCCCCAAAAAAAATATTCAAGATTTGGTATCTTTAATCACTGTTTCTAATATTTAATTAGCATTGTAATTTGGGAAACAATGAAGAAAAAACAGAAAAAAATATTTGATGAGTAATGAAAAGAGGATGAAAGAAGGATGCAAGAAATAAAATTATGGAAGCCAAAATATAGATCACCAACTGACTAAGTCATTCTAAACCCTCATGTATAGGACCATGTCCATTTACATGCACAGAAGAGGGATAAGTAGGATACAGAATTTGGGCATAATCCATTTTTAATAAATGAATTTCAACTGCATATTGATAATTCAAATAAAATAGATCATAAGGGGGAAAACTTAAATGAATCTAAAAAATGTGGGATTGACAAGAATGAGAAGTTCTGAAATTCTTGAAGTCAGATGAACTGATATTAAAAGATCATTAAGATTAAAAGTTATTAATCATCTTAATGTGATTCAAAATGTGATACAACAGTTCAATTAATGAATAATCAAATGGTGGTGAGAAAAAAGTGAAAAGTATATATGCTATTGATTTGAAATGATCTCACTGCTACCCTGGTAATAAGGAAGATTAATATAAACATAGAAATAATTCCAAGGATGATATAAAAAAAACTAAGTGAATTTCAACATTTATTACAAGAAGATAAGCTCATAATTTTTAAAAAAGTCTAACCAAATTGAAGTATTTTATAATAAAAACAAGAGACTTCAAAGTGGGGATAAAAAGTAACAATATAATCCTGGAAGATGTACTATTCAGTATTGTGTGGGCAGTTGATATATGTGTTTCTTTGGATATAAGTTAGTTTTCAGTGGGAACAATGTGACTCACCAATATTCTCCAACAGTTAAATTAATTGTTAAAATATATTTGTTCAATGACAGTTTTGATCTTACCAATAAAAAAATTGCATATACATTTTCTTGGTCAAATTTTTTTTTTCCTTTTTTATGAACTATGCATATGCTTTTATTATAATATTATTAAAATTACTATTTACCTATAGATTTTTGGTTTGGAAAATGGAGTTTTCCTTAAAGTATTTATGATAGGACATTTTATTTGTTCTGTTATTGTTGTTACAGATTATAAGAGCTTAAAATTTCTCAATAGTAGTTATTTAACCAATGACACATTGCTCTGATGAAGCCTTTTCTTATAAAAATTTAGCTATAAAGTCATCTACTGGAAAAGGGCTGATAATATAAGAGCTGATATGATGTCACAATACTGTGGAGATACCTCAACAACATCCTGATGTGAGCAATCTGTTCATTGTAACAATAACACTGGTTATCAATGACTCAGTAGAGAAAGAATTACAGTGACATCATGAGTTACAAAACATGGACCCAAATATGAAAATATTATAGCGCTTTTAAAGAGTCTATTGCCCTCTCAACATATGAACTTGAATGTCTCCAAAGAATGAGAGATAACTATAGACTAACTAATGAAATACTGTCATATAAAGTACCCTCTACTAAAGGCCCACAGAAAGTCACATACTAAAAAACTCAGAAAAAAGCTGATAAAATATATTTATTGCCTCTATGGACATTTTTCTACATAGAGTATATCTTTCAAAAAGTGTTCTATTGGCAAAGCATATACTTTTATGTATTATCTGTCCTTAAAATATGTTAGATTTTCTCTCAGACAAAATAACTAAACCATTAAACATCACATGATCACCATTTCTTATGCTTGCTTATAACTGTTATTAAAACAGGCAAAACTCTCCATACAGTAGTGCCACTCAGTGCAAGTCCAAGGCTCCTCACTGATGAAATCCACAAGCTAGAAACTGGGGATATTGGATGAGTAGAAACTAGATAGCCTTCTGGCATCTATTGATTACTCTGGCTTGCACTAAGTGGTACTATGATATGGAGAGTTTAGTCTATTTAAATAACAGTTATGAACAAGCATAAGAAAAGATGATCATGTGGTATTTAGTGATTTAATACCATTCCTGACTAATAGGATAGTCGTGGCTATGGTTATTAAAAAATCAAAGACACCAAAATGTATGGATACTGAACTGAGTTCAGACCTATATGATTGTATAAGCTAATGAGCTTGGTTTGGAAATATTATTGTGTTTTCAATTTTAGGCTCATAGTTTTGTAGTTAAGTAAGGATAAAAGATGGCTGCTGGAGGATTGCATTAGACCTTTAGATCTAGGTGTAATGCTCTCAGATTCAAGGCTCCTCACTGATGAAAGTCACAAGGTAGAAACTAGCCTGGGATATTGGATGAGTAGACACTAGATAGGGATTTTATTCACCAGCCTTCTGGTATCCATTGATTACTCTTGCTTGGACTGAATGACACTACTCTATGGAGACTTTTGCCTGTTTTAATAACAAAATAACTAAATAAGCAGTTTACTGGAATGATACACTCTATTTTAGCATAAAATCTGAATAAGTTACTATCCATTAATTTTTATGGGCTATATCCACTTTACAGACAGTACTGATTAGTTTAGTCATAATGAATGATGTGTTCTCTAAGTATATAATTGTCTATCCTATTTTGAGAGCTGATGTTCTTAATACCATTTAAGTAGTGCAGGTGCAACAAACCCCAAAAGTGGGGAAAACATAAGCTATTCTTACTCATCATGGTATATCTTTTAAATCACAACAATGAAAATGCTAGACACAACAGTAAAGTATTCAGAATCTATTAATATCCATACATAATTTTCGATCTAACCCATGTGAAAGAGTTATTAGAGAGTTAAACTTATTAAAGTTCTAATCATAGGTAATGGGTAAATCAAACTAAAACAATAATCTACTATATTAATTAGATTCAAAATAAAGTGGCAGAACTTCCATTCATAAGATTACATTTTGGCAAGGATTATCCCATATTAGTCAAAACTATTTTATTCATAATGTGGGAGGAAATCAAGATAGAATGAGACAAGGAAAAGGATCTGCTTGACTAGAACACATGTCAATCTTGCATTAAAGGGAAGCCAGAAACCATGCCAACTTGATATAGGAAATCACATTTTTGTGAGAAACTCATATGTCAGCAATCCCTCATAGCATCAATACAAAAAATTCTTTCTCTCATATGATGGTCCATTTCCAATACAAAAAAAGACTGGGCACAATGCTTTGATATAGAAAGTGGATTAATAGTACATGGATCTTATAATGCCTGAAATCTCCAATCTGCAGAGAAGTTGATATATAACCCAAACTAGAAAAACAAAGTATAATAAGATCAATATTTTAGAATGTTTCTAAATGGCAGATAACAATAAACAATTTTAAATAGCTTGAATAATTTTAATTTGGAAAAAAAAAAATCAGTTAACACTAATGATAATTTTTATTTTTTTTTTTTTTTGTAATAAGTAAAGAGGTATTGAGATGGATAATTATCTATTTCAATCTATTAATTTATTTTTAAAAATATGGTAAACAAATTCAGGTTTCATAATTTGGATTAAGGTTTTATATATATGTTTCTTTTATATAAGCACACATTCACATCAATAAAGATCTGTGCCTAAAAGCAAATTAAGTCAATTTTAGTTTAAAAAGATAAAGGAACTGATTTCTATTAACTGCTTTAAAAATTTATGTTATAGAAACCAAGCTTAATTAAATACTAATCAATAAAACTTTTACTCAATTATCTTGTATTATTATTAATTAAAATTTTTGGAAAACCAATTTCTTTTAAGCTTTGTTTTAGGTTTTGAAAATGTTTAAAATTTCAAATATATTTTGGAGATTAAGATGGTTAAATGTCATCTATAAACATATGCAATTTAATTAAAGAATTTTACAATCATGTGAGCTTGTTTAATTAAAGAATTCAATTAAAATAATTGCTGGCTTGTTAATTTAAAAAAATGTGTTTTGTAAAGTTCATAATAATAATATAAAAAGGCCAGTTCAGAAAATAACTGCCTTTTGATCTTTGCTTTTGCCTACTCAGCATGGAGTACATGGAATCTCTACTAGCAGCTGAAAGATCAGAATGTATTTCTAATAAGCCTAAACTAACTTTATTTTTCTAGCATGAAGGTTATAACCATTAGGATATTGAACCCTGCATGCTGAATTTATCCAACACTGTGTCAACATCTTCCCATAGTCAGTTAAACAGACATCCTTCTCAACAGTTAAACAAAATCTATACCCTGACTGTGACTAAGATTTGAAACCAATAAATAGAAAGACTTTATTAATAAAACACCAACGAGATCTCTTTTCAAAAACATACATATAAAAATATCTGCTCAGCCAAATTTTGTACTTAAAGATAACCTGTTTATTTATTTTATGAATTATTTGATACACTTTTAAACTGTTGTTGCCAACAAGTCAGTTATATTTAGAATTTAATTTAGGTGATTTTATGTAATTATTTTTTATATTAACTTATTTTCAATATTTATACATTTGATTAATTCAGTCTATTTGATAATGTGGTATTCTTTGAATATTTTAAACATTTTTATTTTTGCTGATGCTATAGTTCATATTTTTAAATATTCAAAAGATAAAAGAAATCAGTTTTGTTTCATTTTTCCCCTCCTGAAAAGTTTTAAAATCATGGTTGAACTGAATCCTTCTTATAAAGAAAAGGCTTTTTTAAAAAAAAAAAAGTAATATAAGAAAGATTGTTATTTTAAATAGTTAAAATTTAATATATATTTTTTT
This sequence comes from Epiperipatus broadwayi, assembly GCA_028023455.1. NCBI lineage: Eukaryota > Metazoa > Onychophora > Udeonychophora > Euonychophora > Peripatidae > Epiperipatus > Epiperipatus broadwayi. The sequence goes on along the minus strand of JAQFVV010000406.1, from coordinate 524,333 downwards.
TATCTCTCTGAAGATATTCAAAATCATTAATATAAGTCAAGATATATATGTGTCTAAGGTGATGTGTGTGTATCATAGAAATAATCCAGTAAGTTGATTTTATTGTGCTTAAATGTGTAGGCATTCTGACCTATTTACTATGTTTGCTTCACATATGTGACTGAAATTAAAAGATTGATATATATATGTGTGTGTGTATTTTTATATAGTAATTCTTAGATGTTTTATCTACCATGCTCGAGTTTGTATATGTTTACTTGCCTACTTGTGATATGTGTATAGTATTCCCATTTAAGGTACTAGTAGATGATTTAATTTATCCTCAGTAAGAGACATTTCTCCTCATGAATTAATTTTGCTTTGTACTCCATATGGTTAAGAGCTAATAATTTCTCTTTGGTTTTTTTTTACTTTTAAAGTATCAAGGATTCAAATGCAAAATGTATGAATCTGATTTTGTAATGGCCTATGTAGTGTGAATATTTATAGTGAATTTAAGCAGTTTTGTTATTGTTAGTTCTTCTAAATGCAAAAATGAAATAAGTATGTGTGCCCATCTTAACTTAGAACATATATATATATATATTAATTTTAATATTCTCATGGATAAAGGATGAATTCATAGTGTGCATTTATTTACCCATCAATACTATAAAACCCAACCATCAATATTAATCAAGAATACATATACCTTCCCTATTCTAGTCTCGAGCTATTATGAACCGAACAACACTATCTGAGCCACACATAAATTATTTTTCAACCGCCACAAAGCTTAGCAACAGCGGAAGAGACATGGACGGGAAATCCTAAGGAGCCAAATAGTTAAATGTGCAAAAGTACTAAGAAATATGTGTTTTGCGTTATGTGTGCCTGGATCATTGAAAAGTAAAAATAAAGCATTTAATATAATTAAGAAACTCAAGCTTTTTATAGTTAAATCATGTTTAATTAATGACTTTAATAATATGACTAATGATATAATGGCCTCCGCTATTCCTCTAAATTAATGAAACAAAATAATTAGACAATATAACGGATTAATAGGTTTGCGGTCTAAATCTTTTCCCAATTTTAATAAAATTGTCAACTCGATCTTCTCGATAAAGTACGATAAAAAAGAATCTTTCGCAAAGCATTTCTAATTGCTTTGCGCTAAAAACAGTGTTTAAAAATTATTTAAAACGTATATAATTAAATCAGGTATACGTAAAGCTAATGGCGGACAAAAGAGGCGTTATCAAAGAGATCAAGTTGGCACACAAAAGAAACTGACTTGTATTTAATTAACAAACATAAATAAAATTGGAAAGAGATTTTACTGAACAAAAATTAACTTAACCGCAATGGAATACTAAATATTTACACTGGTTAGTAAGGAAGAATAGCGAAGGGAAAAAGGTTACATATAGATAGATGATCACACATATATATATAATTAAGACTCGTCTCTAATAAAAATGGTTACATAACGCATACATATAATTCAATGAAGCAATTTAAAAAAATGAACAAAAGGTAGCATAAGAAATAGTTCAATAGAGGAGATACGATTACCGTCCTTTCCTTGGGCATGTTCCCTACGGCGTTCGTGGCTTGATCCGACCGTCGAGATGTAGTTGTCCGGACAATGAAAATATGTAGTATGGTTTCATGAAAAGTTCTCCAGACACGGCACAGAGTTCAGATGACTATTGAGTGGATATTAAGGCATTTTGAATGGTATTCCGGAACCTCGGCGATAGGCAAAGCTATTTATTTGCCTAGCCAAGCATAGTAGAATCTATCAAACTTATATGATTTTTAGCTCGAGCAGGTTCAAACTTCTTCATGATTTGTAGACAACAGTTGTAGACTTTTGGGAATAAAATCACGAACAAAATCTAACAGAGTTCTCCTAAGAGAAATCTGAATGCACCTTGCAATAGCAAACTCTGAAAGAATCACCTTCACAAGGAAAATCAGAATCAACTGAATCCTTCAAAAGGAAAAATCTGAATATGTGAATTCTTCAAAAAGAAAAATCTGAATCCCCAAAAGGAAAAATCTGAATAATCAACCTTTTGTTCTCCCTTCTATTTATACCCTCTCTGTCAGCTACCTTCTATTGTTTGTATGATCTGAGATCTTGATAAGCCTCCCCATGCTCCTTTGTTTCAAAGCAACACTTTCTAAAAATAACTTTAACTTTTTTACTCTAACTTCCTTACTTCAAAGTTTGAATTCTCTTAATTAAAAAGAAAGAAAGAGAAGGCCATCTTTAATTACACTTGAATGGCTCACTAATTAAAACTATGCATTCTTTTAGAAAATGTTGGCAGGCTTATCTCAAAATCAAATCATACTAAATATTTTAACAAAATTTTAACAACAATATATTATTATTTTTTTATAGTAGAATAAGCATTTTATTTCAGCAGAATTTTGCATTAACTCATATATATACGCTAGATGTATATATATGTTTGACTAATAGGTTAAGCAATTTTTATTAATAGAATGAAATTTATTTAAAACAAAATATTTAAATGTAAACACATTTGATAAGCATAATTATTTTTAACTCTAATGCAAAACCCTGCTGATATTGAACTATAAACTTAATTCAGGTCTACAATACTAATTAAGTTTATAGGAAGATGTGAAGCATGGATCGGGCTTCAGATCCATTGCTTCAATAGTATTATTTCCAGGAGCTCCCATGTAATAAAAATATTATAGCTAAATAGCTGATGTTTTAGTACTTTCATCAATCATAAGAATGTGTGTGATGAGATTTAATTTTTTTTTTCTTTGTTATTTTCTCCATTCTCAAATTCTATTGGTTGAGAAGTTTTAAAAAATATTTTGTCCTCCAATAGCTTTTTCCAAATATTGTTAATTTTCTTTAATTTGCACTTCTCATTTATAGTCTTAGATCTTTTAAAAATCTCTATAGTTTGGTCATATTGTTCAATTTTTGCCAGAATATGTGTTTTATTAAAATTGATGTCATCGTTAGTTAATTTAATGTATGAATAAATGGTTGATGAATTAGATTTTTCCTTGTCATGATTAGTTAATTTAATGTATGAATAAATGGTTGATGAATTAGATTTTTCCTTCACTGTCAAAATGATTTTCCTTTTTTATGTTTATTCTATGATTGGTCTGTCCAATGTACAAATGTACTATTATACATATATAACAAAATCACATAAATAATAGAGAACTTAGCATTATAATGTAAAGTTTGTAAATATTAATATTAAGAACTACCAGATATCAAATGCACTATATGCCAACATAAAAGGGCAATTATCATTGAAATCCATTTGCACTTGAACTGTTCTATATTGAACTGTTAATAAATTTAGTTTTTTTTAGTGTTCAATCAGTTTTAGTGACTGTATACTATTGCCTGCTCTGCCAATTAATATTTCTAAAGTGCCTCTGTTTTCCATGATCAAGAGGCAATTTTAAATGTCTATGAGTAATAGAATGCCATTCTCTGGTGTTGTATATTGGTGTGCCTACTGTCTATTACAATATATATATATATGAACAACAAAAAACAAGTTAAACTTGCTAACGCTTGTATTTATGATCAATAGATGGTGTTTTACCAAAAACACCGTCAAAGCGTATGTTTGTTTACATAAACATCAGAGTAAGCATTCACTATCTCTTTCATTAGTTCCACCCTCAGATCATGATTTCAAGCTGATTTGCTATCATCAGTGAAGGATAGGAATAAGAAACGAGATCTAAACACTAACTCCGAGCGTTTATGAAACAATTTCTATTCAGCTTGCAAGGGTGAATCTTTTAGACTCGTAATGTCTTCAAACTCAGCATAGCAAGCCAGATAGCTATATAGGTCTGATATCAGTTCAGTTTCACCACATAGTAGAAGCCTCTGCAATATATATCATTGCAAGAAAACTTCAAAGGTACATTTATGAAAAACAAAAAACAAGTTAATGGCAGTTGAGGCAACGGATTTAAGAATTGTTTATAATAGTTTGTTACCATTAAAATTATTATTTTTATTATAATTACAATTTTTTTTTAATTAACAGACATTATATATATATAAGTGCATGATATTTTTCATCTCTTTTTATTCATAGATTAAGAATGTAATTTTTTGATCAAAGTAAGAATTCATGATTGAAATGAAATACATATTAGGAGACAGTCATAAGTTTAAAAGCAAGAATAAGTGTTGATTGTAATTTGTAATTTAATATATATATACAGATGCATTCTAGATATCTATCCTGAGAAAATATGTGATAAATCTGATTTATATTTGTGATGGTTAGCTTAAAATATAATACATTAATGACAAAAATGAATAAATATATAAGCAAGACACAGATAGTTGTAACCAATGATCATTTTATATTAAAATTAAACGTCAAAAAAGAACAAAAAAAAAATCATTTTATACTTCATTAAAGTTTCTGCTCTAATCAATTGAGAATTATTAATGTTTGGGATCAAGAAAATGCAATTTTTTTGTTTTGTTTTTCTAAATGGTCATTATATCCCACATTTATTTTAAATAGTAAATTTAAGATACAAACTGATTTAAATACTTTTAAGAATTTTTTTGTTTAAAATATAGGAATATTGTTAATATTAAAATAGTTAATGATTAATGAGATTATTAAGAATTCCTTGTAAAACTTCAACAACCTTTCTTCAGTTTTAATTTTCCTCATGTTATGAACTTTTCTAATACAGTAAAATTTAATGTGTAATGCATGTACTCATTAAATTAATGAAATTAAGCCAGATTGTAGAAATAATAATTTGAAGATGTAAGAAGAAGTATTTTTTCCTAGAATATATATATAGTGATACTATTTTTCTATTGTATGAAGGAATTAGCGATTGTGGTTTTTTTTAAAAAAAAATGTATTAAAATTCTCAAAATGTAGCGATTGTGGTTTTTTTTAAAAAAAAATGTATTAAAATTCTCAAAATGTTTAAATCCTTTTGAATTATGAGTTTAAATGTAGAATTGAGAAAATTTAAATGTTTACTTGTTATTTTTTATAACAATTTTTTCATTTGCATTATGAAATAATTAATTTAAAAATATTTGTTATGCGAATTATCTACGTATTAGTATATATAGATATTTGATTTAAAAATAAATAAATAATCATTATCACAAATAAACTGTAATCAAAATCTTTGCAAACATATATTTAATAATTTATAGCTTAAATATTAACGTTTAAAAAATGTGCTTTCCTTTCATTTTTCTAAAAAATCAGTTTAAGTATAATGATTTTAAGAACTAGAAAGAGCATACTCAGAAAAAAAAAAATTGAATTAATGATTAGCTAGCTAGACGGTTATTACTGATTGGATTTCCTGTAACTATTAAAGGTCTAAAAGCATCGCAGAATTGCTTCAACAAACTGAGTTTTAGAAGACTCTTCAATGATTAATCTAGCAAGCTATAGTTATACATTTCCCAGTTATTCCAAGCAACGACGTTGCAAGTTGTCCAGCATGTTATAGCTGAGATGATAAGCTGGCATATTAGAAAAATATACTCGCTGCGACTGTGCAAAATTTATTTACTATATAATTAACAATATATAATTCTAATAACTGATAAATGTGACTGTCACCTTGGCTATTCGGGATTACAAGTTCAACGAACATCTATTTATTAATTACGCCTTAATTGTGATTTATTTTTTAATACTGGAAAAAAAATTGTATACAGTATATATATTTTACTAATTCAAATATTGTTTTTGATTTTAAGATAAAAAAAAACTTATATTAATCAAATATATTTAATAGTTTAATCTATTTCAATTAAGAAAGATTATGCATGCAACAGAATTAAACAACTTGAAGTCAGTATCACTAGATGTAACACATACACACACAGATTATAAATCAAGTTCCTAAAATGTGTCAGAATCATTTATATCCTTGATGATTTTAAAAAACATCTTTGATACAAATTATACACATGAAGTAATTTTTAAAACAAATAACAGAAAGTGGCACAATGACTTAATGTTCATAGATATTAGTAATATAAACATATCTCGATAAAGTTTGTTAGTAATTTACATATAATTATACAGGGTTTTAGTGCTAATTTATTCTTAATAGGCTTTTTTGAGTGATAATATATACATATTTTTTGATCAACATCATTGTATAATATAGCATACCATTATCTTTTATTAATAACACATTCTGATCATCATCATTCAAGTAATAGCCTAGTAATTCTGGCAATAAAGCTGCCACTTTTAAGTAACATTTAGCGTTTGAACACCATATTATCATTGCTATCACATTACCAGTATTATAATTTTAAAAACAAGATGAAAATATGATCTTCTCATTATAGGTCTTGTGATGATATTAATAACAAAATTATAAGTGATGTTTGATAAAAATTAAAACTATGTGATAATACTATTTTCAAACTTTTTAATTGTTGTTATTTCTTTTTAACAGTGCATCCTTGATATCAATTCGATGTGATGTGATGGTGCTGAGATGAGGGATGCACAGTTAAAAAACAAAACCGAAAATTAGAAAATGCATGCTAATAATAATTAGTAAACAACTTTTTATTTACTCACTCATACGGCCTTCTGCTCTGGAAAACAGAAATTCATCTGGAGCTTCTAAATAGACAACAATGTCGAGTCCACTTACAGAAGGTGGAAGGGGAGTAGGAGGGTAAGGATTGCTTACTAGAGTAGACTTAATCATTACATTGTTTGATGAATAAAATTTCTCTTCATATAAAGTGGGATCAAATCCTGTCAGTGCTTTTTCAAATACTAAAAGTTGTTCATAAGTCTGAGGAAAATCAAGTAAAATCCAACCACTCCCACTTGGAAGTTTCCTAAAATCAATATTTATCATGATAAATAAAAAATAATTTATAATATATATTAAAATACTGCTATATTTTTATGTGTAAATAGCATGAATAAAATTGATCTTATTTATGCTATATAATTCAAGATATCTTTATATTAACATCTCCAATCTATGTAATACTTTTGTTTTATTAAGCTAAAGCACTAAATCTTAAGTTGTATTAGGACTATAAATCCACATCTTATCACTTCATAAAGAAAAAATACAATCAACATTACTGCATAAAAAATAGTAATTCATATATTCAGCAAATATTAGTTGTGATTTCAAAGAAATATTTCAATGCTTCATATTCCATGAAGCTTATTAGCATAGTATTAAATTATTTATTATATATTATTGAAATAAAAATTGTTTTGCTGAAACTAAGATATATGTGAACAAAAAAGGGAAGATTTATTGATCTCAGAATGTGATTTGGCATCCTGCAAGCATTCAAAGTAAAAAGTATATGGTATCATTGCTTTAATGTTTGCCATATAACACATGGCTTTAGTATTCTAATACTACTGAAGGCATGACTTAGTTCAATGAAACATATCTCTTGTGAGAATGTGATCAGTTGTTGTGCAAGGCTATTGCTCTGAGTAGTAACAATAAATATTAAACAATTTTAAATTACTCATCATTTCTAAAGATCATTTCTAAAGATAGCAAAAATAATCTTTCTTTTGTTCATATATATTTCAATGCAAAAAAGTGTAATTTATAATAAATATTTTAGAGTAGTAATTAATTTATTGAGTGCACAAAAAGCATATGTAATAAAAGATCAATAATTTTATCATGTGATTATCCTTGTCTTAATTCAAATATATTTATTTGAAATTGAAACAGAAATTTGAGTGTATTCTTGATATTATCAAAGAACAATGTATATATCATTATTGCTTAAGTGTTTGCTATAAGAAAGATATGCATATAATTATCCTAGCCCAACTAATAATCTGGACAATTTATTCTGGTAGTAACATACATATTGTAAGAGATTTGTCTGTTCTTTTATGGTATTACTTTTGGATAGTGTTGGTGAATTACCGAATACTACTAATCTTTCAACAGTCTCTAACACACATCTTAGTGCAAAAAAATTATTTCATGCATATATGTATTCACATACTAACATATATATATATATAACATTACAATACTAGTCAAAAAAACTAAACTTTACTAAAAAAATTCCACAATCATAATTTCATATACTAACAATAGATCTTTTCAAGCAAAATTCAACCAAACATACCACTTGAAAATACCAAAACAAAATAGCGTTCCCATCTTTCACTTAAAAACCTAACTTCCTTTAACATCAAAGGATATCTTTATGAGATTGATGGCCTCAGATTCAAAATATTTTATCACTACTCCTCTTTTCAATTCACTTTTTTTATAAAAGATAATCTCTGCAATATCAAATAATATTTATGACCTGTATTCAGTTCATGAATATACAAAGCTGAGTTATTATATTTACTTTTAACTCTACTCTTATAAACTTTAACTCTATCATTAAGACTTAATTTGCTCTGACCTATATAAAATTTATGACAACAGCAAGGAATTTTATAAACTGCTCCAGGAATAGACTTGCAATTAATTAACTGTTTTGAACAATTTAGTAATGAATTTACATTCAGGCCTTTCAAATTATCACCCAATAAAAAACTATTCATATAAATCAATTTACTAATTGATGATTTATATGCCAAAGAAATAAATTCTTTATTCTCATTAATACTTAAATCTTTATTATTAACAGATCTATAGATATTTTTACCAAATATAATATTTCTAATAAATTTATTATTATATCCTAACTCAATATAGTCTGAAGCAAATTGACTCCTCTGAATATAACTATTAATTTCAAAATTATTAAGTCTATTACTCCTATAACAAAAATTCAATAAAGAAAGTATCTTATGAGTAAAAAGTTGATAACTATCTGGCCTTATCATATTTCTTTTTTTTTCTTTAATGAAATGACTACAAAATAAAATATTATCAACTTTATCAACACTTAAATCTAAAAATTTTAACTTTACAAATTCAAATATATCCCCTCTTAATAGTAAATTTAATATTCAAATCAAAAGCATTCACTCCATCAAAAAATCCTCCAATTTATCCTCCTGCATAAAAAAACAAATACCCATCAACATACTTAACAAATAATTTTAAAGAAATAGAAAAATTATTAATAACACTACTCTAAAAATTCAATATAGACAGAGCACATTAAAGGAGAAATAACAACCAATAACACAACTCTCTTTAATTTTATAAAACATATCATTACACACAAAATACACAGAATTCTCTAATAACAATAGCAAATCATGAATAACCATAATCTTATCTGCAGAAAAATATTCAAATTTCTTCAAAATATCAAGAAACACATTAATGCTTTTTATCCTATCAATTGATTGATAAATGGTTTCAATATCTAAACTACCAAAAACACATTTTTTTCTTAAAACAAATCCATTAATTTTATCATATGTTTCAAAAGAAGAAGTTACACAAAAGTGACCTAAATTTATATAATTCTCAAAAACCATTATAAGAAATTTTGAAATTTTATCAACAATCCCCACTATAAAATCAAAAATACACCTTGAAAAAAATTATCTTCATGAGATTTCAATTTAAAGAAAACCATAGAAACCAAAAAATCACAATTTAAACAAATAGATTTTTTTTTTTAAATGTATTTACCATAATTTTAATAATTTCAATTAACTTAGATTTTATTTTCTTACCAGAATCAGAATTTAAAATAGAATACCTCCCATTATTTAATTCTAAAGAAATTTTATTTGAATGTCACTATTATTTAACAATGCAAAATGGTCATCTTTGGCTTCTCTTAATAGAGTAACATTATTGGCCTTCAATCTTTTTTTAAGAAAATCTATTTCCTGTGGAGAAAAAACAACCTTTTCTCTCTCAAGTAATTGCTTATTCAAAATTATCTATAGCGACATTTTATTATTATCTGGAATAGAAAGATTAATAATTTTGAAAATAGTAACTATATTCAGAGGAATCAATTTGCTTCTGTATATATTGAGTTAGGATATAATAATGAATTTATTAGGAATATTATATTCAGTAAAAAATTTATTAAATCTGTTAAAAATAAAGATTAAGTGTTAATGAGAATAAATAATTTATTTCTTTGTCATATAAGTCATTAAATAGTAAATTAATTTATAAGAGTAGTTTTTTATTAGGTAGTATGAAAACAGCTTGGAAGAAAGGCCTGAATTTAAATTCCTTATTAAATAGTTCAAAGCAGTCAATTGATTGCAAATCTATTCCTGAAGTACTTTATAAAATTCTTTGCAATTGTCATAAAATTTATATAGGTCAGAGTAAATTAAGTCTTAATGAAAGACTAAATGTTCACAAGAATAGAGTTAAAAATAAATATATAATATTCATGAACAGAATATAGGGCATAATATATTATTTGACAATGCATAGGTTATCTTTTATGGAAAATATGAATTGAAAAGAAAAGTCAAAGAAACCTTGATGATAAAATATTTTGAATCTGAGGCCATTAATTTCATGAAGACATTCTTTGATGTTAAAGGAAGTTGGGTTTTGAAGTGAAAGATGGGAAAGATATTTTGTTTGGTATACATGGGTAATATGTTTAGTTGAATTTCACTTGAAAAGGTCTCTTTGTTAACAAATGAAACCATGGTTGCGAAAGAATCTTAGTAAAGTTTACTTTCTTTGGCTAGTATTGTGATGTAATATAAATTTTTATTTTATTTATTATTACTAGTATAGAATTAGGCAGTACTGTGTATATATATATTGTGATGATCGCACATACTGTGGTCACACATATAGATATTTAACATTGAAAGAATGTTAAATATTGTGCTTGGATTATAAAAAAGTGAGGTTAAAAATTTTCAAAACAAAGAAATGTTTAATTAAAAAAAAGAGAGGGAATTAGAATCGAAAAGATTCTTATCTTTTACCCTCCAAAGTTCAGATTTTAGAAAGAATAGAAATATTAAGGTTAAAAAATATCTATATCATGTGTTTAATGTAAGATTAAAAAAAATGAGAAATGAAATATAATAAAATAGAAACTTAATAATGTAAAAGAAAGCGATAGTTGGGAGGTTTAAATAAAATATATGTAAAATTTAGAATGCAACGAAAGATAAAGATCTGTTCTTAAAACTACACATTTTGATGAAAATGAAATGCATGTGTGAATGTATGAATAAAGAGAGTACAGTTTATTTCATGTTAAAATGAAATAATTTTATTAAAGAAAATGATTGATAAATAAATGTAAAATATTATATTATAAAATTGTATCAAATTGAAAGTAATTTTGTATAAGTTGTTGAAAGCATTTTTAAAGTAAAAAGGAGTGAAATAAAAAACCCCGCAAGAGATCAAGATAAGGAAGGAATTTGAAAAATAAAGAACATTAATTAATGAATTGGAAGACAGTATTGGTCAAGACTTCAGTGAAGACACTGCTCTGATAAGAAGCAGAGAAATATAATAGAAAGCAGACATGAAAAGTTAAATTTTGGGAACATGAAAACAAACTATAACATAAGGGAAGCTTTGAGAATGTGTGGCTAAGGGCCAGTCGCGATCGCCAGTCGATCCAGACTTCCGTGCTATAATGGTTCGTGTCTTGACGTAACAACTGCCGATGTAGCGCCTGCCGAAGAGTTCGTTTTTGCCTTGCCTTGATGCCCACAATATGGAGGAGTGCCAACAATCAAATCTAACCAGAGAGCGACCGCTCCCTGCTAAAGAAGTGGAGAAATTCCACGGGACGGTCAGCAAGACGCCAAGTTTATCCAAAGACTTTACAACCTAGGTAATTATGAACAAGACATTTTATATAACTTAGTGCACATACCATTAAATTTAATGCAATTGCCAATCCCACATATAATGAGATAGACCTTAATTAGACTCTTTTCAATATTTGGAATGACTATAAAGGGATAATTTATTTCAAAGATTACAATCATTTATAGAATCTTCTATTGTATTTTACTTATTTTTTTGTAGTATTATAGCATAATCCGTTTTTTTTATATTGAGTGTTTATAATTTAGAGTGTTTCTTTTATTATAATTTATTGTATTAAATATCTTTTATTTATGTAAAATCTGTTTCGTCTCTTTCTTCGCCACTTCCAAAAAATAATATAATCTTAGGGTTGGGAATAATTATTATGCATTTGAGTACTTAATTAACACGTGAAGCTAGTGGTGCAGTATTTGATCCCATTAAATTTATAATTATCCAAGCGCTGTAACTCTGTTAAATCTTACAGCGGTCGGGAGAAAGTTGACCAGGAAATATAACTTGAGGCTATACCCATATGGCATACAAGTTCGGTCAAGTACGAATATAGACTCGTTTATGTCTGTATTTTCTCTCTGCTTGCGGTAGCGGAAAGTGAATGATCTTGAATTATAAGAATTCCCCATTATATCGATATAAAAGGGAAGTTTAAGCTTTCGATCGCCAGGTTTCTGTTACAATATATATATATGTTGTGTGTGCAGTTTCAGTCCCTAATAACAAAGAAAAAATAACTTTTTATCTTTTATTATTTTGCAATTAGGATAGACAAGTTCAAGTTTACTTTTGCAATGATTGTGCATATCAATTAGTGAATCACAAAAATTTTCTCCTACACCATATACTATCAGACTTTTAATCAATTTATTTAAAATGTTTTCTGTAGTTAACTTTGACATTCTTAAAACTTACTATTTTGGCTAATTACAGCTTCTCTACTGAATATCTGTTCCCAGAATTTTCTTGCAATGATAGCAACAATATTGCAAACACTTTGATATAATCTTTATAACGTAAATGTACTTCAGTCCTAAAAATCACACTCAATTTCACTATAAAATATACTTTTAGAAAGTCCATTTCCCAATTCTTAAAGATGTGCTCTAATAATTGTAAATTTAATACCATTACATCCAACACTCTAAAGAACATATTGATAGGTCTTACAGTTGCCATTAACTTTTCAAAATATTACTTAGCATTCTTAAATGATATTTTTCCAGTATCTTCATGTTAAGTTAATGGAGAATTCATGTTTTATTTCAATGCAATAAAATCGGTATAGTAGTAGCTTATATACAAATAATTTATATGTATATAGTTTTATCATTATCATGAATATCCTATCTTTTAGCATTGAATCACAGCATCAGTAAACTGAAGACTATGTTTCTCCTCCAAAGTTAATTTCACCTTTCTATCTCAATTGTCACTAAAATATTTTAATTCATTTACATTTTTAAGATTATAACCATTCAAGATAAAAGCTGTGAAGGATTTCTCTTCCATTACAGTTCCAAAAAATATTTAATGTTTTTCAACATTAACTAGTACATCATATTTTTATTGTTTATATTGATATCATTAAAATATTCTATAGGTCACTTTTTGAATAGCAAGAATGGAAGTTTTAAAAGTTCTAATTTTTCTCTTTTAATTAGTTCAAATTAAAACTCTTTACCATCACATCTTGATGGATGATGTTTCATGAAACTATTCTCATAAAAATAGAGAAGAAAACTGAAGTAAATGCACATCTTAGTTTAACATCAGCTTTTATTTCATTTTGTTAGACCTCCAAATACTTTTAAATATCCCACAGACCATCTTCATTACTTGAGTCAAGCATCATGACTAAATCTATTAAAGGATTGCTGTATTTAAATCATAGTTTTTGTTCATGATATTTTTCTTGGAATTTCTTGGCAACAAATGTCAAAATAAAATTGCATCTCTGATAACTAGAGCCTCAAAAGAATCATTGGATGTCTTTTGTTGGAGTCAATAATAATTATATTCAAGATATTCGATAAAACTTGTATTTTGACTTCTCTTTTCATTATTTTTGTAAATAAGCATTTATTTTTTTTGTAAAGTGAAACAAAAGAATCATTCTTAAGATCAAGTGACATATCTTCATGTGCCTACCTATTAAATAAAAAATTCTAATAATTGTCAAAGGTCACATATATCCTATTTTAAAACGTCACTTTGTTTTTTATCAAAATCTGAAACTTTCTATTTTTATCATATTAATTTAATACTAACAGTATCATTGTTTTCATGTGTTAAACATTCGGCCGGGAAGCGAACCCGCAAACCCGAGACAACTGCTTGTAAGGAAGCTGTGCTGACCACTCGGCCAACAACGCATCATTTTTTTCAATTTAATTCTTTTCAGAACAGCAAACAAATATCTATGTAACAATGTTCAGTTGTGAGTGTATTTCTTTTGCATTTTGATCCACTAATTATATTTACGTCTTTATATCAGTCAGGATTCTTCTTTTTATAAAACCTAAAAAAGACATGTGCATTCACAAAATATCCCTTATAAATTTTTTAATCTTCAGTACCAAATCAAGCTTGAAGATCCAAATTTCTTTAATATTTAATAACTGTTTAAATTTGGGATAAATAGCAAATGCTTCTATACAATAAATATCTCATTTTCTACGAATATATTTTGAAATAGGATTTGTTTATATAAATATATTATAAAGATATGAATAATGCATAGTACAGAGTATTTACATTTAAAAGGAAATCACAATTTTCAACTGAAATGAAACAGATTATATCTTCTTATTTTTATCCTATCTTTCTACAGACTGGCCTAAGAGAAACCTGGAAATGATGATTAGAATTTACTGTGAACATTAGCTATTACTTCAAATGTATAGCATCATAGCCATCACACATTCCATATATTCTTCACCATATATTTATTATATCTCATAATGCTAGCTGCCTCACATGTGGTAATTAACTAACAAATTAATAATTAATTATTACACACACCAAATAACAAAGCATAATAGAGTATACTAATAATAATAATAAATAGAAAAGGGAAGAAAGACATTCCATGACACTAAATTAACTATTTTAATAAAATAAAAATAATAATAAAATAAATATCAGATAAGCATTTTAGTACAAAATACAACATTCAAGAATTATTTCATCTATAATTTCATCAAAATAATCAACTTTCATATGTAGATCATATATATATATTCCACTAATCATATAAAATAAAAATGTGAAATGTCTAATAAGGAAATATGTGTGTGTATATATATATAAAGCAAGTCATACATAACATGACATTGCTTTTATATCCTTGTATTTACAAAAATGTAATACAGAGAGTGTACCAATAGCTCAAAAAAGCTCTTAATTGGTCTGGGGATAAGAGTTTTTCGAATAGAAATTTTAAATATTTTCTCTTACTGCACTTATCAATTAAGAATTTGTTTGAGCTATTGGTAAACTCTCTGTATTTTATATATATATACAAAAAAATTTACAATTTTTTTTTTCATTTTAAAATTACAAATAAATATAAGAAATAATAATAATAAATTCTTCATTAATCTAATATATATATATATTGATTATTGTATAGAAGTAGATAAAATAAAATTCTAATGTAGATATCTTTGGTTTTAACTTTTGAGCTCAAAAATAAAAATGCACATCACATTTTAACACAATCTTGAAAAAGTAAGTGACTTTTTGGATACACACACAGGAGATTGTTTTTAGAATATTTACAAAGTAAAAATTTAATTTGGTATTTCCATGAATAAATAGGTCTGATCTTCTTTCTTAAATAATGTATTTGATTTTTTTCAGGGTATTATATTTTACAGTTTTCTTCAAATTTTACTAGTTTTTACTTTATATAATTCCAATTTTTATGCATAATATAGAAAATAATGCCAAATCACCTCAAACATTAAGAAATTATCAGAGGGCATAGCTGAAAACTTCTTAATTCTTGAGGTGATTTGATAATTGATATTTATTTCAAGTAGCATTATACATTGGGACTATTTCTTATGGAAAATAAGTATTTGATGTTAATCAGATATGTCTATAAGTGGGAAGCAGTATCTAAAGCTAAGTCTAAAACCTTTTTCAACTTCAATAGACTTTCAAAAAGCAGATTACAAAGAGATATTCATTCTGGTTAGTTTCAAAGCAAGCCAACATCTTAAGCAATCTGGTGCAGCTGGTATACTGGTTTGAGACATGCTCCACTGTAAAATTTCCAATATAGTGAAATTTTTCCATAATACTATGGTAATAAATCTTATTCTGCTTGAACTATCATAAACATTTTAATTCAGAAAGTGCAGTAATTAAACTGCAGATAACAGCTGGGCCTGCCATAAATTGAACCATTAAAACAACTTGTATGTTATTTGGACAATTGCTTTCTTCCAAACCACTGATTTTTTTCTGCTATTTGAAACTAAACCTTAAATACTTTCTCAATTCATGATACAGCAAAATCCAACAGTAAACATTTTTAATAAACAGTTTATTTTATTGAATTTGACTGATATTTATGAATAAAACAACTTCATTGTGATCCATTCAATTCTCTCCTCTCTTTTTCCTTCTCCTTTTTACAAAATAAGTTAATTACTTTTAATCAACTTAGGAATCTAATAAACAATATAATCTTAGAAATCAAAAATATCACTGAATTTCACATTAATATTTTTTCTTTTAAAATAAACACATATTTAACATGCAATTTTTATAAGCTTGTTAATACCATGTGATTTTATTAAAAGTAACAAATTTATAAAAATTAGAATTTTTATTACATTTATCTTAATTTTTTTTTTTTTTTTACATTTTAATGCAAACTAATGTTTATGTGCATTTAAGTAAATTCTCTCTATTTTTAATAAAGAAAATATCAATTTATGTTAGAATATAACACAAATTTATTTAACTGTTGATTTAATGTAGATGAGAAAATATATGTACCTGCACAATATATAAATATTTTTGTCTTAGAGTGAAGTAACCTATTTATTATCTGTTGGCAATGTATCCCTCTAAGTACTTAAGTAATAATAACTGTTATTACATTATGTTTTCTAATAACAAAATAATACTTCATGAGATGCTATGGATTTGATTATCAAAAATGTGTATAAATTCCTTTAATCTAAAACAATCTGTTTGTATAAGTTATTTCATGATTCATGTAAAACTTCAATAATAATATCCCATAGAAACTCTATTTTCAATAAAAATTGGTGAACATTACTATTTTCACTTACAAGCACATTAAGTCTTTAAAAATGTGATCTTTTATTAGTGATGATAAAAAAAATTATACAACAAAAACTAAAAGCACTCTGTAAAAGAACTTTTAAAATTCTTAGTCTTTCATTGATACAATTACAAATTCCAAAAATAGACATACCAAATTACATAACATAATGCTTTTATTTACTCAGTAAACTACTATTTCAAAAAATTTACATTCATCTATTTATTCAAAAGGAGTTTTTTTTTTTTTTACAAAATGAGATTTTTTTACAAGTTGGTGTTCTACATTTAAATCTTGAAGTTCATCTCAAAGTCTGCACATTTTATGCATTCATATTTAGAAAATAATGAGAACATTTTTCTTTAACACCATCACCTTTTTGATATTAGAATTATTTTTAATGCTTAAATTAGAATTTCATAAGTTATGAAAATCTATCCAGATTTTGCAAAATATAATTTTTTCTCTCCACATCTCTAAAATTTTGCACATTATCAAAAGCATAGAAGTATCTTTAAATTGTAATGTTAATACTATTATCATTATCTGAATAAAACCCTTTTTCTAAATTTAATTCTAAATGGCTCAAGATTAGTTGCTAACTGTCTTGTGTAAGTCGCAAGTAATGATAGCGATAGCGAGAACTTCTAAATCTGCCTCCATCACTCATTTGAATATTTTATAAACTCACATGTATTTGTAAACAAAAAAAATTATTGGCGTTGTTTGTTTGTTTGTTTTTTTCAATAATTTACCTCTTGCTATTCAAGTGCACAATTTTTCCGCCTCTAGAAATCATTATTACCAGTAATATATGTCAAACATTCTAATGTAAATATTGGATAAATATATATTAATGACTTATAATATGACCTTTAAATTAGTCAGGTCTTTTAAGCTGGACATATTGCTTATTTCTCTAATAATGACTTAGCTATGTACTTAATTGTGTAAATAACATATTCTACAATTGCCATTCTTTAGTCAATGCTTACAACATTCTTTCTATAAATTCTTAAATGATCATTAATAAGTTTTATTAGATTATAATTATTATTTTACTTTTAATTTTATATATATCTACTATTTTTTATAAAATTGTATGAACATTTTTTAACTATTTGCTTTTTTATCTTTTCAGATGCACAAGCATATTTCTCTAAAAATCATTGTACAGTAATTACACACACAATGATAGTTATCAGAAAAATATATATTAATGGTTTCTAATACACAATTTGACCCCATTAGTCTTTGAATAGATTAAAAAATATTAACACTGGTCTCTGGTAATCTACTAAAAAGTGAATATGAGAAACTAAACACAGTGGAGAAGTTTAAATCCTCATTCTTTTATTATTTAAACAGGATTTGCATATCACATTTTATCACCATTTCCAAAACTTATTGTGAACTAATTAGAAAATTTCATTGAACATTAATAATCTTATTAAATGTTCATAAATAAAAATTACTTGCAATAAAAAAATAAAAGTATTTACAAAGAGCCAACTAGTATTGTGATAAGAGCATTCACCTTTTTGTGCATACTATAATTTTTTATTGCAAGTAATTTTTACTTATGTACATTTAGTAAGTATATTAATGTTCACTGAAATCTGTTAATTTGTTTATAATAAGTTTAAATATTAGAAATGGTCTTAAAATATGATATTCAAATCCTGCACAAATAAGAATAAAAAATGTAAACTGCCCCCCTATGTTTAGTTTTTCATTTTCACTTTTTCAGTAGATTACCAGAGACCAGTGGTAAAATTTTATAATTTATTCAGAGACTACTTGAGCCAAATTGTGTATTAGAAGCTAGTAATATATATATATATTGTAGGTCAAGTAAAACCCAAAATATTTTTCAAATTTAAAATATCATTAAAATTTTTCTTTCAAGTGGCTAGCCCATAGCCTTCCCAGTAGCTGTTCAATCATAAATGATAACCAGGTTTTTTTTGGTTAAAAGATAAAATAAGAATAAATAATAGGAGTGATTGACTAGACTGGTTTGAATTGTGGCTGTTAGAGTAGGATGGATTTTATACAAAGAATAAATAATAGAGACTAAAAATTTTTTAGATTAAATGCTTTTATTTACCATGCCCTAAAAAGAAAAAAGGAATTGTTTCTTTGATCACAATTGATGTTTTTAGATTTAACTTGAAATAAAAACAAGGGGGAGTCCAGAAATTAATTAGGTCAATCCCTAGGGAGTGATTTAATTAATTAGGGATTGACTTAATTAATTTCTGGACCCCCACACTTTTATTTCAAGTTAAATCTAAAAATCCCAATTGTGATTGAAGTTTCTTTTTAGTATGCAGTAAATAAAAGCATTTATTTAAAAAAATTAGTTTTATTAATTTTAACTCTTTAATATCGGTATAGTAAATAAAAATTTAAAATTATATTGTACTTTAAATCAACTGAATACTTATAGTTGATATATATATCATTAGATATTTTTACTATAAGTTAATATAAATAGCTTTTATGTATATATCTTATTTAATATGTGTACATAATATATCTATATATAAGTGATTAAAATATGAAGTATTCTTTTAAGTGAAAAATGTTTGACATTTTTGCTTTTGATTAGAAAGTTTTATTTTTATTTTTTTTAAAAAATGCTTATCAAAACTATATTGTAAATGAATTTCACTTAAAATGTATAATTTTACTTTAAATCAATTTCACACTTATAGTGTATATATATCACTAGATATTTCTACAATAAGATAATATGTATACTTTTATGTATATATCTTATTTATTATGTGTAATATATATATATATATATATAATAAATCAGTAAGTTACTTTTCTGCTCAAAATTGTTTACAATTGAAACTAAGAAAATTGTGAGCATTACTTAAAACCTTGAAGTTCTAAGAATAAAATATTCAAAACTCCCCCTCCTCCACACACTCTTCCATATCTAAAAAACTAAGTTATTTATTTAAAATATTATAGTATCCTATTGTCTTGATAGAGATTTTTTTTAAATGTATAAAATTTCAACATATTATATTGAACTTAAATCTATTAACTCACCTGTATTCTGACAGATTTCTTTGTTCTCACTTACTTAAGCTTTCAACTTTCACTTTAATATTAAATCAATATTATTTTTCAGAATATAATAAATTTGACATCATTTGATAAATATTTTTGTTTAAAAATAAAATACATTTTAAAAAATCACATTTGACTTTCAGAATTATTTTAAAAATTAGATTTTAATCAAAACAAAGCATTGTTTTGATATCAAATTTCAGGTGGAGCAGATTCAATTTGCAAAATGAATAAAATCACTGTTTGGTGTTTGTTTTAAAAATCTGAACAAAATATATTTAATATCTAGTAAATTTATCAATTTATGCTTTAAAACTTTTAATATTTTTTTTTGTAATTTTTACAATAGTGCTAAATGTTATAACAGACTGTTTAGTGACATTTCTAGACCGTTGTATTTTCTGCAACTGTAATCTCTATGGTAACAAGGATCAGAAGACTATATTCTATTTATATTTAAAAATAAAACATTTCTGTAAAAAATAAATATGTAATAATATATATTTTTGATTTCCAATAATTATTACACAATTACTAAACAAAAATGATCATAAACTTTTCAAAAAATTAAGTTTTTAGGCCATCATAATATTTTTTCAAAGTAATCATGCAAAGTTTGAGATTACCAAATATATAATAGACACCCATCATCAGGGAGTTTAATAAACTTTGAAGACCCCCTTATTCAATTATCTTTTTTTTAATTAAATTATTAGAAAAAAATATACATGAATTTCAAAGCTGTAAAAAAAAAGTTTGCAAAATTTCTCAGTACAGGGCAAAAAACTCAAATTCATTTTCTCGACTCCCAGCCTGATAAAATGTCATAATGAAAAATGTAAAGATTAAACCTCAATTTTAAAATATAATTTTAAATTGAAAGCAAAAAATCTCTATACACTCTTGTAAGACTTTCTTAAAACATATTGAAATTCTAAGAGCAGTTTTTAACTTTGATATTAAAATATTCAATATTTTCTGATACTCAGTTTCATATCTAAGAAACTAGGTGAACTACTGAAAACATTAGTGTCCTATATAAATTTGCTTGGTATATTTTACTTATATATCAAGTTTGAAGTAATTCTATCAAATTTAAATCTACTGAATCTCAATTTTAAAATGTCATAACTAATAAATTGAAAGTACAAAATATTTTTATACTTCCCTCTTGAGTGTCTTACTTAAAATACTTTAATGTTTTAAAAACAATTTTTTTACTTTGATATCAAAATATTCAATATCCCCCCTCTTTTCCATATCTAAGAAATTAGATAACCTACCAAAAACATTAGTGTCCCATATGGATTTGCCTGAAATTTATTTCTTACATAACAACCTTGATTTTAAAATTTCATTCTAACTTAAGTGATTCAAAAGTTTACAAACAAACATACGAACAAACAAACAGATTTTCCAATTTAAATAAAACTATTTAAAAACATAACAAATATAATATTTTAAAAAATTAAAAAGTAAATTATTTGTGTCAATTGACAGGCCATGACAGGTTTTTTTTAGAATTTTGACCAATCAGAGAATTTAAATCTATGTAGCAGAGGTGGCCAAACTTTTAGGTGCTGGGAATGACTTTTTTGGTGAAAGTGTATCTGAGAGCACCTATGTTTTTTCTGGACTTTAAATTGAAAACCAGTAAAAATTTGTGCTATTTAGTGACCATTTTTGGTCACATTTTTCCTATTTTACACATTTTATCATAAGTTTGTAGTTTTATCAATATTTAAATTTTAATTCCAAAAAAATCCACTATTGGTAGTATTTTTTTGCAAAAAATCAATTTCTGATTGTGGTCTATTGTATATAGTCCCTTCCTTTTCCTATAGAAAGTGCCACAAAGCATTGGCTATCAACTTTGCTATTGTTCTTCAGGTGTTTCTAACTATCAAAGTCAAAAATCAACCCAAAATGTTTTATGGTTTCATAATAGATTTTGAACATAAATATATTTCTCATAATTTTTTACATTAATAATTAAATTTTTATATTAATTTATCTACATATAAAGTTTGATTTGAAAATTTTTAAATTTTACAAGAAGAATAATCAAGGAAAAATAAATACCAGTGGACCACTACTAAAAAGAAGTGAATAATATTAACCACTATTGCTTTCATAATAAATTTTGAACATAAATAAATATATTTATCATAATTTTTTACATTCATAATTAAATTTTTACATTAATTTACTTAAATATAAACTTTGATTTGAAAATTTTTAAATTTTACAAAAAAAAATAATCAAGGGAAAGTGAATAGCACTTGACCGCTATTCAAGTAAATGAATAACGACTGCTATTTGCATATCAATGACATTTGGTGATAGCTAAAATGCAACTATTTTTCATAAATAATTATGGATTTTATGATTACTTTTTATACCATATTGACTAATAATGTGGCTAGGTTTAGATTTTTATTTAAAATATTTAATTTTGGACAAAGGAAAGACAATAGAAGTGAATAATCAGCTATCATAATTTTTAAGACACAAGAAATCACTGGCATTTTCACATAATGATTGTTTGAAATGTAATTCCTTGGTTTTATTGCAGTCTATTTTTCTTTTTCTTTTTTTCAGTTATTACCATTATTTTAAATTTTTCGTTACATTTAACCAATTTGAATGTAAAATAATCTAATTTTTAAAAGTTAAATTAAACAATTCTGATATATTGTACATTAATATATTTTAGAAAGGAAACTGGCTAGATCAGTATTTAATGAATCAAACGGCCAATAAGAAACTTCATCGAACAAAAGGTTAAATTTCCTGAGCTCCTTCTAGTATTATAATTTGTCCATATTGCTTTATAAGATATTTATTAAATTACAATTTTAAATTACCTATAAATAATTATTTTCCAAAGCTGATCCTGAATTTTTAAAAAAATTCAAAAAAAAAAAAAAAAGAAAATTATTGTTTTAGAATTATAATAAACTAAATTAAATGCAAATTTTACAAAAAAAAAAAGAAATTATGCAATCGACTTTCAGAGACCTTGCAATCGACATCTTATATATATATATAGCATGTGATTGGTAAAGTCTACACACATGTATAATACATAATTTTCTTCACCAGAGTCTTTCTTATTATGATTTTTTCTCTTGGATGAAAGTTTTTATAAATGTTTCAGTAAAAGGAATTTTTCATTTCTTTTTTCTTCATTTTTTAAACATTATGGAAAACAATCAATGGTAATTTATTACTTCCAAAAAAATAGTTATAAGTCTGGACACATATATATGTATGTAGGAGGGCTTAGAAACTAAAATAAATGTAACTTTTAAAAAAATATTAATAGTAATACTTTTTATTAGCTGTAATTTACATCATCTTTCGTATTTTTTATATAAATAATTTATAATGCTGTAAAACATTGGTTTGTTTCAGTGTTGGTGAATAAAAAGCCTGTTTGTACTCTTTGGCTTTAGAACAGAACTGTAAATATGAAAAGTTGTACATAAATTATACTTTTTTATATTTTTTTGATATAAATAATTTATAATGCTGTATAATAATGTTTTGTTTTATGCTCAAAAATAAGTTTATTTTATGTTCTAATACATATATGCGTGTTTTCTACCTTTTCTATAAGCAATTTTATCTATGCATTTTTTCCAATGTAGTTATTAAAAATATTTTTTTTTTTTAAGTAATGATTATAATGAAAAATCAAGTATATTTCATTGTCCTACCTTTTGCTGCAAGTAGTGTCTCATAGGTCTGTGAGTGTGTATCTGAATCATATATCTTTGTCATCTACATATAAGCAATTATATTTCATTTTTTGCAATGTACAGATATTTTTTCTACTTTTTTATACAAATATTATAATTTTTTGCATGTTAGGCTTATAATCATATTTATTATAACATTGATGTTCCCTAAGGTAGAGTCATCTACACTGTAAGCTATTAGGAATTTCCACAAAGGCAAATAAAATATAAGACAGATAGTAAGAAACACCATATTTTCACTATTTTTATTAATTTTTTTTTTAAATATATATATATTCTTGTTTATTTATCATAAGTAGAAATATAATACACATTCACTCTGAAAAACTTTAGTTTTTCATCCTGTCATTGTTTCTCTTTGCTTTTTTATATGTATTATATATTAATATTTTTGCAATTATTTTAAAATTAATTTCATTTTATAAATTACAGTTTACTAATGTTTTCTGTGTATAATATCTGATATACTATGCATAATATCTGGTTTAACTAATATATAATATTTATTATTAAATTTTCTTTTTTTGTTCTATTAGAAAGGAATATATCTCCAGAAAATACCTACATGGGAGAATAAAAACTGAGTCACCTAGTAAAAATGGAAAGCATCAGAAAATACATATCTGAAGATTTAATAATGAAGAATTATCTCAGGTAAATCATGTAATATACAAAATTTTTCAGAATTTTATGAAGAATGTAATGAAACTACTATTGACTTTAATATTTAACTTTTAAAATTTAGAAATTGTGAACCTATGTAAAAATAAGCATTTTAAAAAGTATTAAAAGTATTTTTTTTTTGTCTAAATTTCTTTAAGATAATGACTATTTTTTCAGTTTATTACATATCTTCATATTTATTCTTACTAAAAGTATATGTAATTTTATATTCAATCTATTCAAACTAAAGATATTAATCAAATAATACATATTCTGTTTTTTTTTTTTTTTACAATTCAATATATCATCTGAAAAACAAAATACTTAAAGAATTCTATCCCAGATAAAGATTTTTCCAGCATAAAACAAAAGGCTATTCAAATGTTAAATGATGAGAAGATTACTATAGGATGTCTTAATTCATTTGTTTAATAATATAACATCATTATTTTATGTAATCTGAATCATGTCAGTTTAATGAGATTCTCAATTTTTTGAACAAATTCATCAATACTTGGATAAATATTGATTAATGACAAACTTGAAATTAAGTTTAAAAGATATTTTGTTTAGTTTTTTTATGAAAGCATTAGAAAACTCACTTTTATCTAGAAATAGAAATCAAAATGGAAGATTTTTTTAGAGTTTTATACATTTGATTATATTTTAATTCAAAGCTTTAGAAAAAACAGCTTTCCATTAACACTTTTATGTAAAATCTGAAGACAGTTTAAATAATAACTCATTTTTTGAAGTACTTCAATGTAATTTTTTAAAAATAAATCTATATCCATATACAGTATAACATATTTTTAAATTACTGTACTCAAAAATATATTTATCAAATTCTTAATAAGCATAAACTGTTAAAGAAAGTAATAAATTGTATAAATACAGTACTTAGGAGTTAGAATAATAACAAAACATACAACCATGCATCAAAATCATGTTATTATATGAATTTAAAAAAATCAAAGAAAAACTTCAAAAAAATAAGATGTATTTTTATAAAATACATGAATATCACAGAAAAGAAATTATAAAGAAAGACTTTTATTTAAGAAATAATAAATTACAATAGGTAATAAGCAGAGAAAATCATTAATATGATATGACCATTTGTAAAAAAAAAAATTGATATAGGTGGGGGGGGGGGATTTAATAGAGAGGGGGAAATCCAAATGAATAAGCAGAATAAAAAAAGAAATAAATTTTGAAAAGCATAAAAAAAAGTTAATAAAATAATAGAAAAAGACCAAAATTAATCATAAACAAGATTGAAAAATAGTATAAATTAAGTAATTGAGAATGTTAAAAGATGCTGTCGTAGCTACGACAGTGATAATAATAATTGCTATAATTTGTTTTTCATTTCTTGGTCACTTTCTCCCTCAATTATAGTCATAAAATCCAGTTAATATTAACCCTGCTTTTAAGTATAGACATGTTTATTATATTTAATCCTTCATATGAATTTAATTGTTCCCCTGTTTTATGATACAATTTTAGAGTCTATGCAGTAATGTAGAGCTCAGCACCTCGTGCAATGAATATAGCATTGCAGATACAATATGTATATGACTCTTTTGCAGCTATTTACATTTAGACTTGGGAACATCCCATAATAATTGTTTTACTTATAGTTTACTTCACTTACGAGCTGATCAAAATAAATTAACTTAGAGATTGAAGCCTATTATATTAAGTGAACGTCTAGAATGTCTTTATTGTGATCAAACATTAAGAATAAAACTATATATCCAGTGATAGCTTACTATCAACTCTTTATAAAAATTATTTCAGCGTTTCTGGACTCAGTTATAAAGCCATAATTCCGACATTACAAAACTGAAAGAAATTAATGCTTTTATTTTGAAACTCATTAAAACATCAATGATATTTATTGGCAAGACTAACTTATAATAAAAATAATGCAGTATTTAGTGACTAATTGTGCTGTGAAACATTTAAAGTTGCTGACGTCCCTTTAATTAAAAATCATACGCATTTACTTACACAGAGTTATACAGTATAAAGTAAATATACATTTATTTTAAAACTTGATAAAGTATTTAAAAATAATAATTAACTTTGATTACTGTAAGTTGTCAAGTTTTCATTTTATTTTTCTGCAAACCTCTTGAATCGGTTTTTCACACAAAGAAATCTTTAATTTTGAAGATGAAATGAAGAAAAAAAATTTTACGCACGGTCTACAGCTAATTACAGATCATGAACCCGACTCAAGGTCTCCCATTCGAAATCGAAATCAAAAAGAAAGAAAGTAAAAAAAGAAACAGATGATTTGAGATATTTAAGCTTGTTAACCTTTTCATTTAGAAAATCAATAACACTTTATGGATTACGGAACTGAACCATAAAACTATTTTTTATGACTTCATAAATTTTTAATGAATTTCGGAGCAAATTATTTTCACTTGCAAAGCAATAAATAAAAGCACATACTCAAATATAAAGAATATAAACGCAAACACATCTTTTTATTTATACTAAAACCCATATATTTATGTTTTTTTATTTTATTCAGGGAATATATTCTAAGATAATTAATGTAGTAGTTCCCTCTTTACTCATACTACATGAGTATTAAACATTAGAAACCAGTAACCAACTAAGCATATCAATATAGATAGTAATCAATATTTCTCACTGTTGTCAAGGCAAACTCTTACCTTTTAATAACAAGAGTGGAAATCCACTCTTACTAATGGTCCAATGAATATATGTGGATACTTAAAGATTGCAACTTGACCACAGAGATTGAAATATTGATACAATGAAGTTTAAATAAATCTATTTTAAACATGAAATAAACATGTCCATATAATGCAGACTAATAAAATAGTCAATTATAATATTACAAACTGCAATATTAAAGATATTCCTTGCGTACTCAATCATTATACGAATCATATAGCTTGTTCCTTAATAGTATGCCGATATTAATTAATACGATTTATTAAAAAAAAAAAAAAGTATTTTTTTTTCGGATGCCTCATAATTTTCATAATTATTGGGCACAATAGTTCTTATTTCAATTACATGAGCTGTGCTTTTTTTTTGCTTTGGGAATCATTATATATGGACTAACAAATGCACAAATAACAATTGAGCTAATTATTCACAATCATGCATATTTGATTTATTTGATACTTTGTAATATTGTCTTTTAATTTCTTTTGCAGAAAACTTTTTCGTAAGTATTTAGCACTGCCTAATTATAATTCTCCACTGAATTCTATTTTCATTTTCCCATTGAAAACAGTCACTATGGCACTTTATTAAATTGTCTTTGAAATCATCTTTATAACATAAATGTGATCTGTATCTCTCATGAAAATTATGCTTAAATTTTTCATTAAATAATTATTAAATAGACTGTTATTATTCATTTGCTTCATGTAATCAATCCATTAGAGATGTATCCTTGCAATTATAAATTCAAAATATTATTACATCAAGAAAACTGGAAGATGGTAGATTGTATAGTTTGGTTTTTGGATTTTGTCATCACATTTTTACAAGCTTACAAAACATTATTAAATGAAAAATTTCCAGTGTCTTTATTTTCATATTGCTAAGAAATTTGTTTCACTTCTATACAAAAATTGGCAAAATAACAGACCTATGTAAAGCTAATTTAATTGAGATAGTTAAATCATCATAATGAAATACTCTTTCTTTTAACTTGTTAAAAGCATAAATATTCATGAACTTTTATTGAAATTATTTATGTCTAGATATTCTTTCTTTGCTTTTAATTAACTATCTCTCAAATAAACTCCTTTTCTTAATCACATGTAGTTCATTTCTAGAAGCCATATAAGTTTTTCTCAATGTGCTTAAAATTCTGGTCTTTTCTTTAGAAATGTAAAGCCTGATAACATTCTGTCCTCAGTTGTCTAAGATTTCACTTAAAAATACATAATGATAGTAGAAATAAAATGTTATCTAATAATCATAGTAGAGAATAAAATAAGAATAGAAACACATTAAAATCCTCATAACCTAATTGTTGTTAAACCTATTGTAAATAGACTGAACAGGCACTAACCTGTATTCAGTGCGCTTTAAAATTTTGCAATAATCAAGCATATGTTGCCGATAGAGGGATCTTCCAAACCACGACACAAAATAGCGACTTTTATAAAGATAAAAGTGGCCATCTTATCTTTAACCTAAATGTCCATTTATATAGGTGAATCTGAATCATCTTGATTTGAAAGTGTGGAATAGTTGTTTAAAGATAAGATGGCCACTCTTTATAAAAGTCACTATCTTGTGTCATGGTTTGGAAGATCCCACTATCGGCAAAATATGCTTGATTATTACAAATTTTAAAGCGCATTGAATACAGGTTAGTGCCTATTCAGACTATTTACATAAGCTCTCTGTGCACTCTATAAATTAATTACTATTCTTAAACCTATTGTATAATACTCTTTTTTCATTAATATTATTTTGAATGGCTCATGAAAATCTTTGCCTTGCAATGGACTGTTTAAATGCCATTTGCAATAAGAAAAAAAGATCGAATTATTACTAATAAGAGAGATGACATCATAAAATGAGTAGAAGACTTCTATTATGAATTATATAGTAATAAAGAACAAGTACTTTCTATATTTATTATATCTTCAGAATTGCCAGAATTTTAAATGAAGAAGTGAGACATACAATTAAGTGTATGAAGAAAGGAAAGGCTCCAGGAAATGATGGAATTATAATTGATATATTAAAAGAAGCAGGTGAAGAAATAGAATTTTTTTAGCAAAGTTATATACCTAATGTCTAAATGATAAAGATGTACATAATTCTCCACTGAATTCTATTTTTATTTTCCCATTGAAAACAGTCACTATGGCACCTTATTAAATTGTCTTTGAGATGATAATAGAAATAAAATGTAATCTAATAGTCATAGTAGAGAATAAAATAAGAATAGAAAAACAATAAAATCCTCACATTCTCATTGTTGTTAAACCTATTGTGTAATGCTATTTTTTTCATTGATATTTTTTTGAATGACTGATGAATATCTTTTCTTTGCAATGGGCTGGTTAAATGCTGTTTACATTTCACTACTGATATACCATATGAACATAAAATTAGGTCTATAAAATATTAAACCTTTAAATTAGATTAAAGATCCTAAAAGAAGCCAAATATATAAACAAATTATATTAAACATAACATTGATAATTATGTAAATATTTATAAAACTTTGATAAATTTAATCAATAACTGTCAATTAAAAATGAATAGAAAATTACAATAAGCTAGTATATATAAAGTTGCATATCTTTTTTTTGTATTCTGTATATTATGTTATATAGTTAATTTGTTTAAATCTTTATTAAATCTCTAACAGTCTGGATAGTTGTATCATAATTTTATTTTATTCATGTTTTGTTTTATTCATAGTTATTATTTTACTTCTATTATAAAACAGTAGATGGTGCACTGTATGTAATAATAGGTTAATAATAGGTTAATAATAATAATAATATATATATATATAATATATATATATAGAAGTAAACAGAATATTGGGTGGGAGTTAATTTATGATAATAACAAGGAAAGTAGTTTACTGTTTAAGGCTCGAATAGGATCTTTAGCAACAAGGGAATATACACATAAATGGAAAAATGTGGGTGACTTAGTCTGCAAGTTGTGTAAGGAAGACATAGAAAATATTAGGCATCTGTTAACTGAATGAAATGCTTGCACGCAGAAAGGATACAAATAATGAAGTTGTGGAAGAATAAATATAAACAAAGTGATTATACAGAATGTGAGTTCTTAATTTTTATGCTGAGTTTGGAAAAAGTTAGGGGGGATTTAGATAGGAGTTGACAAAGATTTTGTTGTGAAAATGGGATGGAGCAGGATAGAGAAAAATATGGGAAAAACATAGGGTGGAGAATGGAAAAGGAAGGTAAAGTGACTAACAGATTTCTCTGGGCATGATAGCTGAGAGATTCTTGATTCCAAAAAAGGAGAAATCACAGTGCATCTCATCTCATCATCACCATTTAATGGTTAAAATAGATGTTCAACATTTGATAAGGATATAAAATCATTTTCTGAAAAAACCTTTTAATATATAATTATTAATATATATTTTTATAATAGCTATTATATATGATATTTTTATTATTTTTTATAATTTATACGAAAAAAACAACATAAAACAGCCTTTTTTAATTTCCACTTTTGATAATGCTGTATAAATGATAGAATGAGTAGAATATGTGAAGATGGTTAAAATATAATTTTTTAGGTTTTTGGAATTTCTTTTATAAAAATAAATTAATTGAAAGGAATGGAATAAATTTAAACGTTTAAAAGATAAACTTTTAACTTTATTAAGATTTTTTAGTGGGAAAAAATAGTAAGAAAGTAGGTGAGAAGGAGAATTAGTGGTTTTAGCGATGAACTTTCTATTAAAAAATATGAAGAAGTATTTGTATTGGAAAAAGGGGAATAAAATAGGATAAAGTCATATATTTTAAAAATAGGGAAATAAAACAATGAATAAAAATATTGAAATTAGGTTTTTTAATATGCAAGAGGGGGAAAAAAGATAAGTGAGAAGAATTTGAAAATATAATAAATGAATTAGATTTAATATCTATTATAACAACTCATTCAAGAAAAAAGTTTTGAAGAATAATATACAGGAAAGCTTAAACAGAATTGATGATAAGAAAAAAAGGAAAGATTGGTTTTATTACAAAAAATATATATAACAACCTTTAAAAAAAACATAAATATTAAGTTTCCTCTATATAAAAACAGTATTCCATTTAAGGATGTGTATATGGCCACAAAAAAAAAAAAAGACAACGTTATTTGAAATTAAAATATTTATAAATATGTGATAAAATATATTAACCATTTTAGGAAATAACGTAAAAGTAAAATAATAATAGATTTTAATAAACATATAGCAAAAAACAGATAGTATAAAAAAATGAAAATGATAAAAAAAATATATTAAAAAAATGGTACTTATTACTTATCCAGGCTTGGCCGCTTGATGGCATTGTTGCCAGGCAAAAGCAATACAATGCAACATTACTGGGCCATGATTTTTAACAATTTTCATTTTCTTTTTTTAAAAAAATACGGCATCTTTTTTTAAAAAAATACGACACCTTTTTTTTGGGGGGGGGGGCTATATGGTGATTTTTTTTGTTTTGCTTTATTTGTATGCTGCTGATATAATAAAACTTTTAGTTTTAAAACCAATTTTTATTACCTTTTTTAAAAAAGAAAACAAACCAAAAATAACTTTTTTGTCTCTAACTTTTGTCTCAGTGAAAACAAAGTATCCCCCGCCCCCAAATTAAAAGTAGATCGAAAGTTTTGACTTTTTCAATTTTCGTTTTTTTTTTTTAAATATGGTGACTTTTTTTTTGGCTTTATTTGTATACTGCTGATATAGTAAAACTTTTAGTTTTAAAACCAATTTTTCTTATCTTTTTTTAAAAATAAAAACAAACCAAAAATAACTTTTGTCTCAGTGACGACAAAGTATTTCTCAACCCATCCCCTAAAAAAAAAATTCAAATAAGATCAACTTTCATCTTCTTTTTTTTTAAAAAAAAAAATATGGCAGTACCTTTTCTCTTTTTTTTTGGCTATGCGGCAAGTTGTTTTGGTTTTTTTTTGGCTTGATTTGTATTACGCGATGTCTATTTTGCCATTTTTAACAAACAACTTTTACTATTAATTACATTTTTGGATCCTTTCAACTCACCACCACCCCCCAAAAAAATTACAATAAGATCAAAACTTCATTTTAA
This sequence comes from Epiperipatus broadwayi, assembly GCA_028023455.1. Lineage (NCBI taxonomy): Eukaryota > Metazoa > Onychophora > Udeonychophora > Euonychophora > Peripatidae > Epiperipatus > Epiperipatus broadwayi. Next base: position 491,886 of record JAQFVV010000406.1, on the reverse strand, counting down.
AATATGGTGTTTTTTTTTGTTTGGCTATACAGTAATTTGTATTATGCGGTCTATCCTTTTTCAAATTAAAACTTTGACTATTAATTACTTTTTTTTCGATCCTTTTATTACTATTTTCTACTACATTTTTAATAGTTTATTTTTAGGAATGGAATGCAGGAGCCTGACTTACATCAGTAACTGGTGCTTGCCACACTACAGTCATTTGATTTGTCTCATCTATTTTCTCGCAAAAGCATGAGTTTTTGCATGAACTCAGTCGAATCCTGTTCGGCCCTACCCTTTGCCAATATTTTGCACATTCCAAGTTGTGTAGGGAAGGGTGAGAATGGTGTGACAATTCTTAGTGAGTCAGACTGCATGATTTAAGTTGAAATGATATTACTCTGCTATGGAGATATCAAAAGTTGTGGCCACTAGAAATCAGACATTGTCAGACAATATGGGAGCCAACTGTGAAATGTGTGAATTCGCATAAAGTGTCGCAAAGCACAAAACGAGCTGTAATATTTCTGTGCAATGTCATCAAGCAGTCTGAAATGGCTAAGATAAACAGAACTGTTTTCTTAGTCATAAGTCAGGCCACATAAACAGCATTTGTAGGGGTTTTTGCTTGGCAACAATGCCAGCAAGTAGCCAAGCCCGGCTAAGTAATAAGTACCAAAAAAACAATTCAAACTTATGATGTAGAATGCAAACCACCACAAAATGGTGCTAATATTTTATTAATTGAAATCAAAATAAACAAATTAAAAGATAGATATAAATAAAATTAAAAATAATAGGGAATTATAAATAATAAAACTAAATTTAAAAGTATTATAAAAAATTTTAAAAGGTAGTAGTAATTAGCAGCATATTGGATTATGAAGAAAGGTAAAAATCATTGATATTATTGGGGGTGGAAGATTAATAGGATTTTACAAAAATATAATGTAGTCTGAAGGAAAGAAATATGACAAAGCTTATAAGAAAAAAGTGGAAAATATATCTAGAAAAAAAAAAACACAACAAAGCTAGAATTGAATGAAAATAAAATAAGATTAAATAAAAATGCAAAGATAAAAATATATCAGAAGATAATAAATCGAAAGTTTCTTAAGTACATCAAATATAAAAGCCAAGCTAGAGATTTACATGAAGTGGCAAGTGATTTGATTTATAATTAGAGTCATAAAAATGAAGACAATATTTCATTTGTATGGTTTATGCAAAAAATGTTAAACATTTATTATTAAAACTAGCAGTTTTAGGATAGAGAAAACATGATGTAATTGTGGGAAATATATAATGAGGAGGAAGGGAAATCATTTGATAAATGAGGATTATAGGATATTTATTAGGATGAATAAGATAACTAAAATATTAAAAACAAAATAGTAAAGTAATTGAAGAGAATTCTTAAAAAATGGAATAAAAATAAATGAATTCAGATAAAAATAGTTATGTTACAAACATCATATTAGTATTTTATATATTAAGTGCTGCAGATATGTAAAATTAACTAGATAATATGATAACACAATTAATTTATAATATTTAATTATTAGTGATATTTACTTATCAACCCCACAATAGAATTTGTTTTAGCATAACAATATTTAAAGTTGCATATTAAACTTTAATAAGAACATTTACAGCATTAAAATGCAAATACTGCTATACTTGTATAAAATTTAATAAATAAAGACATATAACTATTTTTTCACATATATAATAAACAATTAACTGACAAAACAACAAAAAAAAATTCTGTTATATTGATTATAAAAATAAAAAAGACCAGATTAGGGTCTATGCTTAGTACATTTTACATGTACTTTAATCATATTCTGAGTAGTGACTCAGACAAATGCTGAACTCATGTACAAGATAGAAAAATAATTTTCAGATATGGCATGAATAATCATAGACAATTCTCAAACTCAACAAAGCTAACTTTTGTTTCCAATAGAAGCATAAATAACTAGAAATATTGCAGATTGATTGTTTCTTTTTTAACATTATTGACTTTAGTTAATTAAGTTTCTATAAGCTCATATTATCATAAGTTTTTCATGACATCAGCTATCCCTCTGCACTAATAGTGGTAAATGGGATTACCTAAACTGCATTTACAATCTTTAGTTATAGGCATAAGTATGCAAATTCATTAACATTGAAAAATAATGATGATAAGTTTAACATTTGCCTGAAGGTTTGTGGTTATGGTATATTAGATGTGACAATATGTTGGACTATTCCCATCATCCATCAGTAAATGTTGAATGTACAGAAAACTTTAAACTTTGTTTAAACTTTTCAAATACAAAACAATTTGTTAGTAATAACACATAAATAGACAACACAAGTTAGTAATGATACAATGCTTCAAATAGTATTATTCTCCACTCTTCTTCAGGTGATTCTGGCCTGACCAGTGATAGTATTTGCATAGGAGTCAAATTAGTACCTTTAGATTCTCAAATATCAAATTTAAGGCAAACACTCTAACCAACTGAGCTATTCTGTCAAAGGCAACAGATAGTAGAAATTTTGTACATTTATATATGAGGGTTGTTTCAAATCCTCCTGAGTCCTTCAATTTTTTTTTTTATAATTAGACATTTTTTTAATTGTTTTCTAAGAGAAAAGTTACTTAGAGACATCTGTACATTGTGGATTATCACACTGGGTTGACTTATAGGATTATTTGCCATTATCATATGAACAGTTTCTTTGAATTTTCTTCTTGGCATCTTTTTCTCTCTATTCAATATTTTTGTATTTTTTCAATTAAACATATGGTCATTAGTGCATATATGGTCTGCTACTGTAGAGACATCTGTTTTTTTTTCTTTTAACCATTAGTTTGTGTTCTTTCAATTGCTGTTCAACAAGGCAAGAAGTCTCACCATTATATTTCATTCCACATTCAAATTCAACTCCTACACAAATACTGTCACTGGTCAGGCAAGCAACACCTGAAGAAGAGTGGAGAATAATATTACCCAAAACAACATTGAGTAACTATTAACTTGTGTTGTCTATTTGTGTGTTATTACTAACAAGTTGTTTATATATAAAAAGTTTAAATAAAGTTTAAAATTTTCTATACACTCAACATTTATTAATAGATGAAGGAAATAGTCCAACATATTATCATATATAAGTTGACCCTGCATGAGAAAATATAATCAATCAAGTTTTTTGGAATTGAATTTAGAATAAAAATTTATTCAGCAAACAACTGTATGCTTAACAACTGCACATAGGAATTAATCTCTTCTCCCCGAAAGATCTTTGGAAACATGGTGTAAAAGTATTTCATTTTACAAAATTTGTGGACAGATTGCTCATTTAAATATTAAAATTAATAATGCCATTAATAAAAAAAGATTCTAATGGTAATAGAGGTAAGTATATTGAATGTACAAAATTTCTTGATGTGGATTCTTCAAGACCAAAATATAGGACAATACATGCCAAAATTGTATACTAATAAAACTGCTCTTATTGAAATCCAATTTTTAAGAAAGAAATCTTAAATTAATAGGTGGATTAAATATGAGGTATTATAAGATATATTTTATTTTTCGAATTCATAAATCTTTAAAAAAAAAATGTAATAAATAAATAAATTGCTTTATAAATGGTATCTGTATTTGTTTTGTTAGTGCTTACCTCCAATGATGGATGTGAAAACCTGAGACAGAACATTCTTATTCCTTGTTGGATAGTGTAACTGCATTAATACCAATAAAGTTTAATTTTTTCTCCTTGAGATTAAACAGTAAATATGGTCCAAATTTATTAGAAATAATGGTTGTGGTTCTGTGAACTCATATCATCAGTTCTTTTTATAATCATAATACACAGACTTACTATCATGATTTTTTTTGCTCAATTAAAAAAAATCCCATTGAAAAAAGCTTAGATGCACCCTCATTTAAAACAATGGTATATTATGGATTACTTTATAGATAAGAATTAGAATATCCAAAAAATCAATATTACATAAACACTTTGAGATACAGACTATTTACAGATCATTTATTATATTACAAGTTTAAAATATAATGGTATTTTATTTAATACTAAAATTTTCAATCCATATTTTTAATACAATCATGTTGCTGAGACACAGAATTCTCTTTTAAACTATCTCATGAATAGAATATCTGTTCTTGGGTTCACTAAAAAACAAAAACTTGACCATTTTCCTATCAGTGATTGTACAATATTAGTAACTGTTAAAAAGTAAACTTGAATATTTTCAGCTTGTTTTGAATAAAAAATATTTGTAGCCTCATAAATATTAGAGATCAATATACGACAAAAAAAAATTAGGATTGAGTTAGTAGTGAAGTAGTATTTGCTGATTGGAACATTTAGGTTGGGGGGGGTCAATTAACAAAGCGACATATGGACGTAAAATGTTATAATAATCTTATTAAATATATATATATATTCATATAAATAATAATAATTTAATTGAGACCAATGTTTAAATAATGAGATAGAATAATCCAAAATACGCACACATACTAAGACAAAAGATGACATTGAACTTTTTAATCAATGATAAAGGTACATATTATTACAATTGCTGTAAAAAAAAAAATTCTTAAAAATAAAAACAGCCTTGAATATCTTTTTTTTTAAAAAATCACTTTTTTTTTTGTTCCATTTGAGTAAACGCCTATCCAAATATTGTAGCATAAAATTAGTATTCAATTAAAAAATTAAATCTACACATCGTCAATGATGGCAAAATTGTAAAAATAGAAAGCTATAAATTGAAGAGATAATACAATAAAACTTAACAAAAGTAACATAAGCTGGATGATGACTGGAAGTAAGGTAAGAAATAATTATAAAAATACCATTTATATATTTACTGTATCTAACTGTAAATCGATGATCTGTATGTACTATGTATTTATATATACTAACACAAGTTTTTTTTATAAAGTTTAATATGCCATTCTTTTTACTTACTGGAGGAGAAAGGGAGAGCTAATATATAATTAACCATGTCACATTATCAATTTTATTATCAATTATTCAGGAGGAAGTTAATCTTCTAACATGCACTGTTTGTTTTTTACTGTCAGTCCAGCCAGTAAAAGTTTTAAAAATGCAAGTAAATCACTTGTGTTTAGAGCATATTCATATAGTTTTATTATTATATGTTTGCAATGGCATTGGATTTGTAACTTTCAGATTAATATTATTATTTCTCTTAATAAATTTACATACATAAGGTAAAGCTAAAACAGCCTTTAAATTTGCCACTATAAATCAGAGGCCTATCCAGAAGTCCCTCATAAAATAACAGCAAAGAAACCAAAACTCATGCATAGTTGAACAACTTTGCACTTTTTTAATTCTCTACTTAAAAATAACTAGCCATTTATTGATTAATATGATATATAATATCAAATGGTTTAATTTCATATAATGATAATGCTAAAATAATAAATACTATTTAATTAATGACTAACTTCCGATAGCTATTTAGGTTGGCTATAAACTAAAATCTAATTTTTTTAAAAATTTTAGTTGGATCATATTCAAATTGCAGATCATAAGATAGACAATCAAACATGTTAATCATTATAACACTCCATAACATTTCTTGATAATAAGTGTTCTTTGCAATAATTTATTTTATTTAGTATGTTAATAAACTATGTGTATATATGTGTGTGTGTTGAATTAAATATTTTCATGGAATGTTATTATAATTAAAAAATGAAACTAAAGAGATTATATCCATAAAAACAGAGATAGATAACTTTTGCCTTTTGATGTTGCCATGAAACTATTAATTACTACTAATTAACAATCATCCTGAGGCTAAACAAGATTTCTCCATTAACCTATGATAGTTCTTTTGTTGGAGGTTTTATTAAAGTGTACTGCTTTATTTTTATTTAGTAAATTATAATTCACTATACTAATCTCAAAAATTATCTTTTTATTTTAATTCTACTTATATCTTATTTGTACTTCAATTTTATACAATTTTAAAAAATTATGTGTTGTTTCCTCTCTTTTCTAATATCAGCATTTATTCTTCATATATCGTTATATTAGATAATGACCTTTATTTTTGTTTTTTACTCTTTTGGTATATATTTATCGCCATATTTTAGTGCTAAAGTAATTAATAATTCATGGATTTTTAAATATTTTATTCATACATATGACTGCTAATAAAAGAAGGCAATTAACTGATGGAAAAAAATCTCATATTTTTTTGCTTCTCTTTTGTTTATTATTTTAGATAAATACTTTTAATTTTTTTTAGTTATAATATTGGGAGATTATTTATCAGGCGTTTTCATCTCACCAAATATGTATTTGTTCAAAATGGTATTGTTTTTAACTCTTGATTATTGCAAACTTCAAAATATATTTTTCAATTCTTTGACGAAAAAATAAATTTCTAAAAATTTTGACTTAGGCACCTTATTAACTGCACACATTTGATGGATAAAGATTATAATTAGTCTTTATAATCATTGATTCTTTTCCCAATCTCTTATATTTATCAATGTATACATTAAAAAGAACACTTGATAAAATACTTTCTTGTACAAAACTTTTCTTTGATTTATATATAAAACTAAAAGTTGTTATTTCATCCATATTTTTAAATAACATGAATTATCACCTAACAATATGAAAATAAGAAAACCAGTACTTAACTGACTGTCAATTTGTATACATGTTTATAATAATGTGTTTGAATAGAGAAGAAAAATCTTATTCTGCATATTGATAACTAAACATAACTTTTATCTATTTATTTTCAAAAAGCTGCTGTGGCAAAAGAGATATATTCATTTACATTTTCCATAAATCAATATTATATTTCATTGTTGCCATGCAAATTATTATTAGTGACTTCAAAAAATAATATTTTTTTAATTATTCATAAAAACCTGATTCGATTTTTGACTAATAAAATATTTTTCAGGGTCTAATTAGTATTAGGTTCAATCTAGTTATTCATCCAATATTAATCAGTAAATGGGTAACTGACTATTCCTAGCTAATAACAAATCACCAAATATCCAGCTTAAACAATATATGACAAGAATAGCTCTCTAATCTAGTTGCATCTAGGATAATCTTGAGTAATTTATTATTACTAAATGCATATAAAATCCCTATCCTTACTACTTAAATCCCTAAGCACAAATCAGTTTTTAGCTTTTGTCTTTATCTAAAAGACTTAATACTCAAAGTTATATGGAATGCAGGTAAGCATATCAAGCTAAATGCCAGTACTTTCCATTTTTCATTAACTGCAGGTACTTTATTCTCCTGATTAAGAATGTTAAAAATAACAAAATCTTAAACAATAAGACAAAAAGCAGCTTTCCATTTTAGTTCTATTTAGTATAAGGTTTTTGATAAATGTGTTTTACTAGTTTTTACTTATGGTTCTGACATATGGACACTTTACAGAAGACCAATATAAAGATTTCAGATAACTCAAATAAGTATGGAAAATGCATGTTAGAAATAACAAGAAGAAATTGAAAATAAAATACATGAATAAGAGAACAAACAAGTGTTTCTGACATCACTGAAAGAAGAGACTGAAGTGAAGTTGGGCTGGACATATTGCTAAAAGAGATGATAATAGATGGACACTTAAAATCTTAAACTGGAATCCAAGAGATTATAAAAGATCTGATCACATGCTAGAAGGATGATGAAATAGGGAAGTGCGGTGATGATGTGGAATATAGGTGAGAAATCAGAGAAGATAGATTGAACTTGGAGAGATATTCATCCTATAATGGATTGTTAATGATTGGAAATGTTGATGAGACTAATCAGTGATTCTCAGATGCATGTAAAGCTCCTATCCTTAATATTTTTATTCCTATCCTAAGAAGAGTTTCTGGCTTTGGCATTTATCAGTGAGACTTGTGACTCAGAGTGGAAAGAAATGAAGACATACTTCTAGCTATCATTGCTAACTATTTTACCATAAAAAGCAATCTGAGGATAGAAATGTAAATATTGAGGATAGGAATTTTATATACATCTAATAATCATTAGGCTGGATGACATTAGACAAGATAACAGTTCTAGTCTTATATTGTCTGAGCTAGGAGTTTGATGATTTGTTATTAATATTCCTAATCTAGGAAATAATGTACTCTATAGTAATAATGTGCTCTATAGAAAACAAAAAATTGAAAGTATTAAAATATATAATTTCTGATCTAGATTAAAATCTATATAATTGTTCAAACAAAATAACTTCAAAACTTTTGGCTAATTTAAATTTCAAATTTTTAGTTTGATAGATAAAATGAATTAAAGATGATTGCAAGAAGTATGTCTGCATTTTCTTCAATTTTAAGATCTTGGTCTGCCAGAAAATGATCGGAAAGTGAATATTTAAATACTAAGAGTAAGGATTTTATATGCATTTAATAATCATTGATTGCTGAATCAGAAAGCTACTCTTTTGTTTTTCTTAACTAGAGAATAAAAGGGATTTTAAAAAATCATTCAAAATTTTCACTACCCAGACTAGCAATTGTCAAACCTGTCCAATAGTAATTTCTCTCAATATTCCCCTATGAAACTCTGTTATGGCTTATTTAAAAGCTGTTTTATCTAATGCTGATTTTAATTAAGAATAATTTTAAGCCTAAAAAACTAGCATAAATAGTAACTTTGGATATACAATTTTCTTTCTATTTTTCAGATTCTTTTTACTGTCATATTTATAATTAGTATTCTATTAGTAACTGGAGATGAAGAGGAACCAATAGCAGAACCATCCTATGGGTATGGATATCCTTACCGAGGATTTTATTATAGACACCCATATCAACATTTTCACCATGGAATATATGGATACCCTTATAACAATTATGGTTACTGGTAATATTTAATTATGTATTACACAAGTAAGTGATATAATTTTTTTTCATGCAGTTATTGAAAAGGATATATATATATTGTAACGAGCATAGACGTTAACTGCATATATTTATAATATATAAAATTTAATATCTCCGGATCGATACAATATATATATATTAAATTTTACTATTATAAATAGTAAAATAATTTAGTTGAAACTAAATAAGATTGTTTAAGACATATCCAAAAAGTCTAGATCTAATTGACTCAATAACATGATTTAAATATTGAAACAGGCAAAACTCTCCATATAGTAGTGCCACTCAGTGCACTTGGTGATCATGTGATGTTTAGTGATTTAAATATTCTTTTTTTCAGAAAATTTGAATATAAGTACTCACTAAATTATTAAATGGGATGACATTGTTATTTCATATATATATATATTAAATGTTTTAACATTTGTTATATAATTTTAATTTAATGTATGTTCATAAAATTTTGCATTATATATTTTTTATTTTATATGTATATATATAAAATAATATTAACTTTTTAAGATGTCTTTATAAATCTATTCTTTAAAAATCTATTCTTTAAATTTTGTAACTTATTTAAATTATAATATCTTTAAAAGTGCTTTCACTGCAATGAATAACAACAATATTCTGCAATAACTATTGCAATCTTTTATATCTTCGTTACTTTTAGCAAATTTGAATAATAAATGTGTTCTTAAGATCAGATGGTGTTATCTCATCAATCCATATATTCTGTAGTTTTGAAGCTAATATATCACCAACACATTTTAAGATATATCTATGGATACAATCGGAATCTGAAGCTTTTGTTTTCAAGATTACAATCAGTAATATTAATCTCTTCATGATAAATAACTTTGTCTAAATCTACATTGAATCAATATGATGCATTTATCATTAAAAGAAGTCATCTGAATTCTTGTTTCATTATTTAAAACAGTCCAAAACACTTTCCTTGTAATCAAATAATCATCATTCCCACATAAAACAGATGTCAACTACTAATTTAATAGAATTATAATAGTAATTTCATTTTTATAAATATTTGTTTCAAAACACAGTTGTATTATTTTATCTATTTCTTTTTTTATTATTATAATATAGATAAAATTAATAGTTTGGTATCATTTTTTTCTATTTTAAATTGTATTTTATTATAATTACTATTAATATGTTTTAAAAAATTCTTTAGATTTTTTTTTCATTCCCATTAAAAATTAGAAAATAATCGACATGTCTCTAATATATATCAGACTTTGAGTTTTTTTGCACTATCAAAATATTTCTTTCTGAAATTTTTTCATATATTTGTGTCAAAACTCCACTTAAATATTATTCATATTTAATTTTGAAATCGTATTAAAAATTATTAAATTGAAAAAGTATAGCTATATAATTTTTAATATCTCTTCCAAATAATTAATTTTTATTTTAATGGATTTGCTTAAACATTTCAAGGATTAGCTAAGTAGGGGTTTATTTCATACGTTAATTTTTTTAACTGTAGCTGAGTGCACATTCAGTTGGTGAAGCAAGATTCATAGCACTCATGGATGGCTGTGTACATTGTAACATTTAAATATACAATGCTAATTTATTTAAAGTAATGATTCAAATATTTCATTTGATGGAGAGTTGTTTGCTATTTGCTTTTTTATTAACGCCTCTTTTACTTTATGTTTTCTATTGTCTCACTCCATGCAAATAATTTTAACATTTATTGGATCAAAAATGTGGCCAGATTTTTGTTCATGCTTTGAAAAAATGGATTTATATTATGAATTATTTTTAGCTTGCTTATGCAAATATTTGTGTTGGGAGATTCTGGTGGCTATATTTTCCCTAAACTCCCCATTACTATTTTAATACAATATATATTCTTACAATTAAATTGATTGCATTTTCTGCATCAATATTTATATACATCTTACAACATTCAGTTTTTCATTTATTTTTTTATTTTTATTAAAAATTAATACAATATAATAATTCATCAATTGCTAAACAGAGAATCATTAATATAAATAAAATAACTATTGCCAAGTGCTTTCTACTCCTATGAGTCTTTATCAAGGCAGTAAAAAAACTCCTATTTTCTCCTAAGTAATAAATTCAACATTTCATTGCATTGACCAGGTACAACTAATCGGAAAACTGGTTAATTTTGAATTCATAGCACAGGATGAATTTTGTATACAATATGATTCTTTAATCTTGTGTTTTTATCTTGTGTTTCATGCATTAATATTGCAAAAACCTTTGGACTACATATATGGTCTGTACTATTTTGGTGAATATAAAAAGCCAAATAAATTGTATCATCTTCCCTTGCTCTAACATATGTATATTTATGTTGTTGAAGGTGATATTTAATATTTGTCTTAGTTTCTCCAATATATATTGCACTACAATTTATCTGTGTGCATCTAATAGAATAAACAGAATTGCTTTTATCCTCTTTACTTATTACTCCCTTAGAATTATTTATTAATCTATTAAGATTAGTACAAATTATTAATAAAATTATCCTTATTGTAAATATTAAATAATAAAATATTTATTTATTTATGAGAATTTTTAAAAATAAAATAAAATTTATAAAGAAAAACATGGATTAGAGATTGGTATAGATTATTAATAACTTGATTACATATCTAGAATGATGTAAGTCAAAATTTCATTATCATTTATTTATGTATATGCATATATGATATTAAGATTCATTATTTCTATATTAAATATGCCAATCATAAAAACTAGTACTAAAAACCATATATTAAAACATAGAATTTTTATTTCATGAAAGAAGTGTTATTCTGTAAGCTTATAATACTATTATTTTGATTTTTCTGTTTTTAGAAAAATAATGCAAAAATAATAAATCCCAACTATGCAAATACAGACACAAAAATAATTTATGATCATATAATATCAAAAGAAAATATTTACAAAATACATCAATATATACTTTAAATATGGTTTCAGAAAGGAATTTCCTGTTAACAGAAAGGAGATTATATAACTTCTTCTTGAGACCTTAAAGGAGTCAAATAAGAAAAATTCCTAGTGTTCTCCCCATACGTTCTTGTCCTTGTAGCTATTATTACTATGTCATTCCTCATATAAAAAACAAACATGGACAGATTAATTATCAATATTCATAAATTGGAATGGTGAATTATTATCTTTTTATCTCTGGGTTTAAGATCAAGAAACTTCATGGGTTTTTTTCTCAATTTTACTGATAGTTCTAATGATTTTTTTAGATATTTACAATAATAATAGACAAAACTAAATTGTCTTTTATTCCCAGAATGCTGCAAAGTTATGAGCAAAGATAATGGGTAGTGTGATCAAAGGCAGAGATTGCTAAAAATTATATGACTGTGTATTCTGGATGTTATGTGATAATGATATTTTACTCAACTATCTATCATTGCAGATTAAGTTTGTGTGAAGACAAATTACATGAATCGGAACATTATTAGAATTTATGAAGTTAGAAGAAAAGATAAAACAATAATTTATTTTTAAAATGTACTTTATTATAAAGGACCAAGTATTGTAAATACAATTGGAGTAAGGATTTATTGTAAATAAAAAAAGTAAAAACCACATTTTAGATATTGTTGGTATATCAGAATAGCAAGAATTGGTTATTCAAATTAATTGATGATATTAAAATCAAATAATTCATGTGATGAAGACAAAAAAAATGTAATATTAAAATTAGAAAATGATTGAAAGATGATTGTGTTGTAGAGAAATGTGAATATGGTGTTAAAAATGAAAGAGGATATACCACTTGTTAAATTTACAGAAAAAAACTGCATATTATGAAGTTCTTAAGAAATATACTAAATGTAATGGACATGTAAAACACAAATGAAAGTGTAGAGAATTGGACTACATTTTTATTGAATAAAGTGTGACATATTTAACACAGAAACATATCATCAATTAGTGATATAAAAGATATATATTACTGCAAAACTAAATATATGAAAGCTAATAAAAACAACAGTATTAAACATTCATATTGCTAACCTTCAAAAATAAGCCAATAAATTTAAATTAAAACTAGCTAATAATTTTAAAATATTGTTAGGCTTTGAAGATGCTTCAAACTTAACTTAAATTAGTAAGATAATAACTTACTGCAACAAAGGTAAAACAAAAAAAAGCACCTATTCACTGGTAAAATATTAAATGAGACAAGACAATACATAAAAAAGAGAAATATAAAAATATTTCTATCTGGAGTTCTGTAAAATGGTATGAAAAAGAATTAATAATAATATAAAAACATATTATGAATTGGCATAAAAACTATTGAAAGAATAAGATTCTCAAAAGTATAAAGCAATATCTTAGTATGGAAAAAAATTTTTATTTCAGTTATAAGAAGAAATGGACTCATTGCAAAAAAAAAGGGGGGGTGACATCATGAAATATGTGGAAGAGTTCTATAAATAATTATATTGTAATAACCAAGAAAAGTAATTAATCACAATTATTATTATTTTTTTTTAATTGTCAAGCATTTTAAATGAATAAAAGAAACATATAATTAAAATCTATAAAGAAGGGAAAAGTTCCTGGGCATAGAAGATTATTATTGATATCATAAAAAAGCAGAAGAAATAAATTATTAGCAAATTTTTAAATGGTAAAGAGGTACTAATGTTGGGAAGAATACAGTAATAATATTGATAATTAAAAGAAGTGATAAGAAAGATATTATTACAAATTACAGATTAATAGAGTTTGTAAATATATTAAATAACCTCAAATTAGATATAGTAATCTTTAATTGAGTTTTAAAGTATACATCTATGCTGGAGGCAATCTCTAGTTTAGTAAATGATTAATAATAATCACTACTGAATTTACCTAAAGTGGATGGTGTCAAAAATGTGGTTTGAATTATCTTGGCACTTGTAAATAAAAATATAATCAATAGATTTCTATCAATTATATATTAAATTTTTATCAAGTTAATTATAATTTATCTACAGTGAAATTTGGATACAAATTAATCAAAAGAACAAGCAAAATTTAAAAGAACTTTTAGCATAGTGGATCACATCCAGTTATTAAGAAAAGTTATAGAAAAACCAATGAATATAAACTTTCATTATACTATGAATTGCAAATTGTGAAAAGACATTTGATCTTATAAGCTTTCTCACAATGATTAAAGCTTTGGTCTATCAAGATATAGACCCAATATATTATATTTTAAAAAAATATTTATCACAGTGCAACAATAGTGATTAGATTACATGATGACACTAAAATGTTTAACATTGATAAAAGTGTATGATAGAGTAATTCCATATCTCCCAAAAAATTTCTAGCAATTTTATAAGAATTATTTATGGATTAAAACAGAAGGCTAAATGAATAAAAAATTATGGAAATTATTTAAGTCATTTTGAGTTACAATTTTTTTTTTTCACAAACCTCAGGAAATATTTTAAGAGTTATCAGATGAAAATAAAAAATTAAGACTAGAAAAAAAACAAAGAAATGTTCAGTAAAAAAAAAGATTCATAATCATGAATTTGAAAAGTAAACAAAATTCCATAGTTAGATTATTAACATAAATAAAAATATAATCAATGAAATTAAACATAGAAACTTGGATAGAATGCTTTTGATAGAATTAACATAATATTAAAAGGAATCTTATATTTTTAAAATGGAATACTAATATGAGATGTGAATACTTAACAGAGACCTTCAGACCATTCAGTTTGGGAAATGTATGTTGGAAATAGCAAGAAAGGATAAAAAGTGTAATATTTGTAAAAGATAACAAGCAGGTGTTAATGACATCCTTAAAAAATTAAACAAATAAATGAAACTGCATTGACATATTGCTAGAAGACATAATAATAAATCAAACAAATGAAATCTTAAATTGGATTCCAAGATATTGTAAAAAATCTAAAAAGAGCACACATATGAGATAGTTGGATAAAATAAGGAAATTTATTAGTGTGATATGGAGAAGCTATGGATCAGAAAAACTGGATTAAACCTGATGAGACCTTTAAAATATAGTGAAACAATAATCACTGAAATTAATAATAATGATGATAATATGATAAATATAGCATATTTATAATAATAATAATAATAATAATAATAATAATAATAATAATAATAATAATAATAATAATAATAATAATAATAATAAATTTTTTATATTTATCTAATAATAGTAAAGCATTTTATCCAAGAAATATTTAATTTTATCAAACATCAAGATTTTTTTTTAATGTTTTTTTTATTTTATTTATCTATACACTATTATTTTAAATTATTTTTTTATTAAATTAATAGTTTAGTGCTAAATATATATGTAATTACATAGAAGGAAAATAATATTCTGACCTACGATTTGTTTTAAGGCAGAAATCTACACACACTCATCTAGCAGAAAGAGTTTTAAAAACATATGTGAAACACTTGTCCTTAGAACTTATTCTTATATAAGCTAAGTGTGCATGCATTTGTACATTAAAACAAACAAGTTGGAAGGTTAATTTCCTACTACTTAATTATTCTTTCATTGTAAAAAAAGACTTTATTTGTAATAGTTAATTAATTATTTCAATTTATTTCCTGCAATCATTATTGCCCTCTTTGTGGTGCACAAAGGCAAAATTTCTCATACAGTAGCACCACTGAGTGCAACCAAAACCAGTATAGTCAATGGTTGCAAAAAGGCTTGTGCATAAAATCTCTATTTAGTGCCTACTCATTCAATATCATGAGACTAGTTTCTAAATTATTGCTTTTATCAATGAGGAGCCTTGAATCTAAGAACACTGCATGTAGATCTTCAAAGTTTCTCACTGATGAAAGCCACAAGCTAGCAACTAATCTAAAGATATTCAATACATAGACACTAGATAGGGATTTTATGCACAAACCTCCCTGAATTCATTAATTATGCTGGCTTGCACAAGCATAAACAATGGTGATCATGTGATGTTTAGTGATTTAATACTTCTTTCTGGTGCTTGCAGTTGTAATTATTCATTATCAAACACTTTGTTCTATTCTGTTTATATATTTCATATTTGTCAAAGAATTTTTTTAAAAAAACTTATAGACTTAGAAATGTTAGAATAAATATTTATTTTTTTATAAAGAAAAATAAATCATAAATCATATAAATGACTATCATGAAACAAACTTATTTAGCAAGTATATCCATCAATAACAGTTCTTAGTTGCAACTATTTTTTTAATATTTGTAAATAGCTATTCAGTTTTTTATGATAGATTATGTAGCTATTATTTGCTAATATTTGTATAGAATATTTTGTAATTAATAATAAAAATAAAATACATAATAATTTGTATAGTCATCATATCTGACCTGAAAGAAAACTTAAATACTCAGTATACTTTGGCAGTCAAAATATCAATAATAATAAAGCATTTATAAGTACTAGTCATATATATATATATATATATATATATATATATATATATATATATATATATATATATATATATATATATATATATATAATTTAAATACATGTATATTATCTATAGTAAACTTAATGTAATTATAAAGAAATTGAACTCAGACTTTCAAGTACCCTACAGCTATCCAATCCATCTTATACAACCAATCCACATGGCCACTTACATGTGAAAAAGTGTATAATTAAATTGACATATTAAGGTCCTATGTATGAGGGGTCAGATTGACATAAGGTCAACATGAGTATGAAAATAATGTGGGCATGAACAAGGATTTGAGCATTTCATCCTCAGATTTTCAATGATATGGATGGCTGAAGAGTTGGAGAGTAGAGAAGATGAGTGCTGGTTCAGCATGAAATACATATATTAAAAATTATTTTTCTTTTTCACATGTATGTGGTCATGTGTATAGGTTGTATGAGATGGATTACATAACTATAGTGTACTTGAAAGACTGAGTTCAAGTCTCTTAATATATATATATATATATATATATATTAAATAAATTAAGTTTGATGTCTGTATTCTTTCCAAAATATATGTAATATTCAAATATATATATATATAATACAATATTTTTGGGTACGAACCGTGTACTAATTTGCATTACAATCCCATAGATAATACAATATTTTTGGGTATGAACCGAACCATGTACTATTTCAAAAATATTGTATTATCTACATCATATAACCATGAAAACATTAAATATAATATTATATATATATTTATATAATGATGAGTGTGTAGATACTCAATGTATATAAATAGTAAACCATTTTCTTTTGCACTTATTTTCATACAATTTTTTTATTTTTTTGTTTACAGTTTTGATTGTACAATAGAAAATTTCAGAGCTTAATTTTTTGTTAAAATTTTATATGCATATTGATTACAATATAATGAATTGTTTAAAAAAGTGAGAATACAATTTCTGTATATACTGTAATGAAACAAATATTGAGTGATTTAATTTAGCCACACCTGTGTATGGGTCTGGTATTTAGATATAGATGATGACATGATCAAGCCACATTTGTCAGCTTTATCATCTAAAGTTGCCACTACAAATACAATGAAGTCAGATATTGGCAAATGAGAAATTTGTAATCAGTAATTTTTTTAATTAACTCTCACTTTTATTTCTTAATATGATTTCTCTGGTGTTTGCCTATAGGTAATGTCATGATGAAGGATTTTTGAATTCATGACTACCAGTCATAAAACATTATGGCATCCTAAACATCACATGATGAATCAAGCCTTTTTTATATTCATTATCACCCATAATGCTGAGTCTTATTTCTTTAATGTGCATAAGTATAACTAATTTTAGAAATCACACACACCCTAAATTTATATTCTAGATTACACAATATTTAAATCCATTTTGTAATGTTTCATAAAACAAAGAAGAAATACAAATACAATATTAAGTTTCAAAAAAAAACTAATAATTTAATAAAATAAATAAATTATTAGTACAAATGCAATTTAATCTCAAATACCTAACAAAAAAAATAAGTAAGCATTTTTTTAAGTAGACAATGGATAAATTACTGCCGAAATATTTTATCTTTAATAATTTTAAATTCTAGTTATTTATCCATTGTTTAACATGTAATATATAAATAACACACACATACACACAAAAAAAAATGTATGAACAAACAAAAAAAATTATTACTCATATTATGCTTGTGCATGAGAATTAAAAATTTATTAATTTAAAAATATATTTTAAAAAATTAAATAAAAATATCACCATTTTATATTGAGTTCAAGTAACAAAAACAAATAGAAACTATCCTTTCATATTTCATGTAAGTGCATGGGGTTAAACTATAATTTAGCAAATAATCATCACAGCCTAGGATTTGATATTCTTTTCTTTATATAAATGTCACATATAGATTCCTATTGTTCCATTCTTCTTGAAGATATTATTATGAGTAAGATGTGATATGTTGGACAATTTCCATTATTTATGAGTGAATGTTGAATGTATAGAAAATTTTAAACTTTATTTAAACTTTCCAAATACAAACAACTTGTTAGTAATAACACACAAATAGACAATACAGGTTAGTAATATTGTCACTGTGCATATAGGCCAGCAACACCTGAAGAAGAATGGAGAATAATACTACTCGAACCATTGTGTAATTATTAACCTGTATTGTCTATTTGTGTGTTATAACTAACAAGTTGTTTGTATTTGGAAAGTTTAAATAAAGTTTAAAATTTTCTATACATTCAACATTCACTCATAAATGATGGAAATAGTCCAACATATCACATCTTATAATATACTATCATTACAAACCTTCAGACAAATATTATTATGAGTAGTTTTTAAAATTTTCTTAATACTTTTATTGGTCTATACTTTTCTAATTAAACTTCAATAAAAACATATTCAGCAAGATATTTATTTGTCTGTAGATATGGTTATCACCATGGTAGTCAGTATTATGTATTTGTCTTGATGCTTGTTTTTCATTTCTCTCTATTTTCTTTGGCGGGTTATTTTTAAAATCTTTTCATTTTAGAAAGGTCACAAAGACTAATGTCCAAATGATTTATATGGCAGGTTTACATTTTCTGGTATAAATTGTTGCAATTGGTACTTAAAAAAAGAGCTTTAGCTTTTCATTATTAAGTTTGCAGTAGAAAAGTAAATATTTACCATTTTTGTATTTTTATATTGGACTATTTTCATCATCTAATATGTGTATTGAATGTCTTTAGAAAAATTTAACTTTATTTAAATATTCCAAATATTTAAAAACTAATTATTTATTCACTAAAAATTACTACCAGCGATTGAAAAATAATTTACTGCACAAATACTTTTTTAATTCTGAGCTAATAGAACTTTGTTCTTCAACTGTCTTTCTAAAAATATCTTAGCAAACAGAGAAAGGATAAAGAAAAAATGAAAGTGAGTCTATTTATATCCACTCAATCCATGACTCAAGCAGATCAAAACAAATAACAATAAAAATATATACCTTAAACCTTTACCTCTTTTTTCTTCTCTTTTTAATTAGCATTCTCTTTTGTTCAAACAAAATACAAACAAGCTAATATGTCAGAAATATTTGTAATTAATTAAATTTGTTTGTTTATTTGAAAAAAAATTTAAATAGATGTAATTGTTTTTTATTAAAATATTTTTATTTTAATCAAAAGAAAAAATGTTATAAGTTTTTTTTTATTACAAGATTTAATCTGAATATATTATTTATTTTTTGTTATAATAATGATGAAATCACACATGATTTCCAATATCTTTTAATTATATATTTAATATTTGAAATTCAAGCATTCTTCATATACCTGGAGCTTAATTATAAATATAGGAGATTTGAACATAGACTTTCAAGCACTCTTCAACTATCCACACTACATCATACCACTGATACACATGATCACACACATATTGGTGATTATTTATCTTTTCTACATGTGTGTTATCATGTATATCAGCGATATGAGATGGTGTGGATAGTTAAAGGGTGCTTGAAAGTCTGTGTTCAAATCCCTTATATTTATATAACTTAAATAACATTTGCAAAACTTTTACCTAAAATTCTCTCTCTTTTTTTTTACAAAAAAAAAGATATCCATTTATTTTTAATGAGATAAAATTTATGAGACTTGAATGAATATACTATAATGTATTAGTACAATTTGTTCAAATCATTTTAATTATCCTTCTAAATATCTTTAATATTATTCATTCTTGTGACTGCTTTACATTTAAATGGATTGTTAATATCTACTATCAAGAAATGTGATCTGGCATTTTTATATTTCTAACAAATATTGGATTTCACTATGTTGTTAATTTAAGTGCTCCATTATTTTTCAGTGTATTATATCTTTAATTTCAGTGGATAGCATCATTTTAAAAGTTTAAACTTATCTAAATGAAATGGATATGGAAAATTTATGTACAAAATATTTTTAACCTGTTTTTTTAGTATGCATATTATTGATCTAAAAGAAGATGGCATAGTAAGCTTAATAGACTACTATAATCAATCAATGATAGTTGATAATCAGAAACGAGTTTGCTATTGTTTATCATTGTCTTAATTTAAACCACCATAGGAAATATAAATCTCATATTCTATGTGAGAATAAATATTATTGCTAAATAATATCAGATGTGCCCTAATAAAGAACAATTTCGTTGTAATATATATCTCATGTTAATGGTATCTAGTCTCAAATTTATGAATAGTCTTTAAATTTGACGCAGTAATAAATTATATATAATGTAGTATATATAAATGCATGCATTTATTTATATATTTTTTTTCTTTTAAATAGGTTTGATGACTAACGCACATAAAAGATTTCCCTTTGAGAAAACAGAATTTATTAAATATACAGTGGATCCAAAGACCTGAATTTTTTAAATATATAGAATAAAATTCGACTTGTAAATCATTTTATTTTAATATGTAAAAACTTGAATCATTTTTAAAAAGGCTAAAAGTTATTGTAGTTTAAGTAAATAAAAGATATTTAAAACCTTTACAAATGTCTTCAATTTATTTCATCAATCCCCTCGCCTACCCTAAATATCTAGAAGCCATAATTGGAAAAATAACAAAAAGATAAATATTTCAACATATATTCTGATAAAATATGCAGTCCAAGAATATATTAGAAATGTAAAAATAGAAAGAATATTGTAACAGTAAACAAATGTATATTGAATATAGAAAATATATACGTGTGTTTACTTTTGAAAAATAAATAACTTGAATTAAGATATTATATAAAGGAATATATATATGTGTGTGCTTTATGTTTGGTTTGGGATCTAGGTAGTGACAAATAAAAAATACCCAAGGAAAAAATCGTTCAAAGAAAATTATCATCTGAAAAAATATATATATTTCATAAAAAAATTTAAAAGATTAAAGTTAAAAGATTAGCATTTATGGTAATATTTTTAACAATTATTAAAACACTTCATTCTAGAAATTGGAGAATTTTTTCATTCAAGGGTTATTTTTCTTAGGAGAATTTTTTCTAAAAATAAGTCGTACAACTTTAAAAAAGCTTTAAACCAATAAAAATTTGGCTAATTCTAAGATTAATAATTTATTGTGACTAAAATGCAAGCACATTGATTTTATTTTAAATCCTTTCCTTCAAATTAAAATTAAACAAGACGGTTTGTACTATGTATTTAGTTTAACAAATGATTGATTAATAAATTATGTTATTTTTTAAATGTTTGACACATTATAAAATGCTTAAACGATTATCTTTTATATAGATTATTATTTTGTTGTTATGAAATAATGTTTTTAAAAATTAGCCTAAAAGTTTCTCCAGAAACATGCAATATAAAATATGACCTAAAAGTAGAGTATAGAAAAACAGAGACAATTTTGATTCTAATTAAAAAATAAAAAAATTTAAAATATTTGTCTAAAAAAATTTAAGTAAACAAATTACACTTATTTTTTTAAAGATTTTTACTAGAAATAAAACTAAAATATTCAACATTGAATTAATTAAACTAATGAAAATAAATAGAGATAATAAAAGTGTTATTTGGACAAAAAGTAAATAGATAATCATAGGGTTAAATGCTCAAGAAATCATGAAGTACTTGAAAATCCAAGGATAGCAGTTACATTCAATTTACCAAACTGAACCTGATTATTTTTTTGTTTTATTCTGCTGAAAAGTAATCCAAGAACTTTCAACTCCCTACTCTAACATTTCTGTACTAAATCATACAGATAGATAAGAAATTACTAAGAAGGTTATTGTACTTAAAAATATTCTAATTAACATAGGAAAGATAGTAGTGGAAGTAATGATAAAATGATAATTAGAACAAAAACTGCAACAAGCCTTTGTAAAAGGTGTTTTCATTAGAATATAGCATTATACAGATTAGTTGGCCAATTAGAAAAAAAAGTGAAAAATATCTCTTAATATTGATTGAAATACTGAAAAATAAATTAGAATGGCAAGAGACATTAGAGATATAAGTTTAATAAAAATAAAAAATAAAATGAAATATTAAAATTATAAATAAAAAATAAAATCGCTAAAAAATTATCACTTATTAGCAAAATTAAGAATTACAAAAACAATTGGACTGGGAGCATGTTTAAAATATAAAGGAATTATAAAAACATGAGTGAAAAATATATATAAACTGAAAGGGAAAAAAAATTTGATAAATTTATTTTAAAAGGGAATCATCTACAAGAATTTGAAAAACTGAGTAAAAGATAAGACATCTTTATAGAAGATGCTCTCTAATAGAAAAATTCAAGTATTATTAAAAAATAATTATAGTAGATACAAAATTTTCCAATCAGTTATCTTTCAAAAACATATTTCAATAATTTCATTTATGATGATGATATTGTTTTAAATTTCCAAAAAAGATTATTTTTAGAAAAAGAAAAATATGCTAAAAAAAATAAAAAAATATTTGAAGACATTTTCAAAGACTAGGATCTTATTCCTTATCCAACAAAGAGAACATTCATCTAAATAACAATGAAACATAACATGAATATAATTTCTGCAACAATATATTGAAACACAATCTTATTCTATGCTACTTAGAGTAAATTGTAGCTTAAATTACTTTTCTAATTTATGTAAGATTAAATAAAAAGTCAATTTCAATGATAACTTTTTTGGAAACTTCTGGCATTACTTAAAATATAATAAAAATATTTTATGGACAGTTTTTTTAGTACAAACATATTCTTCTGGTAAATACTGTGCCCATACAAATTTCTCAATACTCAGTTGAATATTCATAAGAAATATCAAAAATAAAAAAAAGTTTAATCTATTATGCTACTTTTACATATATTTAAGTAAATAATATGATATAATATATATATTATTAATAATAAATTAATGAAAAATTATATAGTGGACATTTATACAGGGTTTTTATGCCTTATACATATTTTATTATTGTTATAATAAATTGTAGTTAATTTTATATAAAAAAGATAGATGTTGCTATGTTAAATCATAATTGTAAAATAGTTCTAACACATTGAAGAGGGCAAAAATTAATATTTGCTGAAAAGAGCTTTTTGGTGTATTATTATTGTTATTATATATATATATTATCGCTATTATATAAAGATATTTTATATTATATCATATTATTTATTTAATCATAAAAAATAATACTGATATACTCAGATCTATTCCCTTGGAGTAGCTTTCTGTTCTTTCACATAAATAAGAAGAAAAAATGTCTTAAAGAAAATGTATAATGAATTGTAAAGTATATAACATTGAATAAACAGACTAAAATTAACCCAAAATATAGTTGCACAATCTAAAACTCACATCAAAACAATAACACTTCTGAATTATTCAATCAGAAATTATTTCAATCAACCAATGAATTATGGCTCTAAAAATGGACTTCATATAAATTTGTAAACAAATTTATATTTTAAATTCAACAAAAAAGCTAACTGATTTGATTTTTCTAAATGTTTCAATAAATTCAGATTAACTCATGGTCAGTGCATTCAAGTGCTTTAAAATTACAATTTGTCAATCACTGATCTATTTAGTAGTCAAACACAAATTGTGAACTTATGCAATTAATGGTTGTAAATCTATGACTATGTACCAGAATTGAAATACTTAATAAGTCACTAAGGAATCTATTTCCTGGTTGGAATCTCTACAGATTTCTTTATAATGTTTTGTTAATAGCTAATTTTCTAAAACAAACACCCGCATGTAAATACATAAATGTGTGACCTACTTTTCAAAACAGAAATAATTTGATTTTTAATAATTTTTAAAATATTATTTATTAGCAATGTATAATCAAAATACTTTGTGTGGATGACAAAACTGTATAGTTTTCCAGCACTTAATGATACTCTACATATATATGCAAAATAAAATAAAAAATAGAAAATAAATCTTCTTTGGACTTGCATATAAAAAATATTTATTAGCTAATAACTAAGTTCATTTTAAAATCTAAACGTCATGACAGTATTTTATATTAAAAGTAAAAATGAAAAAATAATAACTACTCACCTAATTTCCTTTACAAATATTTCCATCAATAATTCTGGGGTAACAGGCTTTCCCTTAAGAGTTGTTGCTAAAATCTTGGAAGCCAAAATATGTAATTCACTTTTCTAAAATATAGTATCAATAATGAGTCAAGATAATAAATCTTTTTCTAAAAATTTCATTGTAAAAGAAATATTCAGTGTTATATAATAGCTATCTTCTGAATTGTAAATTATAAGAATCGATGACTCAAAAAAATTTTTGCTTCATAACTGTGCCCAGCATTCAAACACTCTCAATTACATATATTATTTTATATAAACAATATTTTTTTTGCTTTAATGTGTTATATTAATATTAAATGTGTCATTTTATAGATAATGAGCACATATAAATTTCTGTTTTGTATTATGTTACAATTTATTATGTAATATAATGACAAATATAACATTACAATATATATATTTTCTCACTGAATTGAATATGAAACATAATCAATTTAATAGACAACTATATATTTGAATCATATATTTATTTCTATTAAATCAACTTTTGTTCAAAATTGAACATTGTCAATATGTTACGTTAATTTAAAATGTCACATGATTACACATCATCTTAGCATACTCTCTATTATTAAATTGATTGTTTCATATTCAATTCAGTGAGAAAGTACATAAGAAAGACAACACAATGGTTTTAAAAGAAATAACCATTAAGTGAAATATATATATATATTTAGGATGAGAAATTAATTTTCATTTTAGCAATATATTTTAACATCATGTAAAGCAAAAGTAAATATATGCATTAATAAAGCATTGTTTTCTTTTACACTGTAAATATATATATATATATATATCCTAAAATTACTACCTATCGGTGATAAACATCAGATAAGAATGAACTACTACAATCCTTAGATGGAAATTATTCTCATAAATAAAGGAAAAAAGTTACTATCTGGAAATTCAAACATCATTCAAACATGGAATAATAATATTTTAAAAGATGAGAAAGGATCCTTAAAATAAAAATTTATTTCATTCATCAATATAAATTGTTTCTAAATTAATCCTAGGCTCAACACACATTAATTTGTTGTAATTAATATATTAGTTAAAGTTTTGTTTTGTTATTCAGAATAAATGATTAACATTCTGGTATAAGTTATCTATTCTATCATAGATTAACGTCATCAAGGATAAATTTTAAAATGAAGGATGTGAATATGATATCCTGGAGATAGGAAAATTCACTACAAAATATAGATCACTATTTGAATGAAGAGACAAGTTTATTTTGTTATAATATTGAATTATTTTATTCGGATAATAAATGATTATCTATAGTAATAGTATATTATTGATAGTGTCCTATATAATAGAGATGCAAGAATAAAGGATGATCATATTTATTACATTTTTCTTTTTTATAACTTATATTATGTTAAATAAAATTATAATTACAGTTTGTTATTTATATGATTTTATTAAATGTTAGTTATTATAATTATATTTGTGATTATTTATCTATTTCATATTTCATCATATTACAACATATCATACAAACATATAATTGATATACAAATAGGATATAATTCATATTCCTGAACTAGAACTCATGTATATTTTTCCTGAGTTTAAATTCCATGGAATAATGAGAGCATATTAGAAAGTACATAAAATAGGCAAATAAAATTAATTTCCTACTGTTTTAGTATAATAATTTCCTAATTATATTGATGAAAATAATTTATGTTATCCCACTGTATATAATATTTGATAATTAAGTTATTTTTGTTTGTCTATACACATGTTCAGTCTGTCATAAATGCTCACTCCACTATACATATTATTCTAAACTAACATTATCAAATGATGATAAAGTAGTATTTATATCATCCCATTACATATGGCATCTAATGTTTAGGCTATTTTGTGTTCTTTTAAATGTAGCATATATTTTGATTCATTATTTATTGCATTTAAATTTTAGACTATTTTGCTTTCCTGATAATGTTATAAATTTAAAAAAATTATAAGGGCATGAAAACCAAATGATTACATTATTGTATACTAATAATCTGAATATAAGATGAGTTGGAAATGGAGAAATAAAACAAATATAAAAAAAAATAGTAATAATAAAATAACTCAGTAGTCAGTTGAATAAATAGAATATGAAAACTAGGTTTCAGATAACAAATAGTAAAGGTAGATAAATAACAAACAAGCAAGATAAAGTTTTGACATATATAGAAAGAATAGTAACACAATTCTCTACGAATGTTTTTATTAGCTTAGTTAATACTTATCATGAAAAAAAAATTTTAAAGCAAAATAAAAATATATAAAACTAGTGTACAAATAATAAATAATAAAATAAAATAATATAGTAAATGATTACTAGAAACAAGAGAAAGATGTTAGGATTAGAAACCAATGATGAAATTCAGGATGAATTTGAAACACAAGTAGTTAATGTAGAACAAACCTCAATTTTTGGGGGAGATAGTATGGATACTACTCTAATTGAAAATCAAAAGAGACAAATTATTCATTCATCTGATAGCAAAGTATTGGAAAATATTACATTCCAAAAAAAAAAAAATGAATAAATGGAAAGAATAAGAAGAAAGAATGAACACCAATGATTCTGTTCTCAACCAATTAATGATGATGGTAAAAGATTTATCAATAAATATGGTTACCAAAAAAGAAATAAAAAAGCAAGATATGATGAATTTAAAGAAATGAAAAATTATATAGCAAAACATGATTACTAAAGAAGACATGAAAATTCAATTTAATGAAATAAAGATAGAGATGAAAGAAATAAAGAAAGACATCAATGAGAGGGATCATAAATGTCAGTTAAGGTTTATCGAATTTGGAAAGCAAGTTGAAAATAAAATTGATGATAAGTTTACTGAAATAATGAAATCTTGTGATAACTTTAAAACTGAAATTAGGGGAAATCAGAAACTATTCCAGAGGGAATAAATAAAGAAATAAATAAAATACATTCAGAAACAAATTGTTCTATAAAAGAATAAGATCATAAATTAGAAAATTATTAAAAGAAAATTTACACATTAGAAAATGATAATAAATGTTGTTGAAATTAAACAAAATTTAAGCAAAACTGAAGTCACTCAAAATAAAGATAATACAGAGAAGCTAATCAAAAAACAAAATGATTTGCAAAGTCAAATAGAAAGTATACAAATCACAATAAATAAAATGCAACATGTTCAAAATATTTAGAAAATCAAAAATGACAAAAGAGAAATTGGACCTTATTTTTTAAAAAAAATAGACAATGCAGATGTTTAGTATGCACCCACAAGTAAAGAATTTAAACCAGATTTATGATATAGAAGAAACTATCTTTAATAAACCATTATCAGAAATTGATGATCAAATAATACAACCAGCTACAGATAAATCTAAGGAGATAAATAATAAAGATAATAATATGCAAAGAATTCTATCAATCAATTTGTGAAACTCAAAATATTTAAAGGTATTATGAGTGAGTCCCTGATTGAGCACTTAAGAAATTTGAATTTATAGTTTTCTGTTAACACCAACCTATCAGAAGGAGAAAAGATGATAGCAGCTTATAGTCATTTACAAGATAAAGCACTATCATGGTGGGAATCTTTATTCCTAACACCAATTACTTCTCTTGAATACCAAGCATTAATAATGAAAAGTTTTTGGAATAAGGATAGACAGGGAGCATTACTATATCAAATACTCCAAAAAAATACAAACCTATTCCTGGAGAGACTTTAACTAAATTTTTCTGATGACAGGTAGAAAAATTAAAAACCTTCAATACATATCATTTAAGTGAAAACCAAATTATCAGAATTGTAAAACACAATCTACACCTAAAAATCGAACAATTTTTACTCTGAATCCATGCACAAAACATTGAACAAGTAACTGACTTATTAAATAATATTGATATAAATGATCATCAATTAACAAACAAATTTTCAGAAAAAAGAAAAGAAGAAGTATCATTAAATGTTACCAATTATAAGAAGAAGAAAAAAGATAATAATTATCTCCACAATTGGAAAGGAAAATCCAATCAAAACGAGAATATCAATAATGGAAGAATAAATGACCAATATCAAAACAATAATAGTCATACATTAAATACTTCCAACCACTCACTAAAATCATCCAAATCTTGGTATAATGAAACTATACCTAAATTTCATCCTCAAATAAATATAAAATCAAATTATCAATAATACCAACTTAAGGCTGAAAACGGAATCATACTTCAATGAGAAATGGAACAACCTATGTCACATCAAACAAAATTGCACAAGTAATGAGCTAAGGGCACTGATAACTCTCAGCACAACCATAGATGAAACTGTACCCCCAAATTTCAGGGCCTTTTTTTTTGGCTGATTTTATCTCAGCCACTCAGAGTGTCTATTTAATCTCTTCTCCACCTTTCAGAATGCTGAACTCCTTTAGGATGTAATGCTCCTACCAAGAAACTAAATGATTAAACAGATATATAGCATCTTGCTGATGGACTCATCACTGATTAAAGAATGTTGATCCATATATTCAGGACTGTGCAGAATGTGTTCCTTTTTTTGAGTCTGTATGCTTTAAATACAATGTAAACCTTTTCAGTGTACAAAGAACATTTCATGTTTAAATAAAATATTTTTTTTAAAAAAATACCATTAAATATATCAATTACAAATGATAAATACTTTTTAGGTGCAAATAGAAGATTGAGAATTAAAATAAAAACATTCAATGTATTTTAACTCCTTAAGTGGGAGGGAAGTGGGAGAATACATCAAACTCCTCACATATATAGTTTTAAAAAATGCAACACACACAATCATTAAAATTCTATTATTGATTTTATTTATTAATAATTGCATACAAATTTGTCATTTAAAAATTATAACTTTAACGACCTCTTAACTATACTGACATCTAGATAATCACACTGTAAAAAAATAAATAAATAAATATAAGCCCTAAAATTATTAATGGAAAGAAATAACCATTAAATTTTAATTTTGTTGGTCATCCATTCATTAAATATACAAATAGTAAAATGACATCATAATTGAATTAAGAAAAACATGAACTCAAATTGACAAAATAGATATAGAACAGTTAACAGAAAAAGAGAAATATACTTTTTTTTTCTTCTTGAAAATGAAAGGGAGATTTAAATATAACTCTGATTAGTTACTATGTTTTGAGTAAAATATAAATCTGAACCCATTGCTCAAAATCATTTGAATCAGTAAATCAATTCTCCAAAGAAGAAAATAATTTTGGAGGATAAAGAAGAATCTGTGCTTATCATTACAAATAGACTTAATCTTCATAATATTGAATACATTTTACAAGTAGAAAACAAAATCTTTTGGTAATCCTATTGAAGCTGAATATTAGAAGAAACCAATCGCTTCATTATTTATAGGATCATATAAAATAAAACTATGTTATCAAGTTTTAGTAGTACTAATAATTGTAACATTCTAACACAGTTATGTAGCTATGATCGGCTAGAAAGAAAGAAACATCATAGAGATGGAATGTTAACAATACTATTACAATGTCAATTCTGATTCTAAAGAAAAATAATTACTACCTGTTAATGATAAACATCAGATAAGAAACGAATAAACTACTACAAATATTTGGAAATCTTTAGATGGAAATTATTCTCATAAATGAAGGAATGGAGTTACTATCTGGAAATTTGAGCAGCATTTGAGCATGGACTAATAATATTTTAAAAGATGAAAAAGAAAGGATCCTTAAAATAAAAATTTACTTCATTCATCAATATAAATTGTTTCTAAATTAATTCTAGACTTGACACACATTAATATCATATATATAGAAAATAATCCCAGTGCATAACGCTATACTGAAATAAATATACAAATATTAAGCATTAAATCACCCCACATGGTTAAGAAATCCAGTACTGCCCTCTGTGAAGTAATATATAAATACATTAGAGTTCAAACTCTAATGTATTTATATATTAGTTCACAGAGGACACTACTGGATTTCTTAACCACATGGGATGATTTAATGCTTAATATTTGTATGTATATATATGATTCTATTTTATATTTTTTTATCATTTTCTTTCTTTTAATAATAGGGCAAGATTCATTCAACTATATTCTAAAGTTATTGATATTTAATGATTATTAATAAAATATAAAGACTCCAAGTTAAATTCATAACCATTGTGATTATCTACAAAATAAAAGGGTAAGACTTATTACTCTATCTAATATTTAGATATACATATTATGACAATTATAATGTTATTTTATAAATGTAATTCATTTGTTGTAATTAATATATTAGTTAAAGTTTTGTTTTGTTATTCAGAATAAATGATTAACATTCTGGTGTAAGTGATCTATTCTATCATATGTTAACATCATCAAGGATAGATTTCAAAATAAAGGATAATACTTAGAACTTATATCTATGTGATATGACATCCTGGAAATAGAAACAATCACTATAAAATATAGATCACTATTTGAACAAAAAGACAAATTTATTTTATGTTACAATATTGAATTATTTGATTTGGGTAATAAATGATCATCCATCATAATAGTATATTAATAATAGTTTACTATATAACAGTAATGTGAGATTCAAAAGATGATCATATTTATTTCATTTTCCATTGTTTCTTTTTTATAGATTATATTATGTTAAATAGAATTATGATCACAGTTTGTTATTTATATGATTTCATTAAATGTTAGTTATTATGGTGCTTGTCTTATAGATAAAGATTCCATTGGATGGCACCGTTTTCATGCTAAAATTATAAAATATGACCATTCCTGGGCCATTGATTATAATAATTTTGCTGTGCTTTTTTGTAATGCGAAAATAAAAACAAAACAAAATTGTCTTTTATAAATATTATTTTTTATTAACGTATACAATTTAAATGATAATAATAAATGTAAAATAAAACCAACAAATTACAACTTGATTTGTGTTTTTTCTATCATATATTTTTTTAATTGTGTTACGGCTTTTTTTTTTTAAATTTTCTATTGGATATTTTTTTACTTGTGTTACGGCTTTTTTTTTTAACAATTTTCTATAGGATATTTTTTTACTTGTGTTACGACTTTTTTTGTTGTTGTTATTTAACTAAAAAATAATAATCGTAATAAAAAGTAAAATTTCTTAGTCTATTACGGCTATTTTTTACTTCAAATAGAATGACAATAAAAAGTATATGTTGTTATGGTTAGGTTCAGGGTTAGTTTTAGGGTTAGGTTTAGGGTTAGATTTAGGGTTAGGTTTAGGGTTAGTTTTAGGGTTAGTGTTCTGTTGTTTGTAATGCTAAAATAAAAAAATTCAAAATCGTAACCGTACTCGGACAAAAGAAAGAAACTCAAACTTTTTTAAACAACAACAAACACATACAAATGTCTTCTTTACTTATTAAATATGTTTATAATATTCACTTTTTATGAAATTTACAAAAAATCGTGTATATTTGTACTTTTTTTACTAGATATTTTTTGGTGCTGCTCTTTTTTACTTCAAAAATATACACACAGTAGTTTATCTCATGGAATGTTACCAACAGTACGTTACTTGATGTGTTACCTAATTGCAACTCACTAAAAACATAGATGTTTAACATTTTCCCAATTAAAACTTTAATACAGTACATTGTAAAAAGTCTTAGAATTATTACTTTAAAAAATCTTAACATTTCAATACTTTAAAATAAAAAAAAATCCAATGAAAACAATATTTCCATCAAATTCAAATACAAACTCTCTCATCAAGCCGTAATTATTTTATAAATTGTGCGAATTCGGAAAATGTATTTGCTGCTATGCAACATACATGCTGTACTGCAACCCAACATAGCAGCTTGCATTCTGTAGCACAACAAAAAAGTTGTATTAAAGAAAATGTGGGTAAAAAAAAAATGTGGGTTCGAACGTGTTGGCCACGGAAACAGCATTTTTATGTGTTTTGGTGTGAAAACTGCGCCATAGAGTGGTGCCTTTAGCTATAAGATGAGTACCATTATTATAATTATATTCATGATTATTTATCTGTTTCATAATTCATCATATTACAACATACCATACAAACATCTAATTGGTTTACAAGCAGGATATAATCACACCCCTGAACTAGATCTCATATATATTCTTCCTGAGTTCGAATTCTATGGAATAATGAGAGCAGATTAGAAAGCACATGAAATAGGAAAATAAAATGAATTTCTTACTATTTTAATATAATAATTTCCTAATTATATTGATAGAAATAATTTATGTTATCCCACTGTATATAATATTTGATGATTAAGTTATTTTTGTTTGTCTATACACATGTTCAATCTGTCATAAATGCTCACTCCATTATACATATTATCCTAAACTAATAGATTAACAAATGAGGATAGTGGCATCCTGCTACAATATATATATATATATATATATATATATATATATATATATATATATATATATATATATATATATATATATATATATATATATATATATAATATATATATATAAAATACTACAAATTGATGTCTGTATTTCTTCAAAATAATATACATTAACTTATAAATAAATATTAGAAAATATAGTAATTAAAATTTGTTAAAAAGAACAAAAAATATTAACATCACTAAAATTCAAAATTCTAAAGATAGTGATAATTTATCAGCTTCCAATTTTTATAACCATAATAAATCATGTATATATGGTTTTGATTTCAATTATAATAATGTAAAAATATTACAAACTGAAAGAAATAATAATAAAAGAAAAATCAAGGAATGTATGTTAATATATAAATACAAGCAAGCTATGTTAATATAGAAACTATGTTAGTATGTAAATGCAATCAAGACCTAATCAATAGGCAGGCAACAAATATTAAGATCATGGAATTATGGGAAAGTTGACAAAGACTACAAGGATAGTTGAAAGCGCTCCTAAGTGACATTTATATTTTTTGTTCTTTTTAAAAAAATTTAATTACTGTATTTTCTAATATATATATATATAATGGCCCTTATTCCCAGGAGACTGTAAAGTCACCAACCAAGGCAGCGGTTAGTGGCCGAAGGCAGAGGGTGCTAAGAATCCCCTGATTGTGGACCCAGGCTGCCATTTGATGACGACTTTTTATTTAGGTACTTATAACTGCAGATCATTTTCAAGTGAAGGAAGATTGCAAGAATTAGAAGAAGAATTGTCTTAAATGGGACATTATTGGACTTTGTGAAGTTACAAGAAAAGGTGAAGAAACAATTGATTTAAAAAGTGGACATATACTCTATTATAAAGGCACACATATTGGAAATACAAGTGGAGTAGGATTCATTATAAATAAAAAGTGAAAGAACAATATTGTGGAGATTGATGGTGTATCGGACAGAGTTGCAAGATTAGTTATACAACTTAATAGCAGATACCAAATGCAGATAATTCAGGTTTATGCCCCAACAAGTTCTCATAGTAATGAAGTAGTAGAAGATTTTTATATGGATGTACAAAAGGCTTTTGATCAGAGTAAACAACATTTTAAAATTGTTATGGAAGACTTTAATGCTAGAATTGGTAGACAAATGAAAGATGAAATTGCTGTAGGTAATTTTGGTTATGGTAATAGAAATGAGAGAGGACATAGACTTGTGGAGTTTGCAGAAAAAGAAAAATTTTATATTATGAATTCATTTTTTGAGAAAAATGTTAAAAAGAAATGGACATGGAAGCATCCAAATGAAGGTACAGCAGAATTGGATTATATTTTGACTAACAGGAAATACATATTTCAAGATTGTAATGTTCTTAATAAATTTAACACAGGAAGTGATCATCGATTAGTAAGGTGTAAGTTAAGTGTTAATGTAAAATTAGAGAGACAAAAATTATTAAGAAAAACAGTATTTACAGTTGATATTCCTAATCTTCAGAAACATTCTAATGAATTTAAATTAGAACTTACAAATAGGTTTCAAGTGTTAGGAGATTTTGAACATGATTCAGATTTGAATGAAATTAATATGAAAATAACTGATACACTTTTAAAAACTGCAACAAAGATAACTGGTAGAAAAAAGCAGCAATTGACTAATAAAATTTCTACTGAGACTAGAGAATTTATGAAGAAAAGAAGGAATATGAAGATATACAAAAATGATGTATTAAAAAGAATTGAATATCTCGAATTTTGTAAAATGGTAAGGAAAAGAGTTGAAAATGATATAAGAAAGTATAACTGTGAAATAGCAAGGAAAGCTGTAGAAGAAAATAAAAGTCTCAAGAATGTTAAACAACATTTTGGTATTGGTAGGAAATTTATATCTGCAATAAGAAAAAAAGATGGAATTATTACTAAAAAGAGAGATGACATCATGAAATTGGTAGATTTTTATCAAGAATTATATAGTAATAAAGAACAAGTACCTCCTATATCTATTACATCTTCCGAATTGCCCAGAATTTTAAATGAAGAAGTGAGACATGCAATTAAATGTATGAAGAAAGGAAAGGCTCCAGGAAATGATGGAATTATAATTGATATATTAAAAGAAGCAGGTGAAGAAATAGAAACAATTTTAGCAAAGTTATATACCAAATGTCTAAATGATAAAGGTGTACCAGAAGATTGGAAGAATGCAGTAATAATATTAATATTTAAAAAAGGTGATAAAGAAGATATTAGAAATTACAGACCTATCAGCCTTTTATCAGTTTTATATAAAATTTTTACCAAGATAATTACAACTCATCTACAGAGAACTTTGGATTTCCACCAACCAAGAGAACAAGCTGGATTTAAAAGTGGTTTTAGTACAATAGATCATATCCAGGTATTGAGAGAAGTCATGGAAAGAACAAATGAATATGAGTTGTCATTATGTTTTGGATTTGTAGATTATGAAAAGGCATTCGATTCTATACACCTTTCTTCAGTGATTAAAGCATTGGATCATCAAGGTAGAGATCCAGGATATTGTCATATTTTAAAAGAATACTTATAAAAATGCAACAGCAACAATTAGATTACATAATGATACTGGAAAAATCAACATTGAGAAAAATGTAAGACAAGGTGACTCCATATCTCCAAAACTTTTTACAGCAGTGCTGCAAGAAGTATTTTGTGGATTAAAATGGGAAACTAAAGGAATGAAAGTAAATGGAGAGTATTTAAGTCATTTAGATTTTGCAGATGATGTAGTTGTTTTTGCAAATAATGCTTCAGAGCTGCAGAAAATGTTGCAGGAGTTAGCAGATGAAAGTAGAAAAGTAGGACTAAAGATAAATGTTAAAAAGACTAAAGTAATATTTAATTGATTTGCTCAAAATATGAAAATAAAGATTGATTATGAAGAATTAGAAGAAGTTAACAGTTACAAATATACCTTGGTCAGATTATTAATGCAGATGGAAACATAATGGAGGAAATTAATCATAGAATTAAACTTGGTTGGAGTGCTTTTGGTAGAAATAACTTGATACTAAAAGGAAATATGCCTATGTGTTTGAAAATAATGGTTTTTAACAAATGTGTTTTACCAGTTCTTACTTATGGATCTGAGACTTAGACACTTAATAGAAGAGCAATACAGAGACTTCAGACCACTCAAAGGAGTCTGGAGAGATGTATGTTGGGAGTAACTAGAAGAGATTGAAAATGCAATGTATGGGTAAGACAACAAACAGGTGTTACTGACCTTCTTGAAAAAATTAAAAGATTGAAATGGAGTTGGGCTGGACATATTGCTAGAAGAAATGATAATAGATGGACAATTGAAATTTTAAACTGGATTCCAAGAGACTGTAAAAGACCCAGAAAGAGACCACATGTGTGATGGATGGATGAAATAAGAAAATGTGCAGGGGTGTTGTGGAAAAGAGAAGCTAAAGATCGGAGAAGATGGATTAAACTTGGAGAGATCTTCATCCTGCAGTGGATTGATAATGGTTGATGATATATATATATATATATATATATATATATATATATATATATACAACTATTATCAATATATATATATATATATAACTAATATATATATATATATATATAATTAGTTGTATATATAGATTTAATTTGACTAACAAATGATCATTCCCATATTGTACCAAAAACAATTTTATTGATATATAAATTGATTTATAAATATCTAAAATAACCTTTTGTGGCAATATATATCTAATTTTATAAAAGAGAAACCTCACTTCTTTCAGTCATTTTCTGAATGTTAATCAATGTTTTGTCCATTAAAGATATAAATGTAATACAATTTCTAAATATGAGATTTCATAAGTTCTTTCAATTCCATTTTCAGAGATATATAAAATCTGTATCTTCAAATTATCTATATAATTATTTTTGTAATAAAATATTATATATTCAACAATAAAACTATAACTATATAACCATTTTGTAATTTTATTCAAGTCATCATGTATAAATTTGTCCAAAATCGTGCAATTTATTGCTGATTTACTAATACTGCATCATTCCTGTATTAAAATATATTTGAGCGACTGCAAATCACAATCCATTATACTAAATGATAAATAACAGGAGTACTAAAACTGAATATTATGACAAACCATATTCAGACCATCATCATATGCCCTATTAAATTTTACTGATAGAATGCTTTTCTGTGGATGAGAAGTCTGTCACTTACTTACAGTACTTTTCAGTTCAACAGAACAGACATACAAGTTTTATCATGAAGGATTATATAAAGGCTTTTGATAGGATTTCTATAGCTTTTAATGCATTATTAAATGATTTTGACATGTATTTTATGTGATTGCTTAATACTTTTTTACTGACTTTTTATATTTAAACCCACATTATTTCATTGAGAAAAGTGTATACTTTATAAAAAATTAAAAAATCCTTTATTGATGTGACCTCAAAAATCTCTGATAGTTTGTTACATTTTTTTATGAATTTAGAATATAGGTATCATAATTGCAGAATTTAAATATTGTACAAATATATCATTTTTTTTTTAAAAATTAAACAAGTAATGCAATATAAGTATTAATATATTCAAATTTTATATATAATTGAAATTGGTATTTCATTATTACTTGCACTTTTTGATTCTTGATATTCCTAATTATGTATAAATTTCATATTTTTGTATCTAAAATGCATTTTTATCATAAAAGAATTAATATTATGTTATTAAATTTTGATGTATGTGATTTGATAATTTCACCAAAATTTTTGTTGATTGCATCAGTAACAATCTTTTTATTACCCATGACATCTAATAAATTATTATTAACATAGATTTTTTATGGAAGAGTATGCTTTTCTCATAAAAAAAACCTAATAACAAACATCCAAAAATTCTACTTCATTTGAAAAGTGATTTATTTTAGCTTTATATATTACATTTTTTATGTTTATTTTTTTAATAAATATTGTTTTTTTAAATTACTGTTAATCTGCTTTACTTCATAAATTTATTTTCTGAACTTCAAACAAATAAAATATGCTAATGCACCTTTTTTAATATTTATAAATTCTATAAAAGCTTCATCAACACCTTTTTCTGAATATACACATCCAACACTCGCATGTCAAAATTCATTTTGAATTTATAATGGAACAAAATCAAGACATATCTATCAGAAAAATCCCTAAACATAAACCTTTAAATAATACAATAATGATTGTAAATAACAAAATTTATTACTTCATTAACAAAAAGAAAATTCTGCTTATTTATTATAAAGATATGGTAAAGTATGGATGATGAAGAATTTACAAAATGAGTAGATTAGAAAATATATTGTTGAAAACCAAAACAATAATAAAAGATCTAAGTAAATGTTAATATCCTGATTGAGATGATCTGACATAATATTAATGTTAATATCACCTATCAAAATGACAAGACCTATGTTTATACTCTCAACAAACCATTTTTATTTATAAATTCAGATGTTTATTGCTGATATGATAAAGTTGAGACAGTAAATTTCTTTTGTGGAAATGTAATTTTATTACATTAGTATTATTTTTAGAATTAAATGAGTTATAACTAAATGTAATTTATAAAATATAGTAACTCCTCCAGATCTTTCTGTAAGTCTAGGGAAAATAATAAAACTATAATCTTCAATATTTTAAGGATCTTCATATCTACATTTCAGTTAATATAGTTGACATCAAAATCATAGTTTGCCATTTTATGAAAAATCAAAATTTGTCAAAATATTTTCTAATAATTTTAATATTCATATGTATGTCTTTTACAAGTCATGTTGCATAGTTTTAAAAATGTTAGTTAAAATTATTGGTTTATCATTATTCCATATGACAATACTGAATTGAATTTAGTTGTAATTTGAAAACCAGTGAATTGATAATTAATCATCTCTTTTCATAAGAATAAAATTATGAGCACATCACTTGAACAACTACCAATCTTTTGGTACACAATAAAATTTAATCAATTTAAAAATAAAATTTAAAAATTACAAAAAGTAAATCAATAAACATAATATAGTAAATAAATTAATATATCTGATTGGTGTACCAGCTTGTTTTACTGAAATGAATGTAAAAACATTCATTTCAGCTTAATTAAGTGTGGTGATGTGACTGTGTTTCTCTGACCTGAATGTTATGGAAAAAGTAAAATAAAAAAAAAACCTATAGCTCAGTGTTTCCCAACCTGTGGTATGCATACCACTGGTGGTACGTGAGTTGCTGGTTGGTGGTACACGAAAAATAATCAATAATGGCGACATAAAAAAAAAAAATCATAAAAATATCATAGAAACGTTTTTTCCCTATAATTCACAAAAATTATTTTAATTAATAATATTATACAGTAAAGTTGTTAATATGTATAGTCGATAACGACCTTTAATGTTAATGATAAAATTGAAAGTATGATTAAGAAATTAGATTTTTGGAAACAGTGTATCGAAAACAATCAACCGAAAGTATTAGAAACTCTACATATTTTTTTGTTTGCAAATAAGGTTAGTCTGTCTCAAGATATATGAGAAAATATAATAGCACATTTAACAGGATTAAAATTGTCTTTCATGGAATATTTTCCAAAACCCGAAAACACAAATGATAATTGGATTTCAAACTCCTTCTATGCAGAAAATTTAGAAAAAGCTACATCATTATCAATAAAGGATAAAGAAAATTTAATAGAATTATCATGTGACAGAACTTCACAAGTAGAATTCAAACGACACAATCTAATTAATTTTTGGTTAAACATTAAAGAATATGAACAAGAAAGCTCTTAAATTATCATTACATTTACTAATACGAAATTAGTAGGAATAGCTTTTTCTTCATATATTTTTTTAAAAAATAAGTATCGAAACAGAATGAACGCAGCTGTAGACTTAAGGGTATACCTCGCATCTTTTGAACCAAATTTCAAAAAATTATGTTGTTCGAAACAAGCACAAGAATCTCATTAAATTTATTTTATAAAAATATTTGATTATGACAAGAAAATGTATTAATTGCTTTTTTATAATTTTGTGTTTTTATTAAAACCATTTATTAGTAAACGAAATATGACAAAATAGTAGATAAATAATGAGTCGGATCAAAGCAAATCAATCTAAATTATTTAATTTGAAAGAATGTATCAGAAAAGGATCACACCCAGAAATTAGACTCTCATTAATTCTTGATCATCTATTGTGGATTACTAGATGTAAGCTAGTATTTAATCATCAAAATTTTAATCCTATTAACTTCATGTAAAACAATATAAAAGAAAACAAGAACAATAGATAGCCTGATAACCCCTGAGGTTATTTTTACCATGACTTGGGGCATGCTGGATTTATCCTCTCCATGGCCCAACCAATAGAAAAATGCTCCGAAAAAGAGAAAACAGACTTAAATTCGGGAAAACCAAATGAAGGAATGAGAAAACACTTTGAACAAAATATGTACCAAATAACCTTTAATGTAATAATGTAATCTTTAATAAATTATTTTGGAAAAAATATGAAACTTTGAACAAACACATACATATAAATATGTTACAGTGAGTTTATAATTTAAGTGAGTTTTAATCCGGCGGCGTGACATTTAAGCGTGTTTCAATGTAATTTGTCTCATTATGTGATGTGAATACATACATGATCACCCTATAATATTTATAATGCAAATAAAATAAGACACTCGCAATAACAAATTTCACAAAATACAATCATTTTTACGAAGTGGTACAATTTAGCGTGATGTACTACCAAGTGGTACGCGAGCCAAAAAAGGTTGGAAAACACTGCTAAATTTTTATTTTCTTGTTATAAACATAATTGTTCAGTTAATGTAGAGTATGAGAATTTGTAATATTCAATAATATTAAAATTAATCGTTAATATTTAGTATTGATATTAAAAATTTGCTCTTAATCCAGAAGTTTATGCACTTCTATAGACATAATAACAGTATAATGAATGGATAAATAACATATTAAATTATAACTATATAACTTCAGGAAAAACTTACTACAAAACAAGAGTGTTGGATGTACAAAATGTCTTTTTTAAGGTAATCAGCAAGATTGAAGAAATTTAAAGAATAGAAGTATATCATCCTGTAATTAATTTTGGAGAGTTAA
Organism: Epiperipatus broadwayi; assembly: GCA_028023455.1. Taxonomy (NCBI): domain Eukaryota; kingdom Metazoa; phylum Onychophora; class Udeonychophora; order Euonychophora; family Peripatidae; genus Epiperipatus; species Epiperipatus broadwayi. The sequence continues at coordinate 450,685 of JAQFVV010000406.1, read as the reverse complement.
TTGTATAATTATTACAACTATATTTTATTAAATGCATTATTTATTGTATGTTATCTTATATACCAAAAAATGATATACATGCTTGTGAATCATCAAATGCAAATCACGTAAATGTTTTTTTAAGAATATTTCTAAATAAGAAAAGTTAATTATAGAAATTTTAAAAAAACTAGATATAACAGAAAGATTATATTAATAGCAATTAATTTTTAATTGTGTAACCCTCCTCATTAAGATATGGGTAAAAAATGAGAATAGTTACCATTATCTTACTATTATTCATGTCAAAATATTCATATCATTACTTGTTTTGTTTCACATTCATAATTGATTATTTTAACGAATATATGTCTTAAAAGAAATCTGTACTGTGATTCTTTGTTGGAAAAAAAAAAGTGATTGAAATTTAGAATAAAGCTTGTAAATGTTTAATAAATTATGAATAATAAAAGAATTAGTTATGAAATGACTACACTAACACACACAAGTTGACGTCTAGATGTACACTTAACACAAATGATTTAGTGAACAATATCTACAATGACTAGATATAAGTGCAGGCAACATTTTCTAAAGATTGTTTTGTTTCAACAAGGTCATGATTAGATCATTGCATAGAAATATATTAAATAAAAATTGTAAAAAAATCTATTAATGATATTTTTCAAATAAGCAAATAGCACAAGAAATAAAACTATTACTATTTTTTTAAAAGATACTACTTAATAGCATTTATCATTTTATATTTAAAATCCATATTTTCTCTGTTGCCTGATGGTGAATGTTTGTTTGTTCACAAGGCTGTCATATATCAAATTTACAACCAATTAAAAAAACATATTACATTTATTCAAAGAAAATAATTCCACCATTAATAAAAAATGCTTGGAAAAAAATCAATACATGTGCTTTTAACTACAGAAGTGTAGCATTTAAATCACAAAGAAAATGTGAGTACAGTACATAAATTTATATTTGAAATGAGATATTTAGTTGAAGGGAAATTAAATAAATGCTATAGTATCATATTTACATTTAGTTTTGGTTAGGATATGATTGAAGTCGAAATGACTGCCTTTTCAAGCCAGCTATTCTCACATTTAACATATAATATTAAAATATTTTATTTAATTTACATTAAATCTTCAATAAGATTTGTTGAAGCAACCAATTAAAAAAAACACAGCCTATATAGGTTAGGTACATTTCATTTTTAATATAAATTATTACTTTTTATATTTGAAAATAATATAGTAATAAAAACAACAACAGAAAAACATTAAGCTTCAAATTTTAAGCTTTTGTTTTAATATATAATAAAATAAAAATATTAATAATATAAAACATTTTGTAATATGAGATAACTGCCTAAGCAAAACTTACAGATTTAACAAGTGATTGAGATAGAATTGGTTCAGTTTCATTTTTATCAGCTTCTGCTGCAACTACAGAATCATTGTCAGAAAAATATGTGTCTTCATTTGGTACAAAATCTGCAGATAATAATAATTAAAATATGTAATAATATTTTACAAATATATTTTAAAAACACTTAAAAAATATAATATTTTAACTTAAATAAAACAAAGATTTTATTAAGATTTTCAGGGGGGGGGGATATAATAAATGCACTTTGTCATTTATTATAGATGCTTTATAAAGCTTTACAACAGTGGTCTTCAACCTTTTCACACCTGCGGACCGGTAAAAGTAAGGATAAGATTTCGCGGACCAGCAGAAGTTTACAGATAAATTTTTATTTGGGGGGGGGGGGGGTTTTGAGAAATACGTTGTCATCACTGAGACAAAAGATAGACACCAAAGGTATTTTTTGTTTATTTTTATTTTTAAAAAAAGGTAACAGAAATTGGATTTAAAAATAAAAGTTTTAGTATTTTAACGGTATACAAATAAAGCCTAAAAAAAATATTGCCTTATAGGCCAAAAAAAAGTGGGCGTATTTTTAAACAAAAAAAAAAAAGAAAACGAAACTTGAAAAAGTCAAAAGTTTTGATCTTACTATATTTTGGGGTGGTGGAGGTGTATTGAGAAATAATTTGCAAAATTTAGAAACAGAACTTATTTTTTGGTTTTTATTTTTAAAAAAAGGTAATAAAAATTGATTTCCAAATAAAAAATTAAAGCCAAAAAAAAAAATAGCCTTATAGCCAAAAAAAAAAAAAACACTAAAAATGAAATATTAAAAGAGAGAGTAGAAAAAATTTAAGAGATCAAAAAAGTCACGTTACATTTTATTGTTTTAACAACGCTGACAAGCAGCCGTGATTGGCTATCAAAAGAAAACTGGAGTTTGTGTAATAAAAAACTTTCTACCCCCCCCCCCATAAACATCTGTGATAAATAAAAAAACAAATTAATTTATATATGATTGATTAGATTTTGTGGTATTTTTGTTCTGTTTCTTTTTTTTTAATAAATGTGATGAAAAAGTAAATAAAAATTGTTTATATTAATTAAAAGTTTAAAATCTTATTATTTTGTTATTATAAGCTTTCTTGCAGTCTAGCTGTGGACCGACAGACAACTTCTGCGGCCGGTGGTTGAAGACCACTGATTTACAATACATATATGCTTCCATTTATAAAATTATTAACTATAATGTTTTAATGCTTATTTCAAACATTAAGCAAATGACAATTTAGAAAACTAATTAATTAATTTATATTTATTCCTAGCTGTCAGCTGAGTTGGTAACAACATTATTTGGTATATTAATACTTTATAGTGTTAATTATTGATAATTAAAATTATTTTTCACTTTAAAATGTCTTATGTAATGGTAGTAATATTAACTCTACAATTAAATTAATTCACAAATAGTCAGTTAAAATTTAAGTATTTAATTAACCCATATTAATTCAAATTTAATATGCACTTTTTTTTCCAAATTTTGGACCTGTCAAAACAAAAATTTTTAACATCTTATTTCTGCAGATCATTGTTTATGCTATATGTGCACATAGTATTACAATTTATATCCCTATGTCAATACTTTTTGGATTAATTTTGTAAACAGTTTTCAAATTGCTACTTTTAATGTTATTTTTCCAATTTTACCATTATTTTAATCAAGAAAACTGTACTGAATAACCTTGAATTTTTTTACAACTATTACTGGTAAATGAATGATTTATTTTGAAAATGTATGTTTTAGAATCTTTTAATGTTATTTTGCCTATTTTATTGAAAAAACTATACTAATAACCTTTACAATTTTTTTTATAATTAATAAATCAATAAGATTTAAAGTTATAACAATGTAATAAAAACCTAACTTCCATGGCACTGATTGGCTGTTTTTGTTCTCTACACAATAAATAATCTATCAATGATTTTAACAGTTCTGATATTTTCATTTTGAATTAAAAAATGGAAACATATGTTTTAGAATCTTTTTTTTTCACACATAAATTTTTTTCAGAAAATTTGTGAAAATATTAGTTATTTTATAAAAATGATTCAGATTTCAATATTAAAATTTACTTTTACATGAAAGAAAATTGATAAAGAAATTATAATGTTTGGTTGTAATTTACCATATAATTGGATTACATTAAGCTTAAATTAAAAACAAAAACCTGAGATCTGATAACAATACCAGAAGTTTATAAGTTGTAAACTCCAATGCCTTGATGTGTCTGTTAACAAATCCTTTAAAGATAGAATGAGACTTCACTATGAAGCATGGTTAAATTGAGAAGATTGTACCTTGTTACCAACTGATAAAATAAAACAAGCTTCTTCTACAATAGTTCAGTCAGTTTTGCAGTCTTAGAAAGATATCCCTAAAAAAATTATCAAAAATATTTCTTAAAATGTTGCATTGCTAACTATTTAAATGACACTGAAGATGATGTACCCTGGTATAAATTGAAGAAGAGAATTCCAATTCTGAAAATGAAAATACCCATGGTAAATATTGAAGAAGAGAATTCAAGTTCTGAAAATGAAGATGTTGAAAGTGAAAATATATCTGAGGAAAATTTGCAACAAATAAGATGAGCTTATTGTATTTATATCGATTGCTATTTAAGTAAATTAAAAAAATTCTTATTTCTCAATAAAATGATTTTTAAATTTTTTCCTAATTTTCTAACCTTAAAATCCTACTGAGTATTAAATTCAGGGTCATTTTAAATTTGAAGTAACATGGTAATAAAACAGCAATTTCTTTTACTTATATAATTTGAAATTAATTTTAAAACAAAAATATTATAAGTTTATAGAAATGTGACATTATTTTTTAAAAATTTAAAATGAACTCATTATCAATCACTGATGGAATCCACAGATGGAGAATAGTGGAATGATATTCAGATATGAAGATGAACAATAAATATATGAAGGTAAACAGTGAGTAAAAAATAAACAATGTCCGACCAAGAGTATCTCCTGCTAGCATTGTGGTTATACTATTTTTGATGCAGTTTTTTTTCTCTTTTTCAATCATTTAAATTAGTGTAAGATCTAGTTGTCATGAACCTCTCTAATCATGGTCATCTCCCTATAATAAGTGTGATAATAGGCTTGTGTGTTTGCAACTAATTGTTTTTAATTGAAGTCCTCAGGAATTAAAAAAAACAATGGTAGAGAGATGCTTAGTAGGTTGTCAGTCTTTAGTTGAGATCTTTATTTAAGGCACTAAAAACATTAATATCTCTCTTTGAAACTGAATTTCAGACAGGAGTTCCAGCTGGAAAAGTTTGTATGTTTAGGCAGCTCTGGAGATTTTTTGTCTACCATGAAAGTGGAAAGAGCTTTAAAATATGATCTAAAAATGTCTTGTCTCACATAGTCTAGGAAGGTGATTATAAATAGCAAATCATTCATTAATGCAAGAGAAATAATAATATCAGTAGTAGTGACAAAGTAAGAGGAAGTAGTAGTACTAAAGATAAGTATTAAAAATCTAATTATTTCTTAAATAAAGTACATAGAATGTGTGAATTTTACTTGATACAAACTGTTTGAGACCATGATGTAGGTATGGGCTAGTGGTTAAGAAACTCTCAAGATTTAAGAATAATATAACTGCTCTGACTAAAGCTCATTTTCTATGGTAAAAATGTTTAATAGAACACATGGATAGATATAAGTTTTTTTTTAAAGTAGAAGTCTAAAATTGTATTTTCTATTGTTGGAATTTCATATTGTATTGATGAAAGGCTAATGGTATTAAAACTCATCTTGAATAATAGTACTAATGCTCATTTTATTAGTGACTATCTTCCAATCATAGATTCAGAGAATTCACAGAAAAAACTTTTACATTTTACTGAATAATATTATTACAGCAATATTATTAAAAGAACTTTTTCCCTTGAACAATTTAATGCACCTATTGCTACAAATGTAGACTTTTGCCACAGTTATTGAAAATAATGGTATTGGTGCTGCAAATTCAAATGATTTATTATCAAAATTTTTGCACAACACATGGATTGATTATCACAAAATACTTTGTTTAGGTTAGAAAAGCTGCTATAAAAAATGGGTGCATTAACAATCAAACAATAATATTTAAAAGACTATATTATAGTTAGTATTCAAAATAGAAGGGAAATTTATATTATTAAATGGACTCTTGAAAGTGCAAATTGTTAAATCACAGATTAGTATACTCCAAAATTAAAATGATAGGTGTGTTAAAAAAGTTCATTTTATTCCAATTTTATTTCTAGGGAAATTGTCTACTTTTTCATCGCACTGGACAAGCTGCCTAGCAGTTTGTCCAGTGCGATGAAAAAGTACTGATTGATATTCACTCTTTAGATATATCACATTGTAGTGCTCAGATTTGTACATTCATGTAACAAAACCCAGAGTACATGTAAAATACACTAAAATGGATCAAAATGGGATGGTTGAACCCCATGTTTGATCAAGCTTCAACCTAGTTAGCAGTGTTCTGTGGATTAACACCATATAAATGACATTTATGAGATTAACATGGCTCTTAATTTAATCTGTGAACCAACTCTGAATAGGGAGAGACATGAGACCCAAAATTAACTAAACAAAGACTAACTGGAGAGTTAAATGGAGTGATAACATTCTAACTTAAGGATAAAATTAACACTTAAAACTATAATTAAACTATAATACATATAAACATATTAAAGATAATAAATGGGTTGAAATTGGAAGTGAGAAAATGAAATTACTATTATTATTATTTCTATTATTCAAATGAGTAATCCTCTAAACATATCAATGCAGCTAGCCTGTGTGAGATAGACCATTCCAGACTATATTTTTTAGGCCTTTTCCATTTCCATAATAGGCACAGAGATTCCTAAATAGGACTATCTAAACATAGTCTTTGTCTCCTGTCTCAAATAAAATTCCAAATTTATTTATTAGTGATCATATTGCCCTGAACAAATATCACAATTAAAGACAAGACTTCCAACCTACTAAACCTGTTCTTATTATTGCTCTCTTAATTCTCAAAGATGTGAGCTTAAAAAAATGAAAAAAATTGTCAGAAATGCTATTCATGTAGTTAAAAAATGAACAGGTTGTTGCATAAATGCACAGTCTCATTGTCACAATTAGTATAGGAAAATTATTGATGACATAAAATATGCATGATGATCAGGCCCTATATTAATTTAAGTGATTAAAAAAAGGAAAAGAGAAAGAAAAGAATGATTTTTTTTGTATTGGAAACAGTAGATAGCCACTAACAAACCAATAATTCATTTTACAAGTAACAGGAGCTCTTGATTATACACTGGGTATTTATTTTTCACAGTTGACCTTTACATCTGAAGACTATTCCACAATTCACCACCTGTTGACCTGAGCATAGCAACCAATGATAAAATACCTGCAACTGTCATAAATATACAAGTATTTGAAATTACATTTTCTTGTCCAGTCATCTAATGGTAATAAAATGAAGAAGATAAGACAATATAATTAATTGATAAGTTCCTTATACTTGTTCCATAGCAAAGGAAATGAAATAATTTTGAATGTTTTATTTCCACTAATTTTTTTCTATGACTTGGCTTCGAACAGTTCTCTCTACGTTTGTAAGTCAAACCTAAAATGAGAATATTTTTAATTAAATATAACATTATTTTAACAATCCTATAAACCCTTATGCTATTTCTGTAACTAGGAGGTTCAATAAAAATTTTATTCTGATATCTTTAATCTCCCAGGTACTTTAATGCAGTATTAGACTTATTACAAATTAGAAAAGGGAATATTTAATTGATAAATAAAAATTCATATTATAATCATTATCATCCTCTTCCTCCTCTTTTTTTTCTTCTTCTACTTAATATGTTTCAAAACCATTTTATTCAGCAAACAACGATTACAGAGTGTACATATGTATACAAAAAAATTGTTTAAGTACAAGTGTTGTAGCAGCTATCACATGTGTATTTAAATCTTGTTCTAATACGGAGCATGTTGTTGTTGTTGCTGTTGCTGTTGTTTGTTGTTGTTGTTGTTGTTAAAATAATAATTAAAAATCGAAAAATAAATGGGTAAAAATTTTGATCGATTAAATTTTTTTTCAAAACCAAAGTAAACTGAAAATCAAATGCTATATTTATTTATTTTTAGAACAAAAATAATACAAGTATTACACAACATATAAAATTCAAAGTATAATTAAAAAGTTATAAAAAATATAGTACCCTAGCTAAGTTTTCACGTTTTCAATTTTTTTATTTTATTTAATTGTTAAGTATAATTCATAAGTGAAGATTTCTTTTAAGATGGTATCTATGAGTTATCTATAAACATAGATTTGCCTTTTACTGATAATTATGAATATATATTTTAATAAATAAATGTAAATAGCATATACTAAGCAATTATTATTAGTTCTATCGAAATTTGCTAAATATAAAAGAAATCATAGATAAAATTATGTCTTTATGAATTATTTAAAAGTTGTAACTAGATCGTATGAAAGGCAAGAGATTATAATGATTTTCTATGTGGAAAAATTAAACTCGTTCATACAAATAAAAATTATAACATAAATATATTAATAATCAACTTAATCCATTATATTTATAACAATTTTTAAAAAACTTAATATACAATATATGCAAGGATAAACTGTACTGTTGGTATTAGGCAGGTATGCTCTTAAAATATGTATGTATGTATGTATGTATGTATGTATGTATGTATGTATGTATGTATGTATGTAAGATAATGCAACTTAAATCTATGTAAAATGGAAAAAAAAACACTTAAAGTTGTTTCTTCTTAAAATTCATCCATTCAGCATTCATCATCCAATTATCTGAATCAATGAGTGAATTTGATTTTCTTCTTATACAACATATGTATTCATTGACTTAAGGCATTTTTAGATATGATGAGTCAGTCTAAGTCAATCAAATTCTTGGAAAATGCCGTTTCTGACTTTACAGTCTTGTTGATTTTCTTTTCTCCAATGACTTTCTCCTCAAAAATTAATTCTTTCATGAATGATTGCAAAAGCACTTCAGTATTGCCATCATCAACAAAATGCTGCATTAATTGTAGAAGTTATTGCATCTTGAAAGTTACAATGGCTCTTTGATCTATAGGTTGAAGAAGTGGTGTGCTTGATAGTATTAGTTGCTGCTATGATTTCAGTTGAAAATGTATGTAGTCTTAAACTTTAAAAAAAAAAAAGATATTTCTAGAAAAAAAAATGTTTGTTTTCACTATGCAAATATGCAAGAAAAATGAATCAAGAAAAGAAGTGTAAGCTCATAGTTGACAATTTTTTGAATTTTTCCACAAAATTATTAATCATTGGACTAAAAAAAAATTCATACTAAAGTATTATTTTTTTTTAATTCATAGTTTTGTTGTTTATGTCAAATTATTTAGAATTAAAACAGCAATGTGAATATCATTACTTGTACTGCTGTGATCATAAAGATTTGTTATTTATCAAGGATGAAAAATAGTCAATTTACAGAACTGCTCATTACCATAATCTAATCACACAGCTAACTTTGAAAAAAAAATTAAAATTCTGCAATATTAAAAAAGAAAAAAATGTATCTAATGTTTGCATATTATAATACATATTTAAAACTTTTTTTTACAGTAAGTACTATGCAGATCAAACCTATGGTCTTTTTTTATGACATGAGATGTCACATTTTATTATGCACATAAGCTATTTTCTTGAAATGACCTCAAAATTCTTCAAATAATACAGTACATTGTAATGGCAGAAATATGAGTTATTTAAGTAAAAAGTAAAGCATAAACTTCTTCAATTTATTTATGTTGCATTTTCATTCTCATATAAAATTTATTATTAAATGCATAGTGGTGAAATCATCTACCTCCCTTCCCTTTTTTTATTGCAAATACATTTGTGATAATAAGCATTTTGATTATACTGAAATTTACAATAATAAGCAATCATGATTTGAATAAAATTAGCATTCATAAAGGTTTTAATTTAAAATTTCTGGACTGAATATTTCAGCAAATACATAACAGTACACAATTTAAAATTAATTAATAATATATGACCAAAATTTATTTTTAATTTTATGTTGAATGAAATTTGTATTTTTTTTGATACTATAATTTCTTAAATTTACTATGTCACCATTATCTTGCATATGTTTGAAACATATTTCACGATTATGAATTAAAATCTAGCAAGAAGATATTTTTTTAAATTAGTCTTAGTAATTTTTGATCATATAAAATAGATTATTAATTGCATAAGTCATAAAATCATTTCTTTTCCTCCCTTTTTGTTTTTATTGAAAATATTTTACATTAAGACTTTATTCCTGCTTTATCCTCCAACATCAGCATAAGTTTTCCATAACTACTGAATTTGCACAGTATCAATTAATCTCAAACCCCAGAAGCATTACTTCTTTCTGTCCACCATGTTTTTACGAGAAAAAAAAATGTACATATTTTTTTTCTATGATAAAATTTCAATTTTTAATTTTTTTTTAAAAAAATGCAATTTCAATTACTTTTTTTCTCATTTTCTTAAATTTAATCACAGAGAAGTTTTTTGTTGGCAGAAATGAATTCATTCACCGCTTATTTCAATCAAGAGCTTTCGAAGAAAATACGGTCTAAATTTTCCTATCAACTGTGAGTACTGCCTTTAAATAATTTTATAGAATACATTTTTAGGCACTTATAAAATTTATATAGTCAGGCTAATTATATATCACTATTATATAGAGTCTTTGAACATGTACTTTCAAGTTTCCTCAATCTTTCCACTCTATCTCATATAACTGATACACATATAAAAAGGAGAAATGATCTCCAAAATTTCCCACACATATACTCAGTGCTCATATAAATTTGTTTATTTTAATGTTTATTGATTTGCTTTGTTTTTATTCATTTCATTTTACAGATATTTTTAATTTGTTTGATATTTATTTTTTGAATATAATTTTTAACTTGAAAAGAATAGATATATTAGCACCCCCCCTCCATTATTTAGTAATATAATAATAAATTAATTATATTTTTCATATATTACAATTTTACTAAAGTTCTCTTTGCATAATATCTCTTGCACTGTTTGATATTTATTTTTTTGAATACACTTTTTATTTGAAAAGAATAGATATATTGGGCCACCCCACCCCTCATTATTCAATAATATAATAATAAATTAATTATATTTTTTATATACTACAATTTACTAAAGTTCTTTTTGCATAATATCTCATGTGCTGTTCTTACTGTTATTTTTTTTACCCTCACTAAAACCAAATGTATTTCTAACCAATACCCTGAAAAGAAGGACAAGATCTGGGTCTGAAAATAAAACAGAGAAGCAAGAATTCATCCAGTTTCAATATTTCTGCTATGAAAAATTATCTCAGATAAGTGATGTTACATATCTTTTTTTTTTCAGCATTTAGTGACAAATGTGATAAAGCTGTTTATGAAAATGTCATTTTAATATTTAACTTTCAAAATTTAGAATTTGTGATCCAATGTAAAAATAAACATTTTTCAAAGTATTAAAAATCTTTTTTTTTTATTTTTTTTTTAAGTAATGACTATTTTATCAGCTTTATTACATTCTTTCATATTTGCTTTTTCTAACAATATATATATAGTAATTGCATTCAAACATAATACACACTAACAATTATAAAATTTATAATTTTTTTTAAAATTCAAGATGGCGATTTCGGGGGTTAAGGAGTTAAATATTGCTTAATGCTATACTAGTAATTATAAATAAAATAAAAATTCATATAACATTATAATACTAGCCAAAAACGAAAAGTTTATTAAAATTTTGGCTTTTGGCTAGTATTGTAATGTTATATATAAATTTCTATTTTTATAATATTTTAGGTATAAAAGAATAGTTTGTCAAGCATTGGTAGCCAAGAGGTCAGTGCAGTTGTCTTGCAAGCAGTTGCTTGCAGACAGTTGTTGTGAGTTCACATCCCAGTCGATGCTTTGACATATGAAAAAAAAAGAATAGTTAATTTAATTTGGTATATGAGAAGAATTTACTAAATATCTTTTAGATGAAATACACAGGCTTATCTGTGGGAGTGTGGAGTACATTGAAGCCTGTCCATTAAAGTAGGAGGATTTGCTATCTTAATATATATCTGAGCACTTGTAGCATATATGTGTAGAGATGGTAATCTGGACCAACTGATGATTTCTGGTTTAGCATGAAATACGTATATTGGTGATTATTTATCTTTTCAACATATGTGTGTTCAGGTGTATCAGTGTTATGAGATAGTGTGGAGAGTGGTGAGTCATGTGAAAGTCTGTGCTCGTACCCTGTCTATTAAATATCTTTTAATAAATTTATTAAAACTATTACAACCATGCATTATGAAATAGTTCAGATGATTTATCCCATACATGTGTGCATGTAGAAAAGTATTTAAATAACAAAGCAAAATAGTCAACTGTAAATAATAAATAGATTAAATAGATAAATATATAAAACTACATTTCTAAAGTAAATATATATGTAAATAAACAAAAAAAAATATTAAAAAAATATTACCTAAAGCATGTGCTGATGAAAAATAATGTAATATCTCAGATGATATTTTATCAGTAGCTATTTCCTCTAAAGCAACCTTTTAAAAATAATAAATTCATAATGAAAATAATGTATGTAATGAAATGGGAATCTTGAAAATATAGTCTTATATACTATATGAGATTATGATTTTTTTTAAATTTGTATTCTAGATTAAGAATTTGGAAAACATAATTTGTAATAATATTTTATATTTGCTTTATAGATGGAAAGTTATCTTAACTTTATTGTCTGCTATATTTATGGTAATTATTATACTTCATATATATATAAATTATTTTTTAAAATAATTTATCTACATCATACAACTGTGAAACATTAAATATAATATATATATATGATCACTAGATGGAGCTTACCAATAGCTCTAAAGCTTTATTTTTGTAAGTGCGAGCTTATGGCTCACCTCAATGGAGAGCTGGGACTCTAAAAACTAGATCTAAAATACTAGCTCAAAGTCAGCACTTATAAAACATGTTTCTATCAATTTGAAAGTCTGAACATTTCAGTCATGTAAATGTTTTCAAAACCATCTTTTCAAACCAGATAGCTATACGGGTCTGAATTCAGCTCAGTTTCACCATGTAGTAAAAGCCTCTGCAATATAGCATCGCAAAAGCCTTCAAAGATACACTTATAATAATTAATAAAACACATCATAAATTTCGTAACTTGCTTTTAAGCTTGCATTTAATATATATATATATATATATATATATATATATATATATATATATATATATATATATATATATATATATTGTAGCCTCACTTCCAGGAAATATAATATTAAGTTAAAATGAGTCTAGCTCAGTTAATGATTATGCCGACTAAATGCATATAATTGACAAATAAAATTACTCTACGTTAATATTAAATATTCTACTAGCTCAAATTAATAAAATAATGTGGTTCAGTTTATAAAATAAATAAATAATTATTTATTAAAAATCATGAGACTGGGAAGTGAGGTACAAGTGGTAATAAGAATACATTGAGCCCACAGGATACTACCTCAATAGCATAAGAACACTATCCTCCCTATTACTATCTCAAATAAATAAATCTATAGCATTCTTACAACTTCAAAATAACTAATCTTTAAGATTACACTAATAAATAAATCTTAAATCTTTTATTTAAAATAATTTACACTAAATAAATCTCAGGTTCTTAAAACTACTTTAAGTTAATCAAAAATTACTGTAATAAAGCATGATATTGGATTTAATATCATACTCAACCACACCTAACTAATCACAATAATAATAAATAATAATAATAATAATAATAATAATAATAATAATAATAATAATAATAATAATAATAATAATAATAATAATAATAATAATAATAATAATCTTTATTATATGATTTAATCTTACATATCTTTTCCTCCACTATAATTCTTATTTGCCATTATAATAATAAAGAAATAATACAACATAATCTTTTATCTTTCATATGATCTTGCAATAAATATGTGGTAGTATTTTATAATCCGAAAATATATTTGTGGCAATGGATAGCATTATAATTCTTTATAATATTATAATAATTAACTTATGACCATAAAGATAATGTAAAATGTAATTTCTTAAATAAATAATCTTAAGAAAATATTAGAATTCTTAAATATAACTTTTATTTATTTCTGTGCAAAAAAAAGTTATGTTTTGGTTCAAATCCTCTGTGGTTTTAAAATATTTAGAGTGGGATAGAAAATCAACTTAACACACAAATTTTGAAAACAAGTTTAACAAAAATTTTATTATAACAAAATAAAATAAATAATGATCTATTTACAATATTTATAATTTGTACAATAAGTCTTGCACCATTATAAATCTATTATTCATCGTAAAATAATAAAATAAAACATAAGTTTAAAGTCTTCACTCCGACTTAGAAAAAATACAATTTTCTATTTCCATCTTTGTCAAATTTTATAATAAAGATACAATTACTTTACATTAATTCTAAATATTATCTCTTACTAAATATCATTATAATATGCTTCCTTTAAACATGCATCGAAGCATAAAGCGGAAAATACAAAAAATAACAGTTCGAATATGGATCTTATCACTAAATAATTTCTCATTTTACAATATTATTATTATACACAAAATATCCAATGTTGGTTTATTAATAAAATACATGGACATCATTGCTAATCATATTATTATACCCAATATCTCTTACTTAATATTATTTTAATATGGAATAGTTGCAATTATTGATGTACTTCTTAATTATAAAATAACTACAAAATATACCTATGCTTATCTTGTACTGTTTCATTTTACTACATTATCTATTTTGAAAAATATGCAATACTTATAAAATTAAAAAATATTTGAAGTTATTTAAAATTCTAGAGCAACTTCGTTTCATTTACATTCATTCATGAAATTTATTTTATTTCTAAAAACAAATATAGAACATATTCTATGATTCTTTATTATGTAATTCCGTTTGATTTTAAAATTCCATTTTGCATTGACTCTATTCATCCTCATAAGTAAACAAACCTATCCTATTCATTAAATAACAGGCCTTAAATTTTAAATTATTTATGATTTCCTTTTTAAAAAATACGATACTATGCGATATAATGCTTTGGAAAAATCGTGATAGCGAATAGATGTGTAGGCATAGGGAAAAAACTAGAGTCTCACTCAATAGTACATATTAGATAGATGTCATGGCACAGTGTATCAATAAAATAGAGGCAAGACCTATTTGTCTAATGACCTCCACTACCAACAATGATGTCAAAGCTATTACTTCAGCTTTTTAGAACATCAATATTCAATATAAAATAAACACTGCCCACAGATAAAATATACCAGCTACAGGGCTTTGTTAACTGTACCTGTATACTTAATAAGATTAGAAAATTTTATTCCTGTTCCCATAATAAATCCTACACTAATAACATCTCATTGGTTTCATGTTTTTAAAATTACTACCAAGTCACTATCTTATAAAATTTTCCTATAGGTTTATCAAATTTACATCAACAATGATCCTAACTAACATAGTCAAAATAACAAATAAAATTCAGTTGTAATTATAATGATCTCAACCAATCAAGAAAAAGGTTACTTTACTTTCCTATCAATATTCTTGAACAAAATACAAAATGATTATTCCATACTTTAAATATCTAAAAATATTAAAGTCCTTTATAAAAGAATCATATAATTAGTCATCATCATGTTATATTATACTAGTAATATGAAATCATAGTATGCAAATCCTTAGAATAAATAAATTCCAATTCTATAAGTTTAATGTGTTGTATAAATGCATTCACACATAACCCAACATTTATACGTCAACATTATATAATTCATTGATAATCTGCAAAAAAAAAAAAATACATCATAAAATATCAATATCCACAACTATTACCTAAGTGATATCAACTTGTCAATCACTTATGATGTCTTCTTGCCCACCAATTAAAATAAACATTGTATAGCATAATATACATTCATACTATCACACTTAAAATATTAACTTACTTAAAATTATCAAAAATATTTATTATAAAACTATAATATTATTAGTGACTAAATTAATATTTATATACCTATTCTACTAATTAAATAATATTATACTTAGAACTAAGGTTAATAAAAAAAATCGAGACATAATTACATATACTTCTTCTATGTTGAATTGTCCTTTACACAGATAAAATAAAGTGTTTTTATTTTCCTTGACATTTTTTTTTTTTTAACTCTTGAGGAGCGATTAAAACCGCCAACTCTCATTGCTATGTTTTTTTGTTCAAACGCTTGATGATGAAAACAAAAAAAAATTATCCTCCCGAAGATCAACACATGCACCGTAGACTCGTTTCTACATGACGAATGAAGTTTAAAATAAATGATAAAAAATAAAAGTCGACGTCTAAAAATCTAAAAAATATTAGCAAAAATAATCATTGATCTGTTCTAAAAAAGTTTGTAAAATAATAGTTCATTATCTCTATTATTCAGAATAATGATTATTAAAATAATAATAAAACTATAATATTAAAAAATAATAATTCGAAGCTTCTCTTCCTTAGGATCCTATGCCGGCTTGTGGCGACGTGAATTCGGATATCCGGATATTTATTTTTGTGCATTTTTTTTTCCAAAATATTTTTTTAGAATTTAATAATTACTTATTGTTAATAGACCTGTTATTTATAGGGTTTTATTTGTCAGGATATTTATCATTTCTTTATCCAAGTATAGTTATTTTCATCATAATTTCAAATATCGGTTCTTTTCAACAAATTATTGCAACATGTATAGTCTTATAAAAATTATAGATTTATTACATAGCTTTTCATTTAGCTATTATTCATGACAGTTTTTTTTAATTATCCATAATGTTTTCGTCAAAAAGATAAAACATTTTACCTCCATAGCTTTACTTTCCTCATAAAATTTTTTGTCGTATTATTTATCAGTTTCTTATACGATTATCCCCTACTAGAAAATGCATTATTAATTTTAATTTCCAAGTAGCTTTCTTGTTAAGCTCTCCACAAAATGTCCAATATACATCCTCACTTAATAAAATGGTTATCCTTGTTAAAATTATTAATACTTTATTATTAATTATAATTTTTACTTTTAAAATCTTTTTAAATAAATAAGTATTACTCGTTAGTATTTCCATATCTTAATGTGAAGTTGAATTAAGTTTTGACAAAAATTCTGGCAAGGGAATTTAACTTTTAGCACTGCATCCTTTAGATAAAACTTATTATAATTTATTTATAATATTCTCTTTGCAAAATACTTAAAATTGGTATCCTTATCAGTTGCAAATAAATTATAAGCGAGCTATTATAGCACTGAATTTACTAATAAAACAAAAATTTTTAAAGAAGCACAAAATTTTAGAAAAATCACCACCACCCCTGAACTGACTGTGCCTCAGTATTTATACCCAACAAAATACATCATCTTATTGGTGGATTTTGCTTTTCACCTGATAACTTAATTTGCATACAACTTTAGTATCACACAATTAAATTTAAAAAAATAAAATATGACTCATTTTTACCCAAATTTATTACTTAAAATATTAATTTTAAATCAATTTTTGTACTTTATTAAAATTAATTAAACATTTTAAAATGACTTTAAGAAAACAATACTTATCAATTTATTCCACCCTTGATTTTTAATGTATCTATTTTATTTAAAACAAAATATTTAATTTTAACTAACTACAACCATTTTATAAAACTACTTAAACATTTTATGATAGCTAATTTTAATATTTTCTCTTGTAATAGATAAATAAATGTATTCAATTCTATAGTGTAATTTTTTAAAGTAATTTTGAAACTTTATTAACACAAACACTAGTAAGCACATGTGCATAACTGTATACATGTCACATGACTTACAACTGAGACAGGCTGTATTAAAATTCTGTCTGGAAAATATTAAATGTTAATTGCAACAATTATTATATTAAATAAATAATATAATAATAAAATTTGGAATAATAATTTTGAAAACATAGAATTAATTATAAATTTTCCTACCACAAAGATTACTTTTAAAACATATATTAAATATAATTATTATATATAATTTATACTTTAAAATATAGTATTTATTTAATTACAAGTTTTAGCTATTAAAATTCAACTTTTAAAACATATTTTAAACATTTATTGCTACATTATTTATTATGCCCAGCTTTCCCAACCATATGCAATTAATATATTTAGCTTTATTTAACTGCTTTAATGTTATTTAGCACAATTTTAGGCATTAAATATTTTCTTATCTTGCTTTAATTGAATTTTTAAAAGATTATCAATATAATATAATTATTGTACAAAGAGAACATATCCTAAATTTAAATTTTTTTAGTAAATTGCTATGATGAATTAATTCTGACCTAAAGAAAAGGGCACTATATATATATATATATGATCATAGATGGAGCTTTACCAATATCTCTGTACAAGCTTTGTATACATAAATGCTGAGAGTCAGAATTCAACATCTCTTTCATTCTCTCCACCTTCAAATCAGCTGATTTCAAGCTAATTGGCTATCATCAGTGAAGGGTAGGAACTAGAAACTAGATCTAAACACTGACTCTAAAACTCAGCATTTATAAAAGATGTGTCTGTCAGCTTGCAAGCGTGAATTTTTCAGATACTTAAATATCTTCAAATACAGTTAAACGAACTACACAGTTAAAATGCAAGCTATAAGCAAGTTAACGAAATTTATAACTTGTTTTGTTTATCATAAATGTGCCCTTGAAGGTTTTTGCAATGATGTATATTGCAGAAGCTTTTACTATATGGTGAAACTGAACTGTTTTCAGACCCATATAACTGTATAGCTTGTTTAACTGGATTTGAAGATATTTAGGTATCTGAAAAATTCACACTTGCAAGCTGACAGAAACATCTTTCATAAATGCTGAGTTTTAGAGTCAGTGTTTAGATATAGTTTCTAGTCCCTACCCTTCACTGATGATAGCCAATTAGCTTGAAATCAGCTGATCTGAAGATGGAGACAACGAAAGAGATATTGAATTCTGTCTCTCTCAGCATTTATGTATACAAAGCTTGTATGGAGATATTGGTAAAGCTCCATCTATGATCATAAAATGCAAACTATAAGCAAGTTAATGAAATTTATAACTTGTTTTGTTTATCATATATATATATATATATATATATTGCTTTCTGATGAAAACCAGTCTGCTGATTGAAATATTAAAGCAGTTTTATAGAGAAAGTAATTCTGTGATGTTGCAAATACCAATAGCTAATTTGGCTATTATATGTAATTAAATCATCTTCAGACTAGATCTATCATTTCCAGCCAAATTTCTTCAAATTTTATTTATCAAAAATAAATTATGTGTAGATAATTATGTATAAATATATAATAGAATTTTCTGATTATTCCATTTTTTATGTATATGAAATTAATTTTGATAATTATTGGTGAGTTTATCTGGGAAAGTTAGATGTAATATCAAACTGAGTAATTAAAATGAACATTTTATGAGGACAGAAAAAGAAAATGATCATGAAAAGTATAGTTAATGTATAGCTATAGTTGTTTTCTCTAGATCTATAATCTGTATGTAAATCAAGTGAGAGAATCAGTCATTAATTATAAAAATAGAAGGTTGTGCTATTTTATAATATGAAACAGAAAAAATTAATAAAAGAATAACATTAATAAATACCTACATTAAAATAATATTATACAATTCTATTTTTTACCTTTAAAAAAGACTCGAAATAGACTTTGTCAAAACTTATTATTAAGAAGTGCAAAAGGAAATGTATGAATTACTGTTTACTACAAAGGTATATGTTTTCTTTTTTGTTTAAATGAAGCAACAATTACTTCACATAGTCAGAAGACAACTTAAGTAGTCAAATAAAAAATAGAGTCATAGATCACATGATCATGCTAATTGCTCAACAATCTTTGTGATAAATGCTTAGTCAGAGAAAGCATTTAAAATATCCCTGTCAGGAAACTACCTCTCAAACCTCTGACCAATGGTTTTGTGCTTTGGCACTCCTCGGAGAGGCACTAGGATAGATTTAGTGTCTGACGCTATCCTAGCACCTCTCTGAGGACTGCCAAAGCATGAAACTATTGGTCAGAGGGTTTTTTTTGGGGGGTGGGAGGTCCTGACAGAGATATTTTAAATGCTTTCTCTGGCTAAGCATTTACCACAAAGCTTGTTGAGCAATTAGCAATGCTCATTGTTTACAAATTAAGTAGTTTTGATAATTTTTTTAAAATGCAGTACTTCTGATATAAATTAAATACATCAGATTTAAATTTAATTAAATCTTTATCATGTGATATAGACACAGAACAGTTCACTGCTTCTTAACTGTCTGTATATCATAAATCTTATTAACAGGTGCTTTAATTAGTAATCTCATTATCTTCTTAATTAAAATAATAATAAAATTGTTGTATTAAAAGCCTTCATCCAATATAGAAACTTTTTAAAGCCATTGCTTTGTCACTTTTTTAATATTAGTTAACAAAACAATTTATGAACAAAAATATAAAAAAGAAAATTTAACCCAAAGTAATTAATATGTGAAAAAAAAAGGTTTTGTTTTTAATTTATTTTGTTTTTAATATGAAATAGTGTAATTGTTAATTATTTCTGATAAATAAATATATTCATTGTCAAATATAATAAGTAGAAACATTTTTTATGGATGAATAAATTCTGTCCATTTGTGTGTAAACGTATAGATAGATGTCCCTGCTATAACTGATCTTTGCATTACATCAAAATGAAGTACTTATCTTTATCTTAATTACATGTTTACATGTATTTAATAATGGAACACTATATGGAAATCATAAGACTGTTTATATTTAAAAGCATACTAGGATAAAACAGTTTTTAAATAGAATCTATGAGACAAAATCATTCCAACAACCTCTCATAAAGAAATAGCGAAAAAAGCATAACTCAATAGGCCTACCAATTGCTGAATGGTAATAACTTTGTTTTCCACTTATTTTATCATCTAACTAAGAATAGTTAAATATTTATTTTGCCAACCATTATTGAGTAGTTACTAGAGTTGGCTAGACACCAGCTACAAGAGAAAAAAAAGTGCCAAAGTCTGAAAAAATTTTGATCATCTAAATTTTGGAATTAAAAAATATTTTTAAAAATTTCAACTACCTTGTTGTCTATCCTATCTGTATTGCAGCTAATTTTACATTGTTATAGAAAAACTTCACTAAAATTTTCAGTAATAAAAAGATAAATTCATTTCTTAATTATAGATAATTTTTAAAGAGGAAATAATATAAGATTTTAATTAGATATTCCATTGTTTTAACTTGATCATATAAGCCATCGACTGAAAAATGAATACTATATAATTGTTAGAAGTCCTGTAAACAGTGTTCACAATAATTGTTAAAGTTCCACAACTAGGAAAAACAGGTGTATAAAATTGAACATATTGAAAAACAAATAAAAAATAAATAAGCAACAACAACAAAAATCAGAATCTTCAAGGGTAATTTGTTCTTCAAAAAAATTTTTGAATAAGAGGAAATTTACATGTGGCATCATGTTTGTTGATACAATTTGGTTTTTTGAGTATCTCAATAGCTTCTCTGATCTTTCATTGGAATAGCTTTTCACATCTGGATAGGATCCTGGTCTTAAAAAAATAAATATTGTGACTTGAATCTATAGCATGACTGAGAATGCTGACGATGATGAATGTTTACCTCTTCTGGTACTGATGTAATGATTACTTCTATCCACATTAGAAGACTTACAAATGCCACATGAGCTACTTGAGCCTTAAGAGGGATTGCATCTTTAGATTGGGTTAAAAAGTTACTAATTTTTTGATAAGGAGTGTATGCTTTCTTTATGTTGTAGCATTTTAGAATATATCCACTACTGTCTGTGATTCCTTTTATATAAACAATGCAATTTTGCTTTTTGTTTTTTATTTTTGATATTTTTAGCTTGAAATAAGGCCCAATTTATAATCTTTTTATTATAACCATTTGATAACAATATATTCTTTATATAATGTATTTCTTTTTCTAGATATGTTCTATCTGAAAGGTTAATCATTCTGGTAAATAGTGTCTTGGATACTGAAAAATCTGAGTTGGATGATGATGAGAAGAAAATTGGAGGTACCTGTCAGTATGTGTAGTTTTTCTGAAAACTGAGAATGATAAAAAATTATTTTGTTTCTTGGTGACAAGAACATCAGGAAAGGAAAGTTTCCCGTCAGATTCTATTTCCATTGTAAATGTAATATTTGGATGGATATTATTTAAATGTGATAAAAAAAAATTTAAATTTATTTACCATGTCAGATGACAAATGTGTTACCTATATATATCAGCCAAACAACAAGTTATAAAGGTGCTGATTCTAGAGCATAACTTTCTATATGTTCTATAAACAAATCAGCTACTACTCCTGAAATAGGAGAACCCATACAATTACTAAAAGTTTGTTTATAATGTTGTCTACCATATATAAAATATGTGCTTAAAAGACAATGTTTAGAATATCTTACCATCTGATCCCCAGTCACAAGTTGTTTACAAGATCAAATACCAGGAATCCACCTGCCCCTCCATTTACTGCAGGGAATCTCAGACAAATTCATCTATGCATATAGCCAAACATACATACCTATATAATAAAGCTAGAACAAATGCGGGCACACACTCAATATTTTTGAACATTTCTCTATAATTGGTCATCTCTTTGTTTCTTCATCTGTCATCATCATGTGCACTGAACACAATCTCAGATGACAAAAACTCTATGAATAAAAAAAAAATCATGTGTTCCTTTGATAGTTTCATGAGAGTGTTATATGCTCATTTGGTGACATCATTCATCGCTTATTGTTTATCAGATACAATTCTGGCTTGCTCAACTTGTTGGCTGTTGGTTAGTAAAGACTTTCAGTCGAGCATTCCAGTTATGCATTATGGCTATTATTGCTCATTTCTCACTCATTTTTTTTAGGTTACAATTTTGGCATGTAACATAAGTTCATGAACAGTGAGAAGTCCCAACTAAATAGACCTTGATTAGTTAAAATTTCTAGCTTATAAAGGATGATTTGCATTTCATTATGTTTGCTCATATATCAGTAATAATAGACTTAAAGCAGTTTATTGATATATACTAGTATTTAATTGTATGATCAGATTTCGGTGTCAATTTCTAACAGTAATAATTAATCATTTGCTCAATTTTAAAGTGATATAATTATAATTTCATAACTTGTTTAATAAAAGCCATAATTACTCATTATAAATTGTTAATTTTCAATTATTTTATTAAAAATAAGTGATCTGTAATAAAGTGACCTATACTTTCTAATCAATGCTGAAAATATTAATTATTTAATAGACAATTTTAAACTATTGTGTAAAAATATTTCTGATATTATTTCTCATGATAATAAATAAAATTGAAATGGATAACACGAGTCTCCTAAAAAGAAATGTGTTTTATTATTATATGCAGTTTTATAAAAGCAGAATAGTTGATATGCTGTAATGTAGATATTATGTGACTTTTGAATATCTTGGTAGTTTTGAAGTTTAAAATTTTGCTTGGATGAATGGATTATAACACTGAGATGCAAAATTTTATCAATTTGTTATGGTAGTTTTAGTTAAGTAATCATGAGTGATTGGGGAGAACCCAAAGTGTGGTATTCCCTAATTGTCAACCTACTGATTTGATATGGCACAAATTATATGGCACCAGAATCCTCATGATCCTAAATTACAAATGTATAGAAGAATATTTGAAATAATAGAAAATACATTTTATAAAGATGAAGAAAGGATGAAAGAAATATAGAATGAGTATAAAACCCCATTCTTAGAAATAGGAATTTCTAAAAAAAAAAAAAAAGAGGAAATAGTACTGCAGGTTAAAATCCCCTCAGAAAATAATTCACTTAATTATAAAGAATCTGAAGAAAGCCAGTTAAGTGAGTTAATAAAATCCCAAGAGAATGAATTAGTAGAAGTAAAAGAAGTAGGAGCATCCCAAGAGAGCAAAATATCAGACTTAGTAGATGCTCAAATAGAAATTAAAAATTGTAAAGGAATAACAATAGTAGAGGTAGATAAATTCCTAGAGAGCAAATCAAATGAATTTCATAAACATTTAGAAATTGATTAACAAGAATTAATAAAGTCACCAATAAAACCAGAAGATTCTCAGGAGAATAAATTACTTGAAGTACATGAGTTACCAGATACTAAATTGTTAGTCAAATAATTCACAAAATATTATTAGGACAAATCTTAGACTAGATTTTGAAATTAGAATAGACGATATTCCAGATAAAAATATAAAATAATTTAGTAATCAATCTGAAATATTAAAGAATTGGTTAGTAGAAACAAAAGAGTTATCAGTTACTAACTTATTACCTTTAAGAGGAGCAGAAAATAATGTTGTTATTATCAAAAATAATTATAATAATTTGATAAAAACTTGAAACTATATACCCCAATAGAAGTCAAACTTAAAGAGTATAAAAAATTATTTTCTTTCACCAAAGTGGGAATTGAACAATGAGTTCGTTTATTTAAAAGCTAAGATTAAAAGTCATAATGTCAAATACTTCAATATAAAGATACTATTAATTTTGAAACTTTTTATAGTAAAATACAAGCTTATCAATTTGTAAATAATATTATTTCCAATATAGAGCCTAAATATCAAAGGCTTAGGAAAAGCCATAATGAGTTGGCTAAAAAAATAGTTCCACATCAAATAAATAGTCAGTATAGTTTTCATCAATTTTATCAAATTTGTCTGAATAAATTATTTACAAATGCAAAGATAAAATGCAAAATAAAAACCATTTCTATAAAGCATTATTTATTTTGGTCAGATTATTAATACAGATGAAAATATAATGGATGAAATTAATCATAGAATTAAACTTGGTTGGAGTGCTTTTGGTAGAAATAACTTGGTTCTAAAAGGAAATATGCCTATGTGTTTGAAAAAACAGTTTTTAATAAATGTGTTTTACCAGTTTTTACTTATGGATCTGAGACTTGGACACTTAATAAAAGAGCACTACAAAGACTTCAAACAACTCAAAGAAGTATGGAGAGGTGCATGTTAGGAGTAGCAAGAAGAGATCGAAAATGCAATATATGTGTAAGAGAACAAACAAGTGTTACTGACCTCATTAAAAAATTAAAAGACTAAAGTGAGTTAGGCTGGACATATTTCTAGAAGAAATGATAATAGATGGACAATTGAAATCTTAAACTGGATTCCAAGAGATTGTAAAAGACCCAGAAAGAGACCACATGTGAGATGGATGGATGAAATAAGTAAGTATGCAGGGGTGATGTTGGAAAAGAGGAAATAAAGATTGGAGAAGATGGTTTGAACACCTTCATCCTGCAGTGGATTGATAATAATTGATGATGATGATGATGATTTGAAAAATTTAATATTATTGAGAAATTATTAATAAGTACAAAGATAAAATGCAAAATGAAAACCATGTCTAGAAAACATATCTTAGTTAATCCTTCTAATGTTAATAAGAAATTATTAATGAATACTAAGATAAAATACAAAATGAAATTAGATTTTGTAAAACATTCCCCATTTAATCAGTTTGTATTTAATAACATATTGTCTTTAAAAGCTAGAATAAAATGTAAAATAAAAACAATTTCTAAGAAACAATTTCCATTGAATCAATCTAATGTCACTAAAATATTCCCATATGCCAAAATAAATTGCAATATGAAAACAGTTTCTAAGCAATTTTTATTTAATCAATCTAGTGTTAATGAAGTATTGTTCCAAAATACTAAGATCAAATGCAACATGAAGATAGTATCTGTCAAACGACCCCTGGTAGTCAGTAATTAGATCAGTAAAAACTAATAAAACAGAAAATTAAATTTATCTATAATACATGCAGCCTAAAAGTTGTTTACAAAGAAATGAAAGTGTCAAATAAAATATTATATTAAATGTGAGAATTAATATTACTATGCAGAGTAATGATAATAATAAAACTTTTTTTTCCCAAAGTGCTGTTAAAAATCTGCTATAGTATGATTAAAAGTCTTCAATGTTTAAAATGTTGCCCCTATTTAGCTGGGACTTTTAAATAATTGAGGCCCATTTAGTATGGAATTCTCACTAATCATGGCACATTTAGCTGTTTGCCATAATTGTAACCTAAAGAGAAGCAACCAGAATAATATTCTCACAAATCCAAACTGTATCCTAGAAATATGAGAATGATTTCTAAAATAAAATGATGAAAATAACATTAGCTAAGTTAAAAAATGCCATGAATTTAAGAAACAATAACATCCCCCCTTAGCAAACATTAGTCATTGAATTCAACAGAATAGTTAATTGTCTGACTGATTTTTATACATATATTCACACATGCAAATTTATTAAAATCAGAGGCCAGTTTATATTATCTGCAAGTGAAAATGCCAATATCCTTGCTTATTTTATTTCAGTCAGACTTTGACAAAGATACTCCATATCAAAAGCCTGACTTAACATTTAATAAAATAAAATATATATTTTTATATCAAACCTATCAAACCTCTTCACCATAATATTATTTCATTATTTTATTATATATACATATTACATAATGTACAGCAAATAATTCAAATTTTTCTGCTGAATTCATTCATTACACGAATGATTAGTATTAAAAATACAACTGCTTAGAAAGTTTAGATTATGGAAAATGGAACCAAAGTACTTTGACTTTCTGCTTAAAATATATGTGTGGGCATTATCTGCTTTATATTCCATGAAGTACAGAAGATACATTAAAAACATAAATGCAATATGCTCACCTTATCAGAAGGAACATGAAACTCAAACTCATCTATTTTATATTTGCCAGAGACTTGATCACATACATTCTTTTAATACTAACAATGTACTGAAACCTGAATACTTCCATCCAATTTCTAAGTAATACTTTTGCTAGCAAGCTTTTCCCAAGCATTCTGTAGGGAACATGAAATGCATGTATTCATATAAAAATAATAATAGAAAATGCTCAAATATTTTTTATAATAAAATATAACAAATAAGACAGGGATAAAAATATTGCTTCATTACAAGTCAAAAATCAAATCTTTATCTCTGTGAAAGCAGCAAACATAAAAATGATTTAACTAGGACAATATTTTTATGTATATATTGATTCATGTAAAATATGAAAACAATGTATTTTTGCCTATGTATGTTTAAAGTATGCAATAAATTTATTTTGAAACATAAACTACAGCAAATATATATAATCAATAAATAAAAAAACCATAAGACAATTTAGCATTTGGTTGTAATAGAGTAGATGGCTGAAGAAAGTTTGAAATTGTAGGTTTAAATCCCCTATATATATTACATCTAAACTTCAGCTATATAAAATATATTTGTATTTAAAATATTACAAATTCACCCTGTTGTTCTGCCCTTCCCTCTTCTGTGCATTTAAATGAACAAAGCCCTATACATGAATAGTCAGAGTGACTTAAAGTCAACATGGACATGACAATAATATTGGCATTAACAAGCACTTTGGGTATTCCATCATCAGATTTTCAAAGGTATGGATTGTTAGAAGAGTTGGAGAGTGAAGTAGATTGAAGTCTGCTCATTAAAATATGAAGATATTGCTATCGTAATACAAACTGAGCATTGATTGTATATATATGGAAGATTATGATGTGGACCAACTGATGAGTGCTGGTTCAGTATAAAATACACATATTAGAGATCATTTATCTTTTTCACATGTGTGTGTTTATGTATATTGATTGTATGAGATAGAATAGATGGCTAAAGGGAGCATGAAAGTCTGTGTTCAAATCCCCTATATTACATATAGACTCCGGGTATATAAAGTATATTTGTATTTAAAACATTTTAAAATACTAAACAATAAAATATTGCTGAAGCATGATTTAAATTACTTAAACACAATTTTTCTCAACTGTATATAATATTAACATAAACACATTGACTTCCATAATGCACTTTTTGTTACATTGTATGCTTTGTGAATCTTCAGGTTAACTCCTTGTTGGTTAAAAAAATCATTCTTCTATTATTGAAAATAGTTTTTTTATTCTTCTTTTATTTCTTCATATAATATCTTTACCTTATTCAAGTTAAATGCAAGATATCTATTACATTTTAGTTCAGGACCAATTTATTTATTATTTAATGTTTTAAAGTGTTGTCTGTATTTTAATGCATATATATATAAGATATATTTTGTGGTTTCATCCATATTAAAAAATTTAAATATTGATATACTGATGTTTCGACTTGATCACACAAGTCCTCCATTAGGTGATCAATATTTAAATTATTTAGCATGGATGAAGCCACCAAATATGTCTTATATATGCATCCCATGGATATCAACATATATATATATATATATATTATAAATGTAATAATACTGCATATATATATATATATATATATATTTACCGGAGATGGTTCAGAGTCTTGCTCAGCAGAGTGATGATAACTTTCAATAATATTCTTGAGTAAATCAGTCATATTAAAAACATGAAAACCATGTTCTAAAATAAACACAGAAAAATTACATTAAAAAATAGAATAAATAAAAATAATATTGGTATTTTAAAGGTATATAATTTTTATATTTGTAAAATCATAAATGTGTGGCTTTTAGATTAAATAATTGATCAACTGAGTTTTTTTATCTTTTTTAAAAAAAATGCTTTTCATTTTTATCTTACAATTAACACCACTAAGAAAACTAATGGAGTCTCAGCAGAAGTAAATTTGTATTTTGCAATTAGCCAAATCACAATACAATATGGTGAAATATAAATGTTTTAAAAAAATATCAATAATCTACTATCTGATACCGGTTGTTAATAGAAACAATTCCAAAAAAGGGCATGTCCCTGCAAAAAAAAATGCTTTGGTTAACCAAAAAGCATCAGAAAAATATTACAGGAGCTTATTGCAAGAGTTTCACATTTAAGGATTTTAAAACAAAATATTAAACTTAGTGATCCATTTGATATATATTTTAGTTAATATAAATTTAGAAAGAAATTTGTGGCAAAACAGTACCTAGCCTTTGATGAGACAATGTTTTACCATACAAGGCAACAAAAAATACTTTTGTTTGAGGATTGTTCATTGATTATTTATATTTCTTCTTATATCTGTAATTTATTCTACTTACTGACACCTGCGGATCTCATTAGCCTCCTGAATTATCTATTATTTATAAGCAATTAATAATAATAATAAGTTTTAAATTGTGCTTTACGCAAAAATAAGGATTTTATTTCAATAATAATGTAAATGGATGACAAAAATAGAAAATGAACTATGTTGATATAAAAAGATATGATAACAATGTCTTATTTTATTAATAGATTATACAAGAATTACTTATTAAATTTTAGCTTCCAATTTTTTATTGGATATAAAAATTGCAATACAATTCAATTAATAGTTCAGCTTGAATTTTGTTCTTTTTTGTGATTGTCATTTATTTTTTTATATAAATTATTCCTTTTGATTATGCATAATCTCCAAATTAATCAATTATAACATGTGATGTTTGTTGAGATCATATTCATATTAGTTTTTAGTGTAATATTTATATTATATATATATAAGCTAATCAATAAATGAATTCCTCCATATTTTAATAATCTTTATTTTATTTCTAAAATGCACTTTATTTAAACTCACGGTGTACATAGGGTTGAATTACAATGAAGTAGTATTTAGATTGATTTCTCTAAAATTAAGCAATGGCAATAAATTTTATTTTATGTAAGTTTCATAGTGTAGTGTTTTGTAAAATGGCAGACATGTTTGTGCACTCCAGAAAAAACTAGAATTTATTCGAGAGGTTGTTTTTAGATCGCGCTCTGATAGCTGAGGAATTTAATTAATGCATTGACATAATGGCGATCGACAATTCCAAGAAATATTTGCTGATTATAAATATTTCTGGATAAGAGACATTACCTTATTGGACGGTCTATTGATTGATTGGTGCAGTTATCAGAGAGCGATAAGAAGACTGGGTAAGAACTACGCAGTGTAATGTGGAGAGTAGTAGAGAGCAGTCACACAGTATTAGAGGCAGTATTTAAGTAGAGATATCTCACATCAGGGCTTGTGGTTAATGACCAGTGCCCAGTGGAAATGTAGTCCACGGGTGTAGCTGAAAGAGCCCACAGAGATGGGGAGACTGCAGCAGAGATATTGAGAGCATTCATTGCAGACCATTCGTTGGAGAGCATCCACTTGCAGACCATTCATTGGAGAGCAGTTGGTGCAGACCATTCATTGGAGAGCATACGTGGCAGAGCATTCGTTGCAGACCATTTGTTTTGAGAGCATCCATTGCAGAGAATACAGAGTATATTCAGAGCATTCGTTGCAGACCATTTGTTGGAGAGCATATGCAGCAGAGCATTAGTTGCAAAAGATCAGTGTGGGAATTGAACATTAGTGAAGATTATTGGATAGCCGCACAGTCATACTTGCGGATATAACATTTGCACAGTCAGACTGGCGGATAGAACACATAGTAGTTGTAGTCATGGCTTATTACAAATTTACTTCCTTGTTGTAAGATTGCTAAATTTCTTAATTACCACATTTTTATAATAATTTGTTATTCAAATGGGCAAATACTGCTGATATTACCAAATGTAATTATTTGAATGAGTTTCCATTGTATTTAAACATGCAATATTATATGTAATTAATAAAAAATACTTTAGAATTGGGATTATATAAAGACAAAATTCAACCTTTAATAGTTGATAAATTATTGAAGTTCTTTTTTTAATATTTAATATGGTTGATATTGAAGACTATAACTTCTTAATATCTTGCAGAGATATTTCTAATTGGTTAACCTATCATTAACTGATAAATGAGAAATATTTTTGATCCACAATTAAAATAATGAAATATCTGCATTTTTTAAACTAAATTTTAATAATGTCTTTTTATAGTAAAAGACAAATTGTCAAAAGATTTAAATATTCATCTTTAGTATTTAAAAGATTTTTTTATGATATGTAAAATAGCTATCCAAATGCTGATTGATATTGTGATCTTCCAGGTTGGCACCAGGAAGAAATGTGGGAAGTTCACATTTGTGTTAACAATGGTTAAAGATAGTTATCTGAAAAAAATAAATTGTGATGTAATTTGCTAGTTAAAATTAGGATTTAAAAAAATTAAAACTTTAATTGGGTGTACTGATTAGTAGAGTTTTGGATTATATATGTTTGGTAGTAGAAGAGGAGGATGACCAATATTAAAGATGTTTGTATGTAGTAGAAAAATTTACATGTCATAATAAGCAGATACATAGATATATTATTAATTAGAATTTTCTTTCCTATATTTTATTTATTATTTACTAATTATGTATTGTTCATAATTTTATGTTTAAAAATAATAAAGATTATTTGTATAATAGTGAATAACATTTCTAAATTAATAATTAATATTTAATATTTTTATTATTATTATTATTATGTTTTATTCTATTCAAACATTGTATTGTTAAAATTTTATAAGTAAAAATTCTGGCACACTTCCAAAGTTGATTGTAATAAGAAACACAGAGGGCATGAGTGGAGAGGGACAGAAAGTTTAAAACTTGAAGGAAAGTATAAAAAAAATTCCAAGGAAGAAGATGTAAAAAAAAAAAACTTAAAAGAATCAATAACTCTCTAAGAGTATTAGAACAAATAAAAAAAAACATCGCGAGGATTCTAATAATATACCTGTGGAGAATTTTCTGTTATACTACTGGAATAATATAAAAATGAGGAGATAACCCCCCCCCCCCAAAAAAAAGAAGCCAGCTCCAAATTTCTGTTAAATGATGATCCATATTCACTACCTTTAAAATGCCTGGTTGTTATGTAAGCTAAGTAATTGTGATTTGTTTTAAAGTATTACCAAAAATAAATAATATCAGAATGACAAAATTGTTTAAAATAAAGCTAGCTAAAATTTTCTTATTAAACGATATAATTAAATGCTTGATTTTCAATTTTAAGAATTTTCTATCAATATTCTGCAAAATAAAATTTAAAATGAAAGAGTTTATCTATTTAATCTTATATAAAGAGGATAATTTTATACTGTATAACTTTGCTATTCGCACATATATAATAAAATAATTCCAATGCATGCAAATGTTATTATAACACCTATCATGGAATTCTAGGATAAATAAAAACTATTGTCATTCTTAACAAATTATGCTTTAACAATCGGATAGAGATTTTTTTTTATGTTATAATTTACTGTTGTCTTTGAAATTGAGATGTGTTTCATTCAACTTCCAAATTTTTTTTTAAAAAAAAACTTAACATGTAATGAATGGATATTGATAAGTATTTTTCATTATTGCTTATAATAGATATACAATCAATTTTTTTTTTGTTTTCTTTAAAAAAAAAAAAACAATGTAACTTCATATTATTATAATATGATAATCTATTATTTTGTATGATCTAGAAATTATATTATAGGTGATTATAGATATTCGGATGTGTGCATAATGCTATAATTTTTTTTAAAATTGTATTTATTATGCTTTAATTTCGTTAATGAAGTTTATTTAAAAAAATAATTAAAACCTTGTCTGTTATAAGTGTGTTTATGTAAGAAATGTATTGGGTGTAGTTGGAGGCAAAAATGGTCAAGGGACGATTAGATCATTTAGATTGAGTTTGGAGATATTATTTAACCCTCACGTATATAGGTATAAGTGTTTGGTTATTGTTTTCCCCTGCCTTTCTTTATTTTTGTATAGTTAATGTTAGATGATATACACTGATTATAACAGATAAGTGTTATATAAATAGTTATAATATGTATAAAAGATGATTGATTTATGGCATCATCCAAGTTCTATATATAATAAGCTAATAAAAAGTATGTTTTAAAAATACATTATATTTATGATATTATAAAAGCACACATATTCGAAAATATATGATTCATATTTTAAATATTAGTCAATTTTGGTTTTACTGTAGAAGAAATGTAATTGGTTAGAAAGGTGCATAAAAGAATATTTTTTGTTTATTTATTATTTATTTTGTCTTTTATTTTTAATAAATGTTTTATTGAATTAATAGCCCATCTAAATTGCTTGATTATATACGTTCGATTCTCCATTTCCACACACACATATATGCTTAACATAACATAGCCCTAGAATATCTAAATTTGCCAGTATAAGTCAGGTTTTATTTAATTTGTCTGGAGTTGATAAATCTCAGTATTACAATGCCAATAATATATTTTACTTTGCTTAGAATAGATGGTGATGTGGATATAAAAGGTACCTGACCCTCATCATTATCTATCATATACTAAATATGATAATTTTTGCAATAGTTTTGTAATTGAATAAATGATTAAATTAGTGTTACAGAATTGTTATCCATAAATGTTTTATTACTCTTATTTGCATCCTATATGAACACCATATCCTATAACCTCAACTGAGCTAAGCCATAGAGTAATCACAATATAAGAATCTTTTAAATAAGTTTAAAAGCAATTTACACTTATACATTTTATTCTATCTTGTATAGAATTAGCACCTGGGCATTTATAAATCTAATAAAGTGAATAAGTGAAGAGGACAGAGGTTACAGGGTGGGTTAAGTGGCACCCAACATGGGGCCTCGACATTTATGGGTTAAATGCTCGATATATTTATGGATAAATGGCTGCACAATGATTGGTGATTGATTCATCTTTGTTTACATGTGTATTTTGTTTTTTATGGATGATTATATATTATACATTCTATTTTAAGAGGTGACTAATGTGGATGGCTCAATATATACATGAAGGCCACAGCTGCCAAGGATTTAAATGGCTGTTCAATCGTGGGATCTTGATTACTTAAGTCTCATATCTTGTAGAGTGTTTATATTTTTGTTGATATATATTGGCATATACCTGAGATGAGAAGTAATCCAGTGCCATTAGAATTACTTTATTCCTGTTTTAAATATACAGTTATTGCAAAATTGGTTCCAAAATAGAATCAAGTTGGCAGTTTTCTTATTCAAGGATTTTTTTTATATCAATATGGAAGATTAATAGAAATGTTTGATAAAATGGAACTAGGGGTAAATAGTGTGTTAACTAAGGTTTGAAATAAGCCAATACTTGAAAGATGTGTAGGAGATATATTAATGTCAGATGTATAGTTTTAAAAAAAACATTTATTTTTTTATGTGAAATAAATAAATACAGCCATGAAACAGCTTAATTTCAATTTTAGAGCTATATAAATATCACAACTTATAGTAAATGTTAAAGTTGATAGCATTATTTTATATATATTTTTTGCTTGTTAATGAAATATAGCATTGCTGCCAGATAGGCATAGAATTATTGATGGTGTTAAATTATAAAGTAGTTATGTTGTTCATATTTGAAACATTTCTGTTATAGAAAGTCTATAATTTTGAAGGTTAAATAGAATGCTTGATTTTTGGAGTTTTGTTGGTTGTATTGCAAGTTTTGGTGATGGATGGAGTTTTTGTTATTGTCTTAATGATATGGTGTATTCATGTCACTGGTGACTGAATGTTCTCATTCACTGCTCCAACCCAAATTATGATATCAGTTGTTAGTTATCATAAAGCAGTAAACAGTAGTCCTGCCATGATTTTGCCTCTAAGACTCCAGAGAGAGCAAGGCATAGTTCTTTCTAATATATATGTAATATTTGTCTCTAAGATTCCCAAAGATGAGCAAGACAATATTTTATAAATAGCCCCTAAGACTTGGATGTAAGCAGGGCATTGTGATAGTGTTTGTAGTAAAATATTATGGGTTGTGGTAGCTTAGAGTGATTAAAGTGGGATGATCATCAGAGTGTTCATGGAGCATTGTATGTTTTGAGAGCAGTGATGGAATTCTTTTATCTATTTCAAAATTGTGAACTTCTAATAATTCTTTTGGCTATCAGTATCCATTGGATCTTTAGAAGAATGAATGAATATATAACTTGAATATATAGCTCATTCTTAACAGACTATTTTCTATATTCTAATGCAAAGGTTGGCATCTTTCGTATTTAATTAAAAATTGTATATCAGTTGTCATAGTAAATGTATGTCATCATTAATTTTATTTTGGTTATAAAATTCATTTTTAGGGGGGAGGTTATAAACGCTGGTTATAATATTTGAATGCACCTAACACGCATAAAAATAAATGAATATGTTTAAATCATTTTTGGTCTTTTATCAGTAATTTGAATTGGTGTAGTTTATAATATAACTATAGTGGATCATGTAAAATTTAATTTATAATTCCAGTTATGTTTAGATTAATGTTATTTAGTGAAAACTTAATGTCTTCTTGCCTATGTGTGTGTGGAAAATCGAACATTATATGGGAAAATAAAATTGTGGAAATTTTATGTCATTCTAGGTAATGATGGTGAATTTGAATTGTTGGTTTGGTGGAGGTTGGAGCTGGTAAACTTTATTCTCTTTAAGTAGAATTAATAAATTTTTAAAAGATTATAAAATGGAAGAGTTTAGTTTATATGATAGTTTGGGTGGGTCTCAAGAGACACCATCTCCAGACATGGCTGCATTGTCTCCTGAATCTAGTAAGATGAAAGATACTATCCCTAAAACCACAGATGGTGACCTGCTAATGTGGTTCAAAGAGATGTTTACAAAATTAGAGTTAGGTCAAACAGAATTAAAATCAGAATTAAAAGAAGTAAAGTCAGGTCAAGTAAAAGATAGAGAAAGGTCAGAAGAGATGTTTGCAGAAATAAAGTCAGGTCAAGATAAGTCAGAGGGAAGGATAGCTGAAATAAAATTGGAAGTTTCAGAAATGAAGTTAGAAATGGTAGAAATAAATGCTAGTATAGTTAGGCAGATGCAAGTTGTGGAGGAGAAAGTAAAAAGTCAGAAATCAGAGATAGCAATAGAAATAAAATTGAGTCAAAAGAAATCAGAGGAGAGGATGGTTGAAATAAAGTCAGAAATGTCACAGATAAAATTAGAAGTGAAACTAGAAACAAAGCTAGAAGCAAGGTTAGAAATACCCAAAATGAAGCTAGAAATGCAAGAGAATATTAATGACCAAGTTATGCAGATTAATAAGAATGTTAGTTTAGCCAGTGATGAAATAAATGTATATAAAGAACTTAGAGAAATAGATGGTCAGGACTCAAAATTAGAGATAATTGAAGATATAGATGTGCTTAAGGATTTCAAGAAGAATCTTGATAGAGAGAAAGAAATTAATAAATCAATGAAGACAGAAATAATTTCCTTAGACATGAAATATCTAGAAAATTTGGAGAATAAATTGTTAAAGGTTACTGATATCACTAGTAATAAGTTTAGAAATAAAAAGGAAAACATCAAGTTAAAGTGTGTTCTTGATTATTTAGAACAT
Source organism: Epiperipatus broadwayi (assembly GCA_028023455.1). Lineage (NCBI taxonomy): Eukaryota > Metazoa > Onychophora > Udeonychophora > Euonychophora > Peripatidae > Epiperipatus > Epiperipatus broadwayi. The sequence goes on along the minus strand of JAQFVV010000406.1, from coordinate 414,528 downwards.
AAGGTGAAGGTGAATGTTTTTTTAAAAATATTTTATGGAGATACTAAACATGTAATATGTAGTATGAAATGTTTAATAGAAAGTGTTAGTCATTCTAGAGAAGTCGGTAAGGTGAAAATAAAATGTAAAATTAAGCATACAGAAAAGTTTGGTGTAAATTTTCTTGGAAAAGTTACTAATCAAAATAGAGATTTAGGCAAAGCTAAAGTAAAGCTTAAATGTAAAAGTAAGAAGAAAACTAAAGTAGATTTTATGAGAGAGGTAATCAATCACAATAAACATATGAAGAAAATTAAAGTAAAATTCAAAGAGATGAGTAGAGAGAAGGTTAAGATAAGCTATCTTAGTAAAGGTATAGATTATATAAAAGAAATTGGAAAAGCTAAAATCAAACTAAAGAGAGAAAATGTAGAGTTGATCAATGTCATGGGTTTAGAGACATCCTGAAATAAAAGTATAGAGCATAGAAAGGTAAATACGACTAAAGAAGGTTGAGATAATGTCTCTTAGAGATAAACTTGTCAGAAGAAAGGAAATAAAGAATAATCAAGCAAGGTTTAAAGCAGGGGTCCCCAACCCTATGCTCATGGGCACCATGGTGCCCGCAGACCCTTTTATGTGTGCCCGCCGCTATCTGAACACGATAAAAAATTATTTATCTGATATAAATAAATTTAATTTTTAAAATTTCTTATAAATTATTGTATTATATTGTAATCAAATTGTAGGCCATACTATACTTTTACAGCATAAAAATATAAACGTTAAATATATGTTAAAATTTTATTTTTGAAATAAATATTTTTTGTACATTATGTGTATTATTAACAATATCCAACTATAAATTTACATTAAAAAAATAAGTGGTGCCCGGAACCTGATTGAAAAAATAAATGGTGCCCACCACCTGGCTGGTATTATAGAATGTGCTCTTAAGTGCAAAAAGGTTGGGGACCCCTGGTTTAAAGTTACTCAAAATGCCCGCAGTTTGATTCTGTATCCTGCAAGACATGATTAATAAAAGTTATACATATTGTTTAATATAGAATTTAGTTATTTTTTTCTTGCTTATTTAATGTTGCTAAAATATAATAGAAACAAGTGTTTGTAAAAGCATTAAATGTTTTTATTGTTTTATGTTTATTCGACAAACTTAATTTTCTAATTGTGGAATGATCTTAATGTAAAATTTGATGTGCTGGTAATATTGATTGTTGTTTATCCAATTCATTTTTCTTTTATAAGAAGAAAGGATTGTGACCTTCCAGGTTGGCACCAGGAAGAAATGTGGGAAGTTCACATTTGTGTTAACAATGGTTAAAGATAGTTATCTGAGAAAAATGAATTGTGATGTAATTTGCTAGTTAAAATTAGGATTTAAAAAATTAAAACTTTAATTAGGTGTATAGATTGGTAGAATTTTGGATTATATATGTTTGATAGTAGAAGAGGAGGATGAACATCGGGGATGTTTGTATGTAGTAGAAAAATTTACACGTCGTAATAAGCAGATACAGATATATTATTAATTAGAATTTTCTTTTCTATATTTTATTTATTATTTACTGATTATGTATTGTTCATAATCTTATATTTAAAATGATAAAGATTATTTGTATATTAGTGAATAACATTTGTAAATTAATATTTGATATTTTTTTTTATTATTAGTATGTTTATTCTATTCAAATATTGTATTGTTAAAATTTTATAAGTAAAAATTCTGGCACCCTTCCAAAGTTGATTGTAATAAGAAACACAGAGGGCATGAGTGGAGAGGGACAGAAAGTTTAAAACTTGAAGGAAAGTATAAAAAAAAATTCCAAGGAAGATGTAAAAAAAAAAAACTTAAAAGAATCAATAACTCTCTAAGAGTATTAGAACAAATAAAAAAACATCACGAGGATTCTAATAATATACCTGTGGAGAATTTTCTATTATACTACTGGAATAATATAAAAATGAGAAGATAACCCCCCCAAAGGGAAGCTAGCTCCAAATTTCTGTTAAATGATGATCCATATTCGCTACCTTTAAAATGCCTGGACGTTATGTAAGCTAAATAATTATGATTTGTTTTAAAGTATTACCAAAAATAAATAATATCAGAATGACAAAATTGTTTAAAATAAAGCTAGCTAAAATTTTCTTATTAAACGATATAATTAAATGCTTGATTTTCAATTTTAAGAATTTTCTGTCAATATTCTGCAAAATAAAATTTAAAATGAAAGAGTTTATCTATTTAATCTTATATCAAGGGGATAATTTTATACTGTATAACTTTGCTATTCACGCATATATAATAAAATAATTCCAATGCATGCAAATGCTATTATAACGCCTATCACGGAATTCTAGGATAAAAAAACTATTGTCATTCTTAACAAATTATGCTTTAACAATCGGATAGACATTTTTTTTTTGTTATAATTTACTGTTGTCTTTGAAATTGAGATGTATGTTTCATTCAACTTTCAAATTTTTTTTTTTTTTAAAAAAACTTAACATGTAATGAATGGATATTGATAAGTATTTTTCATTATTGCTTATAATAGATATACAATCAATTTTTTTTTTGTTTTCTTTTAAAAAAAAAAAACAATGTAACTTCATATTATTATAATATGATAATCTATTATTTTGTATGATCTAGAAATTATATTATAGGTGATTATAGATATTCGGATGTGTGCATAATGCTATAATTTTTTTTTTAATTGTATTTATTATGCTTTAATTTCGTTAATGAAGTTTATTTAAAAAAATAAAGAATTAAAACCTTGTCTGTTATAAGTGTGTTTATGTAAGAAATGTATTGGGTGTAGTTGGAGGTAGAAATGGTCAAGGGATAATTAGATTATTTAGATTGAGTTTGGAGATATTATTTAACTCTCATGTATATAGGTATAAGTGTTTGGTTATTGTTTTCCCCTGCCTTTTATTATTTTTGTATAGTTAATGTTAGATGATATACACTGATTATAACAGATAAGTGTTGTATAAATTTTTATAATATGTATAAAAGATGACTGATTTTATGGCATCATCCAAGTTCTATAAATAAGCTAATAAAAAGTATGTTTTAAAAATACATTATATTTATATTATAAAAGCACACATATTTGAAAATATATGATTCATATATTAAATATTAGTCAATTTTGGTTTTACTGTAGAAGAAATGTAATTGGTTAGAAAGGTGCATAAAAGATTATTTTTTGTTTATTTATTATTTATTTTGTCTTTTATTTTTAATAAATGTTTTATTGAATTAATAGCCCATATGAATTGCTTGATTATATATGTTCAATTCTCCATTTCCATACACACATATATGCTTAACATAACATAGCCCTAGAATATCTAAATTTGCCAGTAAAAGTCAGGCTTTATTTAATTTGTCTGGAGTTGATAAATCTCAGTATTACAATGCCAATAATATATTTTACTTTGCTTAGAATAGATGGTGATGTGGATATAAAAGATACCCGACCCTCATCATTATCTATCCTATACTAAATATGATAATTGATAATTTTTGCAATAGTTTTGTAATTGAATAAATGTGTGGCATATGATTAAATTAGTGTTACAGAATTGTTATCCATAAATGTTTTATTACTCTTATTTGCATCCTATATGAACACCATATCTTATAACCTCAACTGAGCTAAGCCATAGAGTAATTACAATATAAGAATCTTTTAAATAAGTTTAAAAACAATTTACAATTATAAATTTTATTCTATCTTGTATAGAATTGGTGCCTGGGCATTTATAAATCTAATAAAGTGAATAAGTGAAGAGTACAGAGGTTACAATATAAATGTGCATGCAGTTTCTGAATAAACTTCCATTTTGACAACTTATTCAACCAATGTAATTAATGACTTTTGATTTATCTGTTTACATTTCTTCTCTTATAAGGCTATTTGTTTTCTTTCTTTTTCAGATTCAGCGGTATTATACTTTTGAACCTCTATGTTTCTTAATGTGCTACTGATCACTGCTAGCTTTTATATATTAAAGATAATCTGTTGGGTGGTAAATAATCCACAGTAAATGTGGACAATTATTTTTGTAGTTTTATTCTTGCAATATAAATTATCTTCTAAACTGTTATTGAGTAGATTTCCATTACGTTACTCATGATATGAGCTTTGCTTTATGTAAATTGACTTCATGACTGTAAAAGTAAATGAATAATTAGCTACAAGTTTTTGTTCTAAAATTTTGTCTATTACTTCAGTGATGAATTTGTGAAAAAGAACTTTATTCTTAATTATTTTGTGCTGACAATGTGTTACAAGATCGTGTAAAATATTTATCAACTGCATTGATCAACAACTCTGATACTGCTTTAAAAATATACACAAGCTAAGCCTTTTCACCAGTTGCAGCTGGAACTATTTTGAGAAAAGTATTCATAATTCTTTATATAATGCTTTTACTGGAACATATCATACCTGTAGTGTTTTGTAAAATGGCAGACATTTTGTGCACTCCAGAAAAAACTAGAATTTATTCGAAGGCTGTTTTTAGATCGTGCTCTGATAGCTGAGGAATTTAATTAGTGCATTGACATAATGGCAATCAACAATTCCTAGAAATATTTGTAATTACAAATGTTTCTAGATAAGAGACGTTACCTTATTGGTCAGTGCATTGATTGATCATTGCAGTTGTCAGAGAGTGATAAGAAGACTGGGTAACATCAAGCAGTGTAACAGAGAGGGCAGTAGAGAGCAGTCGCACAGTAGTGAGTAGCAGACAGTATGGAGTGCATCTACAGTAGAGTTACTGTTCAATTCCAGTAGGAGATAGCTGATGGCAGTCGCAGTGCTTACTATGAAGAGTTCGTGTACAGCTACACTGGACTGGGGCTAAAGTAGGCCCATTGTGAACCGTTTTGTAGCAGCCAGCCTGAAAGAACATTGTGGGAATTGAACTTTAGTGAACTATAGAAATAGATTGTTGCAGACCATTCGTTTGGAGAGCATCCGCTTGCAGACCATTCATTGGAGAGCAGTCGGTGCAGACCATTCATTAGAGAGCATCTGTGGCAGAGCATTCAGTGCAGACCATTCGTTTGGAGAGCATCCATTGCAGAGAATACAGAGAATATTCAGAGCATTCGTTGCAGACCATTTATTGGAGAGCATACGCAGTTGAACAGTAGCGAACGTTATTTGCTGACCGCACAGTATGACTTGCAGTTATAACATTGGCACAATCGTAAGTGCGGATATAACATTACCATTTACCACTTTCTTAAACACTTTATTAATACTCTTTATTTATAAACAGTTTTGACTGTCCAGCAGTCATCATCAGAACTACAATATAATTATATATTTGAATATTATAGCTCTGATGATGACTGCAGGACAGGCAAAACTATTTATAAATAAAGAGTATTGATAAAGTGTTTAAAAAAGTGGTAAATGGTATAATATGTTAAAATAGAAATCAATACATAGGAAAAGGAAGATGAAGAAAATTATATTATTTTACTGGAATATTTGTGAATCAGTTTACCTTTTTAGTAATAAATTCTCAAATTTAAAGTACATTTGATAATGACCAGATAATGGAAGTTTTTTCAATTTATCTGCACTTAAATTTTTCCAGTTAATTACATTTGCTATAACAATTTTCAGTTGTTTTAACTGCATTGAAAAGTGTAAGTGTAAATAACTGTGGTAGTAAGTGTTTTGACGATTGAAATTTATTTATTTTTAAAAATATTGATTTTATTGTCAATATTAATTTAATTAGTTTGTTATCACAAAAAGTTTTTTGGAAATGACAGTTTAATGCAGTCTTCTCGGTTACACATCTATGCACATCAGAAAGATATCTTCTGGATACTAGATGATTGATAGTAATTATATACTCAGATATAAATCCTGGAGTAATGTCTGGCATATTTTTAGTGGCCATGTCTATATATCAATTTCAATTATATTGTTAATAGTATCATTTGTCATTTTTCATTCACAGAAAATGTTTAATCTTTTCTGATGAGATATAGACATTTTAAAAATTAAACTCTCAGATAATAAATTTATTGAATACTAAAATTATTCATTTATAATCATTGGAAATTGATAATCAAAGATCTTATTAATTGACCTCCGAGTGATTAAAGTTCATGGAGAAATGTGAAACATTTATTGAAGAAAATGGATTTTATATTATTTTTACAATAGTTGGATTATTTTTAAATGAAATTTATTAACAATAGAGGCAGCACTAGCATTTTCAGGCAACTAGAGGCCAATTTTGAGTGTTATTTTATGATTATTATTAAAGATTTTTAAATCTATTAGTTACTCATTTCATTGAAATATGAAAAATAATATTTCAAATTTGAATGTATTTACAGTTTAGTTGTCTGATCCAAGATCTTACTTGTTTCAGATCTTAAATTTAGGAGCTTGTATAAGTATTTTAGTTTTTGCATAGTCATTATTCAATCTTTATCCTATGAATGCCTTCTTCTGAGTAGCTAAAAATAGCTACAAATTATTTTTGGAAAATCTACATGCATTGGCTGAGTTGCCTTCAAATCTTTTCCAAATATGCTAAAAAAGATGGGAATGATTTTGTTTCTATAAATTATGTCTATTATAATTTGAAAAGCATTAACGAGACAACTATCTGCTTTAGTTAGAAGTAAAAAATACAATGAGCACTTAAAAAAGATTGAACAGTTTATTATGGATAGATATTCCTAATTCCTTAATCTGGTCAATTATAAATTTTCATTCGTTATAGTCAGCTTGGAATATTGAATTATTCAATATTTTATAGACACAAGTAATAAATAAACTTCATCTACTTGTAGACTATCATCACAAATGATTGTTACACACATACATATTCTCACAACCACATATACTTACACACACATATGTATAACACGCATACTTACTATTTGCTAAAGCTTTAGCTAATTGGGTTTTTCCACTGAAAACCTTTCCCAGAATACACATTTTAATACTAAACTCAGGAAAAGCTGGAGGAAGAGGTAATGGCTATAATATAGTGATAAGATAAAATATAATAAATAATTTATTAAACAAATTGTATTAATATATTCTAAATATTTATTAAAATGTAAAGTATTAATCAATGACATTTTTTATGCAATAGAACTCAAACTTTTAAAAGAAATATGTTACAAGAAAATAACCCTCTCCTTTCCCCTTTATTGGTCTCGTTTTTATTTACTATTCCTCTTTTCATTAATATTCTTTTCAAGTTAACCAAAATATTTTTCAAAATTTCTTTGATAAATTATGACTTTATAAATAAAATTTGTTTGCAACATTCTTTAGAATCTTATTTACTGATAAAAGCTCTCCCTATTTTTTTTTTCTTTTATTCAATCTGTTCAGATGCTTTTTTTCAAACGTGTTCACAGTGTCTTTGTAAGAAAATTCTGTCTATTCAGCATTGTAAATATTTTGCTTCTTGTGGCATTTTATTTAATGCTAATTAAATACATTTTTCAATATCAGTTATTCAAATTTCTGGTGAAATATAAGTCATGTTTTTTGAGAAATAGTTAAAATATTATGTAAACAAAATATGAATTAAAATAAATTATTAATAAATAACTAAAAATAAACTTTAGAGAAACCACTTAAGTGGCCATCTTTCCTATTTATTATTGCTAAAAATATAAATTCCCTTCTCCATTCAAATGGCATGTTTTATATATCATCTCTTATATTCTTTAATATATTGAATGACTAATATTTTGATTAATATGTTTTCTTATGCTAAATTTGGACCAAAAGACGTCTAAATTAGTGACTTACAAGTCATAGATCACTAGGTAATTTTTTGAATTGTTAATCATTATATGATATATTTTTATTTGCTATTTATTTTCTAGAATTGCTTGGAATATTTTTGAAGTATTGCTTTTATCATATGTATGTGTGAACCTGAGTATGTATGCGTCAATTACACTTATAGATTCTTATTATTATTCTGAAATATAAGCTATGATTTTAAAAAGAGATATGCATACACATTTTCTTTTTATATTACAAAGTGTAATACAATTTATTGATGCTCATAATTTTTCAAGATTCTTTACTGAATAAACCATTTTTTTTAAATATTTGAATATTGATTTTAATATTTTTGCAAAAAAAAAAGTCACTTGTATTTTTATTGCTGAGTTTTAAGTGGATAAAACCTTTTTCTTATTGTAGTTCTGAATTGATAGTATCATATGTTAACTTTGTTTGTTATTAGGAGTAATACTAGTTATTTTTGTGATGTAGATTGTTAGATCTATTATGAAGTTTTTAATTGATAGTAACAGGAAAATACATAAGGAAACCCTTGGATGCGTATATGTGGAATATATGGAGAAGATAGGGAAATAGCCTGTATTTTTATCTTAGTAGTGTTAAGTACAGTTAACATAGCCATGTGTCTTGTATGTATTTTCCATGGACAGTGGTGACATTTTTCCGTATTTTATAATGATCTGTAAGAGCTGAGTAAATAGCCTGAACATTATTTTTGAAGGTATTGGACAGAAAGTCATACCTATTCTTTCACACTGTTTCCATGTGGATTATTAATAATATATTTTATACTATTGAGTCTTTACTCTAGTCTTTCCTTCATGTCCTATGCATCGTATCATTATCTTAATTTCAACAGTTATTACATCATGTAGCGTAGTATTTTATGAAAGGAAAATAATGAATAATTTTGGATTGATGTATTGTTATTTTTCAAAAAAAAATAAGATAGGTTTTTCTTGTTTGGATTAAGATGAAATACAAATAAAATCGAATGTAAATGCTGATAGTAGAATTATAAAGAATCATAAATAATTTTCCATATTTTTATTAAATAATTTTGAGACTAAAAGAAATGATATTTTTTAAATAATTTTAATATTCTGATTTTACACAAAGCAATTCATATTTTTAAAGATGAAAACATCAAAATGTGTAACATAAGGTGTGATGAATGCTTGTATTTTATGAATATTAATTTATATTGGGTGTTTTTTGAGAGAACATAAAACATACATATAAGGATTTTGAGAATGGTGCCAAGTAATAGTAGTTAGTATAACATTGACACTATTTTTGCTGAATTTAATTTTTTATTTATTGAATGAACATTAAAACATACTTTCCAAATGAACATTATTTTTAGAATTTATATTTGTGCATACTTATTAAAGCTATATCGTCTATTGACTTAATTAACAAACAATTTAATTGAACTATGAAGTGTAGATCTAGATTACCTTGTATTTTATATTGGGTATAACAAATAATTCATAAGCCAGAGTGAAGGCTTATTTATTTACTTTTGATTTTGCTTAATATTGGAAGATGTAATTTAATCTTATTTAATTAGATTTATATTTTGTTAGATTTATTTAGTGAAACCTGTATATACTGTAAATAGTTTTGTTTTAATGAAAAGTATAATAAACTTGTTAAATTTGTTTTACAAATCTGTGTTATTTTGATTGATTTATTCACCATCGCAAATACATGATTAACAGAATCCAAAATAAAGATGATACATTTGAACAGTATAAATAAATTATTATTATTTTTAAGAAATAATAATTATCCAGAATATGATATTTGAACAATTTTTCTTTTGCAATAATATTATTATAGTCATAATTGATCACACAATTTACTGCACAGAATTTAATATTGTTTGTTGCTACATATTTCAGATTATGCCCCATTAAGATGCCACATAAGAAATAAAATAATTATATTATTGATATTATTGTTATTATCATTATTATTAGTTATTTTAGTGTTAAATAGTAGATAAGATTAATAGTTATTTATTTAGGAGTAGAAATATTGTTATTTATTACTGTTATTATTATTAGTTAGGTATAGTTAGGAATGATACAAAATCCCTTATCATACTTGGCTATAGTAGATATTTTAAAATTGATTAGATTTGTTTTAAAGAACCTGAGATTATTATAATTATATTTTTAGTAAAAGAGATTAGAATTTAGTTTAGGAATATTATATTAAATTACTTATTATTTTTTAGTCTTAAGAATACTATGAATTTATTATTATTTGAAATGTTCTTATACCATTGAGATTGTATCCTGTGGGATATAGGCTCAATGTAATTCATTACTGCTTTCCCTTCACTAAATTGTCTCATTATTTATTAGTATTTTATTAATTTAATTTTCATGAATCGAACCATATATTATTTATTAAGTATTTTAGAGCTAATCGAATGGTAGGAATTATGATAGGATATCTTTATTATTTATTATATTAAGATTATAAGTATTTTAGCCGGAGCATTATTATTGTACCTTCATCTTCAGTTCGATATATAATGAAAAAATGAAACTAACTCAAATAAATAATAATGATCTGGTTAAAATACTTATAATCTTAATATAATAAATTATAAAGATATTCTATCATAATTCCTACCATTCGATTAGCTCTAAAATACTTAATAAATAATATATGGTTCGATTCATGAAAATTAAATTAATAAAATACTAATGAATAATGAGACAATTTAGTGAAGGTAAAGCAGTAATGAATTACATTGAGCCCATATATATATATATGTAATATACAAATCAATATATATATCAAAATACAGTACAATTTATATAAATTATATTCTTTTAGAAGTACTTTCGACTATACACTTTGTAGTCTTTATCAAATATATAACGTTGAATAATCAACGTTATAGTGGATTATTCAACGTTATATATTTGATAAAGACTACAAAGTGTATAGTCGAAAGTACTTCTAAAAGAATGTAATTTATATAAATTGTACTGTATTTTGATATATATATTGATTTGTATATTACATATATTGTGAAACGAATACAGATATCAAACTTTATTTATTATATATATATATATATATATAATATGCTACACATGCTAATATAATTATTTTATTCCATAAGTAATATTGTTATGTTTTCATTTAATGAATTAATATATTATTAAAAAGTTATAATTCAAAATACAAAATCTAAATTTTACTATATGAATTCACATTTTTATAGATTCATACTCAAGGGAATTTAAAAAATGACATCGAAAGATAATTTTTCATACTTACATAACATATTTGTTGTAAAATAATCTATTAAAAGTGTTACTTATTAATTTTAAATATTACCGGAGTGGGTGTAACCATTTCAAACAGTCTATACAGAATGTGTCCCAAGATTATATTATTTGAAGGAACACCTTTAACTTCACTGTCAGGTACAGGTTCCCATTCGAAGATCATTTGCTATAAAAAAAATTAAATATTTTTTTTAAGAATTTTTTTTATACTGATAAAATATTCTTAATCTCTTAATTTAAAATCGATGTTGATTACCCGATAATGGATATAATCTTCATCATCCAGTGTCATTTGCCGTTCTTCTTCCAATCTTTGTTCTGGTGCTTCTAATACGTCAGGTAATTCAGGTATTTGGACTTTATAAAGAGGCATATTATTAAGAAATAGAGAAAGCCACTCTCGCATTAGTTTTTCAGGAATTAAGCTATAAAAAATTATAAATTATATATTACATAAAACAGGAGCTTATTGCTTTTAAACTTTTTAAAACGTATGTCTATAAATAAATTATTCTAAAATAAAAATGTGGAAAAAGAAAAAGGTAAACCTTTAAGAATGTTTGTCAAAATTTGTTCATTATATCTATTGTAGAACTTTAGTAGGGAAGTTAAACATATTTATCACGAGTAATCAATTTTTATTCCAAATAATTTAAAATATTGCATTAATACAAGAAAAAAATATTTATAACCAAATATTAAAGTCAAATTAAAGGTATAAGAATTGAGTAATCTATTCATAGTATTTTGCCAACAGATAAAAGGAATGGTCATAATCAGCTATGATTGTATCAAATATCAAAATAAATGAATAACCAGTGAATATAGAATAAGAGCAGAGAGTCACCATGAAACCATCAGTAATTATAACAACTATAATTATAATAATAAACTATTCCAGCATTAAAGTATAGTAATAAATCATTCATCATTGTAAAAAATCAACAATAAAATCAATCAATGGTCAGTTATATGACTGAATTGTAAAGGAGTCCACTATAGACAGGCTAATTATCTAGTCACTGCCAAACTTAGGGTAAAAATCCATTATTTTCTGGATGCACATATTTAAGTGCTAATCCATCAGAATATTAAAAAAATCAAATAATGCTGAGATACTGAAACATGCTGATCATCCTCAATGCCCTGGCCATATAGTATAATTATTGTGTTGGCCAACTATAAACTTAATTTCTAATTTTAAAAAATGCAAAATGTAGTGCATGGAATTTATGATGACACTTTTGCACCATGAAGAATTATCACCTGGATGTCCAAACACCAATATAACTCGAACTTTCATGTAAACTGTTATGCTTTGATCTAGTTCAGAAAGCAAGAATTCTATGAACTGTTACTGTGAGTAGAAGATAAATAAATATAAATTTACCCTAAATAATTTTAAATAATTCATATATTTACTCTACCATAATTAATTAGTTTTATGGGAGCAATTTAAAAATTCCTGAAACACTAAACTATATTGAAATCAAGTCACACATACCCAATACATGGGGAAAAGCTGGAAGAATAGAGACATTACACCAAAATATTTTAAAGCAATTATTTAATAAACTACCTTATTAACAATAAACAAAAATTTAAAAATGGCATGATAATATGAAGATTTAAACTGACTCATTTTATCAAAAAAATATAGTTTGATAAAAATTATAATTAACCTGTTGATTTCTATTCATTACATTAATTAACTTTTGCTATCACTGATTTATTTCTTTAAACAACAAAAGTTGGAAAAACATTTTCAAAACCAAAGATAACAATCTTTAAATTAGCTTAATTAATCCTTTATTGAATTTTTTGAAAAAACATGTTTCAAAAGAAAATTTTAAATAAAATTAAATTTTCCAAAAAAAAACTCTTTTATAGTTTTGGAGAAACCCAAATGCATTAAAAAAATATACTTTAATAAAATTATTTAAAATTATCAATTATTACTTTTATTTAAAAAATCCTTTTTAACTATAAATGAAAATGCAATGTGCACATAAAGAAAATATCTTTAACCATGGTTTTATTTTTCTTAGGAGTCCTTTATTGCAATTATAACTTTTATTTTTTTCCAGATAAGTTTTCTTCTTGAAGGCTTCTACACAATATACATGGTAATTTGACTTTTTTTGGTATGCAGTATTTTCAAATTAACAAATAGTAAACATTTATTTATTTTCTTTCCAATAAAATTTACAGATGGTGCTTATACATAGAAACCCTCATGCTCTTGGTTGGAGACAAGCCTGCAGATTATTTCAAAGATATTTTTCTTCTCTTTTATATTTTATTCTACTGAAGCAGGTTACATGAAAAAAATCATGTTAGCTTTTATCTAAATTTAGCACATGGTTTTATTATAAAAAACATTTTATAACTAAACTTATTTAACATTCAACTATGTGTGAGAAAAATATTTGTAAAATCTATATTTGTGTTAATATAAATACATGCATATAAATTAAATATAAACTAAACTTATAGTGTGTTAACAACTTGCTTAAAACTTTTTTCTCCTTTAGCAGTTGACTCAGGAACTTTTTTTCTTCTATTGTCTTCTTTAACAGCTGGATCAAAAACTGATTGCTTCTCCCAAGATCCCAATTTTTTTAACAATCATGTATTCCAATCACAATACTGCTTCCTACATGACAAAATTTAGTAATAACCAATTAGGTCAATTTTTACAAATATCATTGTCTAGATATTTCACTCATTTTTAATTAATTAAAAAATTCCAATCATAATTTTTAAATTTTTCTTTAATTAGTTTTTTTTCTAAAATTAAAACAAAATAATCAGATTAATTATACTGATCTGGTAAACACTGCCTATATTGAAGAGATATAAAGAGAAAAGAAAGAAAAAAACATCTCTGATCAATTAAAACAAAATTTGACAAAAATGTTAAAATCTTATATTTTTTACTTCTTTTCTTTATAAAAATAGTATTAATCATAAAACTTTATTTCTCTTTTCTTTCAAAAGTTAAAATCACAAATTTCAATAAACTTTTTAAAGTCAAAACTGGTAAATAGTTAAAATTATTGAAAAGAGAGAACAAAAAAAATTATTTGATTTTATATTTTTCTTTCTCTTTATAATTTATTAAAATAATTACATTATTGTTTAAAGAAAATTGATTAGAATTTTCATATTATCATTTGGAAAAAAATATTAAATTAAATAAACTACCCATTATTATTAAAAAACAGAGAGAAAGTTAAATATTATTTTATTCTAAAAATACAGAGCTTGTAATATTAGCATGGCTAGTGCCTACAATGTTTCAATACCTTGTCCTTAAAGTGATGAGACAATAGAATGGGCTTCCACATTTCATTTTAACTATATTTTAATGGTCAAATTGTTACTGGTGCTGTCCAAGATTATAAGAATATTGAAATAAATATTCTAATCCATGCATAGTTGATTATCTTTACTTTTATTGTTGGGGTCATATCATCCAACTATATTTTTCTATTGATTTTTTACCATATTTTAACTTTTGTTACTAGCTAATTTACTTTTAATTTAGATCAAATGTGTTGAGGGTTTTATAACATGGAAGTTATGCTTTTTAAAATATTATAAGTCACTTCATTTTATTAATATCAGCTCTTGGATGGAATCATGAACTCTGGACCATTTCTGGTTTTATAATTTATTTATCATCTATTAGTGATTTGTCACTCTTGTACTCTTTTATAGCCATCTGAGATTATCTGATTTATTTTGGAGTCACATCTGGAGATCATATTTAGTGAATGAACCTTTTTAATCCAGAAGTAATTATTATTTTATACAAACATTTTATTTAAAAGTAATCTAGCATCATTACTAATAAGCCATCTTCATTGCTATTTTAATTGCCATCTTTTATCTCTGTTCCTTGATTATTTAGAATACTTTCCAGTGTATTCAAAATCCTTTTTCATTTTCTAAGGCTAAACTTGAACTTGATTCTTTTGTTTCTTGTATTGACTTCTGTACAAGTGTACTTGGATAAGGTGATATCAGAAATTGTTGGTTTTCTTGGACTTGGGTAATTGTGAGCATATAATTATTTTTTACTTTTCCTATACTCTGTGCTATTCCATCTTTTTCTATTTTTCCAATATGAATGGAATCTATAGGCATTATTCACATTTATACAGCCAATGCATACATCATTTCCACCTTTATTTATGTGCTTTTTTTCATTATAAACTATCCTCTTTATTGCCATCTTACTTTCTTTTGGCATCATGTTTAACCTAAAATATTTTTAGGCTACTTAAATGTTTGATAGGGACTTCATCAGCCTAGTCCCTAAATGTTCTTATTTTTAGTAAGTGATTCACTGACTGAGGTGTCTCATTATGAGGACCTGGGTTCATCTTGACCTCTTTTTTAACAACTGTTTTGATTTCCATTTCATCTTTAATGGAATTTGATACTATCTGACTTCCATTTACCAATTCCAGTTTCTTTAAACTTGTGGAGTTTATTTTTCTTTAATATTTCATGCTAATTCTCTATCATTTTCAGATGAGCAATAATTTCTTCACATTTTTTGATTGGAAGCTCTTATAAATTTTATTCTTCTGTTAGTTTCTTGCTGAATTTTTGATACTTGAATCTGCACTTGCTCTCTTATCGCTTCCTTGTAAATTCCACTGATCTATTCTCTTTACTATATAATGTAATTTTTCATCTTTCTCTTGAAATTTAATCTGCATTTGATTGATAACATTGATGATTTTCTTTTTCAGTTCTTTATTATCTTCTTTCATTATTTGGGTAATATTCTGGACAACTTCTTGTATACTCTTATTGTAACATTGTGGTCACTATCCATGCTATTACAAGCTTCTCAAGCTTAAATTTAGATTTAATTAATAGGGAAATAATATTTAATTTTTTATATGTTTCTTTAAGAATGGTGGGTCATTCATTTAATTTAATATTTCTTCTTCCAAATGATATAAAAGTTCTAAACAATTTTTTAAAACAATAATGTGATTATTTTAATAAATTACAAATAGTTGTAAAAAAGAGAGAGAGAGAGAAATATAAAATCAAATAAATAATTTCTTTTGTTTTCTCTGTTCAATATTTTTAACTATTTACCAGTTCTGATTTTGAAAAGTTTATTGAAACTTTAGATTTTAATTTTTGAAAAAAAATAAGAGAGATAAAGTTTTCTGTTTAATAGTATTTTTAAAAGAAAAGAAGTAAAAAAATATAAGATTTTTGTCAAATTTTACTTTAATTGATCAGAGCTGGGGTTTTTCTTTTTCTTTCTCTTTAGCTCTCTTCAATACAATAGACAGTATTTATCAGATCAGTGTGACTAGTCTGATTATCTTGTTTTACCTTTAGATCAAAACTAATTATAGATTAATTAAAAAATTATGATTGGGATTTTTTAATTAATAAAAAAATTAGGGCCATGTCTAAACAATATTGCTTGTAAAAATTGACCTAATTAGTTATTACTAATTTCTGTCACATAGGAGACAGAATTGTGATTGTTTTGAATACAGGCCTGTTCCTAAAAAATTAGTGGTATGGATCATTCAGGAGACCTAAGGGTCTTGTGAGAAGAAATCAATTCTTAATCCAGCTGCAAAAGAAGACAGTAGAAGAAAAGAGGTTCCTATCTCAACTCCTAAAAAAATTTAATCAAGTTGTTAACCACTATGAATTTAGTTATAAAATGTTTTGTACAATAAAAACAATGTGCTAAATTTAGTCAAAAAAACTTATATCATCTTCCTTCATGTAACCTGTTTCACTGGAAT
The DNA here is from genome assembly GCA_028023455.1 of Epiperipatus broadwayi. Classification (NCBI taxonomy): domain Eukaryota; kingdom Metazoa; phylum Onychophora; class Udeonychophora; order Euonychophora; family Peripatidae; genus Epiperipatus; species Epiperipatus broadwayi. Next base: position 397,578 of record JAQFVV010000406.1, on the reverse strand, counting down.
AAAATATAAAGGAGAAGACAAATACCCTTGAAGTAATGTGCAACCTTGTCTCCATCCAAGAGTATGAAAGCTCTATGTATTAGCCCCATCTGTAAAATTACTGGAAAGAAAATTGATAATTTTTTGCTGTATGTTAACTTGAAAATACTGTATACCAAAAATAGACAAATTAAACATTTACAGTGTGTAGAAGTCTTCAAAAAGAAAACTTACCTGGAAAAACTGGGTCATAATTGAAAAGGACCCAAAAGAAGAATAAAATTACCATCATTAAAGGTATTTTCTTTATATGGATTTTGTATTTTCATTTATAGCTAAAAAGAATTTTTTTATATACAAAAGGGCCCTTTGGTATAAGTTCTTCTATGACATATCAGTCTGATGATATATTATTCTAAGCTTATGATACATTTAGAATAACACCTCCAAGAGATGTGCAGGCAAAATTAATTGATAGCATTTGGTTATAGATCCTGTGAAGGCATTATTTTAAACCTATCACAAACTTAGAACAATATGTCACCAGAGTAATACATCAAACCAGGTCTAATAAAAAACTTCGACATATATTGATTGTAGAAAAAGAAAAAACGCATTATAATATTAAATAAAAACAGGTAGTTATGAGTTGTAAGGTTTTTTTACGATACTTTATGCTGTCAAAGCCAGCCTTCCTCATCCAGTATAATACAGCATTTTCTGCTATCATAAACACCCAGCATGGGTAATACCAAACTTTAAATTTAAAAAAAAATGACATCTTCTTTACAAAAATTGGAAATATATATTCATTATAGAAAAAGGAAAAATATTAAAAAGAACTTTGAAACCTTTTTAAAAAGTTAAACTATAACATTAAGTTTTAGCTTTACATTTTTTTAATCTTAAAAACATAGTGAACTGTAAGATAAAGTTTTAGCTTTATCTAAAAATGGAAAACTGTAACTTTAATCTTATTTTTTAAATATATATGCATGATTTTAGAAAAAAAAATCACAAATATAATTTTTTAGCTGTAAATGTATTTTTAAATATAAAACCATATTACTTATAAATGATGTAAGAGATATATTATATTGTGGGAGGGAAAAAAATCACTGCAACAGATTGAACACAGGTCAGTACATTTTACAATTTGATGATGTGCATTTATGTAAAAACTTGCTAACATGTATGTATGTGACATGTATTAGTCATGCCAAAATTCTTGGATGACATATCATAAGCAGAAACTTTAAATAATTATTAACAGATACAAATGACACAGCAATAATGTTATAGCAGAAATAATACCAAAGTATCTAAAAGTAATAATTTTATAAAAGTAATAATTGATAATTTTGAATAATTTTTCTCTTCAAAATTATAAGTTTTTTTTGAAAAATTTAATTTTATAAAATTTAAAATTTTCTTTTGAGACATGTGTTTTTTTTTGCAATTTGATTTTTTCTCCCAAAATTCAACAAATGATCAATTAAGATAATTTAAAAAATTATCTCTGACATTGAAAATATTGCTTTTCCAACTTTTGTTGTTTAAAGAAATAAATTAATGACAGCTAAAATTAATTAATTCAATGAATAGAAATCAACTGATTAATTATATTTTTTATGAAACTATATTTTTATATAAAATTAATGAGTTTAAATCTTTATATTATTATGCCATTTTTTAATTTTTGTTTATTGTTATTATGTTAGTTTATTAAATAATTGTTTAAAATATTTTAGTGTAATGTTTTTATTCCTTCAGATGTCTGTTCCATGAATTGAGTGTGGGTGACTTGATTTCAATATAGCTTAATGTTTTAGGGATTTTTAAATTACCCCAGTAAATCTACTTAATTATGATAGAACAAACCTATGAATTATTTAAAATTATTTAGGTTACTATTATAATTATTTATTTATCTCTTGTTCACAGTAACAATTCATAGAGTTCTTGCTTCTTGAGCTACATTAGAGCATAATAGTTTACATGAATGTTGGGATTATATTGGTGTTTGGACAATAAGATGACAATCCTGGATGGAAAATCCATGCACTGCATTTTACATTTTTTATTAGAAATTAAGTTTATAGTTAGCCATTACATTAAAGGTACTATATGGCCAGAGCATTGATGATGATCAGCATGTTTTAATATCTCAGCATTATTTAATTTTTTTATATCTGATAGTTAGCCTTTAAATATTTGCATCCAGAAAATTGTTGTATTTTTGTTCTAAATTTGGCAGTAGCTAGATAATTCACCTATCATTAAATCAACCTCTTTCCAATACAAATCCATTTACTTCTGTTTCTAATAAAGTTTTTGAAAAGAAAAGAAGTGGTTTTAATTATAGAATTATATGGCTCTTTCCAATACTGTCACATGGCTGACTGTTGATTGATTTTGTTGTTAATTATTCATGATAATGGATGATTTATTATTCATCTTTAATGCTGAGGCATTTTATTATTATAGGTATAGTTGCTATTAGTACTTATGGTTGTTCATGCTGACTCTCATTCTATGTTTGGATTTTCATTTATCTTGATATTCAATACAATCACTGATGATTGTGACCATTCCTTTCATATTTAATTTCATCATTCTGTGGGGATGGTAATGTGTTTTCCATTTCCCCATATTCACTTCATCTTGTTTTGTATCTTTACAAATCATGATCTTAGAACTGATGATGATAAAATTCAGGTGAGTAAGATATGACCACATAACTTGAAACCTCAGAAATTATACCTGAAAAGAAAACTATATTTTGTGGCAAAAGTAGGTTTAAAAGACATTATTATGAAATGGGACAAGTATAGAGAATGATAATGTTAAATAATTAATTATAAATTATAAAATAATATTATAGAGTTCATATTTAAAGTTGAACAGAAAATGAAAGTGTAATTTTGGAGATTATATTCAGTTCTTGACTGTTGAAGTTTGTTTAGCTGTCTTTTCAGTTTTGATGATGGATGGATGGAATGTTCTATCTCAGGCACTCCTCCAATACATAAGTATTTATATTCCCTATTGTTTATCATGCTCAGTTAATATAATCCTGCCATGACTGCATCCTTTAAGTTTACAAGAAAGATATTAAATGATAGTTTTGTATTGACCAGCCCATAGGTTCAAACGAGCAGAACTTTGCAAAGATTTTTGCATTATTATTTTTATTTTGGGTTGTAGATATATTATAGTGTCTAAATTGAGATAGAGCTTCTAGTATTTATGCTGCAGTGTGCACTTTTAGTCTGGTAGCTGGATTCTGTATCTATTTCAGAATTTCAGGTCACTAGGCCTTCTTTTGCTGTCAGATTCTTATCAGATCTCTGAGAAAGAGTTTACTAAATGATATAAGATAAGAATTTGTTTTGTGCATGCATATACATTTGAAATAGAAATAAATAATAAAAATATTTTAAATACAAGTATATTTTATATATCAGCAGTCTAGCTATAATCTAAAGGATTTGAACACAGACTTTCAAGCTCCAGTTATCCATTCTATCTCATATAAGCAATACACATGATGACACACATGTGAAAAAGATAAATGATTTCCAATATAATATTTCATGCTGCACCCATCAGTTGATCCAGATCATCATCTATTAGAGAAATGGTAATCAATCACACACACAAACAGGATAGAATGGGAAAATAAAGCAGACAAGGAAAGCCAAGTATTAAGTCAGTAAAGTTTAAAGAAAGGCAGATTAGGGGTAATAATAATATTAATATTAGTTAAGATGAAAGGTTACATGAAAGGGAGGTATTGTGAAGCATTTTATATGAGATATTATTTAAAAGTTTATATTTCTATTTTCTGTGTATAAAAATAATTTGGCACAGTTTTTATTGAAGATTAAAAGTTCTATAATAGGAACATATATGCTGACAAGAGGAAAACTGAAAAAGATGGAGGAATAATATGATCAAGAAAAAGATTTGCAAACAATGGACGGAACCCAAAAAGTAGAGGGTCCTTCCATGTTAGCCCACTTATTAGAAATGTTTAAACAAATGAAAAAACAAGGAGAAAAGAATAGTAAAAAGAGATCAGAAGAACTTAAATGCTGCTAATGAAAATAGAAGAAAGCCATCAGCAAAGAGATATTCAGATGTTTTAAAAAAAGTAGGAAAAAGTAGTCAGCATAGTTGGATATAGTTCATAAAAATGAAAGAAATTAATCAGCAAAGAGAAGAAATGTTGTTAAGTAAAACAGAAAATTACAATCAAAAGATGTAAATTAAAATAGAGGAAAGTGATCAAAAAAAGAAATAGATAATAAAATATATGGCCAGGGCATTGTTTATTATCAGTATGGTTCTGTATCCCAGCATAATGTTTTTATTATTTTATATTATGGTGGATTAGCATTTAAGTATGTGCATCCAAATAATTGCATTTCCTCCTTAAGTTTGGCAGGAGCTAGATAATTAGCCTGTCTATAGTGGACCCCTTTCAAATTCAGTCACAAGGCTGACATCTGATTTTATGATTCTTGACTGTTCTTTGTTATTTGATGATTAATTTTGATTTGATTATTCCTCTTTAGTGTTGGTGATGATTTTGATAACTTGTTTGTTTATACTAATCTCATGCTCATTCCTTTTATATTTGATGATTTAGTTCTCATGCCAATCGGTGATGATTTATTAAATAGAGATGATGGTGGTTTTGGCATCTCTCCCTACTCCCACCCCATTTGTCACCCCTATCATTCCATACTATTGTAATAAATATACAAAAATCATAGTGACTTACTTTTTTTTTCAAGATTTATCTCATCTTATAAAACACCCTGAACTAATAACAAAATTCTATGAATTGCAATAAAGAAAAACTATAAGACTTTATTTTAACTTATAGAAAGCACAATCAAAGCAATAAAATAAGCTGCAATATTAAAAAAAAAAAATAGCAATTTAGTATTAAATTCTTTACAAAATTATCTAAATTTTGATGGAATACAAGTATAATTCATAATTATTAGAATTCATTTCTCAATTTCTATCTTTTGAAATTAAATAAAATGTAAAATTCCAATAAAAAATATTAATTTAATCTTATCACATGACAGTGAACTTACTCTGATGTCAGTTCTCGATATTCAGATATCTTTGTGCTGTAATCAATGATGTCATTTACAATTTGTTCACATATGTTATAGTGTTTTAAATATTTTTCTTTTATTCGTTCAGACATAATCTTCTTGTGAAGAAGAATATCCTTTTTAATCTGATCTTCATAATCAATTTTGTACTGCCTAGCCAACATCTTAAAATATAATGTATATATACATCTTAGGTAGATAATAAACATAACATTAAAACATCACAAAAACAAAATAAATGAGCAAAATCATCTACAAAAGAAACATGTTTCAGATAATGAGCTAGCTTTCTTCTGGACCAAAAAAAAACTCAGTGCCAGTAATTAATAAAAAGAAATACCATATAACATTCTTTATTTTTTATAAGTTTACATTATTTTCAAATATATGCAATTAAAACAAAATGTAAGCCGAATCATATACATTCAAATAATTTGCATAAAATAGTACATAGATTTGTAATTATTTCCAATGATTATCCTTTAGTGAAAAAATGATTATTAGACGATATTTATAAATATGGGCTCAGTTATCATGCTAAAGTGTCTTGTTTATTAAAGTAATAGAAATCAATATATTAATAGTAGTGGCCAAATAGAAAGCAGTGTTAATATAAAAGATAAGTATTTTAAATCTATTGTTTTAAAAACTTTGCTTGATATGAAACTCTTCAAGACCTGAACAAAAAAATGTTGGTAGCTAAGGAATTATTAAGATTCAATATTAATATAGCTCCTCTTAATAAAATTCAACTTAAACCATTAAGCATCACATGATCACTATCTTATACTAGCACATAATTGTTAATAAACAAAACAAAACTCCCATACAGTATTGCCACCCTGTGCCAACCAGAGTAATCAATGAATTCCAGAGGCTTGTGCATAAAATCCCTATCTAATGCACACAGTGGCAATACTGTATGGAGAGTTTTGCCTTGTTTATAAACAATTATGTACTAGTATAAGATAGTGATCATGTTATGCTTAATAGTTTAACACCAATCCTGCCTAATAGGATAGTGGTGGCTATGGTTTTTAAAGAGCCAAAGACACCAAAATGTATGGGTGCTGAACTGAGTTCAGACCCATATGACTATATAGCTTAGATTGAAAATATTTTTGTGTTTTCAATTTCATTCTCATAGTTTTGTAGTTAAGTAGAGATAAAAGGTGGGTGCTGGAGGGTTGCATTAGATCCTAAGATCTAGGTGCAGTGCTCTCAGATCCAAAGCTCCTCACTGATGATGGACACAAACTAGAATCTAGTCTGGATATATTGGATGAGTAGGCATTAGATAGGGATTTTATGCACAAGCCTTCTGGCATTCATTGATAACTCTGGTTGGCACAGGGTGGCAATACTGTATGGAGAGTTTTGCTTTGTTTAAAATTCAACTTCCAAAGAAAGGATATTTGAGAGAATAGTTAAATGGCTACAACTTTTTAGTAACGGTATGTTAATTACTAAAAGAAGACTACATTGTTTGATTTGCTGCAACATCTATTTTAAAACCTTCTAGGAATTTCTTAAAATATCAATAAAACATTAATGGTATTAAAATTTGGTTTGAACAAACATATCTGTACTCTTTTTTTGTTGTTGTTCATGTTATCCAAGGTTAGATTCACAGATTTCATAGAAATAAAACTTTTCTTTCTTTATGGATAGTATTATTATCTCAATATCATTTTTTCTTAAAGTCTTTAATGCACATACTGGGATTAATAGTAAACTTTAACCAAAGTTGTTGGGAATAATGATATTAATACTATAAATTCAAATCCTCTGATGTTATTAATTTTTTTGCATAACACATGGCTATCACAAACATTTTGTTTAGATAGAAACATTTTTATTTAAAAATATAGATGCATCTATGCTTAAAATAATGGATGGTTAGGAATCAAAATACAAAAAAAGTTGCCATTATACAAAACTTACAGATGCATAATATTGGATAGATTAAAGACTAGTACATTCCAAAATTTAAATGTTAATTGCATTAGAAAAAATTGATCTTATCCCAATATTATTTGCAAACGATTTTAATTTTCCTTTTTTAGAAGGATTTTTATTATTTATGCAAATTTCACTAGCGATATGACATTAAAATTGCTAATTTGAACTTTAAGAATAGTCATATAATTGAAACATGAAATTCTCTTATGAAACGAGTCATGGATGCATTTAAATCTGCTCTTTGATTCACTAAAAAGAATCTTGATAGGTTTTTAGACAGTGTGTTGATTATTAGTGATTTGATTAAAATAAAATCTTTCAAGATGATCAATCTTTAAAAAATATATTCTCTTATATACTTTTCACAATGTTTTATTTATCTCCCCTATAATAGTTTCTTTTTTTTTACTTTTATGGAAATTAGTATATGTATTGTTTACAATATATATTTAGAAATACTAATAAATATAAATATAAGGGTGTACTTGTGTATGTGTATATATATATATAATGATGATGATTTTGTATATGTAATAAAAAAAAGATCTGAAAAACATACTTAAATAATGGAAACTGTTATAAGTCAGTTTAATAAAGCATATCATGAAAAATGTATTGGAGGAGTGTTTTTTAAAAGATTTAAAAAGAAATATAATTAATATAGAGATTTAAAGCAAGCTTAAAATGATTGGTTAATTAAAACTGTAATAATTGTGGTTCACTTTATATTTTTTATTCATGCATTAAAGATATTTGCATCTGAAAAATGATATAGAATCCTATTAAATCTACTGATAGTGCTCATATGATGATGATAATATTTTAAATGGGTGGAAGTACTTTGTCACCTTTTGAATAATGATACAATAATTGAGATAATGACTCATTTAGCTTATAAAAATGGAAACAATTCTTTATAATCTTAAAAATGGAAAAAGTATATAGGTCCTGATGAGATACCTGGAAAATTTTCAAATTATGCTGGTAATATGTAGCTTCTAAAATATTGGGATTCTATTGAAATATATGGAATCATGAAGTTATAAGGATGATTCCATTGTTTCAATTTTTAAAAATAAAGAAATAGACAAGAAAAATCATTAACCACTATAAAAGAATCATTTCTAAGAATTTTATTATAAAGATTATAACCAATCATAGGTGAATGTTACCAGAAACTCAATGTGGTTGGTTTTGTTGCCAGGCAAATGCAAGAAAGATGTCAATAACAAAAGAATAAATTATTTAATGCTTTATTAATTTGAGTAAGTCTTTTGACTCAATTAATCAATCAGGAAGACACTTTATAATTAATTGATTGTCCACCAAAATTCATTCATATTATGTATATTTTATATGTTAAAATAAGAAAAAGAATTTTTATTACAAGTGATTTATTTGAATTTAAAACTGATGTTCAATAAAAATGAGTATTAACTTCAACATTATTTTATTTTTGGGGACAAATGATCTTTGGAATTTTTTATAGTTGGCTTCATGAATCAGGATCAAAATGTAATAGAGGGTTGGTGGTAAAAATTTTAATTTCAACCGATTAAAAGCAAAAAATCAACTTCATTTTTTTGGTTTCAGTATTTACAGAATCTTAATGATTATATAATCTTTTCCAACTCAAAAAGGAATCTACAGAATGAATTTAATGCTTTGAATGCATTATATAAAGATCCTGATTTAGTAATTAATGTTAAAAAAACTTATGCATTATCAGCTAATGATAGAAGAAAATCTTGGGAAACTTTCAGCTTAAATGATTTTGAACTTGAGAATATGAGTTGATTTCAATATGTTGGTAGATTTAAAATAAGAAAATGAACTTATTAAAACAGGCAAAACTCACTATATGTATAATATAGCCACTCACAGCAAGCTAGAGTAATCAGTGGATGCCAGAAGGCTTGTGCATAAAATCTCCATCTAGTGCCTACTCATCCAATATCCCCATCTAGTGCCTACTCATCCAATATCCCCAGACCAGTTTTTTGCCTGTGGCCTTCATCAGTGAGGAGCCTTGAGATGGGTATTTTATGTACAAGCCTTCTGGCATCCATTGATTATTCTAGCTTGCTGTGAGTGGCAATACGTATAGTGAGTTTTGCCTGTTTTAATAAGTTATAAACAGACATAAGAAATGGTGATCATGTGATGTTTATTGACATAAAATAAACTTAGATTGTTGAGATACAATACAGATTTCAATACACTACCCTTGTTTTTAATAAGTTGAAATTTAAAGTATTTTTTAACAGTAATGTAACTACTGCACTTAAATTAATTATGTATAGAATTGTTATTTTGCCAATGTAGTAATATCCTAAACCTAAATAATATAATATTCAAGTTGAAGGATATGATACAACAGAATCCACTGTTTTAAAATCATACCTTCATTACACTGGGCATATAAAACAAATTAACAATGCAAGAGTGTTTCTCTGAAGGTTTGTGAGTTGTTGTTTTAGTTGTATTTATATGTTGGACTATTTTCATCATTTAATATAAATATTGAATGTCTTTAAGAAAAATTTAACTTTATTCACATTTTCCAAATACATTCAATTGTTAGTTATAGCACACAGGTTAGTATATATATATGCACAACATTTTGAGAGATATTATTCTCCCCTCTTCTTCAGGGTGTTTCAGGGCAGACCAGCATGGGAATCGAACCTGGATCCTTATATTCTTTGAATAATGAATTTTAAGGTAACTCTTTGGCAGAATGGCTCATTTTGTTATAGTGTTACCTCAAAATTCAACAATCAAAGAATCTAAGTGTCCAGGTTTCATTCCCATACTAGTACTGTCACCAATCAGGATGTAACACCTGAAGAAGAGGGGAGAATAATACCTCTCAAAACATTGTGCATATACTAACCTGTGTGCTATTACTAACAGTTAAAGAGGGGGAAATAGTATCACTCAAAACACTGTGTATATACTAACCTTTGTGCTATTACTAACAGTTGAATGTATTTGGAATATTTAAATAAAGTTAAATTTTTCTAAAGACATATACTCATATTAAATGATGGTAATAGTCCAACATATAAATATAACAATGGGAGACTTCCTAAAAAAAAAAACAAATTTTACAGTAAAGTTAAGTATGGAAGATGCAAACCTATTTATAAAGTAAAGATTATTTGAAAAAACTTTTGAAGAAGTGCAATACTAATTGACTTCATTGAGAAAATATGGATAAAAATAGAATATACTGAAAATATACATTTAGATAAGATTTTGATGGCTTTCAGAAAAAATTTTTTAACTGATACAGAAGTTAAAATACAACATCACAAAATATCAAATAAATAAAATAATAGTCCAGCATGATTTACATATGGATATGGTTTGTGGATTGGTTAGTATACTCGTTACAAATCTCATCTAGTTTATCCTTTTACTATCTTTTTTACCTAAGAACAAAAACTGTGATACTCATTTGTGAATGTCTGTTGTTGCAGTTGATGATAAATGTGAGATATTAGTTCTATAGAAGATTTAAAAATGAGAGAACTTTAATAAACATCAGTAAAGAACAAAAAGAAAGCACTTAATGGTGGAAAGATCTTATCATAATAAACAATATTTTTATTGTACTGTAAATAAAATTATATATATGGTGTTATTTTTAAATTTTGCATCAATTTAACAATAAACAAATGAAAATTAATAAAAATTCTTATAATAGTAACAAATACGTCTTTTAATAAATAAATTGTATTAATGAAAAAAGAAAAATTTTATATATTTACAAATTATTTTAAAAATGTGATAAAGTGCGTCTGCATAATGGCATAATATTGTTAACAGTTTGGTTAACTTTAAAATATAAATTTTAAAAGTGGGGAATGACCAAAATATTTATAATTCAGTTATACATTACATGGTAATCCTTTGCCTATTAGTCGAGTTCAATTCAAGTTACATAAATTGTGGAAACTTTTTCAAATTCCAAATAATAATATGCTTTATTAATGTTTTTTTTTAATTAAAAAATAAGTCTTTAAGTTATTAATAGATAGATGGATATTCATTCAAATGAGTTTTTTTCAATTCCTTTTACTGATTTTGAAGATTAAATTTTACTTTCAAAAGAGTTACTTTCAAATGTATTTGAAATTTATGTCAAAGCGTCTGAAGATATATCTGATGTGATATTTTTCACATATCGTTCTTTTATATTTATAGCTATGGATCCGATATCCCTTTTTGTTTTACACACTTTTGTACAGAAAATTACATTAAATTTTATTAATCCTTAGTTATACAATCACAATAGACAGCTAAGAGAAAAAAATACATAAAAAATTTTGTTTAATAAAGTTAAAAGAATATCCCCTAACCATTTCTTTATCTTAATTTTAGTAAATATAAATGACTCATCTCATAAAATTATTTTAACACTTACTAATTTTAATTTTTATGTTTGGTATGAATATTAACATCTTTATTTCCTAGGTTTTTTTGTTTTTTTTTTATCTTTACCGGAAAACAATTAAAATAATTGAATTAACTTTCAAGATAGACTTGTTTGCAACCACCTTACAACTTTTTAAAGCTAATAATCTATATAAAAATATTTTTATTAATCTGACAATCACATTCATACATAGTAAAACATGATAAAGCAATGTTATTTTTATTTAGTTATTTATTTTCTTTATAAAATTTTATTAGTACTGTTAAAAAAAATAATTACCATTAAATACTTGTTAGCTCATTATGACAGTAATAATAATAATTCAATTTATTTATTATTTAGTAATCAAAATTACTCCAAATTCACCACTAAACTAGACTAGTCAAAGAAAATAAACTCTAAAATACAACCAATTGTTTCACTGCCTGCTTGTAGCAATGATACAATTGGTTGTATTTTAGAGAGTTTATTAATTTTTTGGTTAATCTGGTTCAGGAGTGAATTTGGGATAATTTTGATTATTTTATTGACTAATTTAACTTTAGGACTTTAAGTTATTATTTAGTGCATTGATTTTTTTAATCAGCTTAATTATTAACAAAATATTACAAAGAAACCTAAAGAGATTCTAACTAAGTTATATTCACTAGTGGTCTTATTAAATCCTTCAATACTATCATTACAGTCTTTAATGTTGCTCATGGTCTGTGTTTGATCATATTTACATAGAATAAGTGGTTGTTAAATTTCATTTATGAACCAATTAGTATAACAACTATAAATTGTCTTAAATCTATCGATGAGATTCTAGTAATGTCTAAACAGACAAAATCCAGCTGATTTTCCTGCTATATATGGAAAAAAAATGTTTGGAATATTATTAGAAATCCATTTTTATATCATAATTGTTTGATTGTAGATTCTTAGTTGAACATCCAGAAAGAAGAGCTTGATTTGAAATAAGTGGTAAAATTATATCATGAATTATTGATAAGTCACTTAACAGTTGTTTATGCATTTTCTGTTAAGCATTTTTTCTTCTGATATCTGGTAGCATAATGTGTGAAAACTCAAGAAGCCACTGCAGATAGGTATATGAGTATATCAATAATAATTCTCAATGTGATATTTAGCTGAGTATGTAATAAGTGCATAACTATGTTAATCTTAAAATAAAATAAATCTAACAAATTTTCAAAAAAAATATCATTCAATCTTATTATTATGTATTTTCTACAAGCAGTTTGAAAAGATCATATTGACAAAAATTTGACAATTTATTTTTAAAAATACTTTCTATGGATATACATAAAAAAAAAAACTTATAATCTATTTGATAAGTATTTTTTAAAAAAAAATAAAATATATTTATAATTTTTGGCTAGTTTAAAGTTGATATCCATATTTTAAAAGTATGCAGAGAAATATATATTTATTGTATATTTACATAATTTTATGCACCATTATATTAAAAGTTATATCTTACCTTATTACTAATATTATTTATAATTTTTGTGTTAATACTTTATAATAATGTATTTCATATGCATATATATTAGCTTTCAAATATTTTCATTAAAATATTACAAATATAATAATTGCAATAATTGAATATATATTTGCAATAAAAAGTTTGCATAACTCTCTTTTTGTTTTCAATTTTAAATTTCTTTTAAAGTTTCTAATTATTATTGTGATTTTAAGGCTTCTTAAAATTTTGGGGTCTGACATCAATTTTATGGGTAGTCATGTATTTGATTTTTATTTACTATTTTCATTATCTTTTTGTAATTTCAAAAGATTTATTCCATTCAATTTAGTATAGTATTTACATTTCTTTTTACTTTTTCAGCTTAGGATTATCATTAAAAGACATATTGTTTTTAAGCTATTTATAATGATGATTTAATGTAGTTGACATCAGCTTTCATCAGAGCAATATTATACATTTCTATTAATTTTATTTATTTATCTAATTATAGTTTCTGCATAGTAATATTATTGTATTCATTCAATTAATAATTTCTAAATAAGTAACTTGCTTTTTTCTTTTTGTTAATTTTTTTTCTGTTTTGTTTCCAATTTTAATTGTTATGGTTATATTCCTGCTTTATGCAAGCAGTTGAAAGAGAATTATGCTACAATAAGACTGATGAGAATTGTCAAGTACAGTTAATGGTGCAAATAAAAGCATAAAAAATGAATATTTATAATATTTTAAAAACTATGTCAATAGTTCATATTCATAAGATCTTCAATAATAGATTATAATAACCATGAAAAAATAGCATAAGTAGAAAATCTTAATTGACTATTCTAATGCAAAAAAGCGAGACAAAAATTCTACTTTAAAAATTCTTAAAGTCTGATAGTGGGTGAGTGAATATTATAAAATTTTAACGTCATTCTGATCAATTCTGTGGACTTTAAAACTATTATTTTGCATGTAAATGAAATCACATTACAGATTATTTACTTATTTTTAAAATAATCTTAATAAGCCGCGATTTTGGTGATAGTGTATATGTGTGGAAATACAGAAATAAAAATTTAAACAATAAAAAACCTCTTAACTTTATTTCAAAATAATTAATCATTACATCTTTAAATCTTTATAGATAATTTTTTAAAAAATCAACGTTTTAAAACAAATATATTGCGAAAAATGCTGTTTTATATATTCGTTTGCTGATGAATTCTGTAAGGTGTATCATAAAAATTTCAAAAAGCACTTTAAAAAAAAAAAAACTACCTTTACTGCCATCTATTGAATATTAAGCAAAGTAAAATTCGAAAAGAAATTTATATCCTAATTATACAAAACAAACTTTTCAAATTTCAAATAAGAAATGGATTGTGATGAAATCTCTGGAATCCGTTTGTTTTTTTTTGTTGTTGTTGTTATTGTTATTGTTGGTTCTCGACAAAAGGAATACAAAATAAATTGTAATATTTATTGGATAGAGATTTTGTATATTATAAATACTAAATTAATTACTGCATATGTGTGAAAAAAATTACAACCGTTTAATTTTTTCCAAAAATAAATATTCTTTTAAATACAATTATAAGTATTATTAATATTGCAAACTTCAAAACCGATAATATAGTTATAGATAAAAATAATATATAGAGAAGAGAGAGTTTTTTTCACTTTTTTTTTTTTTATTATGGTAAATTTAGCTATTAAATGCATCATAATAATGTAAGTAATTCATTAGTCTATTACATAATTCTAAATATAAAAAAATAAAATAAATTGCAAATAGTGGTAAAATATTATCAGCTATAATCACAAGATATTTTGTCCTATGTGATTAAATTCAGTGGAAGATTGCAGACTCGGGAATTAGAGGTCTGGGATCAATTCTAAATCAAGAACAGTAAAAAATAAAATATCAATTCAATATAGTGAAACTGTTAAGTTCAAACTACCACTTGAAGTTCTTAAATATCAAATGACTTTCTGAACAATCTTATTTTACATAATCATTAAATGTAGATTCAAAGAGAAAATATATATAATAAAAAATCTAGCATTGATCATATTTTTTTCATTTTCATCAGCACTTACATACATGTTTTAATAAATCCACATTTCAAAAATCCCTGCTCTTAGAATATTATTCCTACCTATTTTTAAGCATACAAGTTTGTTTAATATAAAGATATGTCCCAACAAAATATAAAATAAAAAAATTGCAACAAACTACAAAATTGTTTATAAGCATCACTTTATTTTCTAATTTCATGTCTATTATTATTGATCTTTTATTTCTTTTATAGATTTTTATGATTTTACATTATTTGTATTTATTTCCATTTCAAATTTTCATCAATCTGTGTATCTACATTTTTTTAAACATCCTTTATCAGTCCTTACTTATGAGTTGAAGACATGAAGACTTTATAGAAGAAAAATACAGGTTGAAAATCATCTTTACTATGTAAGGGTGTGATCATATATGTGATGTGATGCACTGTGACTTCCCCTTTTTGGAGTCAGGAATCTCTCAGCCACTATGCCCAGAGAAACCTGTTAGCCACCTTACTTTCCCTTTCCATTCCCATCCTAAGTTTTTCCCATATTCTTCTCTATCCTACTCCATCCCATTTCCACAACATAATTTTTGTCAACTGCATGGCCTTTATATCTAAATCACCCTTATCTTTTCCCAAACCTAGCATAAAAACCAAGAATGCACTTTCTGTATAATCACTTTATATTTATTTTTCCACAACTTCATTATTTGTACCTTTTCTTCTTGCAGAAATTTACATTCAATTAACAGATGCCTAATATTTTCTATGCCTTCCTTACACAATTTTCAGACTAAATCACCCATATTTTTCCATTTATGTGTATATTTCCTTGTTTCTAAAGATCCTGTTCAAGTTTTAAACAGTAATCTACTTTCCTAGCTATTATCATAAATTAACTTGTACCCAATATTGTTTATTTCTATATATATTTAAACTCTTTTTACTCTCTATATTAGTTCTGCATCACTCCAACTCCTTGTTCTTTATTAATGTATCTATTCTTCTATCCCATTTCTTGCCACTATAATGCTCAACAATTCTCCTAACACAATTATCCCACCTTTAGTATAAGTATACCGACATAAATTCTTCATCCAAATCTTCTGCATACTGTACTACCTTTCTAACTCATCTTGTTGCCTGCCCTTTATTCATAACCTGATTAAATACTATTTTGGATATTTCTTATTATCCATAAACTGCAATCTACTGAACATTTTCATTTTGCTTTTTGTATCTCTCATATCCCATTTCTCTTTGAATTGCATCCATTGCCATCCACACAACTGCATCTAATGCATGTCTTCCTATTTTTCTTTGTACTTTTTGTAAGTAATCTAACACCCCTTTACTAACATATGAGGCATCATTACCATATGTTAACCCTGCTACTGCCACTCCCACACAATTCTGGCTACATCATATTTATTATATGAAAACAATGTTAATTTCTTTATCAGTCCCTTTCTTTTTTTTTTGCTACATTTATCAATTTTTTCCTCCCATTCATGCAAGCAATGTCTCTGATTACTTAAGATGATTTCTAAATAGTTATACCTATTCCCTACACTTAATGTTATATCTCCCAATAAAAATTCTTTGTCTTCTCTTTTCCCAGTGTTAATCATTATTACTTTGGATTTTTCTTCATTAAACTTAATCCACATCTCTTTACCCATTGTTGTATATGCTCTCAGTATAACTTCCATATCTTTCCTACTTTCTGTGCACAAGCCACAAATAAAAGATCTCATAATGTATATACTCCATTGCCACCTATTAATATTATCTCTACCCCTCTTTCTAGTCTTTCTATTTCTCTCTCCATTTCTCTCAAATACAACAAAAACAAAATAATAAGTAAACTTGAAGTAGTGACTCCTTTCAAGAGCTAATTGTATATTATACAATCAAAATTCAGTTAGTATCTATTATAAATGCTGAATTGATATAAATAACAATTTTATATTAATACTTTAAATGTTTTGAAATGATTATATATTATAAAGTAAACAAACAACTAAAATTACATATTTGATATTTTTTATTATTATAGTAATAAAATGTTTCAAGTATTATTACTAAACATCATCAGTGTCTAAAAATAAAGACCAATCACAATCAACAATGCTCTCTATACAGCCATCTTTCTATAAATAAATCATTAAATTTTTAATATATGCTCTTTTCTATTAAAAAAAAATATCTTTAACATTACGTGCACACATATTTAAAGTTAAAATTTTAATGGATATAGGATGTGAATGCATATTTTGAATTTGTCTAATACATATTAATATCATTCATTATTCTATATTACATTGGAGTTGTTTGGCTCAAACACAGTAAAAATGTTTCTGCAGAGATTGCATAAAATAAAGGGAAAATTTATTATATTATTATATTGTAATGTTCCAATTTATTTATTAAGCATATAGATTGAAATTAAAGAGAAGGTATTTCACCTTTTTAACATATGCACCTTCCTTACATAACACACAAAAACATATATCAATTAAATATTGTGTCCTTCATAGTCATAATCCTAAGAAAGTGGTAAAAAGTATTTATAAAAAGTTAGCATCACTGCTGAGCAGAAAAGTTGTATATTTCTGAGTTTTTAATGGGTTGTTTGTTTTTGTTGCTCAATTGGCTAAAACGTCATATTCAAAACTATTGTCAGAATAACATTTCCAATATACAATCTCAAAAATGTCAATGATAACATTCATTGAACTTAAGAAAAGAAAACCTACAACTAGCTCTGATCAAAAATTAGAGTTTATTGAGATAAACTGATGGAAATTATGAGTAACTACAACCAAAACCACCAAAAACACAATAATAAAAATCACTACTCTGTGCAGTTTAGTGCAGCCAATGGAATAATCAACTCAAGAGTTACTTTTTAGATTGAACATCTACCTGTTACTTCTGGTGTTTCAATATCATATGACTTTTTGAGAAACTAACTACTCAATTCTTTATTTTTATTTACTATAATTTTTTGATAAAGTAACATACATATTGACACTCCAGTGGCTACTAAAAAAATTAATTTGTTGTGAGTTTCACAGATTAATATTTATTTTCAAGAAGTCATTTCAAAATCATTAAAGTGTTAATCTATTATTATCACTTGTCTCAACTAATATATATATATATATATATATAGTTAACCAGATTTATAAAATTGAAATATCATGATTTGGCAGCCATATTACAATAGTGTCACTCTGCCATAATGCAATCTACTTGAATATTTAAAAGTATTACATTTATCCTCTTTCTGGACTATATTGTATCTTGTGCAATGATAATAGATCACATATGTCTGAAGCTACCCTAGAACCTCTCTGAGGAGTGCTAAAGCATGAAACCATTGTCAGAGGTGGGTGGGGGGGGTTTCCTGATAGAGATATTTTAAATGTTTTCTCTGGCTAAGCATTTATTATCACAAAGCTTGTTAAGCAATTGGCAATGCACATTGTTTATATCTTACAAGCTTAAGAGAATTGAGTCATGTGATCTATCACTTTTATTTTTATGATATATATCTTTTATGGTTTTCATGATCATATGATTTAAACATTTCTAAGTTTCTGTTTGACACTGAGTAAAAGATTAGTATTCATTACCAATATGTTTTATAGAACTTGAGGTTTTTCTTCATGAGAAATAACTTGTTATTCATATAAACAAAATTTAAATATCATACAATTCTGTCTCATATAGAATGTACTAAATAATAAAATATCTCGAGTGTTACATTCATTTTATCCAACACTTTTATAAAATGAATCATAAGATCAAAGTTTTTTCAATATAAACAAAAAAGTTGAATTGTTTCATGTTTACCATTGCAAGTGAATAAGACAGTTACTGAAGAAATGAGACTATGCCAAATGTTTGGAATGGTAAAAATAATTAAAAAACTAATATATTCATTGTCAATGAAAATGCACTCTATTATTCATAACAATCTGACTATTAGATCATTCAATTCCATGCAATTATGGCTTATTATTGCTTCAAATGAGTGAATCCTTTTTCTTTATATAATTTTTTTTTAAAAAAAATGGTATATGACAAATGAAGCAAATGTTTTAGTGTTAAAAAAATATTAGGAATTAAGTAGTTCAGTGTTATTAAGAAATGTAAACTTCTTTTTAACCTTCAAAACTCATGAAACTTATTTATTAAATAACCCTTCTCTTATAAAAGCAACTTAAACTGGAGTTATTAAAGTATTATCATGTCTAATTTAATTGCTATAAAACTTTAATAAATCATCCCACAAAGATAAAAGAAGCTAAATCACTTTCTATAGGAACATACTGTGCTTTAATAACGAAATTAATTTCAATGTTATGTTAATAATAGAAATTCTTAAATTTCAAAGCAGAATTCGCTATCAGAACTATTGTTTAACTTATATGTGAATGACATTTGTTTTCTTTAGTTAATGTAGTATTCTTATACATGGATAGTTTTCAACTTATGTAAACATAACTTACATATATCTAAACTTATGCAAATTATTTTTAATATATATAAAGTATATAAAATTTTAAATGTGATACATGTCTACGTTAACACAGACAGCAGTTATTTGTCTATTGCTTTGTAAGCATCTCTTATGATATATTGCAGTGCTTATTTTCATTTGTTTTTAAAAAAGTGTTGCCATATTTTGCACCATGGTTAATAATTATCATTCACTTCACAAATTAACTTTTGTATCAAGTGACTCACCAAGAAATCATAAAATGCATCATTTACATAAGTAGAGAACCACTTATATAGAATATATCTTAGTATAAAATTTTAAGAATTCTAATATTTCTGTTAACTTTTTTTCCACTTTTTATACTTACAGCTTCTCTGTCTAATACTTTTTCAAATTCTCTATTTCTCATTAAATTGACTTCTTTGAGATTTTCAATACGATTATTTCTTATGTTTTCTTTTACTTGACGAACTTGAAGCAACTGGTTAGTAACCTGTCTTTCTCGAAGTGAAAAATTCATTAGATATCTTACTAGTATATCTTCTTGCTGGCTTTCCTATTTAATAAATATTCATTAATAATAAAATAAATAACAAAGAAATAACGTAATATATTATAAACAAAATGCTCATATAATATATGTATGTAAAGTGCATAGACACAGCTTCATGGATTTAGTTTTATTTAGAAGAAAGTAAAATAAAATATTTTTTTATTTTGTTGTTTTTTTAACTTTTTAATAAACTCATCCATAAATAAATAAAAATATTTTATACTATAATAACGCTTAATGATTCATTAAATGTTTTCCAATTGATTTTTATTTATGTGCATCCTTCTTAAAAACTGTAATACATCTTATGTTTTTATTTGAAAGCAAAATAAGGCAATAAAATATTACAACTAAGTAATAATGATTGATCTTCATTATTACATAAAAACAACTGAACATCTGTATTTTTCCAATTACATTTTTCATCCTTCTCTAAATCTTAATTTCTAACACCACCAACCCCTCTCATTTTTTCAGATTTATCATAGTTTTTTAAAATATAAACCTATACTGCAAACAAAATATTTAACAAACCTTTTATTCAGATCTAAATCTCACTCAAATTTATTTATTATTAGTTTCATTATGAGTTAAACAACTTCCTAAATATAATAAAACATTAATTTGTTCTATAATTTTCTGGGCAATGTTTACTCTTAAAATTAACTTTTATTAGGTCTTAAATTGGTTATAAGTTTAACCTATTGGACAGTTTGAAAAAAAAAATTAGATAACAATATACTTAGAAAATACAAGATTTATGTGATTTGAAATTTAATCATATTAAATAGTTAAACAGAAAGAAAAAAAGAATTGTATAGACTTTCGTAGTAATTATAAATATATGGAAAACACTTCCAATACATAGCTATACAATGTGTGTCCATTGATATTTTATATATATATCCATCAATTAATAGCTAAAAAAGAGAAAAGAGTAAAGAGGCTCCATGTGGCATGCCTAATGTTTACCTATGATCTTTTATTCTCACAGCTGTTTTTATTGCTTGAATTTTATTTCTGCTTATTTTTAGCAAACCTTTCATCAACTTCTGCCAATACTCCATAACATTTTTCAAAATTGTATTCCATATCAGCAATCATCACTACTTCATCAGCAAACTTAACATAATGAACCCCTAACCTCCAATTTCATTTTTCAACTCATCTAAATAAATATCAAATAAAAATTTTCCTCTATATGTTCCATAAGAATACTCTTTGATTTTACAAATATATTTTGATTCAGATTCAGATTTTTTAATAAACACCTCTCCTTCCAATCTGTACTTTTAGTTTTAAATATATTAAAGTTACCCTAACCATTATCAATTCTTTTTTCAAGATTAATAAAACAAATATCAACCTCCCTTTCTTTCTAAATATTTATTTTTCAACAGTAGTATTTATCGCTCTGAATTATATCTTTAATTCCTCTAACATTTTTAAATCCAACTTTTTTTACATATAAAAAATTGTCTGTTCAAAAAAAAAAAATACATCTGTTCAATATTCTCATCAATATTTTATAAGCATTTAAGATATAGCTAAATGTTTTAAAATCCTTACATTTCCCAGTATTGGATCTTTTTTCTAATGGAACAAAATGTAATGGCTATAAATTATATTACAAATATCAACTATTATTTACACAAATATTTCCCCTCATATTCTTTAATAAACCAAATGGAATTTCATCAATTCTGAGTGTCAACACTTTTCATTTCAAGTAAAGCT
Source organism: Epiperipatus broadwayi (assembly GCA_028023455.1). Taxonomy (NCBI): domain Eukaryota; kingdom Metazoa; phylum Onychophora; class Udeonychophora; order Euonychophora; family Peripatidae; genus Epiperipatus; species Epiperipatus broadwayi. The sequence goes on along the minus strand of JAQFVV010000406.1, from coordinate 375,712 downwards.
TTTATATCTTCCTTCATTATTGCTCAATCTGTTTTATCTTTATTTACTTGACTATATTTTTCAATTAATATTTTTCAATTTAAATTTATGAAGAATCATTATTTCTATCATATAAATTATTTATATATTCTTTCCATCTTTTCAATTACTTTTTTTTAAAACTAATAATTACATTTTCATCTTTAACTGTTGCAATATCCCTGTATTTTCATCCAAACTGTTTTATTCTATAATATATTAAATTGAACTTATATTTTTATAGAATTCTCTCTCTAAATTCCTTTTCTAATCATTTTTACCCTAGATTCATCTGTCCTATATCTTAATTCACTGTTAAATCGTCTGCAGAATTTATATTTTTCCAACTTCTTTTTAATGTTTCATTTATCTTATCATTGTTAACCCAAGCTTTTTTGCTCTCTTATTTCTTTTATAATTTGCTGTATTTATTACAGCATTTTAATTTTTTTGTTTAAATAACTTTTATTGTTTATTGGAACTTAGATTATCAATATTTATTCTCATTTTTTATCCAACAAATTTAAAATTTTGCTTTAATATTCATCTTTAATTTATCAATTGCCTATTATTGACTTGTCTCAATTCTTTTTTTAAAGAATAATTTCAAGATGTCATCAAAATCTACATAAGCTTCATGATGTGATTGTGTGCTCTTAATATTATTTCTCAATCAATTTTGAATAAAAATGTAATTAAATTTAACGGTTGGAGAAAGGGTCTTAATGTATCCGCACTACAGAGGGCGCCATTTAGGCATTTGAACCTAGAAAAATGTATATAGTAGGCAGATACGTAAGTTAAAATTAAAACATTTATATATATATTATTTTGACTGTTTGCTCATTGTCACTAGCCCATGGAGTAGCAGAGATTAAATAATATAAATTTTTATCTAATTATATTTCAATATAAAAAAAAAAAAAATAAAATAAGCCACTGCCAGTAATTAATACACAAATAATTTTTATTAATGCACATTTAAAATTGAGGAATAAATTTAATTTAGATTTTACATTAATCATTTTTTTTAAAATTTAAATTCAAATTACTATTTAAATAGACCACACAGATGGATATTTAAATTATATTTTACTTTAGCATGGCGAGTATAGATAGTCTACATAGATTTTTTTTTCTTTCACTTAAAAACTTATCAAAACATTCGTTCAATCTCAGACTAAAAGTTCGTAGCCAACCCAATGTCAGCTTCCAGATATATATTTGCAACCAATGTAATATGAAGATGCTAGCATAAAACCATGCCGACAGGAATGTGCATCTGACAGCATGATATTATTTGAAGGAAATGATCCATGTCCAGAACAGGAAAGTGCATCTGCCTGACTAAGGAATCATGTATATAATTATTTTTAAAGAGTGCTACGTATGGGGGAGAGCGGTCTTTCTGCCATCTTATAAATCCCTGTCCATAGAGCTAGAAGGGGTCAATGGTGCAGGAAATACATCTGTGACCATTTCAACGATATGACTGCCTCTTTGGGGTCATGCATTCAGTTGGGCACGTTGCCCTGTATGCTAAACACGCTTCACATTACATTAATATAAACACCCATATATCCCTCCACCATCATTGCTCTAACTACGAAACAAATAGCCTGAAATTAAAATCCCTTAAATTAAACATAAATGAATTTAAACAGTTATTAATCTTTATCCATGCAGCTATCTACACCTAACTTTAATTCAATACATTTTATTTAACAGATAGAAATAAATAACCTAGTTAAACACAAACATAAATAATTAAATTTTAAAAAAATGGAAATGATTGAAATAGCAAACGTATATAAAAACAAATATTTATAATTGATTTAGAGTTCTATTCTTGGTCAGATAAGAGTACATTCATTTATATTACTTTTTTTTTTTTTTTGGATTGATTACTTATTGACATTATACGGTAATTATTTAAAAGAAAGTTCAATTGGTAAAAGTTTATACTTTACAGATTCTGCAGATTTTGAGGTCCATCTTCGTGATCACTTATATAGATTGTTTGTTCTTCCTTTTTAAAAACGAAGCCGCTACTTGCCATTCCTTTTTGGTCCCTAACTGTCATAGGGAGGTCTCAGCTGGTTGTCCGGAAAATTAAATTTATTGCAGACTTCCACATCGTGAAAATCTGCAATATAGCTAGTTATGACATGTTCATAGTCAGTTCTCAGATAACAATTATAATAATCATTTTTGCTTTTATATTTTTATTGGCCTCTTATCATCAGATCTTGAGATTCAACGAGCGAGACGTCACTAATCCTCTCGTGTTTCAGTTATGGTCCGTGCTGTCATTTTCGTGCTTGCATTGGACATTTAATTCGTTTGTATTCTCTTATCTGACCATTTAATTTATTTTAAAATGCCTCATGGGTTAGTTTGCTTTTGAACAATCATTTAATTAATAAGACAATCATTTCCATTTTCTAAGATTATAGAAATCAACATTATTTCTATTTTTAAAATATCAATCTTTATATTTTTACTTTTTTACAAAAAAAATACTTTCAAATGCTTTTATTTTTAAAAGTTTTCAAAGTTTCCTATCTGTGCGATCTATATATACGTTACACAACTTTTAATTTTCAGTTTTTAAGTTAAGTTTTTTTTTCATTTTAATATATCAATTTTTCTTCACGATCTTTTTATTTTAGTTTTAAAATAATGTAACGGCATATTTATATACCATTACATAATTAAAATCTATTCTTTTCATATGAAACTTTTTTGTGTAAATCCTTCTTTTCTAGTTTTTAGAGTAAGTCTTCATTACTAATATATTATTTTTTTCTAAAGTTTATCAACTTTTCACTTCTCTCATATCTTGCTCCAATCTATAACCTACAATTTTGTCATCTATTCTCTATATTATCGGAATATTTAAACCTCCTATTGTTTTATACAATTAACTTTTTATTTTTTTCTAATGACTTGTTAATACATGTTTTCTTCCTTATTATTATGATAATTATTGATTAGTCAGGTTTAACTGTATAACTTCCTTACATCATAGATATGCTTTCATTCTAAATTTTAATGATCTACCATATACTGAATTTTTATTTATAAAGCTTTTCATTTGGACTTATAAAACATTATTCCACTACATCTACTTTTACCTCCAGAATATAAAAGTCTAGCATCCTTGGTTTTTTTTTCTTCATATCCCATCTATTTTGTCTCATTGAGTCCTTCTCTGTCAATGATTTTATTATCTGTCTAACTATAGTTTTATATCCCATATAATATGAAATGTATTCATTCTTATTCTTATATTATTTTTTTAATTCTAAAGACTTTGAATATTTAGAATGACATAATCATTCTTGTTAATCCATTCCTCTACTGTAATACCTTATATTTGTATAAATAAAAGAAAGTTTACATAATCTTCTATTACTAATGTAAGATTTGATATACACTCAAATATTAATATTTGCCTAAATATTAGCATTTATTTGTTAATGCGTAAACATTAAAATATTTACATATTTTATAAATTTCAATAATCATAGAAATTTGTTAATGTTTTTGGCTTAATCTTTTTAATAGTAGACAATTTATTTAAACAAATGCATTTCTCGTGGTAAATATGTCCTATTATCTATTTAAACAATTTATAATTTTTTTATATAGCTTAACTATCAACAAAACATCAGAATGAAACCTGTAAAGATTACAATCAGGAGATAAATTCCCTTGGTACTTCATTTTATTAATTCTTTCAATGCTTCCACTGTAGTCAGATTGATTGACGGTTTGTCTTTTTCATATTTACATAAATCAATGGCTGAAATAAAGATTTAAAAAAAACAGAATTGGAAAAATATTAAAATTAATAACTAATGTATTCCTGACAGAAAATCTCACAGGTAGGTCATAAAACTGATTGTAAGAATATTTCACACTATTCAAAACAATTATTCAATGGCCCACTTTAATCATGAGTATTACTAAGTCAGTATATCCTTTCTTTGCTAATATAAATATGAGATATGTATAAAAACAGAAAGTCCTTTAAAAATCAGTTAAGTTTCAAAAAGAAGACATTCATATCTCTTAAGCAAGAAAACAATTTATATTTTTCATCTGAAAAAAATTACTGATATGCTTTAGAAGTATTTTGTAAACATTCTGTTAAATGTTAATAGCTTTCTTATTATTTTTTTAGATTACAATAAAATGATCTATTCCTATATTATTACAAGTTCATTCACATTGTTAATTTCAGGGAAACATTCTAATCAGAATTTCAGATATCTGTGCCATAATCTTTTTTGCTACATTTTGGTCCATTTGCCTAAATCTTTCAATCCATTTACACTTGCTGAATTTTTCATTAATTCAGCCAATACTTGAATTGCAGATTCTGATAATGATAATAGATCATTAAATAGCTCCAGATAACCAGAGTTTAATTTCTTGCATGAAATTCATAGATACCTTAAGACACATGTGACAAACTATTTTATAAGGCAGTAATTAAGTTTTAAATTACCATGAAATTTTGGTCTCCAAAAGTAGAATATATGATGCATCTATTAGCAATAATTGTCACATTTCCTTGGCTGCCACTTTAAATCTAATAATAATGAATTTTGTTTTATATAATAAAATACTATGGCTAAAAGTACTCTTATATTTACAAGGGCATCAATGTAAAAATTCTAGTCAAATTTGTTATATCCAATGTATATAAATATTCATATAGTCCACATCACAAAAATGACACACAACCCTTAGCATTAATGCAATTAATAAAATCATGGTAATGTCATGAGATTATACATCTTTAAAGACAAGGCTTCAAAAATATAATTGCAATAATGTGTACCACTAATTGTAGGATTTAATATTACATTGCTTATTATCATTTTGACTTAATACTATATTTTGCCTTAACCTTACCTTGTTTTTGGAATATATCTTACCTTTATTATCAGAAAAAAATATATCTATAGCTTAATGTTTCTTTTTTCTTTCAATATATGAATAAAATTGTTTAATTTTTTTTTATTATTATTATCACTAGGATTCTTTAAAACAATATGGTTAATTCACTACTTTTCCCCTGCTTAAGTTTATTCCCTTAAAAAACAATGATACTTTAATAGCATTCCCATTAGGATTATGAGAATGAAGACTACCTTTGAAAATTAAATTTATTCCTCAAAACATATTCTTGATAATCTATCTGCTTCCTCCAGGAAGAATTTAAACATATTAAACTCATAACCTATTACATCATTTTTTAAATATAATTAATATTTTCTTAAAATTTGACAAATTCTTCATTACTTTTGCATTAGTAATAATAATTACATTTTTGAAAATTATTTATACTCATTTTAAAAACCTGAAGCTAAAATAATAACTCTGAATTAAGCTAATTCTATATTCTGCAAAATAAGCATTATATACTAAAGCAAACAGCATTTGAATGATCTTTATTTTTTCAACTAAAAAGACTGTCATATTCAAAACTAATAATTTTCTTTCATACTTTTTTTTTGTGGCTGTTTCAGATTTTTTTAAATAAATTTTCAAGATTTGTCATTAATATGACTCCATATTAAATCATTCTGATTTATGCAACAGATCTTATTAAAATTCTCCAAGCTTTAAAATTTATTTTTGCTAAATTATTTTATTCTAAATTTCTGTCAAATCGACAACTATTTTTGATAATTCCATGTATAATGCCACTCCATTCTTTTCTATTTCTCTGTTAATTTAATTACTTTATTCATTTTATGCATAGTCATCTATGTTAAACATCATATCTTTTTCTAATGTAAATAGACAATGATAATATTTTATATTTTGAGTTTATAAGCATTGACCAAGAAAACTAGAAAGAACAAATTCATGATAATCAAGTATTATCACTAATTCAATCCTCTACTGCTTAATTATTAAAGCCTGTCTTTAGGAAAAAATCTATCATGCTAGTAGTCAATCATTTATAGGCTACTAGTGTTTGGAATGTTATCTAACACCAGAAAAAATATTGAGTTATCTATATAGTTATATATTTTTAAAATTTTAATTAAACCAAATGACATAAATTGTATCATACATTCTGATTTAATAATAATAAATACATAATTTGTCAAGTGTATATCCAATGCTCCTTATTGATGAAGATGAATAATCAGAAACTAGGCTAGGATTTAAATTTAGCACTACCATCTGATATACATTCAATTACTGAGGATCAGGTAAATTAAATAAAATACAGCTCTTTTTACAAATATTTCAAAATTAGCTGAAAAGTCATTTGATAAATGCTTTCCTTTATTCTTTTCCACTTTTATATTTGGAACATTATTCAATAGTTTTTTATTAATAAAATACTCTAATGTAATTCAATATATAAAGTTGTCCAAGAGTTTGGATGCACATGGAATCACTTGTATAATGCAGTATAATTAATTACAGCAAATAATCAAATTTGTGGACTTTAAAGCATTTTTGATTGTATGAACATATTGTATTTGAATTCATCTTAAGTGATGATTGCTTTAATATATTAGTAGCATATGCATTCTTTAAATTCAGATGTTCCTACAAAAAAATCAAAACTAGTTAATAGAAATTTTTTATTGAAATCACATTTTATATGATTCTAGCAAAAAAATGTCATCCATTTCAGGAATAAAAAAGGATTGTTTTTTTCCTTCAACAACAATATTGAAAAAATAAGACCAAATTATTCTTATTAAAGTTTCTTTTACTAAATAATTCATGAATCATATTAAAAGAGTCTTTTTTTTCATCCAGTTAAAATTTTATGAAAACTGGAATCCTTTATTATGTTTTTTTGATATTGTTAATGATGTAAACACAGTTTGATTCCTCTAAATACAACAGATTCCCATGTTTATATTCATCAATCCTGATAATCCTTATGCTAGTTTGTGACATCTCTATGTAATTCTCAGAAAAACTGCATTTTGAAGGGATGAAAATTATTCTCAAGATTTTCATATACTCTTGAAGATATTTCGTGATTTGCAGTTTTTGATAACCATTATTCTGTTGATCATAGACAAATTTCATTTCTTTCAAATGTTCAGTTTGCCACTGGTAGCGTAGAAGATTGGCAGTTTGTCTGGATTCTTTTTTTTTTCCATATGTCAAAGCATTGGACGGGAAGTGAACCCATGACAACCGTCTGCAAGCAACAGCTTGCTTGCAAGGTGGCTGCGCTGATCTCTCGGCTACCAACACTTGAGCAATGTTCTCTGTGCATTTATCTATTGTTATTTGGAACTCATACTGAAGTTCAACAAAAAAATAGTAGAGAAATAAATTTAACACAATCCAATTTTTTTAAATCCTATATATATATTATTCTAAATAAATCTTTATCAAACACAAATTATTAAAAAATTAAATCTACGAATATGCAATTTAATTTTTTTTAAAAAAAGCAATTAAATATTTGATTAATAATTATTTTTCTTACTTCCTGTACTGTCTGAGCTTTCACTTGATCTAGAAGAAGCTTTCTGCGACGTTTGTCTCGTTCATGTCTAGCTTGAACATTTTCTTGTATACGATGACGAATTTTTAAAATATATTCATCGTAAAATTTTGACTTATCACTTTCTATATATGGTTTCTCATCGGGAGTTATATCACCTTCTTTATATCTAAATTGTTTTAAAATATTAAATTCATTTTTAGGAGCAATAATTCACTCAATTTACATTATTTCAGAATCATCTATTGTAAACTTGAGTAATCAATGGATACTAGAGTGTAGATCCATATCTATATTCCCAGACAATATACATTTTTAAACAACATTTACTTATTGGAAATATGATATGGAATTATTTTCTAATGCGCATTGATATTCAAACTTAAAATAAATAGTTCTGAAGAATAATAAATATAATTAATTATTGCTCCTTAAAACATATGTTGAATGTAAGTAGTCGTGAATGAAATTAATGTATTGATTTGTTGGTTAAACTTATTTAATTTAGACACCATATTTGTTTATTTTTTTAAAAATTATAATTAAAATAAATATTTTATGATGATTAATATTTTAATTGCTTTAAATGACTTATGTACAGTTATCATTTATTTACTTTAATAATTATAAAGATCTAGATTTAAGGATTATACATTATTTAAATTATAAACTATGTGCCATTTTTATATGTACCAGGAAAGATATTTTTATTGATGCTAGTTTTTAAAACTGTATAAATCTTTAAAAAAAATATAATTTCTCAGAATAATATGTTACTTTATGAGATGGTTAAATTTTTCATTTTAAATAATATCAATTTAACCATAAAATATAAAAAATGCCAGTGAAAGCTAAATCATATTTACCATTTTGATTAGACATAGTAATTTTTAAAACTTTACTATGTAAGAAATTTTAAGTGAATAAATTATTGGTATAATTAATTATTTTACTTGGTATAACTTGTTATTTCCATTCTTTGTCAATAATAAATATAAATGAAATAACCAGATTTCATAATCCTATTGATAACACTATGGATCATGAAAATTATTTGAAAACATTAATATTAATTGATATTACAATACTGTGTAAATTCAAAAATATTCAAATCATATTATATAGTTAATATGCCAAGAATGCTCAATCTATTCAGAAATATAGATAAGAAGCACATGCACTTTATATATGTCTACTAAAGGTTTTATTTTTGCTAAAGACTCAGCAAATTTTGACTTTGTTTTTGCACTTGAGATAATTAAATAAAATCTGGACCAAAAAAGCTTAAAATTTGGTGACAATTTGATTTAGTCTTTTAGATCATTGAAATGCTTATAGTTATAAAATTTTAAATCAAAAATACTTATACCTTGAAATATACTAATTAAAGTAACACAGACAATAAAAAATGCTATAATTATTATTTTGGTCAAAAAGATAAAATGAATGATTGATCTAATTCAAAGGTCCATAATCTATTCTTCTGGCAGTGGTAAAATAAAAAACCCTGAAAACTCTAAAAGTAAAAAAATATATATTTTCTTAAAAATTTATCTAGTCAAGTAAATTTTTAAAAGATATGTTAATGGATAAAATAAATAGTAAAACAATTTAAAGGACTTTTAATGTGAATAATAATAGATTTTATTTGGTTCTTATTATTACAAGTGTTGGTTATAAGCCTTCAGAACATGATTGCTGATTAGACTAAATATTTATAAAAAGAAAAGGAACAAATTGATTGATCACATGATACTCAAACATGTAAATGAATAAATAGCTACTTATATCAATACACAGAGAAATCCAAAAAACAGTTTGATTAGTATTTTATCAACAATCAGGGATTTCACTAGATAATGCTGGAAATAAAGATCAATCCCTCTTCCCATATATAAATTGATAAGATTTTTGTTCAGTGACAAAACACTGAATAGTGAAGAATTAATTATTGATTTTTCATATGCCTTGATATAAGTAAGTAGTTAGTTAATCATTTATATGTTTGTGCATGGTTTATTTATACAACTCTCTTACATATTTTAAAGCATATTTTGATTATATGTTTGGATAAATTATTTACATTAAAGTATGTGTGTTAGAATTAAGAAAAGAAATGATAATATTTAAGCTTCTGTGAAAATTATTAATATTCCTACTGATAATTTAGTTAACACAAATTGAAATATAAACCAATAAATGATTAATAATTAATAAATCAAAGTAAAGTGTTAAAGAAGATGAATCTGATACTAATGACAAACAAAAGCATCACGATAATGACTAAATATAACAACATTTACCAGATAAATATATCCAAAAAATAATTAACAATACACACATACTAAATCATTAATTGAATGGCACCTTTAGTTATATATTTCAGTATTTTATTTAACTTTTAAACAATAGCAAATGATGTTGGGAAATGTAAATGGCTTGTGCCATTTGAAAATTTGAGCTCAAACTAAATATACCATGATGTTGAATGATTACGATCTTGTTTAAACATTATAGTATATCTAGCACCTACTTAGAAAATGTTTTGACACAATTTAAGAAAGTCAAAGCCATATGTTAATCTATATTAGTATGATATATTTTTAATCTTTAATGTATATAAATTATTACTTTAAGATCTTAAAATGATAATGATTATAGAATGTGATATTTATTTAAATATCATGACTAAAATAATGATTCATATTCTTTTGTATAAGAAAAGATTATACACACCAATAAGTTTTCTTAAATTATTCATTAAATCATTAAGAAGTGGCAATATTAGAATTTAAATGAACAGCTATTAAAGATGACGAAAATTGTAAAAACTAATAGCTTGATTTTTGCTTGGAGATACATAAAGAAAAAATAATTGAAGATATACTTTATATACACATTTTACTTAACCTTTTTACATCATACCTACATGATAGACAACCTAATTATTAGAAATTTTGTAAACAAAACCATGTTACTACAATTACATAATTAATAAATAATTATCTCGGACATTAAGCCATATGGTTATTCTTACAGCTAACCTATTATGATTCTAACTGGTGGCCAAAAGAAAGATAAAGTGATAATTCTGTAAATGACAAAAACGATCTTATTGCTTGTTTAATGCAGTGTGTTTCCAATTCTTTGCAATAGAATATATCCCCCTCCAAACATTATGTATTTTACTAATTTAATTTTCAGCTAGTAATATTTTTATGTATCGAGATTGCACAATTTAAAATAATTAATGTATTAGTTTTCTTTGCACTTTAAGTAAATTAAACATGTTTATTTATGAATAATTTAAGTTAAATATCATGCTTCTTATTTAAATAAATCTGTATTTCAATATACTCAACAACATTGCAGCATATGGTTCAAGAGATTACCTCTTTGGCTTGTTTGAAATTCAAACTTCATCTTTATTCACAAAATCCCATTGCTGAAAAATCATAATGTTGGGAGGAGTGATTTGGCATTTTATATTTGAATTTTCAGCTGATATGCACTAAATCTATTATTTACTATAATATATGTATGTGGTTGTAAATGTAGTGTACAATACATTATTCCAAACAGGGCTGCCACATGCAGGTGTGCAGGTTGTGTGGGCACAAACATGATCACCACTGGAGAACCATGCCACCAAGATAATTAATAAAATTTATGTGTAAATAACATCGTTTATATTTTCAAATTATTTCATCATTAGAAATATGTTCTGAGTATAAATATTTTTTTATTTAAATATAAGAGGAATACTTCTTTACTTAAATTTATTAGTGGCAATTACCCAGACTTCAAATTTTTAGGCGTAAGCTCAAAATATACTACATATATACTCTTATCATCATGCTAAACTGAACAGACCAATGCCATTTTGTCATGATAATTAATAAACTTATATGTGAATGTTTAGATTTCTATATTTGAAGAAACACATTCTAATTGTCAATATTTATTATTTAAACATAGAGAAATATCTCTTTATTTAAGCTTATTGTGGCAGTTGCTCTAATCTTGAAATATATTTCATATACACTCTACCACTGCACAAAACTGAATAGGCTGATGCCCATTTGTCACTATAAATAATAAAATTTATATGTAAATAAAAAAGTTTACATTTTCCCAATCATTTTTATTTCAATATCCTAATTTATATAAAAAGTAGCATATTATTATTAATAATTTATTTAAAAATCTTATTTTTAAAATATTGTATCATAATTAGAGTAATTCTGCATATAATGAAATTATCTTTATCAATAATGTTTTACAAGTTTTAAATGTGTTGTTTACTGGGGAATCTTTGTAGAGTGTTCATCTCTGAAATGTCAGGTCTAGGTTTAATGCTGTGTTGGGCTAACATTTTTTAATGATGTTATCTTCCTTTTTTTTTTGTTATTATTATCCCATATTATCTTTTTACATGTTTTACTAAACAGGTTTTTCTTGGATGCATTCTTTAGCTAAAAACTCACAATTGATCCATAATCCACAATACAGCTCAAATCTAAGAAAAACAGAATGCGTAAAAAATATAATTTTTAAAAAGATATTATTGCATGCTAAATTATTTAACTTTTAATAAATTCCATGGGAAAATTTTATTATTGAATAAAAACAAGTAAAAGTATTTTTACTATAATAAATAGTTTATTTATATATTTATAAACCAGGGGTTTATTGCCTTTTAATAAAAAACCATAAATAACTTTTATGTCAGGATGATTCTGATTTAAAAATAATGAATGGACTTGGAAAATAAATAACTTCCTTTTTAACAAGAAGGTGTTAATGGGCTGTAAAAGTTATATCAGCTACATTATTTTAAAAAATTATGAACATATAACACTGTTCAATGGCATTACAATATTAGGGTATTGTGTGTAGATTATTTGTTTGATCAGTTTTAAAAATAATTAATTATTGTTCAAGCTCTAAACATTTAATTCATTAAATGATTTATTGTAACTTTATTAACCTCAGCAGTTATAAAATTTCATTTTATTATTCATTATACCTTTGCAGTTACAGTTTTTCTAAAAATTTGTAAGTCAGGAATGGTGGTTGAGTAGTTAGCACAGCTGCCTTACAAGCAGTTGTCCCGGGTTCACTTCCGAGCTGACACTTTGACATTTGAGAAAAAAAAGCTATACTCTTTGGTTAAGTATTGGTAGCCGAGAGGTCAGTGCAGCTAGCTGCCTTGCAAGCAGTTGCTTGCAGACAGTTGTTGTGGGTTCACTTCCCAGCTGATGCTTTGATATATGAAAAAAAATGGATTGAACCATTTTCTACTTTTGTACTTTATCTATGGTTAATGTAGTACTTATTGATGATGCATAAGAATGGCTGTCTGTATGTATACCTGCTTAAATGTTGGCATTTTCAGTTTATATAATTGTATAGTGGATAATTTATTTGCTAAATCTTAAAAATAATTAATTATTATTCTACTTTTAAGTATTTAATTCTTTGGCTGATTTGTAAAAAAAATTATCAACTTATTAACAATATTACATGAATGCTTAATCATGTCCTTCTAAGAGCAATTATCTTCATCATAGTCTAAAGTTATCTATTATATATTTGAATAATCAAGACACAAAGTAATAATATTATAGAAACCCCATCTAGATGCATAAGTGGATTTATTCCAGTTTTGAATTCTAATCTTCACTGGCAAAAAAAAAGAAGCTAGAATGCATTTAACCTGAATATAAAAATTTTATAGCACTATAATATCTAATGTCCATTGATTTCTCAACATTATAGTATATAACTGATCTCACAATTTTATTAACTTTTCTGCAATAGTAAGTAATTGTAAATTATGTTCTGTTATTTAAATACTTGTTATTGGTCAAATTTCAGATTTACAGAGCACATCTTGATTGCTAGATATCATATAAAATTATATCTTATTGTAAACACTATGTAATATACATCTAATTACAAAAAGTATGACCTTTAAAATCAAATGATCAGATTATCAAATCTGTGTTGAAGATTTGGCTATTTCAAGCTTCTACCTTATCTGAAAACTGGAAGGGGTTCTTGGAAATATATACTGTATGTATAGTAAAATGATTGAATCTAAAAAAGTTTTACATTGGGATATAGTTAATGATATGATAATATGCAACTGATGTTAATCTGGAAATTTTATTAGATGCATGTATTGTGTGTGTGTGTGTGTAAAATCAATATAAACTATAATAATATATCTAATAAATAAATAAATCTCAATCTTAAACACAGTAATTTTGAAGTTTTAAGCACTAAATAATAGATAAATTGTAAAAGTGTTATCAATTACTGTCATCTAATCATTATCAAATGCTTAGAAAATATAAAATGAATAGGATTAACTTCCATAAAGAACTACTTTACATTATTGCTCATGCTTTGTGGATTTTCACATTAGCACCTTGTTTATTAAGCAAATTACTTCCTCAATTAATAAAAAAAGGCTTCTTTATCCTATTTTATTAGTTTTCTCTTCACACAATATTTTTACTTTATCCAAATTAAATGCAAATTCTCATTACCTTTAATTTGTGACCTTTTAATACAGAAGATGTTTGAGCATTCTTTATTTTGCATGCTTTAAATTTCTTTTCCAAAAAAAATACTGCGATTCACCAATATATGATGTCCCACAAAGGCAAATGATTTGATATATTTCTTTACTTTTATGCTTTTTAAAAAATACTATCTTTAAAATTACTGGGTAGCTTATTTACATCAGATGGCATTTAATTTAAATAAAGTAAAAATATTGCATAAAGAAAAAAATAATATGAAAAGAAGAATACAGGAATTTATTTTTATTATCAGAGAGTGTGATGTGTTGAATAGACAAGATGATAATGTGAAGATTCATGAATTGTGGAATGGACTGTGAAAGTTAAATGTGTTTATTTTATGCTTGTAAGCAGCTGATAATCATAAAATAATAATTGGAACTGCTCTTGCAATTTGTTTATTATTTAATGTTTGAAACTTAAAAGTTATTATGTGTTAAAGATTTGCAGAGGTCCCTACTGTCGATTTTTCAGGTGCATAGACTTAAGGTTATAGCCTTAATAAATATTACTTTAAGTAACAAGTATGCGCTTTATAAATATAATTATTACAACTTTATGGTATATATATATTTAATATATTTTATATTTAGTTAATGATACAGTAGCAATACAAAAATTAAATTGTATATATATATAAGAAATACATACTGTAGTTTATCTTCTGCCACTTTAGAAAATATGCGTTGAGCTAACTTTAATTCAAATTCATCAATGTCTTGCATGGTATTCTAAAATAGACAAAATAGATTTTGCTAATCTAACTAACTTTTTACAGGTAATTGTTTATACATTTTGTCAAAAATTGATTTTAAAATCTTGATTAGCATTAGAAAAAGTAAATTGAGTTTTAATGTGTTTTAGAAGTTTCATATTAACTGTGATACTAGAGACAGTGGAGTTACTATGTTTTATATTGACAGTGGTATGACAAGTTACTACTTATAAATAACAGATAAATCTCATGGATTTATCATGCTTTTAACAAGTTTTAAAAGATGTAGTATACTCCAAAGCAATTTTAAGATTATATTGTTTTGGCTAATGAAACAGAAAATAATTAAGTTCAATTTAAAATTATAGGATAAAAAACAGAGATTCAAAATATTAGATAGTATTAAAATAATTATCAAGATAGGATGTAATTATATGTTTTTTTAATTATAACCAAGAAGTCACCATGTGCAGATACTATAGAATATATTTAAACTACAATAAACTTTTTATTAAAGATAACTTGGATATTAATGAGATTAAAGATATTTGATATAAAATCAGTCACTAGGAATAATGTGATTTTAAAATTATAGATTGGAATGTGTTGGTAACATTCTCCTAATTTAAAAGGAAAATGTGCATAATCAAAAATTAAAACCAAACAGATACATATATAGCTTAAAAAGATAAAAAATCAAGAAATAAGGATGATATAATGAAAAAAGCAGTTGGATTGTAATACTGAAAACATAATACCATGAAGAAAAGTTACATCTGAAGTACAAAATATTTTGCACTGAACAATATGTACTAGAACAGTGATACCTTTAATTTTATTAGATCAATAAATAAAATTAAAAAAAGAAATAGATGAGAAAATAAAAATGATTACAATTACTTTACTTTTTACAAACGTTCAAGGCACATGTGATAGAGGTTAAAGCCTTTCTCTAAAAGTATTTACATACTTCTTGGATGCTTAATAAATAATCACTTTACAATTGATTTAACAAACAAATTTTTTAATTTTATTTTTTTAAGAGAAATTTTATTGCTTATTAATAATGCAATTTCCTGAACTGGATAAATATTTATGAATAATCATGTGGTTATATTAACAGTTATAAAAAACATTAAAAAAGTTGAAAAGGAGACCTTAACTTCTGTAATAAATACAATAGCATTAAAATGAGAACTTATAAAATGCTTTAAATTGAATAATTCTATGA
The DNA here is from genome assembly GCA_028023455.1 of Epiperipatus broadwayi. Taxonomy (NCBI): domain Eukaryota; kingdom Metazoa; phylum Onychophora; class Udeonychophora; order Euonychophora; family Peripatidae; genus Epiperipatus; species Epiperipatus broadwayi. The sequence continues at coordinate 359,648 of JAQFVV010000406.1, read as the reverse complement.
TAGGAGTTAAAATATGAATATGTTGTCAAAATATTTAAATCATTTATGATGACATTATTTTAAAATATTTGTAAATCCTTTTTCTTAATGTTTCCAAGTACAATATCAGAAATAGCTGTTAAAAAAATAATGAAGTCAAGCATTGGTGGTCAAGAGGTCAGTGACAGCTGCTTTACAAGCAGTTGTCCCGGGTTAGTGGGTTCACTTCCTGGATAATGCTACGACACATGAGAAAAAAAATGGCTTTATTAGATGTACAAGTATTTATTTCCAAATCTGGGAATTCAATATCAGTGATGCAATTATTTAGATAAACTTGATTTGAATCATTTTACCTAAATAAAAGATTATTAGATGACAAAGTGTCAGTATCAACTTGCATAGGAAAATTAATTTAAATTACAGATAAATCATCATTTGTAGGAGTTGATTTACTGAGTTACCATTTGATAAAACTGAAAATCATTAATGATATATTGCAAGCAAATGGCATTTAACCATAAATTAAGTTGCATATCATTATTACAATTATAATTAATTTTGGCAACTTTATCACAAGTGGTATGTTTTACTTTTGATATTTAAAGTAGAAGAATTATTTTTCATGGGTGGCCCCAACAGATAACATAAATATACAGTGAGATAATTCTTTGGATGAATTATATTATTTCACTTTAATAGTTTCTCAACAGATAAATTTCAAATTCTAAAATATTTGCATTTCTTTTAAGTAAAATCATTTAGAAAATACATAAATATATATATATATTATTTAATTTGGTCATATAATAAATTTTCTTGTGATTAATTATACTTTCAGAAAATTCACACTGCTGTTTGATAAAGTGTTCCATTACCATAAATATGGCTGTGCATCTTTGATTAAACTATATTTCTATATATTTATAAAATAATTAATAAGAAATGGACATGATAGTATGGGTAGATTATCATTATGACATAATCTTTTATAATGCTAATAAGTAAAGTTAACAGAACCAAACGTTTGACAAATTTACATCTCTGGTAATTGATATTAAAAAAAAAAACAATAAATTTTTTTGCAGAATTATTATTTGAAAAAGAATTGCAGATGTCCCTTCCCATCCCCCAGTGTAGGTGACATTTGATTTTATGTATTACTGCAGATATCAAAATTCATAGATAGTACTAAGCTATATGTAATTTACTGTATTAATACATATTTATAAAACAGACTTTTTTAACATGTGTTCAGGTTTATAATACAAGTTTATTAAAAAATACATTTAAAAAAACAATAACAACAAGAATTTACAATAAAAAAAGATAAACAATAATAAAATTAGAATTATATTTTTTTTAAAAATGAAGAATCTTTATCCTCTTGCCTTTTTCTTTTAAAAGGCAAAAACTATCAAACTTTTTCATGGTAAAAAGAAAAAGACAAATGGTTGCATTAATTAGGATGGATATCAAAATAATTTGTCTCCTTGGAAATCACAAATTACAACCTAAATTTAAAATATTTTCTAATGGTAGAATTCTGATTCACCATCAATGACAATTGTTCTCATAGTCTTATATGAAAACTTTATTTTTTTTTTTTGGAATTTTATCTGAATTAGCCAAAACACCAAAACTAATTTAATATAATTTTTTTATATTAATATTTTATTTCTTCATGCATTTCTATAAAAACCAATTTTGTAAAAAACTAATAATCTTATATATGATTTAATGTAGACAAACTTATATTATAGTATATTAAAGCTAAGCTTTGTTTAAGAGTTGATTAGCCATCTGCTCGCAATGTTTTTGCAGTACCCAGAGGTTGCACTAAACTAAAAAAGAAATCTTAAATTTCTAAATTTTAATTTTTAATTCATTTCTGTTTTTTATTGGTATCTTGTTGAATTGTGTATAGCTGAACTACATATTAAAATTTTAGAACCATTGCATGTGGTTTGTTAGATTTTTTTTTGTTCCACAGAGGTAAAACTCTCCATACAGTAGCACCACTAAGTGCAAGTCATAGTAATCAATGGATGCAGGAAGGTTTGTGCATGAAATCCCTATCTAGTGCCTACTCATCCAATATTTCCAGACTAGTTTCTAGATTATAAAGAATGGTCATCATGTGATGTGATATTTTTTTGTCATGGTTTAAATATCGTAGAATTCTCAATGGCTCAACTATTAAAAGAAACTTGCAAATTGATAGATATTTTGCTTTAAATAAATTTTTAAAAGACTTTCAAATAGTTTTTGAACCAAATACATTAGGAAATGGGTTATTAGTCATATCCAAATTATTGATTAAGTCTACTTATTTAGCTCATGTCAAACTATGTGGAGTCTGAAAAGATAAAATTATACAAGATCGAGACTACTTTTGCTGCCATTAAAACATCTTGTGTCACTTCAGTGCTAGATTAAACAATTGTATGGAATAATGAGAAGTTATTATTATTTAATTTACCAAAAAGAATATTTATTAAAACATTACAATTTGTTTTAATTTCTTTTATGTTGACTGGAGCCCTGTGCAGTTTGCCATAGCTGGTAGAGCATTAGACTTGGGATCAGGATATCCCATAATTGGTCCTGGTGCTCACAGTTCTGGCCCTCAAACTTTTTATGAACGCCCACTTAATAAATCCATATTTCTTTTTTTTTATGTAGACTTGTTTTTCTGAAACATTTTACATGTAAACACATAGTGTCTGGTATAACATAGTTAAATACATATGTAGGTTGATTTGAAATTTTTGTGAAATATAAATTATTTTGTAATGAATTACTAAATTTTTAAATATAAAATATTCACTTTTTTTATTTTTATCAATAAATGTTTGGAGCTTCAATTAGCCAAATCAAAACTTATCTAACAAAAATAATAACATATCTGGAAAATGTTCATAATTGTAATTTTTTTTTAAATTTATATTATTAAGTATTGTTAAAAACTATTTTTTAAACTTAGTATATTTATTAAATTCTTATTTTGCAACTATCAATTTAAAACATTAAGTTTTGAAATAAAATTTAATAGAAAACAAACTTATTAACTTTTTTTCCATGATTTAATTGAGAATAAAAATTATCTCTTTCATAAAAAAAAAAATTCAAGTCATTAATTAATTTAAGAAATCTTATTAAACTTTTTTCTTCTACTAAGTTAATAAACATTATATTAATCAAAAGGCATTCCCTGTTATTATTTTTATTTCGGCATTTAAATAATGGTCTCAGAAATGCGTTCCTTTTATATAGAATTGACTGTTTTAAATATTATTTTGCATCCTGCTATCACTTGTTGAACAATGTTAAAAATTTTGGATGCTTTTTATCATTTTTTCACACAGAAACAAAAGCTTTTAAGTAATTTGTCAGAATGGAAACATTATTGTAATAGAAACTGACCTGAAAAGATTAGATTCAGTTTCCTTTAAATTCATTAACATATATCTTTCTCTTTTGTTCTCCCTAGTGATGGTATTATTTTTAGAACTTCTTTTATTGTTTAATTATCAGACATCATTGAATAAACATCATTAATTGAATTGTGTCAGTAATTTTATTCAATTCATCAGATTGTGAAAAAATTGCAAATCTTTAATTAATAAAAATATATTAACTGTTCTTAAAACAAAATAAAAAATGTCTGCAGCTATGAGAAATCACTCTTTTTCTCTTTATCACTAAAGATATTTTTATTATTATTTTTCTTTAACTAATAGAGAAACATTCAAAAAGTGATAGTGACTAAAATCTGTTCTTCATTGCTTTTACATATGTTGCATGATTATTCTTGGTTTTAAAGCTTCTATAGTTTCTTCTTTGAAATTGACACTGACTTATTACATATTAAACAGCTGCATTTTCCATTAATCATAGTAAAAAAAAAAATCTTACTCCTAATCATCACAAAAGCTGATCCCTTTTTTCTTTCAACTACTGACAGTTCTGAATTAAAATTTTAATTATGTAATCTAATTTTATTTGACTTATTATATGGATCATAAGCTGATTCAATGTATACAAATCTTAGATCAATCTATAAATCAAGGTCAAGTAGATAGACAGAGTCTTACTTATAAATTGCAATCTGTATTACATTTTATTTTAAATTTATAAATCATTGAAGTCCTTATTTAGTTATATATTACTTACAATACCTGTTGATATGAATGACAAATCAAATTATATACATTAATAAATAAAAAATGTATGTATTATTTATAAATATAATATTGTTAATCAGAACTTGTCGTGATTAAATTATTTCATACTTTGATTTAAATATAGCAAATAAACTTTTTAAATTATCTATTTAAAACTTTTAATATGAGATTAATATAGAATAATGTTACTATGGGCTGATAAATGATTATAACTACATTGAACACTATTTGTCTGCATTAATAATTTCTGAAAATTATAACTCTGCCCCCCCCCCCTGAATAGCTATCACATTTCAATTCATTTACAATTAAGTATTTTACAACAATTTAAAATACAATTAATGAATGTGCAATAATGAAACATTTACAAATAAACAGATATCTTTTGTCCATTTGATATATTTTTAAAATAAATAATAATATATAGGGTATATGAGCACAGACTTTCACACGACCCACCATTCTCCACACTATTTCATAATACTGATACAACCGAACACATATGTTGAAAAGATAAATAATCACCAATATACGTATGTATTCATGCTAAAACAGCAATCATCAGTTAGTCCAGATTAGCATCTCTACACATACATACTATAAGTGCTCAGATATATATTAAGATAGCCAATCCTCATACTTTAATGGACAGGCTTTAATCTACTCCACACTCCAACTCTTCAACCGTCCATCCAATTGAAAATCTGATGATGGAATGCTCAAAGGCCACCCTGACACCGAGATTCTTGTCACACCCATGTTGAGCTAAGGTCAATCTGACTCCTCATGTACAGGACATAATCCATTTAATACATATACAAGGGATGGGCAGACATCTCTACTATGTAATAACTGAAACATACAGGCTTATTATATACCTGTGTCTATATATGTAATATATAGGGAATATGAGCACAGACTTTCACATGACCCACCACTCTCCACACTATCTCATAATACTGATACACCCAAACACATATATGTTGAAAAGATAAATAATCACCAATGTTGAAAAGATAAATAATCACCAATAAACGTATTTCATGCTAAACCAGCAATCATCAGTTGGTCCAGATTACCATAATGTAAATTCTATTGAATAATTCTTACTAGTTCTAGAATGTACATAATTAATAAAATTATTTAAGGAAATTATTGTTTAAAGTTATTAAAATGCATCTAATTAATATAAATCATAAATATGAATGATTTAACCTAATATGCATGACAGATATCTAACATTTAAATTAAAGAGATTCTCAAACTAATAGTAAGATATTATTTATGTAAAAATGATAGTCTGTAATCTTTCTTCTTTAAAATTGAGAAAGACTACAAATGGCAGGAGAAACCAAGAAAACTTAAGAATTTAATAAAAACTATTTGGAATTCAGAAGTATCAGAAAAGTATTCTAAATTCATAAATATGAATAAATGAAATAATCAAATTTCATTGGTTAAAAGACTGTGTGTATTTAAAAATGATTTTTATTGTTCAGTAAGTTTTACTAACCATTATAATATGATTTTAGAAAGAGATGCAAAGAAAAAAATATCTTTACTTAAATATTTAGAAAAAAAAATTGAAATTATATATTTTACAGTTTAATAAAAATTAAGCTTTTTTAGAAAAAAAAACACTAGTTTATAAACTTTGTATCCACTTTTTTTCTATAAAAAAAAAAAAATTCTCCAGACAAAAAAGAAGTCACTTTTAGAATTTTAATATGAGATTTTTATTTTTAAAAAAAATAAAACTGATTTATAAATACTCCATCCCATTCTTTAATTTTTATCTATATATATAAAAGTAGAAAACAATATAATAATAAAACAAACCAATGAAACTTAAAGAAAAAAACTAGATAAATACCTTAATTTCTCGAAATTTTCTTTCTGCTCGTTTAGACAAGGCTTCATTGGTCAGTTTTCGACTGACTACTTTTGATGTTTCTTTAAATTTGCGACTAAATTAAAAATGATTTTTATTGAAAAAAAAAGTTATAACAACAAAAACTGAATTACTATAATTGCTTAAATAAATGAATACCATTATATATTTTTAATGCCTCTTTGTTTTCTTATTATTATTATACTTTCGTTTTCTTCAAAAAGTAAAATTAAGACATTGTAATAATTACATAATTTTATGATAATTAAATATTTAACAATCAATTTTTATTGTAATGTTATATAATTTTTTATTTTATATATATGTGTGTGTGCATAATAATGATATTTATGTGCGTATGCATAATGATATTTATATTTTAATATTTCATTAAACACACATATAAACATCTATTTAAAATGTAAATTTTTATTTTATAAATGTGTGTATGCATAATAATGATATTTATATTTTAATATTTCATTAAACACGCATATAAACATCTCATTTTGTATAAACAAAACTTTTTTTTTCTAAAATATAAACATTTTTATTTACTATGATTATTTATTTCCATAAGAACTCTTCATATATATTTATCTGTAAAGTACAATTAATTAAATTGTTTATTTTTTTATTAAAGAATTATTTGCTGAATATAAATTTTATTATTATATGTATTCTAATAATGTTTATTGTGTTATTATGTAATTTTTATTTCAATTCTCATTAATATTATTTTAAAACAACTGCATGATTTAATTGAGGCATGAGTTTTATCAGATGCAAAATTTAAGTTTCTAATGGAATGCACAGTTAGGAGTTAATCACAAGATTTTCAGATATACAGATTAACTGTGAATAAGTAGAAATCATTCAAGAGTTTTTCCTATTACTTTGTAATATATGACAATTCATTAAAAGCTATGTGTTGTTTTTGATGCAAATACATATTTTTCTTTTCTCAATTATTCTTTTGCATTTTTTAAAATTCCATTACCTTTAATCACTTAGGTTGATATTTATTTCAGACATTGTAAAATATTCAGTTTTGGTTAAATTTATTAAAAATAAACTTAGCATGTATGTGATCAAATAAATTTTTATAAATAAAAATATCTTTAATTAAACTGATTTTGAAATAAATTTAGCTTGTATAGGAAATAAATTCCTATAGATAGAATTCTTTGTTTTTTATATAAGCTAAATTTATTTCTAAAAAAAAAAAATCTTCATTAAGTTTATTGGGAAATAAATTTCATCTGTACAAATTTGAGTGACTTTCTAGTAGATAAACATGTAATAAATCTACCATGTTAACTGAAGTAAAGGAAAACTGATAACAGAGTTTAATTGGTTCACACAGAAACTAATTACAATCAGCAAAGTAAAAAAAATACCTCCATCTGGATTTCACAGTACAAATAGTTACTCCTGAAAAAAAAATAGGAAAGAAAGCACAGACAAAAAAGTGGCATAAAAACTAGAGAGAAACGAATAGTTTGTTCTCTTTTTCTTTTCCAACTTCACTTCTTGTTGCACTCCTGAAGCAGTGGAAGATCATCAGTGGTTCTTAGGATTTTGGCTCCTCTAGGTAAACAAGCTGACTAGAGAATAACTAAGCAGATTGCCCCGATATTATTATTTTGTGAACATCTCAAAGACTTGTCCAGGGTTTAAAACAAGACTTTAGTTGAGATAAAGTACACCTTTCCTAATTGTTGAACTTTATAGAATCATAGAAGCAAAGGACTTTGTCTATATGTATGAATTTTAATGTATAGTTTATATCTTAGTTTTTTTTGTGTGTATATATATATATAATTATTCAAAACAATACAATAATTAATACAGTAAAACAATATTTTAAAAAAACAAATATATACCAATTTAATAGAAGTACTTTCAACTATCTATGTAATCGTTGTCAACTAGATTCAAATTGTATTAGAAAAAACCATTAACGGTTTTTTCTAATACAATTTGAATCTAGTTGACAATGACTACATAGATAGTTGAAAGTACTTCTATTAAATTGGTATATATTTGTTTTTTTTTAAATATTGTTTTACTGTATTAATTATTGTATTGTTTTGAATAATTATATACATTTTATTATAATTGGAATACAGACATTGATTAATAATTTATATATATATATTACTAGGTGGTACAATATTAAATTAAGTTGTTCAATTTGTTTGTGTGTATTTTAATTCAGTTGGCTATTACTATTTGTTAGTGGCCCAGCAATATGAGTCAGGGCAGAGCAAAATGTTGGCACAGTCATAGAGCTCGAACCTAGCTTCAAATATAAAATAATTCTTATTCTAGTTCAACCTGGAGATAAACCAGCATAGCCAAATTCAATGTCAGTAATGAGGCAGAGTGGCCATTATGTATAATACAAATAGAGAATTTTTTCACATTAAATGGAATTGACGATAATAAGATAAAAGTAGTTATACTACTGTTTCAGTGGGAAAAAATAATTAAGGTTATAAAAAGACTTTTTACATTCATATCGGCCATTCAAACCAATTGCGCAAACGCTTTGCGAGTGTTAAATAATAAATGAATGCCTTCTGATCAATACAAGATATAGAATTTATGCAGGAATAAAAAGAATCCTCTTATTTCTATGACTCAAATATTTATATATGAGCAAATCTGAAGTACTTGCACAGAAGGCGTGGCGATAGAACGGTCACTTTTAAATCACCATATACAATGTCTGAACGAATGACGCGATGAAATTTCCTAGAATTTACTAAACGTCATTTATTATTTAACACTCGCAAAGCATTTGCGCAATTGGTTTGAATGGCCGATATGAATGTAAATTACAATTATATGCAGATGCTATAAAAGTAAATGCTTACTTATAAAAAGATTTTTTGTAATACTCATACTTGAGAATATAGCATATGAGGAAATAATAAAGAAATTAAGTGATTATTTTAGTCCTCACCCATCCTATCATATAATTCACTTAATATTAAGAAACAAAAAGTGGTTTAAGGGGGAGAAAATAAATGATTATAATTAAGACCTGAAGGAGTCTAGCAAAAGATTGCTGATATGGGGAAATTGTTAAAGAAATATTCATAGATCAGTTACTCTAGGGTATGTCTAATGATAGGTTCAGGCAACAATGACCAATCTTACTTATGCAATGGTCATTAAGAAAAGCATAGCTTAAAAATTAATACTCAAATGAGCCCACACTTTTAGAACTAAAACTGATGAAAACATTAATATGGGAGTGTTCAATACAGTAAAAGAAAGAATGATTCTGTGGAAATTTGATCATGGAAAGAGTAGTAAGACCACATGCTTTTGCTGCAATAATTAGGCCATATACAAAAGAGTGCAAGTGGCAGAAAGAAACATATTATGAATGCAGAAGCAGGCAATATTTAGTATGTATATATAAGAAACAAGGGAAAAGGAAAAGTCAAAATAAATTACGGTTGCAAGAAAATAAGGGAGGCAAACCTGTGTCTAATCACATTGTAAAAAACTTGGAAGTCCAAGGTCTGAAACAACTTATGATTAATTTATAAAATTGTGAAAAAGCAGTTGCTATGAAAATTGACAGTAGCTCAAGGATATTCATGTCGTCACAAACATATTGGAGGGTGCTGTCATCTGCTAATGTTAAAATTCAGTTATAAAAATCAACATCAAAGTAAAAAATGTAAACAGAAATGTGCTAAGACTATTGGGTCATGCAAAAATGCCAATTAGTAATCCCAATAAAACAATAAACTTACCACTTTATTTAATAAAAGGAGAGATTACTCCCATTATTGGAAGAGGTTGGTTTCAGGAAATAGGAACCCAAATCAACGCAATAAAAAAAAATTTATCTCAAGAAATTGTAAACAAATACACAGACCTATTTAATGAGTAATTGAAATTAATAGCAATGAATATGGTAGACATAGAGTGGTACTTTAGTAAATCTTGACCTACACAATTAATATAAAATTTTGAATACTTAAGTATTGTATGTCCTGCAAGTAATAATGTGTGTTAATATATTTTGTTGATAATGTATGTATGATATTTTCCTTTTCTTTCACATTACTAAATTAAATTATTATTCATCTTTGAAGCTGGAGATAGAGAGAATATATATATATTGAACCTATATTTTTAAAAATACAGTATATTTAAAATTTTTAACAAATTTTACAATTTAAAAAATTAATTTCTTAAAACATCAATATTCAGAACCCTTTGATAGCATAATGATTCAATTTTTGGACCAAATTTTGGAATTGTCTACTATATTGATTCCCACCCTTGGATGTGGATGTCTTCAGGGATATAAACACAGCATTTAGTGATACATGAACAAATAATGGTAAGAAAGACACATTCATTATTAATTAGTATAATGTATTTTTTATGTAAATATATGATGTATTTAATTTGAATTCATTGTATCTTTGGAAATGCACTGCCAAAAAGTACTCCAATGTCTAAGTCTTACCAGATTAAGCTTCAAAGTTGAAATTGGTATTGCATTTTGATTTGTTTATTATTGGAATGATTACTGAAAAAAAATGATGACGATACCATATATAGGACATGTTATAAGAACATTTATTGAATTGCAATGGTTTCACAAATTTTTGAATAAATATATTCTTGATTCACAGTTTCAGTATTCAAAAAGTGTTTTTTAATATATATTACCTTATTAAGCACAACATATCAATCTGTTTTTCTCTCATTTTTCGACCAAGTTCCAGCTCCTGTAATTTTTTTTGTTTCATCTCTTCCCATTCTAATTCCTTTAGTTTTGCTTTTCTTTCTTCTTCTAAAATTCGATGTGAAGTGATAATAGGAGAAAATCTTTTTAGTATATCGCGTCGATTCAATTCTTTTTGACTTGGAAAAGTTTCTTCTAATTTCTGCAAAACACATATTGTTTATATGTACTATATAAATGTATATTTTTCACAAACGCAAATCAATGTGTGTTCCTATAGATATTAGTATTTTTTTTAAATTTAAGATAGCAATAAAATGTATTATTTATATGTAATAAATATATAAATATGTTACTATTGATATTTTTTTTAAAAAAAAAGACAAGACACATTAAATTTTAAATGAGCGTTCTTGTAAACATTAATTTTACTAGAAAAGTATAATTAATAAAGGCGAATGGCTGATTTCAGAAAACAATATTTGAAAGTAATTAGATTAAAATTTAACAAATATTAAATTTTATAAAATTCTACATTCAGAAAAAAACAACATATGTTTTCGAAGGATACATACAATTAAAAAAAAAAATAGAGAAGAGGACCAAAATCGTATTATTATAAGTATTAAATTAAATAAATAGATCTAAATAGTGCATTTAATATTTATATATGTGGTTGTAAAAAGTTAATAGACTATTTGAAAAGTTCATATATATTTTACTATAAAGATACAATATATTAACAGCAAAACGAGATTCGGATTCATTATAGCTAAAAGATGAAATAACATTATTTTAAAGAATAAATGTATTTAGATAGTTTCAAAATTAATTATTCAATTTAATAGATGACACTATACCTATATATTTCGTGTTTATGACTCAATAATTTTCAGTATGGTGAGGAAGTAGAAATTTATATAAATGTATAGAAAACTTTTGCTAAAATTAATCAACATTTTAAAAGTTCCATGAAAGATTTTACTAACATAATTTCAAAAAAATAACTAAAAGATTAAAGACTGTGAATGGATTTGGTTATAGGGACAGAAATTCTCCAAATGAATGTAAACTATAATTTGCAAGTCATTTTAGAATATTAGCAAAATTTCAGAGACAAATTTTATTTGAAAAAATTAAATAAAAAGATTGCTAATACTCTATTAAAAACAGCTACCAAGGTATCCAGCACACACACAAAAAAAAAACAGAAAATTTCCATTAAATTTACAAGTGAAATAAAGCAATGAATAAAGACAAAAAAAAAAAGAATTAAAAAAATTTCAAAAAGATCTATTTATAAGAGTTGAATATCTGGAATTCTATAAAATGATGCAAGAAAGAGACAATAATGAAAATACAGCTGTAAATGGAAAGTTACAGAAGAGCAAAAAACAACAACAATATATTAGTGTGGGAAAGATAGTTTTTCAAGCAATCAGAAGAATAAATAGTTATTGCTATTAAAAAGAAAAATGACATCATGAGATATGAAGACAAATTCTATAAAGACATCATTTAAAACTTATAATTAAAACCATAATGAATAAAAATGCTCTATTAAATTACAAATTAATACAGATATTTTAAAAGAAAAAAGTAAAAAAAATAGAGAAATATCTAGCAAAGCTTCATCTCGAATGTCTAAATAATAAAGAATCACCACATGATTTGAAGAATGCAATACTAATATTAATAGTTAAGAAAGTGTATTAAATTAAAGACTATTAGTCTTCTAGCAATTTTATACAAAAATCTTTACTGCGATCATTACATTTCATTTCCACAGTGTTTGGACAAAAACCAAACAAAAGAACCAATTAGATTTAAAAATGTTTATAGTGTAATAACCCAATCATTAAAGGAAATTATCAAAAGAATCACTAAATATAAATTGTCATTTTACATTGAATTTGTAGATTATAATAAAAATCAGATTTCTATACTGATTATAGCTTTGGCAGATCAAGGCCCAATTCCAGATTGTTGTCATATTCTGAAGAATATTCATTAAAATACAAAAGCATTTAGTAACATGGTAACATAAATAATAACATTGTTATAAATGTATATTAGCATGGTTATATCTATCTAGAATGTTATACAATAGTTTTATAGGAAGTATTTTAAGAATTAAAATAAAAAGCTAAATAAAATAAATAGAGATTATTTAAATCATCTACAATTTTTAGATGATGTGGTTACTTTCACGAATAATATACTTAAGAGTTTCAGAAAATATAAAAACTATTAGATAAGAGCATAAAAAGAACTGTTTTTCAAAAAGGAAGTAAAAATAAAGATTGATAATAATACATTTAAAAAATAGTTGTTGGATTATTAATATAAAAAAATATATAATAAATAAAATTAATGAGTGGCTTGATATTAAAAGCAAATGTACCTTTGTGCTTGAAAAAAAGTTTTTAATAAATGTGTTTTAGAAATATTTGCTGACTAACTTATCAGTTAATTATTTTTTTTAATTCTTTCATCTTCTGAAAAATAACTACAAATAATGATTTATCAGACATCTACAAGAAATTTATGAAAATTAAAAAAGACACTTAAGGCATCCATAACTATGTATGTGCTATTAGACTTTTCTTCAAATATTAATTGTAAAATTGGAGAGAAAAATCTTTCTTAAAAAATATTATAATTCGAATAAAAATTTGGCGAATTTATTTTTTAAGGCAAAAAAAAAAATTAATTACATCCACCGAAAAAAACAGTTTTTTTTTTTAAAAAAAAAAATCAATTATGAAAGTGAAAGAAAAAAACAATATATTTATAATAAGTAAAAATTTGTTTCAAAATAATAAAAAAAATTACTATTATTATGTAATGTATATTTTGAAAAGAAAAAAAAGGATTGAGTCGTGATTAGAAACAGAAGTAAATGGATTTTTTGGAAAGTTTATTAAATATAAATAAAATAAACAGTAGTGTATAGAAACCACTTATGCATCAATTTAAATGAAAGATTAAGAAATATAAAAATGTTTCCAATAAAATAGTTTAAAAATTTCTTAATATTGAGTACTTTGTTTAGTGATTTGAACAAGATAGTAGACAAAAGAAAAATAACATTTTTGGCAAATATAGTAAATAATAAATTTAATCTTTCTATAATAAATAAACTTTTTAAACAAGATTCTCTAATAAATTACCATTTAAGTTTTGTGTAATAAACCACTAATGGGCAATAATGCTTTTAAGTTTATATAGTTTTTTTTTTTTTATCACCAGTTATCTAAAAAAAAATGTAATATTAATTTTTAAAGATTGGAGACTCAAGACTTTTAGATTATCTGTGGCCAGCTATTTACATATACATTATAATTGATAGATGTCAGATTAACAAAATATGTTACAGACAAGAAAAATGTGTATAATGTATTACCTTCATCTGAAAAATATTATACATTTGCTATGTCTGAATTTTTCTCTTTCCAGAAATCAGTCAGATGGTGAAAAAATAAAGCTAGTATACAATTGTGTCATTTTATATATAATTATTTATTAATACAAATTAACAAAGGAGATGGTTAGTATAATTACATAAATTATAGTTAAGTATGACAAAAGCAAATTTTATGTTGCTTTATAAAGTCAAGTTAATTTCTTATTACTACATTCAGAGTTCAGTATTTTACACAGTTTCATTTCTGCTATTTACATTATAGTGACCTTAAAAATAGTTTATCAATTTGAGGCACCATTGATAAACACTTATTCTGTCTACAATTCTACCATTTATGTTTCATGCTTGACTGTGCTGGACTGCACAAAAGAAAAACAACTAGGATTTTTATAATAATCAGTTTATCAAGCACAATTACAAGTATGTGAAGATTGCAGCAACATTCTCTTTTACTTATTTCATAGAGTAAATAATACACAACATGTACATTAACTCAAGGAAAAAAAAGTACCTCTTTAAATTCATTATTTCTCAATTGCACAAACACTGCAGTCCTTCTCACACTCTAGAAATAAATGATCTATTCAACAAACATAACCTTTAAACTTAATCGGTCATCATTATATTCTAGAAGCTTTAGGGATTATCTCTCTAACTTCATCTGTGGTATGAATCAGTTCTGGTTGTCGTTCACATATAACTTCTTCCTTTTTATCTGTCTCTAGATTGAAATTGTCACTGGGATCAGGTTCATCCATATGCTTTTTATTCATCTTGTTTTCAGGCAATGTATTTAGATAAAAATCTGGTATAGGATTATTGTAGCAATAGTGAAGGTAATTAACATGTTTCCTGAATTTCTTGCCATTTTTTAAATCCACAAGACGTATTTGCCTTGACAATATTTGTGTTAAAATGTCAGGTCCATTTATGTTTTAGCAGGTCATGTATCCAAATTTTTTCACCCAGTAAGAACTTTGTACCTTGAGGAATTTTACTACTCTTAGCACTGACGGATAACAGCTAAACATTATGTGTGAAAAAAGAGTGACATTTTAATAACTCTACTGGAGCCTTCCCAGTTGCTGTATTAGGTATAAAATGTTGCATATATATGGCTTGTACTAAGGCTTCAAACATGTTATTTATATTTAATTTTCTTAAAGTATACTTTAGATGTTGAACTGCTTGATCTGTGATTACATTACTTTCAGAATGCTATGGAATTGTAAGAATATGGTTTATTCCTCAGTTTCCCAAGAAATCTATAAAAAAAATTTGATATAAAGTCATTATCATTATCAGTTACAATTAATTCAGGGTAACCATGTGTACCAAATAATTCATTTAAAATACTGATACTACATTCAGCACTAGTATTCCTGATTAATCTATACTCAGTCCAACATGAATAAGCATCTACCAAAAGAAGTACTAGTTGTCTGTTCAATGGACCAATATGGTCTAAATAAATGTTATGTCCAAAGAAAAGTAGTTTTTTCCCATGTTTCCAATTGTTTGGATGGCAGCTTGGCTGTCTGTTGTTAGAACTTTTAACAAAGTTCTCAACATCATTAATCAAATTAGGCCATTACATGTATGATTTAGCAAATGCCTTCATTTTTATGATCCTTGGATGCCTTGATGTAATAGATTTAACACATGGGTTCTATCTTCAGAGGAACAAGTATGTGATCTTTGTTCAAAATACAGCCATTACAAACAGAGAGTCCATCTCTTATGATCCAAAATGCTTTATTTACTACTACAGAGCACTTCTTTGACCACCCATATTTTATACACTGCATTACTTGGACATAACCATTATCTCTCTTTGTCCAATCCACTATGACTGCACTGTTTACTTTTTTGGAATTCATTGTGTCAATATAATTTATTTCTTTATTTCTTTAATTAGATATACATTTTCCTTACTATCTGGTAATCTAGACAGAATACCAGCATGTCCAATCTTATTTCCTGGTATATAGATCAATTAGAAATCATAATGAGATAATATATTTACCCATCATAACATACGTTGATTTGAATGCTCAGAGATTTTTTTCTCAGAGCCAAATCTTCCTGGTGATGATTAGTATAAATGGTAAAACTCCACCCATATACATATTGGTGGAACTTCCTAACAGCAAAAACCACTGTCAACACCTCTTTATCTGTTTTGCTATAATTTTTTTAGCAGAAGTCATCATTCTAGAGGCATACGCAATCGGATGTGCACCTTCATAGCATGGGTGTGAAATCACAGTTCCAACACCATATTCAGATGTGTCAGTAATAATATTAACAGCTATATCAGTATGGTAATGTACCAATAGTGCCTGTGAAGTTAATAAATCTTTTGCAGTTTTAAATGCTTTGTCTTGTTCATTATTCCAAACCCAATGTTTTTTTAAGTAGTAGATACAATGGAGATAATAAATGTGATTTTTCTTTTAAAAAGCTTTCATAAAAATTGAGAAATCCTAGAAATGCTTGTGATTTTTTTATATTCTTAGGTTTCTCCATATTCTTTATAGCTTTAACTTTGTCTGGGTCTGGATGGTGGTCTTTAGTATTTATAATGTGTCCAAGAAACTTAATTTCTCTCATAGACCATATACATTTATTAACATTTAATTTTGCTTTGGCTAGTGCAAGTTTTGAACAAACTAGATCTACTCATTTTTCCAGTTCAGCTTCTGTCAAGCCAATGATCAAAATGTCATCCAGATATGGTATTGCACCATTTATTGATCCAAGTAGCATATCCATTTTTGCCTTGCAGACATTTGGTGTAATCAATATACCATAAGATAATTTACAAGTAGTTAAAATGAGTAGTTCCACTGTATTTTCAGTTATGAAGATTTTGTAGAAAGCTGACTTCAAATCTATTTTGGCAAAGTAATTAGCATTCTGCAAGAATGCTAGCACTTCTCATATATTTAGAACCAGATAACATCCCTTATTTATATACTTGTTATTAGTGATCCTATAATCACTGCATAAATAAATACTACTACCTAATTTTATTATAGTCACTATTGGTGTCACCCAGGACAAATCTTTGATAGGTCTTCTTTAGCCACCAATTCATTTATTGTTTTTTTCTACTTCATCTCTTAATGCAAAAAATGCCTTATGATGTTTACATACAATTACTTTTGCTTCTTTTACCAGTTCCATGTCAACTGTTCTCGGTCTAAGATCTGCCAAGCCAGGCATAAACAACTCCTGATATGTCTTTCTCATTATGGTTTCTATATGAACAGTCTTTAAAATATTCACATGAATTCCTAAGGGAGAAACCCAGTTTCTTCTTAGTAACAGCCTTACATCTTTGTTTACAGCTTATAACACAAGGAATTTTTGCCTAGAATTTAATAACATTACTGGAATTGTAATTTTTTTCCGAATGCCGACTTTAATTCCTTTACATCTGTTACCACAACATCTGTTTTATGTAGAGCAGACATATTTTTACAGTCTTCTATAATTCCCATCCAGTCTTTATGAGAGAATAATGACAAACCAGTACCACTATCAACTTCCATAGTGACTCATTTACCACAAACATGCAAATCATAACGAATGTGATCCATTTTAGCATTGTTATTAGTTGCAGTCTTGATATATGATTTCCTATGTTATATGCTGTAAATAAAGATATAAGTCTGTTACTAGGAAGAACTGGTTTGCTCCCTTAAGAAATTTATGTGCACAAACACTGCAACATTAAATCATTAAAAATATATCTATGGTATATTAATTATCATCAAAATGGTAAAACACTATCTAGCTCAGTCCTTTAGAAAAAGCTATTTAATGGCTTCATTTTATTTTTATCTTTTAGATAATTCAGAAATCATCTAGATGATACCGTCTTTTAGCATCTAAAAGTGATGAAATCATTTTACTTTCATTCTTCAATTCCCTATTTCTTGTGAACATAATTTCAGAATCTGGCTCAGTATGAGAGGTTGTACGTAAATACGTAAAAGGTTGTTAATTAATTATCGGATATATAGTGAGACAGATTGTTCTCATGACACACATTGTGTGTGTGTATATATATAAAGCATAAAAAGGAAAAGTAGATGAACACAGGCAAAAGGCATGCAATAATTATATAAAATTAAAGATTAAATAATTTTATTAATTGATACTGTAAATTATTTAAAATTAAATAAAGTTACGTTTATATACAAATGAAACTTCCTGTCGTATTTACCTTGTAAAATGACTAATTCAGTATTCACTGGGAACACACATTACAAAATTATATAATAATAAATTTTCAATCATTTAATATTTTAAAATATATTATACATTTTCTCATGAAGTTTGTTTACACCCCTATTTTTCTTTAATTTAATTTAATAACTGAAATATAGACTTATTATATACCTGTATCTATATATCTAATATCTAGGGTATATGAGCAGACTTTCACATGACCCATCACTCACCACTCTATCTCATATCACTGATACACTTGAACACGTATATGTTGAAAAGATAAATAATCACCAATAAATGTATTTCATGTTAAACCAGCAATCATCAGTTGGTCCATTTTGTCATCTCTACACATATATGCAGTAAGTGCTCAGATATATATTAAGATAGTCAATCTTCATAATTTAATAGACAGGCTTCAATCTACTCCACACTCAAACTCTTCAACTGTCCATTCAATTGAAAATCTGATGATGGGAATGCTCAAAAAATCTCAGCTTCAGGGTGGTTTTTGAGCATTCCATCATCAGATTTTCAATTGGATGAATGGTTGAAGAGTTAGAGTGTGGAGTGGATTGAAGCCTGTCCATTAAAGTATAAAGATTAGATATCTTAATATATATTCTGAGCACTTATTGCATATATGTATAGAGATGATAATCTGGACCAACTGCTGATTGCTGGTTTAGCATGAAATATGTATTTTGGTGATTATTTATCTTTTTGACATATATGTGTTCAAGTGTATCAGTGATATGAGATAGAGTGGTGGGTCATAAGAAAGTCAGTGCTTAATTTAACTTAAATAATCAAAGTATTCCGATTCATAAATATACATCTATATAAGTTTTGAAACCAATCATCTGTCCATAAAACAAATTTATAAAAGATACATATTCTATTTGATACATAAATTTCACTTACAAACTTTCATTTAGTTTAGTTTTATGAATATGAATACAGCAATGGTGGATCTCTAAACAATTTCCCTCTATTTGACTTCATCATTATTAGATTCATTTTCTAATGATTATATTTTGTAATTTCTCTTTAATTAATATATCATATTAGCTGTTTCAAATGCATTATTACTGCACTTGCATAATACCCAGCACTTAGCTTATATATATAATATTACAAATCGATATCTGTATTTCTTCAAAATAATATATGTAACTCTATAAATAAATATTTGAAAATACATTAATTAAAAGTCAATAAAAATTATATGTATAACTATAACTTAGAAGCGCTTTCACTACGTTGTAGCTTTGTCAACTATCACACTTAAAATGTCAACTTTCCCATAATTCAATGTCAACTTTCCCATAATTCTGTTATCTTAACGTTTGCTGCTTGCCGATTAATGAAATTTTGCTTGTATTTATATATTAATATCGCCACTTTAATTTTTCTTTTATTGTTATTTCTTTCAGTTTCCAATATTTTTACATTGTTATAATCAAAATCAAAACCATATATATATATGATTTATTATGGTCATAAAAAACAGAAGCTGATAAATTCTCACTATTTTTAAAATTTTGTTTCGTATTTTGAACCTTTTAAACAATAATATGTGCTCTTTTGTTCTTTTTTCCAATGTACACCTCGATTCACCTATATATCCACTACCACACCTACATGTCCCTTTGTAAATGATACAATTTTTATTTGTCAATAAAGTTTTATCTTTTGAATTGTTTATTAATTTATTCAATGTAGATGGTGCATAAAATGCTATATCGCATATTCCTTTATAAATTTTCTTAATGAAACTTGCCTGTTGATTCGATATATATGGTATTGATATCCACAACTTTTTATCAGAAAAATTAATATTATTATTAATATTTTTATATTTAGAAGTAAAATTTTTAACAGCATAATATACACAATCATAATTGTATCCAATGTTTAACAACTCATTACAATAAACTTCAATATTTTTAGTTTTATCTGATGCATATTTACAAAGGTTATCATTTCTAAATAAAAAGGACTTCAAACCTGCCATTTTATGTGACATTGGTACTTTTGATTCATATGGAATATATCCTCTTTTTGCTATTGGTTTAAGAGTCATATAGTAATCCAGTTTATCCTTATTTCTAGTAATCTTAAGATACAAAAATTGAACACTCTTAAGATTACTAGAAATAAGGATAAACTGGATTACTATATGACTCTTAAACCAATAGCAAAAAGAGGATATATTCCATATGAATCAAAAGTACCAATGTCACATAAAATGGCAGGTTTGAAGTCCTTTTTATTTAGAAATGATAACCTTTGTAAATATGCATCAGATAAAACTAAAAATATTGAAGTTTATTGTAATGAGTTGTTAAACATTGGATACAATTATGATTGTGTATATTATGCTGTTAAAAATTTTACTTCTAAATATAAAAATATTAATAATAATATTAATTTTTCTGATAAAAAGTTGTGGATATCAATACCATATATATCGAATCAACAGGCAAGTTTCATTAAGAAAATTTATAAAGGAATATGCGATATAGCATTTTATGCACCATCTACATTGAATAAATTAATAAACAATTCAAAAGATAAAACTTTATTGACAAATAAAAATTGTATCATTTACAAAGGGACATGTAGGTGTGGTAGTGGATATATAGGTGAATCGAGGTGTACATTGGAAAAAAGAACAAAAGAGCACATATTATTGTTTAAAAGGGTTCAAAATACGAAACAAAATTTTAAAAATAGTGAGAATTTATCAGCTTCTGTTTTTTATGACCATAATAAATCATATATATATGTTTTTGATTTTGATTATAACAATTTAAAAATATTGGAAACTGAAAGAAATAACAATAAAAGAAAAATTAAAGAGGCAAAGTTAATATATAAATACAAGCAAAATTTAATTAATCAGCAAGCAGCAAACATTAAGATAACAGAATTATGGGAAAGTTGACATTGAATTTTGGGAAAGTTGACAATTTAAGTGTGATAGTTGACAAAGCTACAACGTAGTGAAAGCGCTTCTAAGTTATAGTTATACATATAATTTTTATTGATTTTTAATTACTATATTTTCAAATATTTATTTATAGAGTTACATATATATATATATACTGCATTAATTATTGTATTGTTTTTTGAATAATTATATATATATTATTTATGCTATATTTTATTTTTAATTCTTTTTATGTCCCAACGTATCATTGATTTTTATGTTTCATTTTATTTTCTTGATCACCACCCATAATCTGTATTATGCTATATCTTTGCTAAACTGTGGGACACTATTGTCACAAAATATATGTATACTCTAAACATTTATTATAAAGTTAATTTAAATTATCATTATTTTGGGGACAAAAATGTAGTATAGAATTAAAGTCTGTTATTATACTGTGACAATTTTGTGCATTAATATAAATGTTTTTTGTATGGAGTGAAAATTTCAAAAGTATTTATTAAATTCTTAAGTGCATTTTCAGTGCAGAGTGCTCTTTTCAAAAGGCAAATATAAACTTTTGCTTTTTGCAAAAGATATTCTGCACTGAAAATGCATTTGACAATTTAATTAATAAGTATTTTGGGATTTTTTTCTGTATAAGAAGCATTTATATGAGTGCACTAAATTATTGCTTAATTTTTTATATCTCACAAAAAAAAAAATAATTAAAAATTACTTTTCTTGTGTCATGCTTTTTTTCTTTTTAATTTCAAATACTGTAATTTTACCAAGGCAAAATTTCAGCACTTCAGCCAACACCAATAGACTAATAAACAATTCAAAAGATAAACTTGATCCCAAATCAACATCTCAAGTGGTGTATCAAATACAATGCCCTCAGGCTGTATGAAGAGTCTCATATTATGGGGAAACAAAAACTACCATTACAAACAGAGCATCCCAGCACATATATATATGTATAAAAGGGCACTGAATAACAAGGAGTCTACATCAGCATTCTTGGAATATGAAAAAGCTATTGGACACAGATTTGAACCCATCAACCCCAGAATAGTGTGCAAAGAGAGAAATGACCATAGGCGCAAAATAAAGGAGGCATATTTCGTAAATAATGACACCCAATCAATTAATAGAAAAGACACCTGTTTCACCATTTCAAAAAGATGGACAAACTAATTCAAACAATATTTTAAATAAAATACTGAAACATCTAACTAATTAACATAAATTTGAATACACCCCCTCATCACTATCAACCGCACACAGCTATGAGTATGAAGCCATGGAGCTTTGAAAGCGCCAAGCTTTAAATAAATTATTAATAAATATAACTTCTTTAACGAGCGTTAAAAGCGCATAATTATTGATATTATAATTTAATTATAATAATGTCATAAACATTGTTATATACTGATTTAATGTTTTAGCTAAGATTGTGAGCACTTCCATATCAGTATTAATATAGAATTTAATCATTGTACAATAATTTATGAATGTGTGCATAAAATAAAGAAAATTTGAGCAAAAAATTCTTTATAACACAAATCTTGCAAATGAATATGTAAATTAATCAATATAATTGCTATTCTAATGAAATTATAAACTATAATATTTTGAAACCCGAAATAAATAAAATTATATTTGTATTAACATTCAATACTTGATGGGGGAAAAAATATAATTTAAACTGTACCTCTTTTGAATAACAATTGTTTATGTAAATGTTAAGAAAGGCTGTCTTAATATTAAAATAGATTTATTTGACTAATATTGAGTTTAATGATATCTGAACATTTTTATATACCAATTATAATAATTACCAAAAAAATATTTGTTCGTTTACACATACGTATATATGTATAAAAATGAGAAACATATTTATTACTCCAAAATACACATTTAAACTTTAATGACCAATAATCAAAATACACTGATTCCTTATATATGTTTTAGCTGCAATGTAGTTTTATCAGATATTTAGATATCTAAATACATGTTCACCATGTCAATATGTTGCCAGAACTTTATATATAACTAGCTTTATGCTATGTATTTTATTTTTAAATGTGTAAATATGTTAACACATGATTGCAATTTTAAATTAAGTTTGAAGTGATTATGTAAGATTAGTTATTTATTAAGGAAAGCAATTAAAGTCTCATTCCAAATCTTAAATTCACTGAAAATTATTACAAATACTAAATTAAATGTGTAATACTAATAAATGCATTAAACATAAATATAATAAATGAGAAGTGTATTTTTAGGCTCTCTAAGTAGCAGTTAACAATATATTTGCACTTGAAAATGCTAAAACACACTACTCATTATGTTTATTTAAAAAAATTATTAAAGGTTTAAAGTATAGGAATCTATATTTTGATTGCATCTGACAACAAAAGTAAAAATCTAAATTGAAAGAAGAAAACTCTAGCTCTCATTATTTAACATTTTTATTGGGAAACATGCCTGGGATCATGCATGCACATTTTGTTTATATACATTACAAAAATAACACAATGGATTATTATATGCATGCATGAGTTTGATTGTATACAAAGAGATGATCAATAAATTTCTTACCTCAAAATAAGCCTTAATAATTTTTTTAATATAGGAGCTATTTTTAAATAGTTTATAATATTAATATTATAGCTTGATTTTTTTTTAAAATTAATTACAGCACATTTTAGTAAACTTTAATTTAATAATCTTCTCTACAATAGTATTAATACTATATAAGATAATAAGATCTTATTTTTCATAGTTACCATTGAGCAATAAATATATTTTTGCAAAATAAAATTACAAAACCATAAATAATTGATTATCCCCTTAATGAATAATATTTCTGTGGTGTAATTTTCACTATGCCATCAAGATAGGGATTGGTTTCTATCTGCTTTTAACACTTTTTGAAGGAATGTAATCACAAACATATGACTAAAGACATGTAAAAAAGATTTATGATTCCCAAGATGCACATTTCATGCTGAACCAGCACTCAACAGTTGCCCACATATGGGCCAACTGATGAGTGCTGGTTCAACATGAATGTGCATATTGGAGATCATACTTTTTTTTTTTTTGCTGTCTTTGAATAATATTGATATCTGTAAAAAAAAAAAAAAAATATCACACATTTAAAAAAATCTAAACCAATAAAATAAATGCTAATAAGGAATAAATAATTTATGAACACATTGTGAATGTCGATATATATGATTCATTATTATTATTATTATTATTATTATTATTATTATTATTATTATTATTATTATTATTATTATTATTATTATTATTATTATTATTATTATTATTATTATTATTATTATTATTATTATTATTATTATTATTATTATTATTATTATTATTATTATTATTATTATTATTATTATTATTATTATTATTTACTTTTTTAAAGTAATCAAAATCAATTCTATGTCTAAACTGATGAGCCTGAGAAGTCATAATAAGTTTCTGTGATGCTGTCAAAGACTTCTGTTTCATGCTTTCCAGAGTAGTATATAAATAATACATAAGTTTAGTTGCAGCTCCTTCTTTTCCATTCATTATATCATGAACTATATTAACATTGAATTTTATTCCAAGGAGCCAGAATGATGGTTCTAGCTTTGTGAAGTTCGTTATTTTAGCAGAAACTGTCCTAAAAAGATATTAAAAAATGATTTAATAAGAATTAATATAGGCAAACAAGTTGAGTAGTTATTTTCCAACTATTATTAAAATAAAAAATGATAATAAAATACTATCTCATATCTATCATATTTTATATATATATTTCTGTTCAAGTTTAGCATATAATCATTCAGTTCTGAAGGTTTTAACACAGTTGAGAATTTGCAGAATCTGGAGTTGAAAGTCCATGGATCATGGCTTTGCTCTGTCACTTTCATTGTTACAACTTTTTATGAATTCCCAAACAATAAACATTGAATTATTTCTTTATGTGGGATAAAATAAACTGTACTGTGTTAGATTTGTGGTTGTCAAAAAAAAATATTGTGAGAATATTTTGAAAATTTGAAGATTAGTTAACAAAAATATCAGATATGTACATATAAGTGCTTATAAACTTCCCACAGCTGTCCAGTTCATCTTATACCACTGATGTACATGACTCCATACATGCGAAAATGATAAATGACCTCCAATATATATATTTTATGCTAAACCAGCACTCATCAGTTGTTTTAGATTACAATCTTCCACACATATATACAATCAGTGATTAGTTTATATTAAGATAACACATCTTCAAACTTTAATACACAAGCTTCAATCTTCTCCACTCTTCAACTCTTCAACCATCCATTTCATTGAAACTCTGAGAATGGAATATTCTCAAAACCCTTGTTGATGAAAATAAAGTGCTTCGAGCATTCCATCCTCAAATTTTCAATGAAATGGACAACTGGAGAGTTGAAAAGTGAAAAAGATTGAAACTTGTACATTAAAGTTTGAAGATTTGCTCTCTTAATATAAACTGAGTACTGATTGTATATATATGTATTAGGTGTATAAGGTAGAATTGGATAGCTTTGGGAAGTTCAAGTACCTTATAATTACATTAAGTTTAGTAAAGACAATATACATATATTTAAATATATAAACGTTAGACAGTTAGCGACCATTAGTTGTATTTTTTTAAAATTATTGAAATTTGATATTTAATCCCTCTACATAAATATTTTTATGTATGATCATTATATAGATTGTAACTTCATGTCTGAGTCTACAAGCATTGCTTTA
The DNA here is from genome assembly GCA_028023455.1 of Epiperipatus broadwayi. Classification (NCBI taxonomy): domain Eukaryota; kingdom Metazoa; phylum Onychophora; class Udeonychophora; order Euonychophora; family Peripatidae; genus Epiperipatus; species Epiperipatus broadwayi. The sequence continues at coordinate 333,464 of JAQFVV010000406.1, read as the reverse complement.
AAGTGAATAATTTTCATTATTATGTATAACAAAATATCAAATGTCATGTATAAAGAATGAATTTTAAAGTGGTTTTAAAATGTTAAAAACAAGTGTACAGATAAAATGTGTTATTACTTTATTATTTTAAAAATAACATTACAATTTTAAATAAATAAAACATTGCTATAAAAACCATTCACAAATGACTGGAGGCAAAATTAAAATGTTGCTATGGAAACCTAGAGCTTCTTTCAAAACTAATCTGCTTTCCAAGAAACCATTGGAAGAATTGTATCACACTTCATAGATGTGTCTTGTACTAGGTAGAAGTCAATAAAATTTTGTAAGAATTTTTTAAGATTATATCATGTGTTTTATAAAGTAGATAACCCTCTAGCATGCTTTCCCTGACATTCCTAGTAGTGTAACTGAATAGAGAGCTGTAGACAAAAAAATGCCTTAAAAACTAACCTTGATACTGCTTATCTATTCATCACCATTAAATGCTGAAGAAATATTTGACAGTTACTTGCTATAAAAGGAAAACTAGTCATCTTAAGATGATTGTCTCATAGAAATGTATTTCTATAATTAATCTGTGAATCTGCCTATTTTAAATGCTCAGAAGAAAATTGCAATGGAAACTCTCATAAAAAAACTGCCTTGGAAAAAACCAAAAGAAGCTAAAATATTATATTGTCAGAAGACATTAAATTTAATGATTAATGGACATGTTCTCACATTTAAGGACACAAAATATACATGTGTGCTCACAAAGATATTAAAGTAAATCAACTGAATTTTCTATAGCTATCATCAAAGATATTGGAAGTTACAAAATTGTTTCCGCTCTCACATGTAATCACCATATAATGTTCTTAATTTTAAATATGTAAATATTTGTTATAATCATTATCATTCTTTGATTAAAGTTATTGATGTTGTTAATAATTTTATTGTTTGTCATTTTTCATCTGAACCAAGTTGATTATTTATTTTGTTAATGTAATAAATTATTATGTGGAGTGGTAATAATCAGGAAATATAATTGAATATGTATGGAAACTTCTTTTTATGCATATTCAATTTCATCATTGCTCTTTGACTAATATCGACTTATCAATTAAAAATAAATTATATTCAGTCACAGTCACCCATTAGTTGTCTTAAATTTGCGGAATATTGTATTTTTTATTATTATTTAATTGTTAAGTAAATTCGTTACAAATCATTAAAAATGCACTTACTGTTATAAATTGTATTATTATATATAATTAATTACATACATTATTCTAGTAATGAACATGTATAACAAGTTATTTATTTATCTAGTACTGTGTTCTTAATTTGTAACCAATCATTAAGAAATCATCCTCTATACATGTGCTGTATAGATTTAAACACTTTAGAAAGATAAGATGAAACCACCTTAATTCTGTACACCTAAGCATGCACATATATATATATAGGTAAATCTTAAGTATTTAGAAATGAGAGTGGGAAGATGTCTGTCATTTTTAGTTTAGTTTCATTCACTATGTCTTAGTAATTGAAATTTGTGAAATGTTTACAAGTTACTGCACATCAATAATAGATATAATATTAAACATATATAATGACATTTATTTATCTAGCATTGTGTTTTTAATTTGTAACAATCATTAAGGAATCACCCTCTACACATGTGTTGTACAGATTTAAACACATTTCTAAATAAAGATAAATAAATGACTCATTATATATCAAATACTGATGTGCAGTAAATTGTAAAAATTTTAAAAACATCAGTTATTAAAACATAATGAATGGAATTAAAAGTGGTTAACTGAGATCTTTAGGTTCTCATTTCTAAATGCTTAAGATTTGTCTATACATATACACTTAGGTTAAAGAATTAAAGTGGATTCATCTTATCTTTTCAAAAGACTTTATCTTGTGTTTGAAAATGAAATTCCTGAAGTGTAGAGAGTGATTCCTTAATAATCATTATTCTAGTAGTGTTTTAAAAAAATCTCTGACTTAAACAGCATGTGTTTGATATATAACAGTGATTAAAAGCATTATACATATATGTCCATGTCAGTTAATACAATTTTAAAATCAAGTAATGGGATTTCTAAGCACTGAACTTAAATAAACTTCAGAGTGATAATTATACAATGTTTATGAGAAGTTTAAACTTCTAACCCATTAATGAAGGTAGTTTCCCCAGAAACATACAATTAGTGACACAATAATGGTCTGATTTTTTTATCTGTATATCAGCTTAGGAATGTATGAAAAATTACATTTCTAACTGAATATATATATATATTACAAGTTATAGTTTACTTTTTAATTATAATTGCTAGTTATTTAGTAACCAATATGAAGCATCACATAATGTTAGAGTAAGCAAGATAGTCATTCTAAGATTCATTCAGAAATGACTATTCCTCACAACAATTCTTAAAAATAAAATAGTATAATAAAAAGTGATGGTAATAGTATGAATACTGAACCCTACTGCTTGATGGCAATGTTTTTCACACAACGCACATCAATATACCATTATAGTGGCTAACTTATGGCTAACACTACAACAGTGTTGTTTAGAGCTATAAGAGGCCACCTAGAAGGTGATGTGCTAACACTACAACAGTGTTGTTTAGAGCTGTAACAGGCAACCTAGAGGGTGATGTATCCTACGATTACATAACAAAATACTACACCCATTGACTTGCGACAGTATTCCTCAAGTGAGCACAATTCAACTCTCATTATGGTCTGATTTGATGGTGGCCATATTTGAAGGATGTGAAACTATCAAAAAATTTATTGTGGAAAAATTTTGAGAAAGCGTAGTGGATTTAGTATTACATATTAAGAATTGTTAGGCGATCATGCATGCTTCCCTACAATTTTGAACTACACACAACATGAAAAGGTTAGGGTTTTCATTCATGCAAGAACAGTAAAATGTCAGCAGCAAGTGTTCAAAATTGTTTGAATGGGAGTGAATTGCCACCACAGAAGTTAATGCTGTTATGTTTTTTCCAGAAAGAGAACATCCTGCCAGATGCAAAGCTATGTGTTTGTGGAAGGAGCATGGTTTTAGTCAACTACAGGATCTGGAGAATTCTATTACCACTCCTACAAGCATGACTGGGGTCTGCATAAGGGAAGTTGGTTGGATGGCTCCAAAATCATGTTACTTACAGCTTTGAGGCTCATCTCCTATTGGAGTCAAACAAACCATAACTCCCTCCCCCCCCCTAAAAATGTTTTTTTTAAAATGAACTGTTTAATTAAGGCTTTTTAAAAAAGGTAAAAAATAAAGGAAGAACTTTTTGCTATCATATAAAAGTTTCAGTAGTGTAAATATTTAAAAAAAAAACACCTCATAATAAGAAAATAAAAGACGATAATTAAAAATCTAACCAACCCCTCTCTACCTTCTAAAAACCAAATGTTGGTTTATTAAAAATTAATTGATTAATAAGGCTTTCCAAGAAAAAAAAAAAAAAGCTCAAAATCAATAAAAAGTCGATAGATAATTTAAAAGCAAACCAACCCCCTTCCAATAATTCATATATTTGTTAATCTATCTCTTTATATGTATTCTATATTTGAACACATTTAAAATTAATATGCAAAGTTTCCAGTACATCGGCAAAAGATACTAAAAGACGAGAATTAAAATTCAAACCAATCCCTCTCCACCCTCTAAAAACCAACTGTTGGTTTATTAATTAAAACTGAATTGTTTAAGGCTTTAAAAAAAACTCTAAATCCAAAAAAAAGGTGATAATTTAAAAGCAAACAAATCCCCCTCTACTATCTAAAAACAAAGTGTTTGTTTATTAAAAAGGCAAAAAAAAAAAAAAAATGTACGAGTTTTATGTATAGAAAAGGGTAAAAAAAAAAAATTTTTACCGTAGTATTATGTAAAGAAGCCAATAATTCAAAATCAAAAAAAAACAACAACTTCAAAATCAAAAAAAAAGTCGATAATTTAAAAGCAAACCAACTCCTTCCCCTACACCATATAAAAACAAAGTGTTTGTTGATTAAAAACACAAAAAAAAAAAAAAAAACCATACGAGTTTTATGTATAGAAAGTGAAAAAAAAAATTTTTTTACCGTAGTATTCTGTAAAGAAACCGATAGCTCATGAATTGGTATATTGATGTGCATTGGGTAAAAAAGAGCACCATCAAATGGTAGGGTTCAGTATTCATACTATTACCAAAGTGAAATACAATCATGATTTTAACATATTCTGGAAAAATGAAAGTAATAATATAAGTATAGAGCAATAGCACACTAAAAGTGAGAACCAAGCTTTAAAGCAAGACTGGATTGAGATTATTCTATTATTATGATTCACATGTGAAATAAGAGAAAGTCCAACAAAATGTAAAACCAACCCTAAAAATAATAGAGAAGAGCAGTTACAATGAAATTATTGGGCTACTAAGAGTTTACCAAATAAAAAAAGAGTAGAAACATTCTTCAAAAATGGTCAAAATAAAAAAAAATTCATATAGAATTTGGCCATTAGACTATAAAAAAAAAAAAACAATTAAAAATACTTAAAAAAAATTTTTTAAAGGCCTTAGCAAAAAAATTTCAAAAAATAAAGAAATATAGGGGATTTGAACACAGACTTTAACTATCCACACTTTTTCATATCACTGAGAGACATGACCACACACATGTAAAAAAGATAAATAATCACCAATAGATGTATTTTGTGTTGCAACAGCACTCATCAGTTGGTCCAGATTATCATCTCCCACACATATTTATATAATCAGTGCTCAGTTTATATTTAGATAGGAAGTCTTTATACTTTAATAGACAGGTTTCAATCTACTCCAACCTCCAACTCTTCAGCCATCCATACCATTGAAAATCTGATGAAAATATTACAAAAAATAAAGAATAAACATAAAATTCAAGTTAATAAGAAAACAATTCTTGCAACTAATAGAAGCAAAAAAAAAGTCACAAAGGTTTAAAAAGATAGATATATAAATAAAAAATAAAAATAAGAATGAAAAAAAATCAATAAATAGATAACTTGATAATAAAAATTGAGTTTAAAAATAAAGAAGTTAAGCTAGAGTTTTAATAAAAAGCAAAAAAAGTGGGAAAATTTAAATATTACTCCAATATACTGTAACGGGTTGGAGGATTACATAAGAGATAGGGGGAACGCATCTTACTATGGTCGGACTTTGGGTCTTCAGATAGGATGCAAGTAATTACGCGATGAAATACATAACCTATGATTGTACCTACTTCCAATAGACTAGCTCTACCTATTTTTATTAACCTAGATACAATTTGGGTCAGTTCATCCAATTCTCACCCCTTTCTAGCCACATTATACCATAGTATTCAAACTCAGGGAGTAATTGCCTGAGCTCTCTTATCAGGGAAGGAGATCACACTAATAGTAGTTATTGCACTTCTATATAAGTGATAATTAATTACCAAAAATCAATTAAGCATAAGATATATAAAAAAAAATATGTATGTGCAGTATAAGTATATCTGTATTAAAAGCTATAATAAATGACTTAAATATGTAAGTGTATTTCTTCTATCATAGTAATAATATTAATAGGTGTAAAACTAAATAAGATTATAATGTTTATAATGGTATGTGCATAATGAAGAACTATAAAGCTGGTGATGGATATTGAAATAATGATGAGTTAGAGACCAGATTAAAATAACAAATTATATAAACATTTATTGATTGACAAATAATAAAAAAATATGCAATATGAATAACACTTAAATCTGATATATATAATTTATTTTGTCAGGATGAAATTCTACCATATCGATAACTATAATGATATTAATAAAATAAAACCCTTGCCATAAACCCAATGGTAGAAGTTCATGTACTTGACTAATTATTTACAACAACGAATATGGAAAATTATAATATGTATATGTGATTGCGAATTTAGCTAACTAATTTAAAATGTGTATACAAACATAACAACAATAAAAAGACCTCTGTTTTCTAGATACCTCAATGGTTATAAATCATTGATTTATAAAAGCAATACAAAAGTAAGCTTAATTAATAATAGTAAAAAAATATATCATTGTGTTTTGCTTACTATAAGATAATATTAAAATTTCTTACCTCCTAATTTTGTCAAAAGTCAGTCAGATGGGGCGGTCAAAACTATTATTTTTTTTTATACAATTAGAGATAATGAAAATATATGTATATAAATCTAATTTTTCTCCCCTTATTACTCTCATACAGAGTAACTCCAAAATTATATACATTAGCTTCCATTTGTAGAAACGAAAATAATACATAAAATTTACAATAGACAAAATAATAAAACAAAAATTACAATTCTTATCCCATTATGTTAATTAAAGTTCGATAAGTCTTCTGGAAATTGTTCATTTATTAAATAAATTCCTAGGAATGGAGATGAAGTTTTGCTCCCACGAAGAATAGAAGTTTCTTGTCTGAGTCAAAAAATAATAATGTTCTCCAATTATCCTGTCTTGGATTTGTTTAGGCATTTTATTTAAAGCAAAGATGGTTTTTAAGTTTCTCCTAAATGGGCAGGTAAAATCTTTAAACTTTCATGGCTTTATCGATGATGTATTATTACCCAATGGTAAAAACTTTTCAGCAAGCAATCATGATATAAAAATAATATATATTTATTGATTCATTTGCTGCTCAAGATTTCAATGACGATATTATTATTTATCAAAACAATTATTTATTGAATATTACTGCAACGCTTAAATTTAGCTAAAATTTATCTAATCAGCAAATAATTTAAAACTTCTTACTTTCAAATCATTTCTTTCCCTTCAAATGATTGCTTTAAAATTTCAGCTTTTGATCACTTTGATTAATATTTTTAAAAAAATATTTATATATTTGAATTCGAATATTCAGATCCATTTTGTATTCGAAAACTATTTTTTTAAACAGAAAAAAATAATAATGTTCTCTCTTAAAAAAAAAACAGAAGACAATTATAACAATTAATCCTGCGTTTCGGTCGTGAAGTTATTTTAAACATTTTAACCTTGATATTTCCTATTGTTTAAATGACGTAATATAAATAAATGGGATTATAATTAAAAATAATAATTTATAAATATTTTAAATTTCATTTCTACAAATCTCATCTCCACAAATGGTGCCATGTGTTTAGGTTTTAATTCAGTCATTGTTTTTATTTTTATTTTAAGTTTATGTGTAAGTTTCTATTTTATTTTTATAGTCATCCCCAATTATTAACATATAATACCCTTTTATTCCAGTGTTAATATACCTATCTGTTTCTCCCTAGTAATTTAATGGCTTTTATTACCTCCTTAAAAATAAAAAGATGTTTATACACATGTATATGTTGGAAAGAAAAAAAAAATGTTAATATGTCAATTTGCTTAGCAACTTATTGGTTAAGCTAATATATTACAAGGCTCCAATTGGTAGAGTGTCTTAAATAACTGGATGGTGTGGCAGTTTGTAGCTCATCACTACAAACCCCTTCTTCTACAGGGTTAAAATTCTAACTTATGGATAGAATTTTATCACTAACATATAAGTATGTGTTCGTTTAATGCTGGATTGAGTTAGGTTTCAATGAAGGGTTTTTTTTAAAAAAAAAAATGTACTCCAATGTTGCTTAAATTTATCAGCTAGTCTTTCAAAATTATTTAACACTTTCTTTGTACGGATAAATCATATATCATTTAAAGTGTGATTTGAACTTAGGGGTTTTTTTTTTCTCTATTGACGGTTATGTGGACCAAACAATTAACCGGTAATGTGTCTCTATTTAGACGGCACATAAATTTATTTGTTAGCCTTCATCCTGCTCCTTTTTTGAGTCTCACTGGATTTTTTTTAAGGTCTAACCAAATATTAGAGCATCCATTACACTGTATGGATTGACTCTTCTATCTCGGTTAATGTCAAGACAACCCAATGCTTTTAAAGCATTAACCTGGGTATATCCTCATCAACAAAAAAAAAATACATAATTATAATATCCCTAGTTATATATATATATTTTAAAATCACCTAGATATAAATATAGATATTTTCCCTGATATTGATTTTATCTTTTACTATGCTTTAACTATCACTTCTAACTATTACTCCAGCTGGGTTGTGCATTCTATAAAGCAACTGTATGTTCACATGGAGATTCCAAGATATGGTTTTAAGATACGGGCATTATATGTTCCACGTACCTCTCCTCCAATATCAATCCAATATGCATTATGACCAGATTGTTTTACTATTGTAAATGGTCCTTCATATTGATTAAAAAACTTATGGTACATATTTTGCGGTTTACTTACAGGTGGAGTTTTTATCAAGACTTTATCCCCTACTTTAAAATTATGATAAACCTTTTCATTTTTATTTCTTAAGTTAGCCATTTTCTTGAGTCTTTCATATGCTTGTAATCTTTCCTGTTCCACATTTATTTCTGTGGGATATACTGGTATAGATATGAGTTGGTATACTCATTGATTGTTTTACATAGGTATACTTTTATTTAAAGAAAAAAATATTATATTGGGGTTCATTGCATTCTAATGTTGCTACGTTAACTTATACCATACATTTGTTTTTAATAACCATAAATAATGGTTTAGTGTTTAAAAAAATTGTAGTTGCATCTATTTATGCTCTAACTGTTTTTGAAACATTCATAAACACAATTTTATATATTCTTAAAACAATGTTTATATAAAAAAAATATCTAGATTAGCATTAGCTTTCTAGTATTAAGTTGTTGTTTTTTTTAAACAGTATATTATCTCACAATAAAAATTTCTATTCATAAACTTTTGAGTTGTCCAGTGTACAAGTTCCAAGTTGCAATCTTTGAGGTCCATCCCTTTACTAGATTTTTTTAAGCACTAGTATTTCTATGCCTAATGAAGGTAAAAGGACCTTCATATGTATTGCATAGTTTATGAAACTGGCAATCTCTTTGTTTAGTAATTTCTAATGTGGCATTCTCTACCATGTTCCACATGTCTCGCCTATCTGGGCCATCATGTTGATAGTAGAGTGCATTTAAATGCCACAGCAAACATCTAAAATGATCATATACTTTGTCATTATCAAAATTTCCTGAACTAGTGTGGTAATTGTGGTGACTTATCACTATATCCTGATAGCTACTATCTAGTTCATCAGTATCTTGTCTGGAGAATACTTTAATTTTATTTTGATGGAAAATATGAGTACGATGGAATGTTTTTAAATATATACCTAATTCATTTTCCATCTCATTCTCTTTCATGTACTTTTCCATAACACGTTTAAAATATAAGATTGTCTCACATATTGTGAATTTATTAAGGTGGTTAGCCTTAAGAATTTGAGAGCTTAGTTTTACTTGAGATGTGGCAGTATCATCCAACTGTTCTTGTCTCAACTTCTGAGATTCATAATCTATCTCAAACCTAATACTATCTAAGGATGGATTTGTTGAGTGGCTTGAACTCTCTATCTGACTTTATAGATGTAGATGATCTCTCGGTAATGTAGATATTGCATTCATGGGACCAATTAGCTGGGTTGGCATTTGTGTAGTTGATATCGGAATATCTATGCTAATTTTAAAAGGATTATCTTTCATCTCTGGTATTATCTGTTGAGAGAAAATGGACTCTGGGTTGTGGTCATTTATTCCACTAACATTTTTAGCAATAATCTCCAGATCATTCTCTACTACATTTTCTAATTTTTGACTTATATCAGTATTAATAGCCTTTTTTGTTCCCAAGTTACTCGTATAACTATTTAACTCTGCTATCAATCTACTGTTATTGGTTGCTATCTTTTCCCTTAAATTACCATAACTACTATCTATCTTTGCTTCTAATCTACTACTATTGCTGTCTATCTTTGCTTCTAAATTACTACTATTGTTGTTTATTTTAGCCATTTCTTCCCTTAAGCTATTGTTCATTTCTCTCATGTCTCTCATATTCGTTGCCATTTCTTCTTTTTAAACTACTCATTTTATTATTGATTTCCATGATTATTTGGTCTTTCATCATTTGGAGCATTTGCACAATAGCTGTCTGCTCACCTAAAGTCGGTGCTATCTCAGCTTGAGGTGGTTGTCTGATTTCATTAATAGGAGTCTCTTGAATTTGACAAACCAACTGGTTCTCTTCTTGCACCTGTGACAAGTGTTCAGTTTCATTTAGAGACCCCCCCCAGATGCTTGGCTACACAAAGCTTCTTTTACAACAACAGTGGTACTCATTTCTATTTCACTATCACTATTACTATCTGATTCTGGTAAATGCTTAAGACCCATGTTTAATAAATATTTCTTACTTCTAGTTAACATTAAAATTTTATTTATAAATTTACAATATATTATTTGGTTTTATTAATACAAGTGAATATATATATACCATAGGGTTTTATACGCCATCATTTTGCCATTTGCATTTAGTTTAGATTTCCCTTATGTATGTAACTTTTATTTCCCATTTTTTTTTTTAAAAAAAAAAAAACCTTATCTTTTATTTTCCCAGACTCATCTATTTTAACTATGTTTAATCAATGATTATTTATTTAATGGTTGGTCTCGGCTCATTTCATTATTTATATCCCTCAAATTTCACTTCCCATTCTAGATAATAGTTTTTATTTGATAAAATTATTTATAATAAAAAGAAATATTAAATACACTTTTCAAAGCTGTAATTATTTGAATTAATTATATGTTAGATGTGTAAGTTTATAGAAGTTATATATATGCAAAAACGACTTAAGATAAAAAAAAAAAATTTCAAATTAAAAAAAATATATTATATTTTTTTATGAGTTCAATAGCTAGATCTCCTTGGAGACTTTATATTCATGCCAAAACTTTGGGCGCCAGATGTAACGGGCTGGAGGATTACATAAGAGATAGGGGGAACGCATCTTACTATGGTCAGACTTTGGGTCTTCAGATAGGATGCAAGTAATTACGTGATGAAATACATAACCTATGATTGTACCTACTTCCAATAGACTAGCTCTACCTATTTTTATTAACCTAGATACAATTTGGGTCAGTTCATCCAATTCTCACCCCTTTCTAGCCGCGTTATACCACAGTATTCAAACTCAGGGAGTAATTGCCTGAGCTCTCTTATCAGGGAAGGAGATCACACTAATAGTAGTTATTGCACTTCTATATAAGTGATAATTAATTACCAAAAATCAATTAAGCATAAGATATATAAAAAAAAATATATATGTGCAGTATAAGTATATATGTATTAAAAGCTATAATAAATGACTTAAATATGTATGTGTATTTCCTCTATCATAGTAATAATATTACTAGGTATAAAACTAAATAAGATTATAATGTTTATAATGGGTATGTGCATAATGAAGAACTATAAAGCTGGTGATGGATATTGAAATAATGATGAGTTAGAGACCAGATTAAAATAACAAATTATATAAACATTTATTGATTGACAAATAAAAAAAAAAATATGCAATATGAATAACACTTAAATCTGATATATATAATTTATTTTGTCAGGATGAAATTCTACCATATCGATAACTATAATGATATTAATAAAATAAAACCCTTGCCATAAACCCAATGGTAGAAGTTCATGTACTTGACTAATTATTTACAACAATGAATATGGAAAATTATAATATGTATATGTGATTGCGAATTTAGCTAACTAATTTAAAATGTGTATACAAACATAACAACAATAAAAAGACCTCTGTTTTCTAGATACCTCAATGGTTATAAATCATTGATTTATAAAAGCAATACAAAAGTAAGCTTAATTAATAATAGTAAAAAAATATATCATTGTGTTTTGCTTACTATAAGATAATATTAAAATTTCTTACCTCCTAATTTTGTCAAAAGTCAGTCAGATGGGGCGGTCAAAACTATTTTTTTTTTTTATACAATTAGAAATAATGAAAATATATGTATATAAATCTAATTTTTCTCCCCTTATTACTCTCATACAGAGTAACTCCAAAATTATACACATTAGCTTCCATTTGTAGAAACGAAAATAATACATAAAATTTACAATAGACAAAATAATAAAACAAAAATTACAATTCTTATCCCATTATGTTAATTAAAGTTCGATAAGTCTTCTGGAAATTGTTCATTTATTAAATAAATTCCTAGGAATGGAGATGAAGTTTTGCTCCCACGAAGAATAGAAGTTTCTTGTCTGAGTCAAAAAATAATAATGTTCTCCAATTATCCTGTCTTGGATTTGTTTAGGCATTTTATTTAAAGCAAAGATGGTTTTTAAGTTTCTCCTAAATGGGCAGGTAAAATCTTTAAACTTTCATGGCTTTATCGATGACGTATTATTACCCCATGGTAAAAACTTTTCAGCAAGCAATCATGATATAAAAATAATATATATTTATTGATTCATTTGCTGCTCAAGATTTCAATGACGATATTATTATTTATCAAAACAATTATTTATTGAATATTACTGCAACGCTTAAATTTAGCTAAAATTTATCTAATCAGCAAATAATTTAAAACTTCTTACTTTCAAATCATTTCTTTCCCTTCAAATGATTGCTTTAAAATTTCAGCTTTTGATCACTTTGATTAATATTTTAAAAAAAATATTTATATATTTGAATTCGAATATTCAGATCCATTTTGTATTCGAAAACTATTTTTTTAAACAGAAAAAAATAATAATGTTCTCTCTTAAAAAAAAAACAGAAGACAATTACAACAATTAATCCTGCATTTTGGTCGCGTGAAGTTATTTTAAACATTTTAACCTTGATATTTCCTATTGTTTAAATGACATAATATAAATAAATGGGATTATAACTAAAAATAATAATTTATAAATATTTTAAATTTTATTTCTACAAATCTCATCTCCACAAATGGTGCCATGTGTTTAGGTTTTAATTCAGTCATTGTTTTTATTTTTATTTTAAGTTTATGTGTAAGTTTCTATTTTATTTTTATAGTCATCCCCAATTATTAACATATAATACCCTTTTATTCCAGTGTTAATATACCTATCTGTTTCTCCCTAGTAATTTAATGGCTTTTATTACCTCCTTAAAAATAAAAAGATGTTTATACACATGTATATGTTGGAAAGAAAAAAAAATGTTAATATGTCAATTTGCTTAGCAACTTATTGGTTAAGCTAATATATTACAAGGCTCCAATTGGTAGAGTGTCTTAAATAACTGGATGGTGTGGCAGTTTGTAGCTCATCACTACAATACAAATGAAAACAAGTCAGAGCGAAATGAAATTAGTAAATTAAAACAACCAACATAGAATATCCAACAAAACATGTAAAGACAAAATATAAGTCTATAAAATCAAAATCAGATACTATTTTACATGCTAAAGTCTATAATTAAAAATTGTATAATAGTAAATACTACAATCACCTAAAATAAAAGGATAATTTTTGGAGGCAGAAAAAATGATATACGATCAAGCATGTAAAAATGTATAAAATATATACTTCTTGATAATATTCATCCATAAAAATTTGTTTGCTGCACAAAGAAAAAATAAAAATAACAAATATAAAAGTTTCAGGAAAACTTGGACCTATTCAATGCACAAACGAATAACAAAAAATGTCTATTATAGTGATCAAAGAAAAGTCAGCCAAAAAAAAAAAAAGATTCATACTCTGCCAAATTATGATATTTAAAGAATTGATGACAACAGTTCCCATAAAAACCTCACTATAAAATTGTGGCACTAAATATTGATACAAAAGTAATACAAATACAGATATTTATTTATCAAGATTTAGCAAGGCTTAGGTTAGAAAGATTGTTCTAAATAAAAAAAAATGGCTGACATCAGAAAGCGGCTTGAGAATAATTGTATTAAAAATTAGAATAGTAGAGAATTATTGCAAAATCACTAAGGGAAGTAAATGTCTTAAATGTTGACAATATATTTTTAAAAAAGTTTGAAAAATTTAAAGATGAAGAGATATCTTAAAAGAGTTACAAATAGTAAAACATTAAGAAAAGAAAATACATTAGGACTGACATAAATCTCTTATGAAATCTTTAATTAAAAATTTTAAAGCTAGGGAAAAGATTTTAAAAAATGTTGGAAAAACAGTTTGAACAAATCATAGCATTGTCCAGATTTTCTGATACTTTACAGTGAACATAAAAGGATCAAAACGGATTTGTAAAAAGACTACCATTGGGAAACATTAAGTTGATGTTTCAATAAAAAAGATAAAGCAGTTAAATATAATCACATCATTTAGTAGTGTAGATATAAAAAAAAAATACTTTTTAAAAAATATCATATTAATGACTAGAGTGATTTATTATAATGAACTTTTTGTATTATACTAAATGAATACAAAGCATTATAATCAAATAATTTATTGCTGTAGAATTTATAAGAAGTTTGTGCACTGAAAGTGAGAGAGCTGGACTATGATTCATGAACCTTAAATTCCAGAGTTTGCCACTCTTCTATTGCACCAATCCATGCAGGACATTTTATTAAAATTGCATTATGTTAAATTCAAATTTATCATTGTTTTCTTTACATTAACTGTTATAATGGTGAATTTTATTTAGTAATACAGAGACCATATGTAATTGGTTTGAGAGTATTCTTAGTACTCAACAAGACCACAAAATATCACATAATAACCATTCTTTATGCTTACACAAGCTCTTTACACAGAAGCAAAACTCTCCATACAGTAGTGCCAGTCAGTGCAAGCCAGAGTTATCAGTGGATGCAGAAATGTTTGTGCATAAGATATTGGATAAGTAGGCACTAGATAGGAATTTTATGCACAAACTTTTCTGCATCCATTGATTATTCTGGATTGCACTGAGTGGCAACTGTATGGTGAGTTTTGCCTCTGTGTTCTCAACCACCCATTGTTGAGCTATTATAAAAAACATTATAGCGGGTGTGCTTAGGGTATAAATCTCTTCTGTTTAAATTAAATAAGCTTAGCATTAAACACAATTAATGTAATCTCCAAGTTTATTTATTATAAGAGTTCATCACATTTGTCAAAGTTTAATCCTTATAAAAATAAATTATGTTTTTGTTCTTATTAGTATAATAAAAGGATAAGTATAAAAAAGTATAATAATAATAACTTATTAATTTATCATTTTAGAGATTATATAATGTTCAAACACTAACGATTTAGCTACAATACATACACTTTTAACTTTATAATTTGCTATTACACAACTGCATAAAAATCACACAAGGCAGCTATAAATTAATTATATTAAACACCAAGTAGATTTGTAGAAACAAAATATATTTATAAATATGAATTTACAGTATTATTTAATATAGTTGCTATATTTTGCAAAAAATATATATATAGGTTTTAATAACTCTTTAGTTATAAATCATAAAGCTAAATTTACTCCCGAGAAAAATAACAATGTAAATAGATATGTAAGTTTAAAAAGTAATGAAAAATAAATTCTGTAAAAATAAAAGGAACTTTATTTTAGATCATTTTAGTTTAAGTTTAATAGCAGCGAAGAAAGATGGTTTGCAGATAAATTGGGAGGTGGGGGTGCGAGAAAGCAATGTGATATCTAAACTCAAAGTACTTATGGGATCCTCAGGTAAATAGATAAATGACCTTCAGATAAAAGAATTGATTGAAATCAATTAAGTAGAATCTATTCAAAAACAACATCTGTTGTTTTATAAATTAAGATCTTAGCTCATTAAAAGTAGATATTGTTTCAGTACAAACACTCTTTTTGTTTCTTTTCTATGTACTTTCTCTTATTCTCTTTTTCTTTTAGCCTTTTCCATTTAGATAACTACAAGGCCCAATTTAATAACCCTCTCATAACTGAGCATACCAAAGCGATATAAGCACAAAAAAAATTTAGATCCCAATAAAAATAAAAATTATCTTAATATGTTAAGGGTTGATGGTCGAGTAGTCAGCACAACCGCCTTACAAGCAGTTGGCCCGGGTTAGCGGGTTCGCTTCCCGGCCGATACTATGACACATGAAAAAATATAAAAATTATCTTAATATTAATTTCACTTGCTTATATAAAAAAAATTTTGAATAATTAAATAATATTTTAATGGAATAATAAAACCTTAATTATATATATTATTTTTAATTAATTTGCTTTATTCTATTACACTTATTTTGACACCAGTGTTTATGATTATCTATTATATATATATATTTTTCTATGATAAAAAAAATTTTTTTTTGTTATTATATATTTATGTTCTATCTTTATAGCTTATGGCAGTAAATCTATCGTTTCGCTAACCACTAACAAAAATTCAGACACTTTTTCTATATATACAAAAAAAAAAAAAAAATCAAGTCAGATGTCACATGACATCTTATTTTGGAAGCTCTATATATATCACTCGACACTATCTATTTTCATCTGACTTTGATTTTTTAAAAATAAATATAATAGAAATTTCCATATATTTAAAAATATTTCAACAGTTATATCCGTTAAAAAATTATTAAATTATATATATAAGTTGAATTAATTTACTTTTCCTTGATTAACTTTGTGTGGTATCTCAAAGTGTACAGACAATAATCTAGAATTATTATTTCAAGCTTGCAAGCCGTCGCATAAATTAACAGCAATATAAGCATAGTTTTAAAATGTCAAATGTAAAGAACGTTTTCATAAAAAGATAATGGTTAAGCAACTTTCAAATAACACATTGCAGAGATAATCCTATCCTTTAGCCATTCAGAGATAATAATTATGATAAGAGGTGAAAATTTCAGCATGTCTCCACTCTTGTTTTATTGTCTATCTAAAAATAGTTAGATGCCCTTAAATGAAATAATAATTCGACTGCCTATTGGCAGTTCTATTTAGAATCAAAAAAGAATTTCAAACTTTGATCAGAATTCTAATTCAGTCATGGCATAGTAGACATGGACAAATACTACAATATAAGATTCTTGAAATATTAAAATTATTTCTTGGATGTAACATAGTAAAATCATTGATTCCATCAATGTTTAAGTGAATAAATACAAGGTATTAGTTAAATGGTGTCTTCATTAAGTATAAATTGAAAATTGGTAGTATAATAATATAAGAAATAAATTATTGGAAGTAAATGTACATTTATTAGCCTGTATTCACAATACCATCCCTGAAAAAGATAAAGAGATGTATTTTTGTCTACCTCTGAAATAAATAAAATATTGCAGGTAGAAAATTATAATTTTGTAATGGAGGAAGATAGACAAAGATTATTTCCTTATTAAAATTTATGTAGTGTTCAGGAAAATATTTGTAAGAATTGATTAAAGTCTAGAGAATTATTTAAGCTGGTAATTAAATATGTAAAAAATTAAAATAATGAAATAAAACAAGTCTGCAAATATACTTTAAATGGATTATTTTATTTATTAAACAATACAGTTAAAGGAGCTCTACTATTAGCAATGTAAATGAAAGTTAAAAAAATATCTGATGAAGATTGTTTTGAAAATGACAATTCTGATGCAATAGACTGGCAGAATAAATTAATGTTTACAAGAGTTAGTTCAACTGGAATTATTTTTAAAAAATGGTAGTCATAGGAGATTAAAGTTCATTAAAGTGTAAAGAGCAGGAAACAAAACCAAAATGGAATTCCATTTCTGACATTATTAAAAAAAACATCAATGTGAAAGATTATTAGGACTATAATCTTTTTTACAAATAAAATGAAATTCACTTTTGTTCCATGTCTTATATATTGAATGGATTGATTCTCTCTTTATATTCTGCAACCAAAAAAAAAAAAATATCTAAAAACCCTCAAAAAATTGCTTTTCTGGAATAAAAACTTGATCTGAAAATAAATTTTCTAATTAAATAATGCAGCACAAAACTTTACTGAAAGTAAACTTAATTATTCAGCATACTTATACGAAAAATCATTAAGAATTCACAGAAACTTGGTGACAAAAAGTCTTCATAATTGAAAAATGAATTCAATAAGTGTTATCTACTGTAATTTGTAATATTTGATATCAACTAAGAATTTTGCAACTGTATTACTTTAATATATATTGAAGCTGGAACTATAGTACATATTTCTGCTTCACCTAGTGCTAATGTCATCAGCACTAGTATGGGTTTGAACTCAATCTTCTATATTAACTGACACCCATCTCATAATAGGTGGTAGTATATTTATAATCAATATTATTATCTTGTAACTAATTAATTTGTATTTTATAATTAAAACTAACCTTTTATAGTAGTTTATTTATTTTATATTTAAAAATGTATATTGTGTTTATTTTATTAAATTGAATTGAATCCTAGATATCTATAAAATGTTACAAATATTTTAAATTCTTTTATTAAAGTTCATTTTTCTTCAATTAATCAGTTGGTAACATTTTATATTTATCTTTTGATAAATGTTCATTAAAGAATCAATTATGTAAACAATCTAATAATTGCAAGGTATATTTTGTAAATTTGTATTTAAATTTTATATCAAATATAAGATTGAAAGTCATTGTACCAAATTTTTAAAATTTTTGTGAATAAAATTTACATTTTTTGTTAATCTAAATCTTAATTAAATAGGCTTTGTTAATACAACGACTGATAAACTTAATATGCTTGTTGCTGTTTTCTTTTAATTAGCAAATGAACCCTTGGGGCATGTTTAATGCAGGATTATAGATTTCCCGCCCAAGCAGACACCAACTTCAGAGAACTACTTAGAGCAATTACAATTGGTGGTTGTCAATGTAGATTGGATCCTATAGATAAGGCCAGATCAGATAAATAGTGGAAATTTTTATTATTGAGGAACAGTTTATAAAAAACAGTTCACTAGAGAGAATTGACTAGTATATATAGTACATTGTACCTAAAGAATGATGGGGTAAAAGATCGGCCATTGCTTTCCAGAGCTCTGTTCCACCAGCTCATCAATGCCATTCCAGTGCTCTCAACACCTAGCCTGAGACTGTACTGTGTCAAGGAAGCCTGCTAAATGAACTGACTTTATAACTGCCTGTTTCAAGCCATGGAACAGTTGAGGCAATCTCCAATTTGCCGCAAACCACTGATTCTACCTTATGTTGTTTTCTAAATCAATATTAATTTACATTATATATATTTGTAATGTTTATACAACTTAATTTTAAAATGAATCTTTTCAAAATTTTCTCTTAAATTTAAAATTATCAATTCTTATAAAAATCTCACATTATTTTGATGCGGCAATTTATCTTAAATTTTTGTTGGTTTATTTATAATATCGACTTACTGAAACTGCCAATATAAAACTCAATGAGCAACTAACTTTAAACTTTCTCTCTCTTATTTTCTTCAGTTAAAATCATTTTAGGATACTTATTTCCATTAAATTA
The DNA here is from genome assembly GCA_028023455.1 of Epiperipatus broadwayi. Classification (NCBI taxonomy): domain Eukaryota; kingdom Metazoa; phylum Onychophora; class Udeonychophora; order Euonychophora; family Peripatidae; genus Epiperipatus; species Epiperipatus broadwayi. The sequence continues at coordinate 314,045 of JAQFVV010000406.1, read as the reverse complement.
ATTAATAGAGAAAGCTCGTTTAGTTTTGTACCTCATATTATAAATTTATTTTAAATGATTGAAATTATTTTAAAAGTTAGGTATCTTATTATTATCTCCAACTTAAAAGTGCCCTCATAATTATTTCTGAAAGGATAATGAATTTTATTAAATCAGTTAAGTAAAATCCATCACGATTTCTGTAAAACAAATGTCTTAAAAGAAAATCATTGAAAACACATTCATCATAGCATTTTATCAGTATGTTTCATACACATATATTTTATTTGTCAGTAAAATAGTCAAATTGCAATGTATAATTTATTATGCTGTATATAATCAAACTTCACCAGAAGTGAGTTTGATATTTAATGCCCATCTATGTTAATTAAAAGACTGATTGATTTTGTAATCTTTGATGATAAACTATTTGATAACTCACTAATAAATGAAATATTTGGAAAGTGTGGAAAACAATTTATATTTTAATTTTAATTCTTGTCTTCCCTCTTTATATTATATTTTATGATTCATTCATTATTGGCCTAAGGTTTCTGGGGATTTTCTATTACATCAGGGAGCTGATTATTTTAATCAGGAATTTATTTATTATTTTCGTTAATGATACACTATCTATATATCTGAGGCATTATGTATTTATAGTTACAACCATTCATTTATTATTATTGTTCTTGCTTTGCTACTAACTCCTCAGGACCTTTGGAAGTTTAAATATGACCAGTCCAATCCTTGACTCTCCCTTAATAGTAGACATATTTTCCTACTAGGGATTCTTTTCCAGGCATTGCCATTAAGATGTGTATTGGAAGTCCAGCACATCAAATCTATTATTACTTTCAGAGATGTTTTGACTGGAGGGCCAACATTTCTCTCATCATTTACCTGTATATCTCAGGGATTTCTTTTAGCAAAGCCACCCAGAGGTTAGTAACAGACCTCATTTATTCTTTTGTTGTAATCTATAATATTATACTGCCTTTGTCATTCTATATATATTACAAACCTGAAATGCTCTCTGCCATGATGGCACATCCTTCACAAACCAATTCCATTAATTAGTTAAATATTATTATCTAATTTATTTAAAATGAACTATCTTGCTTTCCACACTCAGTTTAGACAACTGATTTAAATGTAATAGTGTTTTAAATTCACATCGATCATGTCTTGTTATATATAGAATAAATTTATATGTAATTTCTTAAAGAGGACTAATAATATTTTATTGCTGATTGGTTATTGGTAGACCAATTAACAAATTTTACATTGTTATCAAAGCCACATCAAAATGAATTCAATAAATATAATAACCTAGTTGTATAAACATAACTCGACTTATTTTGTATAACAATAACTAATTACTTAATAAATTCCTATAATATTATTTTAAATTAGCTTAGTTTGTCATCACTCCAAACCTCTAATGTTAATTACTCTATTTATTTATAATATTTCTTTGATTTAAATTCACTTCTTTGTAATGTTGCCAGAAAGAATTATAATTATTATGGTTCAAACCATTAGTAATCGATATCAAATCATATCTGTACCATTCTGCAATCGTCAGAATTCATTAAATCATTAATTTCTCATAGAAACCCTTTATTATTTTGAGTCTTTATGTGAACCATGACCTCCAGCTGGGATGGAATAAAACCAAGCACTGCTAATGTCATCACAAACATTATCCATTAGTCAGAGAGGCAATAGTTCAGGCAAATAGGTTAGGATTCACCCTTGCCCTGACATATGTATCTTGTGCATGGTTGGATTCAAGGTACTTTTGCTTGGATTACTGGTCTTGTTGAATGAATACATGATTTTGACCAGCACAATATATATATATATGAACCAGGAGGGAAAGTGGATCAAATAAAAAATCAATGTTTATGAGAGAAAGAAAAGTACTTTTTACTCTTTAGTAAAATAACTGTGATAAACAAACTGTAAAACAAATTTTTGATTTCTTTTATAGATTATATGATATTATAAAATTATTATAAATTCAATCTTCTCCAACTGCAATTTAAGTATTGCACCCCACCAGTTCCTTAGGCAAAGAAGCATAATACCAGAGGATACCTATGACCAAGCTGAAGCTATCTATATAAGATACATAACTCTAACTAGATTTCCAGGCGACGGATCTTCTTGACTGCTAAATTCAACACTTGTCATTCAAAGCACTTTTTTGTTTCGAAGTAGACTTCAGGTACCAGTTAATTACAAAAAGTAGTTAACATACTCTGAATGATGGCAACTAATTCAGCATCTAAGAAATCCCAAACTAGCTCAACAGAAATAAATGGAATAAACTATGTGTCTAACTTCTTTGATAAGTTGTTTTTTAATATAATTAAAGAATTGATCGACAAATACTAATATCTTATTTTAAATAAAATGTTTAATATAATTTGTGAACTAATTTTATAAATTTTTTAATTAATATAAACAATGATTTTATAATATATTGGGCACAAACATTATAATAAAACATACAATAGTAATGTAATATAAACATAAAGCATAAATAAATACCAAGCTTTAAAACATATATATCATGCACACATATTTTATCATCTGAGCTGTTGGTTTGTATTATTTGTTAAAGTTATAATGCTATCAGTTTATTATATCAACCTGCACATAAATAGTTCATTTTATGCTAGCTATAGAGTTCATTTATTATGCTGACTCTGAGAATAATCAAAGATTGCAGTGGCTACTTTAATTAATATCAGGAAGTGGAATAATAAAATGTTATTACCTATAGGATTTTTAAACATGGTGGCTTTTTGCTCTTTACTGCCACATGTGTCTACCAATCGCTTGGATTTTAGGCTTCTGTTGTGGTCCTGATGATTGCCATTATGTGCTACTTTTATTTCAGGCAGTTAGACATTCCTGGTGGCTTTAAATCATTAGACAGGCATTACTTCTATCAGGCAGGCTGCTGATGTTTCTGTTGGACTGAGGCTGGAATCTGGCTGCATGCTCTGACTTTCAGCTTAACACTGTATTGTCTTTAAAAAACTACCTCTAACAGATGACTGGATCTAAATATGTGAAGAGACTAAATGACCTAATTTTCAGCCCTATTTATGTGATGACCTTGTTGTTATCTTTTTAATTAGTTTTTGAACCCGCCAGTATTTTTTCATTGTTGAAAATTCGTCCACTGCTTTTTGTTGATTAAATTTTTTGATAAGGTGCCTTTGAATTAATCTTGTTGTTTATGGATTTTAATTAGTAGCCATTGCTAATCCTGTTTTTATATAGCTTATCAATATATGCAATCCTTGAGTTTTAAAATTCAATGAGATGCTTTCATTTGTTTTAATATTCACTTTCATATTTTAATTTTTCAACATGCACACATTTTTTCTTTATGTTTAAAATTAACTCATTATTTATGCCTACATATATTTCACTTTCATATTTTAATTTTTCAACATGCACACATTTTTTCTTTATGTTTAAAATTAACTCATTATTTATGCCTACATATATTTTATTTTAAATAAATGGAGATTTATTTTTTTTAGTTTTAAGATTTCTTTTTTTTTCTTTAATAGTTTAATTTTTTGCTAAGTTAGATTTTCTCCCCCCTGAATTAATTAATTTGTAAAACTTTACTACTAAATGACATTTGCCCTTTGGCAATCTACGTTTATAATAAGAAAACTCTTTAAACTTTTATAGATTCCTTTTTTTTTCAAATGAGATATTTTAATTTCAAAATCTTTCCATTATTTAAATATAAGATTTTATTTTAATGATTGTAAACAACTATTTTATGTGTAGCGCTATTCATTAGTGGTACAATATATAACTATATAACTGATTGATTTGTCAAAAATCTAGGTAAACTTAGAAAATCTTTTTCGTTAATAAATTTAGAGATATTAAATTATTTTATTAATAATGTAAATAACATGTTTTATTATATTTATCATTGTTTTTAATTTATATAACATATCTGACTCTGGGTTAAACAGGCCTATTAAAGTATCTGGGTTTTTTTTAAAAAAAGAATTTGCATAAAAGCCCAAATCAACTAACTTTTCTTATATGTATAAATTCTGTATTATATGGTATTAGTAGTGATTTTATTTTTTTTAATTATTATAATTATTATTAGTTTTAAGTAAATTGAATTTTGTTTTCTCTAAATTATTTGGTATCTCTCTCTCTTTCTATGTGTGTGTGTGTGTGTGTGATATAAGAGTACACTTTTTAAGGATTCCATTTTCATATTGAAGATTGATCTTACCACGAAAAATATAAATACAACAATTCTATGTTAAGTATGTTAAATATTATTATAAAACCAATTGGCATTATTCCTGAAATAAAATAAGGCTGGTTTTATTCAGCAATATTAAAAAGGCCTCTTTGCTTAACATCTCATAAATTGGTTGCTCAATATGAGGTCTAGTCAATGTTGCATACTCATTTATTTCATTACATAATTTGACATGATATAAAATTATGTATAGGCTCCTTAATTTACTTAATCATTTTTGCTGCATTACTATATAAAAATATTGCAAAGAAATCAAGTCATATGACCTAATTTAATAAGCTTGTATTACAAATGTTATATAATGAGTTTGCAAATGGCTCTTAACAAGCTTTTCAGAATATCCTCAACTTCAGGTTTCTGCTACTGGCTTCCTCACTGAGGTGCTAGGATATTCAAGCATTAGATTTAAAATACCAGGCTAAGCCCAGCACTTTATCTAATGGATAACTATAAAGTAGAAAATCTGAAAATTTCAGACATGCATATGTCTTCCAATCCATCTAACTTAAATAGCCATATGGGACTGAACTAAGTTCAGATACATCATATATTAATAGATTTGACAATATAATATCACCAAATAGCAAAATAAAATTTACAAAGAAATCAAGTCATATATCACATGACCTAATTTAACAAGCTTGTATTACAAATATTATATAATGAGCTTGTAAATAGCTCTTAACAAGCTTTTCAGAATATCCCTAATCTCAGACTGTTTTTTGCTACAGGCTTCCTTAGTGAGATAAAGTACTGTACTTGGCCTGGAATTTCAAATCTAATGCTTGAATATTTTAGCACCTCACTGAGGCTAGTAGCAGAAACTGGTCTGAGATTGGGGATATTCTGAAAAGCTTGTTAAGACTAAGCACCTAAAATGTGCAGTAGGGATCTCCACAAATCTAAACACAAGATTAATGCTCTTGTCTTTTAAAGTCATTAATCTTGTGTTTATATTTGTAGGGGTACCTACTGTTGCATTTTAGGTGCATACTTAAGGTAATAATATGGTAGGTAAATTAATTTAAGATGTGGCATGTGGAAATTAAGTAAATGAACTAAAAATAACAATAATAAAATACCTGGTAGTTAGACAATTAATTGGAGATCTAAATAAAGTGGATAATAACTAAATGAGTAGGAAATAAACATTAACTTATAATATATGAGTAAAGGCAGGGAAACCTCTATGAGACTGATTGAGTATTGTTGTTAAAAAAATAGTTCATTATAAAACTAGAAAATATCATGTAAAAACAATGATAGAAAAAGGTCAAGATATTTGTAAATGATAGCAAGAATGAAATACAAATTAATGGATACAGAAAGTGTTCAAGAGATCAGAGAAGAGTTAGGAGAGAAGAATAGTCAAAATCCTGTAAGAAAAGGATAGAATAGTCCATTTTAGAAGATATAATGAAATAGGACAATGAGATATACTGAAGAATTGGAGCTGAAATGGACCAGCCTAAAAAAATAATAATGGCAGTGGAAAAGCCAAAAGAGAAGGGCATAAGGGTGGATGAAAATGTTTGAGAAACAAAACAGTAAGTTGGACCAAATGAATGCAAATTTTTCTAAATTGAAATCAGGGATGGAATCCATGAAATCAGATATGACCAAACTGACCAACAGTTTAGAAAATAAAATGGATAAACAGAATAATGAAATGAAAATGAAATTCATAAAGCTTAGTAAGAAAATTTGGAATTGAGGGATGAAGTCAAAGATACAAAGGAAGAGATTGAAACAATGGCCTCCAAATATCAAAATAGAATTGGAGAGATGGCTAGAAGGTCAATTTAATGATGAAATTGCAAAAATTTCTCAAGAGTGTGAGAGCCTAAACCTAAATATGAAGTAAAGATAAGAACAACAGAATCTGAAGTGAAGGTTAAAATAGAGAAAGTAGATTCAAAAATAAGGGCCATGGAAATTATACAAAATAATAGAATAACCAATGTAGAAGGAAAAATGAAGTTAATGGAGTGGGATAATCAGAGACTAACAGAAGTACAAGTTGTGAACAAAAGTGAAATCTCACAAAATAATGAAGGCCTCAAATAGAGGACTGACAATAAAAATAACTTAGGGCCTAACCAAATGAACTAAAAAGATCAATTGAAAAGCATATTGGAATCCTAGATGGGTTAATTAAAGGACTAGAGGGATACTAGGAAGAAATAACCCAAAGGAGTTCACAGGGCCAAGGATCACAAGATGAATAGAAATGGAAATTGGTCACACAGACATGAACAGGACAGAATTGGAGAATAAAGCAAGGGAAATAAATTATTGAAATAAAGCCAGGTATTGAGACAAGAAAGTTGAAGGAAATGCAGATTATTTGTAATAATAATGTAGTAGTCATGTTAGATAAAGTGAAATATGGTTGCATGGAAAAGGAGATGATGTTAAGCTTATTTTATGAGATATTTTTAAAAGTTAATTTGTAGTTCCTGTAAAAAAATTATTCAATACAGTTTTCAAGAGGAAAATTTAAAAAGATGGAAAAACATGATCCAAAAGATGATCAGCAATCAATGAAAGGAATAAGAGAATAGAGACTTCCTCGTTATCACAATTATAAGAAATGTTTAATGATAATAGTAAAAAGATAGCCCAACAAACAAAAAATGATAATAAACAAAGAGAGAAGAAGAATAAAAAGAATCAACATAGAAAAGCAGGAAATAGAATAAGAACTGAAGAAATATTGAAAAAAAAAAGTAGATATGCTACAGAAAATGGATCAAAACTGTAAAAAGAGGCTATAGAAATAACAGACTAATTCAAACAAATTAAAAAAAGTTCTGAATGAAGTAAGGCAAAACAAAGGGGAACAAGATGTGAAAATAAAAGATACAAGAAGTAATGGATAATAAAATTACCCAAGTGCAGAAGGCTATAGAATCTGTAACGAAAGTCAATGAATCCTGGAATCAGTCCAGAAGAATATTGGGGACTGGTATATTCAAATTAAGTCCTGACAGGTCAGAGAAGATGACAGAAACATAGAATGTAAAAAGCATAAAGGATGATCATAGACAAAATGGTCAAACTAAAAAAAATAGCCACATCTACATTAAAAAAAAGAAATTGAAACTACAAAGATAGGGGAAGTAAAGATAGATAGTCAATATACAAACCAAATGCTTGGAATTTTAAACCAATTCCTTAAATTAAGGCTCCTTTTCAGGAAATGCTAGTGAGGCCCACATTGAATTTGCCAACAGTCTGGAGATATTTTAGAATTAATGCCATGACTAAAAAGGCAAAGCTAGAAATAGCTTGTAGCCATCTTCAAGTGCATCCCAGGCATGGTGGATTCACTATTTACCCATCTTCACAAATTTTATCAAAGTAGCAATAATTAAATGCTACTTGAGTCAGGATTACCAGGAAGGGGTTAATCATAAAGTCTCCCAAGAAGTGTTCTCCTGGTGAGCTCTACACTCCTATTTTTAGAAAGCAAGTAGCAAAATTGAGTCATCACTGCAGGTCCTCTCTCACAATTTACAAATAAAAATATTAAGACACAGCTTCCCAAGCCATATTGAAAGGATGTTAATTGGCACTGACATGTATACAATTGAGCAGGTAGCTGAAATGTTAAGTGCATTTGACAGCAGCAATCCTGCATATGCTAAAAGTAAAAAGTAAGGGGGGTTTAAACATCCAATTAAGTTGGCATGCATAGGAGAAAATAATCCACATATGAATGCTATCCAATATGGACATGCAGAAAATCAAGACACTATCATATCAAGACAGAAGAAATGAAATAGCATCATGGAAGAGGAAGTGGAAAGCAATGAGTAACACAAACTGTTCTCCCATAACCTGAACAATTAAAAGATTTGGAAGTAAATCAAACATTAATGAAGAAAATACTCATCATGAATATGGTTCTTCACAGAAAAATTAGACAAACCAGAAGTAGATCCCCTCTCAACTCAGAGGTATTATCAGAGATCTGATCATGATCCTGTCTCCCAAAGCAGAGTGCAGTTAAATACTTCTGACCAAAAAAATAAGAAAAATGAAAATGGTGAAATAGACTGAAAAAGATACTTTGCAAAAATTAGGGATAAATATTGGGATGTATGATATCTTTACTTTCAGTGCTGATGGTGGATAGATGTTATTTTTATAGGTATAGGGATGCAGTGGGTTCGATATTTTAATGTTTTATCTCTGCACTACACCTACCTAAGGTTTAAACTTTTTTGTGAATAAGTCCTAATATGAGCAGACCTTTCTACCACAATACTGAATTGTCTACCAGGCACAGATCTGAGTAATGGGTGTGGAGCTTATAAGGCATGTAAAGTAAATAAGCAAGGTATTTCACATGACCAAATGTTCCTTTGGTCATTTTTTCCCTCAATGTACCCTCTGGGTAGTAAGTTGTGTTGTGCTTAAACTAAGATAGCTGTTATGTTCATGATTCATTGCAAACTTGTGTTCTATGGTAAGATTATCTGTCCATCATGGTGTTAGAGGCAGACATGCATATATATTAGGCCAATAGTCACCCCATATCCAAATATCACAATAGAGCAAATAAAGGAGTGTTACCAGTAACAAAATACTCTAATATGGTTTAATTAAAAAATTATATTTTAGGTTGTAAGTCTGTGGAAATATTAATGTCCAGTGAGGCATGACCAACATAAATTTTTCTTGTAGTCATTGAAATTGGCTGAATGATACTATCAAAAAGTGGTTCAACTCAATTTCTTTCCCATATAAGACTGGTATAATGTAACCAGTTACTACATGTTCCTCAGGTTTGAGTAAAAAAAATAATTAATTAATAGGGGAAATATTTAATTTCCCTATACATGTTTGTAAAGGATCTTCATTTAACTAAATAATTTAAGTCCCATATGAGAATTTTTAAACATTAAATATATTTAAGAGTATTTTTTAAGAAAAGAGGGAAGAACAAAATAAAATTTTAATATTTTTGAAATTTTTATTTTTAATCATAGTTGTTTTTGTCTTTCTCTCTCTTTAATGGAAAAGAAAAATCATATCAGTACAAATAACTGATTATCTTGTTTTTCTTTTTTTGTAAGACAATTTGGTTTTTCATTATAAAGGAAGGTCAAGAATTTTATATTAATTTAAATTCCTGACTTGTTTTCAATATTTATGATTAAGGAGGAAATTTTCTGAACAATTGTATTTAGGAAAAATTAGTTGTCATGAAAATTATCATGTAAGAGACAGAATTGTAATTGTCTTGTGGGCAAGATTGTTCTAGAAAAAAATATGGCGGTGAATAAGTGATAATACCCAAGTGTCTGGAGAATATATTCCTAATGTACCTGTTGAAGAAAGAGCAGTCAAGTCTTACTCCTGCTACTGAAAAAAACAGTAGAAATAATTGCTTAGCTGTTGAAGAGAAAACAGTTAATTTTTTTATCCAGTTGCTAAATAAGAAAGAAGTCAGTACCAAGCTGTGGCATATGGTATCAGGAATCTTTACAAAGCTATTGAATAAATTAGCAGTTTTTTAATAAAGTTTTTAGCATACTCTGAGTATAGCATTGAAAATGGTTTGTACAATGAAAACCATGTACTAGATTCAGCTAAAAATTAGGCATCACTTTTTTCTATGCAACCTATATTCACAGGAATAAAAATATAGAGATATTCCCTAAAGTACTCTGCAACCTAGCCTTCAACCAAGAGCATGAGTTTCTGTCTGTGTCAGTCTCATCAAGAAAACCACAATGGACAAAATTTTATTTTTTATCTGGAATTTCTACACACCAGAAAAGAACACCTTAACCATGCACATGTCTAAATTAAATGAAAACTGGAAATGGCTACTGGAAAGAACTCCATAAACCCTAAAGCTATGGTTAGAGGCATTAGTATTTTTGGTGCATGCACATTATATTCTTATTAATAAAAAAAATTATTTTTGTTTCATCAATGTAATAAGTTTTTTTGTGTAAGAATTGACAATGTTAAATAATTCTATTAAGTTGTTTCAAATTGTGAAGCATTCTTTTTTAAATCCCAGTCAATTTTCTCTTATAAATAGTAAAATAACTTAAATGTATATATAATCTGCTGTAAATCTGTTTTTTCTTTCTATGTGCACTCTGGAAAGATCCAAGATTGTTATCTTTGATTTTTCAAATGTTTAACAAACTCTTAATTATTTTTAAAGAAAGAACATAATGAGTTTTGAATTAATCCATGACTAAAATCAAGGGATTGGTTAATATAATTTTATTAAACTATATTTATTTTTTGCTGAAGTGGGTGTTTGAAATTATCATGTCATTTTTTGTTGTTAATTAATTAGAAATTAAATAATTGTTTTTTTAAAACTAAAAATGTGTCTTAGTTTCTTTATGTAATCCAATTCCTGTTTAATGAATTGAAATGTGTGTAACCTTATATAATATATTCTATGACTTTTTTTATGAAACCAATAAAATTATTTATTAATAAATAGTAAAAGCCTATGATTTACATAAGATTATTTATAATAACTACTTTATTTATTTCTCTCTTGCTCATAGTAATAAATTAGTTCTTGCTTCCTGAGCTAGATTTGTGCATAACAGCAGTATAGAAAGAGGGTCTATATTAGTGTATCAGTGTCCAGTTGATAATCACCCTGGTTAGTGCAAAAAGAATATTCTTTAAATTCCATGCACTACATTTTATTTAGTTTAGTCTCTATTAGACACTAAGTTTATAGTTGGCCAATACATCAATAGTACTAAATGACTAGAATATTAATGATTAGCATGTTTTAGCATCCCAGCATTGTTTTGATTATTATATATTCTGATGGATGAGCATTTAGTTTGTGCATCCAAATTTTGTTTAAATAATTGCCCCAAGCCAGCAAGTGCTAAATAGTTAGCCTGATCTACAGTATACCCATTTCAAATCAGTTACAAGATTGACTGTTGATTTATTTTATTGTTGATCATTCATGATGATGAATATATTATACTTATATTTCTTTTTAATGCTGGTAAACTTAGTCAATTGTGCTTCTACTTAAGATAATTAGCAGTGCTGAACTCTTAGACTGATCTCTCATGCTCATTATTGTAAATTTTAAATTAAATATGGATAGTTGATTTTATATTTATTTTGAACTGGGATTGATGATGATTTTCCATCACTCTAGGTTCAACCCCAAAAATGGTGGTAGCATTACAAATCTCCCCCAATTTGTGGGACCACTCTTTCCATAATGTTACAATTGAATACACCTGGGTCTCATTTTATGCGATAGATAGGTTCCTCAGAAAATGCACACAAAAGAAATCGCACAAAAATAGACTTAACTTACCTTGAAAAATGGGGATAGGGGGTTGTAATTTTCAGAAATCGCATAAAAGAAAAACAAGAAGGAAAAATTACTTTAAAATTCGCATTAAAAAAATAAGGAAATAAAGTACGACTAATAAAAAATTTCAAATATTTGAAAGAAAAAAAATACAAGACAAACTTTTTTTACTTTTTTATTAACTACAGTATTTAATTTTACATTTTTTCATACATATTTTAATCATTAGCGGTTATTTGCTATTTGACAATATGCGTTCATTTGTGAAATGTTAAGAAATCAGATTCATCATGTGACATACAACTAGCGCCACTTTCAATCTTGAGCTGTGTTAATTGTTTTTTGTTTCTATTTTAAAAAATGAGATTGTAATCAAAACAAAAAGATTATAGATTACCATTAGAAAGATTATTTTCAGTTTATAAAATCAATAAAATCTTTGTTATTATTTATTTTAAAAATCTAAAAAATTATTTATTTCTGTTATAATTAACAAAATACGTTTTAAAAGTTTAAAATTTTTGATTATTTATTGCGATATTTTTATATGAAAATATAAATCTATTATTATTATTTACTCATTAGTATAAGTAGGTTATTTACATAGAAGCTAAGTTCTAAATACAGCTTCAGGCCATATTCACGTTAGCTGCTAATATAACGTTATATTTTTGGAAAAAAAAAGTATTTCAAGTCAAAATAAGTTATTAATAATTTAAATTTCTTGATATCTAATAAATATAGTGAAATATGAAAGATATTAAAAAGAAACATGAATCACATAACTTCAAAATTGCATTAAAATAATCCGCATAAAACGAGACCCAGGTGTACTCAATTGCAGGATATTGTAACCTCAGGTTTTCATGAATTAAATCCCCAATTTTTTGGCGACTGTTATACTACCACTAACTGGAATATTATCTTAGAGGATACAAATGATGAAGCTATTTATAATGCTATCACAATCATATATTGTTTTATATATCATAGTATCAAATCATAATATTAAACAGAATAGTGTTACTGGAGAAAATCATTCATCATCACTAGCTTTCTTTTTGTATGAATACAATAATTATATTGGCAATGACATCATTTACAACCAGATTCCAGATCAGAGTAAACATTAAATCTTAAGTGATAAACAAGATATCAGAAATAAGATTATATTGAAAAAAAATTAACAAATGATATAATAAAATTACAATATTCATGTGGCAGATAATTATAAATTCTTAACAAATATATGTAGTAAATGTTTATAAATAGATCTATATAATATCATTTATATATTTTTATTGGCAATAATAAAACTTTATTCCTTAATATTTTCTTACAAGTTCAATGGACCACCAATCTTCATCAAACTAAAACATTTAGATGTATACAAACATATAGTAAGTACATATTTATAGATACATAAATAGATATAATTATATAATACATTATATCCAATACCATACATAAAGGATTAAATAATTATATCTATTTATGTATATATAGATATATATTAATTGTATGGTCAAACTGCTGATCATTTCAAACTGTAAGAAAATAACAAGGAATAAATTTTTATTTGATTACATTATAAAAAGTGATTAATCCAAAGTATATAAATGGTATTATATAGATATATATAAATTAATATTAGAATGCTTTTTTTTTTATCATTGTGACAATTATAAATAATAATAATAATAATAATAATAATAATAATAATAATAATAATAATAATAATAATAATAATAATAATAATAATAATAATAATAATAATAATAATAATAATAATAATAATAATAATAATAATAATAATAATAATAAAGTATATCAATACCTAACTATTACAATTCAAACTATGTAATTTAATTAATACACATTTTTGACTTTCAGTATAACTTTATTCACGAAAATGAATATATCCTAAATAGCAAATTAGTTTAATTTTGAAGAATTTCTATTGGTTTACATTATTCATTGCATTTTGACAAGTATATTATAAATTTGCATGCATATACATCAATTATTGTATTAAAAAATTAACTGAATTTAATATTAAATTTATTAAAAAATAATTCTTATTTAAATATTTTTATTTAAGCAAAGCATTTTAAACATTTTTTAAGATTTAAATAATATTATATTAAATAAAATCAAAATGAATATGAACATTATTAACTCTACAAAATTTAATATTCAAGATATTGATATTTTACTGTCACTTTTGTTATTGCAATCTCAATCTTCTATTCATTCCTCTTGTGTATACAAAATGCCATCTATTACTAATTATTCTGGAGAAAATTATAGAATAAATAGAGTTCATCCTGGAATTGTCAAAATAATAGCAAAGATTAAACATGGAATCATATCATCTCTGCTGGAATATTCTTTGATTTTTTACTAAACATATTTACTTATTATGAATAATCAGAATTCAGCTCAAGCTGACACATATTAGGATGCTTTCAGAATTGGTAAAAACATACTCTTTTATGTAACTACATTCACTAAATATTAAGTAGAAAAATTAATCCAAAAATATTAAAACATAATTTCCAAAAATTTTGTCAAGATAAAGTTAGAAGGTGAAAATCATTGCATAATATTTTGGAGGCATCTTCCATAGATAATTGGATATATAACTTGATAATTCAAAGTAATAATGACAATCTTAAAGGCTTATTGGAACTAGCACAATATTTGAAGATGTAATTTTATATATATATATTGTAACAATTAATTATAAATCAATTGCCATTTGTAACAATATTTATCAATTGCCATTTGTAACTATTAAATTAATATAAAAGATCTGTATTTGTAACTATAATTTGTAACTATATCAATTCATCATAGCATAGACAAAGAAAATATCAGCATTAAAGATTCTTGGTATTTATTTATATATTGGGGCAGTCATTTGAACAGTAAAACATACTGGACATTGTCATCTAATAAAAATATATTAAATATAGCAACTGAATAAAAGTACCCACTGTGAGATTCCTGGAGTGCCTTATGCTTATCTCCAATACTAGATTCTTCTAACAAAGAATCCTTCTATCCTTCTTTCCAAATATATAAGACCATTCATGGTCATATGCACACACGGGTGCTATTCATGACAACTTATAAAAAATATATTTTATAAAACTAATATTATGAAGTTGGAAAGGGATGATATCACTCTTTATTCAGTTTAGCTAAGTACATGTGTTTTCCCATGAGCGCCACTAGATGGTTTTCAATCTAGATAAGTATCTATTTATAGTGTACTTGAGTTCAAACTCATTCAGTACATATTTATTACACATGACTTGGATGACTATTGAACAAAAATGACATTCTTACATTTTATCTATATTGATAAAATTACAAGATCCCAATATTACCAAAGTTTATACTATAGATCAAAGATTCTTATAGACATTGCTAGCTCATTAGCGTATATTGATGAACAGACATGTATAATCCTATTAATGGCTTCCAAACAAGCATGTGAAGACCATTATTGATATTGATGGCCATTTAACTAAATTATTTATCACAATAAAGGTAATAATGATGATGATGATAATAATAATATCATAATAATGATAATAATAGTGATATCATAATAATGATTATAATAGTGATATCATAATAATGATTATAATAGTGATGATGATACCAGCCATGGCTTATCAATAAACTCACAACAATAAATTCCTCTTTATAAACTTATAGGCATCTATTAAAATTATCATATTTCATACTGGGATTTAATAATACTAATGGTGATGATTGATCATCATGAATCTCTTTGCATAATATTCAATTTTATATAAACCCCTATTTACTAAAATATATTCATTGCGCTAAACATTAAATTTAATGATTATAATTTATTAATGATGATTGATGGCGATCATAACTTTTATATAGTATTATTTGAAACATTCTTAACTAATAACATGATATCCATCTGTGATGAGGATGATCTAAATTCATGGACACAACACAATTTTAGCTTTCTATGTTGAACTATAATTATCAAAATTTGGTTATTCTCAAGCATAATCCTTAAATACTTAAATATCAACATTCTAGTTTACCTATTATTTTGCGACGCTTAATATTTGCAAGTGATTGCTCAATATATACGAATGGTAATATTTAATAACTGCGAGCAATGATGCTGATTTAAAATGATAGAATTAAGACAAAAAAAAAAACAACAACACAATATTCTTAATAATTACTCGGAAACCAATTAAGATATATAATTATATTTTATTAACACTACTACTCTTTCTTTCCTTCTTTACAGTTAAATCGACAATTAAATAAATGGCTTATTAATATACAAAATTTATATACGTATAAGCAAATAAACCTAATATATAGGTTTGTCATCTTTTCTTGATATCTCAAAACAAACTGACTTAAATCAATATTAAAAAAAATACATATTCTATAAATGCTTATTTAAGAATTTTCTTACTTATCATATCATAAAATAAATTTCAGGTGTAACTTGTCTATGTTATTTCATTTCCATTCAAATGTAATGCCCTACTTTTTAATTTACCATTTTAAACTAATTATATATAACCTATTCTTTAATGTGTTTGGATAAGCAGTTATACATTCACGCATTCGGTAATGTTAACATATATGTTTAAAATGTATAACCATAAATTACATATATAAAATATCTTTTTCTTTTGCAACCTTATAGCGAAAGAAAATAAAATACATATATTAATTTTTAATATGCAACAAGATAAAAAAAAAATAAAAAAAAACATTATTAATGTATATATTTATAGGTTGCTCATTATCATTAACAATTGAAGAACAATAAAAAAAAACATTTCAACATTACAATATATAATAAAAAAATAATGAAAAATTTAAGTTTAAAGATTTAAACTATGTTTGTGCTATGTTGTGAGATATTACAAATAACTATAGATAAACAAGTCTTTAATGTTTCTGTATCAAAAAAAAGAAAATTGCTTTGACCAGTAAATTAAGGTTTACTTTTAAGGTCGTGGTTTGCAGACTGTACTGTCGCCGCTAGAGGCGCTGTTTCTGTGTTTTCACACAGAACATACAGGGTAGGGGCCTCAAAAGCAGACGACGCTTTTTCTGCCGATAGGTGGCGCTGTTCACCATGCGTACGCACAGGAACTTTCCACAAGCTGGCTGGCAGCTTGCGTCGTCTGCTACCAAGAACCTAGGTGGCGCTGATTGCCGTAAACACATCGAGCTTATGTGTCGTCTGCTATCAGAAACTACCAAGATTCTAGCCCACTACGCGGCGCTGTTTCTCCACGTTACACACGGTAAAAACAGCAGCCTCTAAATGCCTCATTGCTAACGTTTATGAACATAGTACTTAAAACATTCAGGGCCTATAATGTACAGGGGTGAATAATTTATAAAGTCATAACTATTTAAATATACGGTCAAACGTAATAATTTTACATTCTATTTCACCATTTTATGAATCGATGTATTTTTAAAGTATGACTTTGTAAAAAGCGATCTGTTTTTTTAATTATTTACTCTAAAAGTGGTTTTTTTTTTTTTTTTTAAATAAAACAAAACGTGATTTTCGGTCTGTTTTTTTTTTTTTTTTTTTTTAAAAAAAAAGCTAATTTTTTTCCCTACGGCAGTATATCGTTCAAAAATATATTATTTTAAAAGATTATTGTTTGTAAAACTTTTTTTTTTACACTTTCAATTAATATTTTCAATAAATTTTAAAGTAATATAAATTATATTTCGGTTTATAGATTACTATTTCGAAAAATAAAGTGTTATTTGCGTGCTGGAAATACCGTGTGCTTGTTACTCGCGAGCAATAATTCGAAGGTATGTTTATCAAAACTTCCTCTCACAATAATATTAAAGGCATAAATATTTATTGAAATTGTATTTAAAATTTTAGAATCATTTTAATAACTAAAAATATCATATACTCACAAGGAAATTTCAAAATAATAGGTTTTATATGTGCCGTATGAGAAAAGTAAGAGTCAGAAAAAAGATTTAGAGCAAAATATATATACATTTAATATCTTTATTGATGGCTGGAATTTAAAAAGTTTCTTTCACAACTGATGCTCGTGTTAGGCTTGTATACTGTTAAAATTAAAACTATTCGTCCTCATAAATAATTTGGAAGACATTGCCTGTCAAAATTGGATAATCATTGAAAATTATATATGATCTTAATAGCCTAAAATTCAGAAGCCTGATAGTACTGTCTTTGCCAGTGCACTGTTTCTTTCTTTCATTATTGATACATAAGTAAGAACAGGTAAAACACATTTATTAAAAATCTTCCTTTACAGACACGTAGATATATTTCCTTTTAGTATCAAGTTATTTCTACCAAAAGCACTCCAACCAAGTTTAATCCTATGATTAATTTCATCCATTATGTTTCCATATGTATTAATAATCTGACCAAGTTGTTTGTAACTGTTAACTTCTTCTAATTCATCATAATCAATCTTTATTTTCATATTTTGAGAAAATCCATTAAACTTTACTTTAGTCTTTTAACATTTATCTTTAGTCCTACTTTCATCTGATAACTCCTGCAACATTTCCTGCAGCTCTGAAGCATAAGTTGCAAAAACAACTACATCATCTGCAAAATCTAAATGACTTAAATAATCTCCATTTACTTTCACTCCTATAGCTTCCCATTTTAATCCACAAAATATTTCTTGCAGCACTGCTGTAAAACGTTTTGGAGATATGGAGTCACCCTGTCTTACACTCTTCTCAATGTTGACTTTCCCAGTATCATTATCTAATCTAATTGTTGCTGTTGCATTTTTATAAATATTCTTTAAAATTTGACAATATCTTGGGTCTATACCTTGATGATCCAATGCTTTAATCACTGAAGAAAAGTTTATAGATTCAAATGCCTTTTCATAGTCTACAAATCCAAAACATAATGGCAACTCATATTCATTTGTCCTTTCTATAACTTCTCTCAATACCTGGATATGATCTCCTGTACTAAAACCACTTTTAAATCCAGCTTATCTTGGTTGGGGGAAATCCAATGTTCTCTGTAGACGAGTTGTAACTATCTTGGTAAAAAATCTGTATGTAACTGATAAAAGGCTGATAGGTCTGTAATTTCTAATATCCTCTTTATCACCTTTTTTAAATATTAATATTAATACTGCATTCTTCCAATCATCTAGTACATCTTTATCATTTAGACATTTGGTATATAACATTGCAAAAAAAAAATTCTATTTTTTCCCCTGCTTCTTTTAATATATCAATTATAATTCTACTATTACCTGGAATCTGGAATCTTTTCGTTCTTCATATATTTAATTGCATGTCTCACTTCTTCATTTAAAATTCTGGGTAATTCAGAAGATGTCATAGATATAGGAGGTATTTCTTCTTTATTACTATATAATTCATCACATGATCACATTTCCTATATATGATCATGTGATGCTTAATGGTTTAACACCAATCCTGCCTAATAGGATAGTGGTGGCTATGGTTGTAAAAGAGCCAAAGACACCAAAATGGATGGGTGCTGAACTGAGTTCAGACCCATATGACTATATAAGCTATTGAGCTTAGATTGAAAATATTTTTTGTGTTTTCAATTTCAATCTCATAGTTTTGTAGTTAAGTAGAGATAAAAGGTGGTTGCTAGAGGGTTGCATTAGATCCTAAGATCTAGATGCAGTGCTCTCAGATCCAAAGCTCCTCACTGACAAAGGCCACAAGCCAGAAACTAGTCTGGGGATATTGGATGAGTAGGCATTAGATAGGGATTTTATGCACAAGCCTTCTGGCATCCATTGATTACTCTGTTTAGCACAGGTGGCAATACTGTATGGAGAGTTTTGCTCTGTTTACTATTTACTATATAATTCTTTATAAAAGTCTTCTATCCATTTCATGATGTCATCTCTCTTTTTAGTAATAATTCCAGCTTTTTTTTTATTGCAGATATGAATTTCCTACCAATACCAAAATGTTGTTTTACACTTTTGAGACTTTCATTCCCTTCTGCTGCTTTCCTTGCTAGTTCAGTTATACTTTCTTATATCATTTTCAAATCTTTTCTGCATCATTTTACAAAATTTGAGATATTCAATCCTTTTTAATGCATCATTTTTGTATATATTCATATTCCTTTTTTTTTCCATAAATTCTTTAGTCTCAGTAGAAATGTTATTGGTCAAGTGCTGCTTTTTTCAACCAGCTATTTTTGTTGCAGTTTTTAAAAGTGTATCAGTTGTTTTCATATTAATTTCATTCAAATCTGAATCATGTTCAAAATCTACTAATACTTGAAAATTATTTGTAAGTTCTAATTTAAATTCATTAGAATGTTTCTGAAAATTAGGAATATCAACTGTAAATATTGTTTTTCTTAATAATTTTTGTCTCTCTAGTTTTGCATTAACATGTATTTCACATCTTACTAATCGATGATCACTTCCTCTGTTAAATTTATTAAGAACATTACAATCTTGAAATATGTATTTTCTGTTAGTCAAAATATAATCCAATTCTGCTGTATTTTCATTTGGATGCTTCCATGTCCATTTCCTTTTAAAATTTTTCTCAAAATAATTCATAATATAAAGTTTTCCTTTTCCTGCAAACTCCACAAGTCTCTGTCCTCTCTCATTTCTATTAACATAACCAAAATTACCGCCAGCACTTTCATCTTTCATTTGTTTACCAATTCTAGCATTAAAGTCTCCCATAACAATTTTAAAATGTTGTTAACTCTGACCAAAAGCCTTTTGTGCATCCATATAAAAATCTTCTACTACTTCATCACTTTGAGAACTTGTTGGGGAATAAACCTGAATTATCTGCATTTGGTATCTGCTATTAAGTTGTATAACTAATCTTGCCACTCTGTCCGATACACCATCAATCTCCACAATGTTGTTCTTCTATTTTTTATTTATAATGAATACTACTCCACTTGTATTTCCAATATTTGTGCCTTTATAATAGAGTACATGTTCACTTTTTAAAACAATTGTCTCTTCGCCTTTTCTTCTAACTTCACAAAGTCCAATAATATCCCATTTAATATAAGACAGTTTTTCTTCTAACTCTTGCAATCTTTCTTCACTTGAAAGTGATCTGCTGTTGTAAGTGCCTAAATAAAAAAGGCATCATCAAATGGCAGCCTGTGTCCACAATCAGGGGATTCTGTGCAGCCTCTGCCTTCGGCCACCAACTGCTACCTTGGTTGGTGACTTTAGTCTCCTGGGAATAAGGGCCATGATTTATTTTTGTCTGTCATAACTGTATATATATATTGGCATTTTTCCATTATCATTTACACAAGCATTCATTCTGCCTTATCAGGCAACTGAGAAGAAAGTCCATGGTGTTTTTTGATCTTAAACTCAGAGGTAAAAATCCAATAACTTCGTCGCGCTGGCTAATGTGTGTTGGTGAGCAGCCCATCCATGTTTATATACTGTATGAATAATCACATAGTAATAACAGCTGCAAATGACAAGAACATATGGAGTGGACATTAAAAATTTGCCTTGCTCAGTTTCTTTAAGGCCTCTAAGAGGAATCAAAGGGTTTCCTTTCAATTAATAGGATGACAAGAAATTTGTAACCTCCTGAGTGTAGACAATTTCTTGCATTAAATCAAATCTTAATGATTAATCAAAGTAAATTATAGTTTATTAGTTGATATTGTGAAATTGGTAAATATTTAAGTGTCTCTGTTGGGTGATATATATTAAAATTTGTCTATTTAGAAATTCATTTATAGATTCATTAAACCACCTAACTACTCACAAACATTATATTAGAAAATTTGTAGAGATTCTAACCAGTAAATAAATTCAAGTATATTTATTATCTCCTTTAAGTTTGCCACTGTTTTCTGTTTGATCACAAATGCTATAATACATCATAATGACAATTCTAGAGATATCGTTGAGGTATAGATCCAAGATATTGTCATATTTTAAAGAATATTTATAAAAATGCAACAGCAACAATTAGATTAGATAATGATACTGGGAAAGTCAACATATTAAAGTAATTTCCTTGAATTATTAAATTGAAAACATTTTTATAAAGCATGTTTATATATATTATTTGAAGTATATTTCTAATATTTAATGTAATGGGTGCTTTATAATTAACAATTTTATAATTAATGAATATAAATAAATATAAGAAGTAATTTTCTTTTGAGTGGTATGTTAAAGAATTATAATTTCTTTGTTCCTAATATGAAAGATACTTTCTATATCTGTTTTCGTATCATTAATTTGAATTATTTGAAAGTAAGACAAAAGAGTTACTAATGAATAATATTTTTACCTAATTTTTCATATTGTTAGGTTCAACTCTAAATTATCTTAAATATCATAAGAATTAAGAGGTTATTAAATGTTTAGGTATTTAGCCTTTATTGGTACATAATTAGATATGAATGAAATTAGAGTTTTATTTTGTATATTATTATCTTTAAAATGAATCTCAAATTATGCTTCCCCCTTCCCTAATGCAATTTGAGAATGTTTGTAATTTTTATTTTTATGAGATTAGTCAAATAATTTAAATATTTAGGTTCAAGAATACAAAAATTGGACAGTTACAATAGTTGTAGGCTACATAATTGCCCAGTCACAAAATTCAGGTGTAGCTGCAGTACAAGTTATAAATGAAATTCTATGGAGAAGTCCAAAGATACTAAACCATTTTAATAGCACTTTATAGTAAAAACAATTACTGTGTGCATTGGATTTCTGACTTTCAATGCTCATATCTTAATTAAAAACAATCAGGGAACAAATAATTTTAAAAAATTTTCAGGAGAAAAAAGAAAACAGACAAAGAAAATCTTTGACCATTGATCATTTTTTATTAATCTGAGCTAGGATGAAATAGTGAATGCCCATGCCTTATTCACTCCAATTTTATTTAAGTATAAATTTGGTCACTTAACTACTGGAGGCATTCAATCAAGAGCATGATGTGCAGTGCTAAATATTCAAGAAATTAATATTTGTGTTGGGGGAGGGAGAATCAATGGTCTGGCATTCGGTCAACTCAAATACAATTACTAGCTTTTTAATAACAGTGATTTTAATATACATCATTAGACCTGAAATTATCTTGACTGCTATAAAACAGACTTATCTTCTGATAGATTTTCATCTCACCCAAAGAAATGCCATTCTGATTGTAATGCTTTGCATAAGTCTCATTTACTAAGTCAAAGACTTATGATTTGGAGGTGAATAACACAGGTGATGAATGAACATATAAAAATTTTGCAGTTTTAATTTTAATAAAGAACAACTATTGATAAGCAAATATTCTATAAAAACAAAAATAAATGAATTTAGGAAAAGTTACTGATTTTAGCTTTTTCAGAATTTCAAAATATGATATACATGTATAAACAACATCCCATTAATAGTTAAATCCCCCAGCCAGATAGTTGATTAATAAAACCTCAAAATATCTAGTCAACATACCATTGCAGTCACATTCCTTACTACATTAGGTGTTTCAATTCAAATAAGTCTTTAGACTATTCTGGAGAAACAAAAACAGTCCCAAGCATTATACATATTGACTTGAAAACAGGAAATGTTTATCTGAAAATTTGTGATGATAGGGATTTTACCTGTAATTATATATTGAACTATTTCCATCATCTGTTAATAATTATGAAATATTTTTAAAAGATATCTAACTTTATTTAAACTTTTAAATACATTCAACTGTTAGCAAAGCATACAGATTAATTTATTACAACATTTTGAGTGCTCTTTTTTACTCATCTCTTCTTCAAATGTTGCTGGCCTTACCAGTGAAAGTACTAGCATGGAAATTGAACCTTCGATTTTAGTTTTGTGAATTTAAGATAATGCTTGCTCTTACTAATTAGGCTATTCTGAAAAACCAAGTCACTAGAAATTTTATATATTTATCTATGAAGATTCTCTTGGTTTCTCCAGTTTTTTTAAGGGCAAGGTTAATGAGTAGTTTTGAAATATTATGAATTATTTACATTAGACTGATTTATAAAGTTATCTAATATAAATGTGAATGGTTTATACAAATTTTACTTTTTACTTTCTGCCTGTTATTTTTCTTTGTCCAATGTATTTTAGGTCCATTTGGTTTTTCTTTTTAATCATTACTTTTTGTTCTTTTAATTACGTATTTTGAAATGAGTGAGATGATTTCAGCCATAAATGTTCTTCCATATTCACATGGTATTTCATAGATGCAGTTTTTGTTTTTCAATATTTGCAGTTTGTGTTTTATAGAAGTTAGACTTTTTCATAGGGCACTTATGACTTTGGAAAGGAATCTTAATATACTGATCACAGATTTACTTTAGTTTAGCTGCAATTACTAATATCTATGGATATGCTTTAATACCTATAATTGTTTTTATGGTGTTTCTTTTAATTGGCTATTTCATAATGATAGCTGATGGATAAGTATTTTTCATGAGAGTTTATGCTTTATGATTTTTCTTTTTCCAAGTTATTGGTTTCTGAATAAGAATTTTTATTCTGATTAGAGTGTGTGAGTTTTCTGTTGATTGTAATTTTGATTTTGCTATGAGGGAATCTTGTCAAAAGAAAATTAAGAACTGTAATGTCTGTTCTTGTTTTAATTCTATTGTGAACTTAATTAAAAGAACATAATTATTGATAGTATCCATAATGTTTGTAGAAATGCTTTACCGTATGGCCATAGAAAAGCCAGACTTTAATTGTAGATAGAATTTTATTTATGGTTGTAGTTTCAAGTTCTTCCATGTAAATATTGCTGATCAGAGATAGCAATAAGGAATCAAAAAGCATCTTTTGATTTTGTTGGAAGAATTCTATAGTATATAATAATAGTATGCTGTGCAGAATGTTAAGTGTAATAAACTATCAATTGGAAGAATTATTCTGGTTTGTACACTACTATTGGTATTTAATCTTTTTTTTACATTAGATAATGCTTTATCACAGAGTACTTTTGTGATTAAGTTTTTCACATCAAAATTTCCCAATATGTTAGTTCTTTCACTTTTCATGTTGATTAATTCTACAATTTTCTTAGAATCTCTAACATAGAACTGTCTCTTCCGATGCCAAAGGACTAAGAACATTAGAATTTTTGATATAGTGAGTTTTCAGAATTAACAATAGATCTTAATGGAACCTGGCCTTTATTGATTTTAGATGACCACAAAGATGTGGAATTTTTGCCAAAATATGTCAATCTAATTTTTTCTGAATCATTGAAATAGTTGTGATCAGGGATGCTTTCTGAATAATATTTACAGTTGTGATTCATAGCTAGTATGGGACTTTTAGTCTGTTGGGAGAAGCTCTTATTGTATCATAATTACTATTATCCATTTACAAATGTTACATTGCTCTTGCTAGCAGGAAGAATGCTTATAGATTTGTCTAGTTTAAGATTTAATAGATTTTTCTCTCAACATAAGTGATATTAGATTTGTATTGTTGGTGTCTCATTTTCCAGCGTAATTTTGCTTTCTCTTAACAAAGTCTCACTTGCAGTCTAAATAATTCTGTCTGGGAATGAATGAGAGGATTTAGTTATAAGCTTTTAGAAGCTGATTAGAAAACTTATGAAATCTTTATCAGTAAATTTATTTTTTAACAAAGATTATTAAAGTCAACATTGAGAAGGGTGTAAGACAAGGTAACTCCATATCTCCAAAACTTTTTACAGCAGTGCTGCAAGAAATATTTTGTGGATTAAAATGGGAAGCTATAGGAGTGAAAGTAAATGGAGATTATTTAAGTCATTTAGATTTTGCAGATGATGTAGTTGTTTTTGCAACTTATGCTTCAGAGCTGCAGGAAATGTTGCAGGAGTTATCAGATGAAAGTAGGACTAAAGATAAATGTTAAAAGACTAAAGTAAAGTTTAATGGATTTTCTCAAAATATGAAAATAAAGATTGATTATGATGAATTAGAAGAAGTTAACAGTTACAAACAACTTGGTCAGATTATTAATACATATGGAAACATAATGGATGAAATTAATCATAGGATTAAACTTGGTTGGAGTGCTTTTGGTAGAAATAACTTGATACTAAAAGGAAATATATCTACGTGTCTGTAAAGGAAGATTTTTAATAAATGTGTTTTACCTGTTCTTACTTATGTATCAATAATGAAAGAAAGAAACAGTGCACTGGCAAAGACAGTACTATCAGGCTTCTGAATTTTAGGCTATTAAGATCATATATAATTTTCAATGATTATCCAATTTTGACAGGCAATGTCTTCCAAATTATTTATGAGGACGAATAGTTTTAATTTTAACAGTATACAAGCCTAACACGAGCATCAGTTTTGAAAGAAACTTTTTAAATTCCAGCCATCAATAAAGATATTAAATGTATATATATTTTGCTCTAAATCTTTTTTTTCTTCTGACTCTTACTTTTCTCATACGGCACATATTAAACCTATTATTTTGAAATTTCCTTGTGAGTATATGATATTTTTAGTTATTAAAATGATTCTAAAATTTTAAATACAATTTCAATAAATATTTATGCCTTTAATATTATTGTGAGAGGAAGTTTTGATAAACATACCTTCGAATTATTGCTCGCGAGTAACAAGCACACGGTATTTCCAGCACGCAAATAACACTTTATTTTTCGAAATAGTAATCTATAAACCGAAATATAATTTATATTACTTTAAAATTTATTGAAAATATTAATTGAAAGTGTAAAAAAAAAAGTTTTACAAACAATAATCTTTTAAAATAATATATTTTTGAACGATATACTGCCGTAGGGAAAAAAATTAGCTTTTTTTTTTTTAAAAAAAAAAAAAAAAAAAACAGACCGAAAATCACGTTTTGTTTTATTTACAAAAAAAAAAAAAAAACCACTTTTAGAGTAAATAATTAAAAAAACAGATCGCTTTTTACAAAGTCATACTTTAAAAATACATCGATTCATAAAATGGTGAAATAGAATGTAAAATTATTACGTTTGACCGTATATTTAAATAGTTATGACTTTATAAATTATTCACCCCTGTACATTATAGGCCCTGAATGTTTTAAGTACTATGTTCATAAACGTTAGCAATGAGGCATTTAGAGGCTGCTGTTTTTACCGTGTGTAACGTGGAGAAACAGCGCCGCGTAGTGGGCTAGAATCTTGGTAGTTTCTGATAGCAGACGACACATAAGCTCGATGTGTTTACGGCAATCAGCGCCACCTAGGTTCTTGGTAGCAGACGACGCAAGCTGCCAGCCAGCTTGTGGAAAGTTCCTGTGCGTACGCATGGTGAACAGCGCCACCTATCGGCAGAAAAAGCGTCGTCTGCTTTTGAGGCCCCTACCCTGTATGTTCTGTGTGAAAACACAGAAACAGCGCCTCTAGCGGCGACAGTACAGTCTGCAAACCACGACCACTTTTAATAAGTAAAAGAATAAAATCGGTTAAAGAAAGTTCATATTTACCCGTCTACTTTTTACTTATTAATGTCCTGAATTTGAATTCTCAGACTGCTTTTCTTTGCTCACCCACAACAACAACAACAAAAAAAAGAAAGTTATTGCAGATACTTTTAAGATAATGCTGAATCAATTGACTTTGCTTGTTTCTTCAATTCCATTATTATTCACTGTTGATTGGCTTCCTTCTACCATTTACAAAAAAAAAGTTATTATAAGTACTTTGAATAAGTAGGTACCGGTGGATTTGCTTGTCTCTCTTCTTTAAAAAAATAATTGCTGTCGACACTTTGGATGATTGAGGTAAATCAACAAAAATTTGATTTATGGCTTCCAACTTGGTTCTACATGGCTGTTATGGATTTTCTCTTCCTCCTATTTCCTCTTCTCCATTCATTTGAAGGCAATGAGCTTTTACTAAGCAAGGAACTAGAAACAAAGCATTCCATATAGCTTGTGTGGTTGGCTTCAAAATCTATAATTTTGTTGGTTATTACTGGATACATGACTTCATAGACAGATCAGCGATTTTGACTTTTTCTGTATTAACCAGGAAGCAGAAAAAAATGGTTTAGCAATGCAGAGGCATAGTCTTATGCATAACCAAATATGTTAATATCATTTTTATAATTATTACTAACTTATAATAAATTCAATCTTGTTCCATTTCTCTCCTATTCTTTAATATTGCTTGAAAATTGCTTTATATAAGCGCACATTTCATTTGCTCTTTTTTTTTCAACTTACAAGGAGTGAAAAAAAAATTAAAGCATTCACTCTCTTTTAAAAAAAAAATCCCCGCTTACATTTCTGCTTAAGAATAATAACAAGGAAGGACCGACTGAGTTGAGTCTCAAAATAATAATCATAATTTGAGTGACTCTCACTCTAAAAAAATTTAAGACTGACTGATCATCTCTCTAAAAAAAATTTATAACTGACTCTTTAAAAAAATTGTTTTAATCATTTATATCGCGAATTTCAACCAAAGAAAAAAAAAACATCTGGAAATCTTTATCTTAAAAAAAAAATCAAAGCTTCACAAGTTTGACTTAAAATTGATGCTATCGTTATCTACATCAAAGCACCTCTTTTGTAAAAATAATCTTAGGATACAGATAACAACAAAGCTGGCCATCTATAGCCATCAGAAATAAGTGTAAAAGCATCTTTGTGTTTGTACAGATCTATTCATTGTTTCACACGTGTACATTTTTTTATCTCCTTATCTAATAATCCTTATTTCACACCTTTCTGACTTACTCTATTTTAATAAAATGAAAGTTAAATAAATTTAACACATATTATTTAATAAAATATTATATAATAAATCATAAAAAGAACTGCTTATTCATAATAATAAATCTATACATATAAATCTCTGTATGTATAAAAGAATAAAAAAAAATTTTTTTTTTAAATAATTGAATACTATATATATCTACAATATATATATATATATAAATTAGTAATCAATGTCTGTATTCCAATTACAAACAAATATATATATATATTCTTCAAAAACAATACAATAATTAATACAGTAAATAATATTTTAAAACAAATATCTACTATAATTTAATAGAAGTACTTTCGACTATCTAAGTAGTCATTATCAACTATATTCAAATTCAGTTACAAAAAACCATTATAAATGTCTACAAAAACAATTACGTCACACATCAATTTTTCCACAATTCATTAATTTTTATATTAGCAGCTTGTTTATATGGTTTTGATTTTTGTAAAGTTAAGATTTTATGTATTGAAAGAAATAATAATAAACATAAAATTAAAGAAGCTATGTTAATAAGAAACGGAAAGCAGCATTTGATAAATAAACAAAATTAAAGGAATAGTGAGTGTTCTGAAGTTTTGTGCTAATATTTTACATGTATGTATATATTATTTCCATCATCTAATATAAATACTGAATGCCTTTAGAAAAATTTACTTTTATTTAAATATTCCAAATATATTTGACTGTTAGTAGTAGCACACAGGTTAGTATACATATTTTCTTATTTTACAATAAAAACAAAATACTTAAAAAAGAATAAAAAAATGTTATGTCTGATTTCCAAAAGAATTCTGCTTTTTGTTATTCTTACTTTAAAATTTATGCATCAACCTGATAGTAATAAAGTAACAGGATTTTTTTTCCATTTTCTGTATTTAAATTTTAAAAAATATTATAATGGTATGATGGAACCTCCAGCCCTATCTACCATTGTTAGGCTATTGGAACGTAGAAAAATTTATAAAGGCAGCAGATACTGTAATGGTCAGGTTTGTACATTTGCTCAACAGACTGAGAGTCTGAGTCAGAGAACCAAAAGCTGACCAAGTCGGGATAGTAATATCCTACGTCTGATCATACCTCAACTGTCTCACTCGTGCTTCCAAGTCAACCCATTGCAAATGACATGCCTGAGGTACACTCGATATCTCTTTATTCATGTTCCAGCAATAGCAAAGCAATAAAACATGAGACACACACCCTCCATTACATATTATATGACTTAAATAGTGATTCATAAGGTAATGAGCAAAAATGGAGACTGAGACAAATTTATATTTCATAAATTTAATATAATACTAAATAAATTATAAAGCAAAATAAATTGGGTATAGCTGGCTCACACACAGGTGAGTGAATACTCAGGGTTATGAAGAATATATTCAGCAATTTATAGTGCTCACATGCAGGTGAGTGACTCAGGGTTACAAAGCTAATTAAATACGGCTCACACATAGGTGAGTGGTTCAGGGTTATAAAATAATATCAAAGCAATTTACAGCACTCACACACAAGTGTGTCAGGGTCATAAAATAGTATCATAAAGCAATTTATATAGAGCTCACACGCAGGTGAGTGGATGCTCAGGGTTACAAATGATTTAATTAGTCTATGACTTTTTAATAGGCTTATGCCATTCCTATGTCCTAACTCACGCTATGTTCTATATAGTGGGAATAAGTAACAGTTAGAGTGATCAATTTATTGGTAACTGATAGAGATTATATTATTATTACTAAATTTAAACTTAACTATAAAGATATTTGCATGTTATACAATTACTACACAGATAAACGCATTAACTCAGATTCCGAATCGGATCAAAGCCGAAGTTACTTTCTAGGGAAGCTGAACTGAGGTGTGGCAGTCAAATGGCAGATTCTAGTGCATTACAAACTATAGTATCAGAATAAATGTGCCTCGAATGTATTCTTAATTGAGGTTTATTACCTTGTAAATGGTTCCCCAAACCAGTCTGCTTGCTATAATTGAAGAGGCTTTTTTATTAAAGTGAGCAGAAGAGTGGCTTATGAGCCCTTTGGAACACTTTGGTTCCTTTAAATAATAATAAATGTCACAGTTGCCTAAACTTTCAAGGCATGACTTGACGTGGAAATGATCCTGATGTAGGCCATTATAGATATAGCAAGAAGATATGCATTTTTATGCTAACTAGCAACACATTCGCAATGCTAAATTAATATTTTATAAATTAATTACGCCAAAATCTTAGCTTCTTTCAGTATCACTACCACTGGTCAGTTCATAAAGGAGATTATTAAGTCACGTGATAAAGGCGATAATGAGAATCTGATTTAAGGGTCTCTGTATAGCTTCTTAATCTTTAATAAAATGGAGTTATAGCAAATTTAAAGATTTACTAGAACTTGAAACATTAATTATATGTCAGTATAATTTCCATCTACTATCAAATGAACTGATTTTTAAATAATCTAAGTCAAATATGAATTATTAAATAGCTCACACAAAATATTGATTCTTAAATAAATTACTCAAATATTAATCTTAAATAACTTGTCAAAATAGGCCTTACTAATAATGCAAGTGTGTTTTAAATAACTTACGCAAAACCTACATTTTAAATAGCTTGCATAAAATATACTTTTTAAATAACTGGCAAAATACATATTTTAAATAACTTACGCAAATATACATCTTAAATAACATGAGCAAAATCTGCGTTTTAAATAACATACGCAAAACATACATTTTAAATAACTTTAGCAAAATATTTTCATTTTAAATAACTTGAGCAAAAGATGCATTTTAAATAACTTGTTTTGGGCATTATAAGTAACTGATTCACTCTAGCGTAAATAATAGTTTTATTTCAGTTTTTTTTTTTGGTGGGTTAATCGACTCACCCGGACGTGTAAAATAAGGGAACCAGCCCCCACAAAAACATAACCATGTACCAGTCGATTAACCCACCAAAAAAACTGCAAGTCGGATCCAAATTCAGCTGGTTCAAACTGAATTCAAACCTAACTCACCAGCTCAGATTAGTAGAAATCTAAATCGATGGCACAGTGCTATGCACCAAGAAACTAGCTCAATGGTTAGTGAGGATTAGAGACCCCTGAACTGACACTATTATCGGATAATTAATTAACTTAAGATACTTTTTTTTTTTAAATCAAATCATATGTATATGTTTGGGTTGCCAACACAGACAGCTAGTATAAACATTAAAATAATTATGAAGGAATTAAGCACTAAGAAACCAAGTGTGTTTAGAAAATATTTAATAATAATAATTTGTTTTGTTTGAATTTTAAATAATGATTATATTAATCACCTCTAGCCTTTAACAGAATTTATAATAATAATAAGAGTAGCGGTCCTTATTATATGCCAATGAATATTATGCAATATTGGAATTTTATGTCTATGCCCCCAACAAGAAAATAAAAGGCAGATAAAGATATTCATTAGTAAAGGAAATTATTATTCTAATTTTATTATGACAGAATGTGATATTTATTTTCACATTCGCAAATTCATTCATGAAGAGCAAGATACGTATTTTAGGGCATGACTTTAATCTTTATTGGAAAACTTATTTTGAGTTATAACGGAGAATTTGTTCGACTTTAATTGAAATCACTTCATCACGAATTACGAGCATCAGAGCAGGCTTTACTGGAACAGAGAGGTAATGGTGCTGACGAATTATGAGCTAGAAAATGAAAGATAATCACTGGTCGGTAGTTTAAGTCTCATAGTGGCTTGTCTTTCACAAGTCTTACTGCTCTATTGAGATGTGGAACACGAGGGAAACCAAGCCGAGTCATAACTACGAGCCCTTGGTGTTCCAATTATAACATGAACAGGGGAGGAGGTGCTTTCTTCCTCGATTATTTGAAATAACAGAGATATTACTATCAACAAGCATGCAAAACAAACGATAGCCTTACGCCAGCAACGTTGAAGATGATGACTGGACAGTCATCGTTTGAAAAATAAAACCCATATAGAATGCTCTACATGATGACTTGATCAAATTAATTAAAGTCAAACGAACTTTTAACAAAAACTATTTTAAAGTATTTGTAAATCATATTAATTATGCCCCAATCATCGTGCCCTTCCTGAATCTTAATAGCGAGTAACAGAAATTTGAATTAGAATATATTTGATTCCTTTATCAACCCTTTTGCAATAAAAACATTTTAAGATTATATTTGAATAAGTAAGTAAATATTAGTGAAATGAGAAAATAGCTGTGGCATAGATTAAAAATGGAGCTAATAATTTATTATTAGCTAATTATAAAAATAACACACATTTAATCATTTCTTTCGACTCGATGATTGATAGAACTGTATAAATCTAGTTCTAATGGGCGAGAATTATTATCAGATTTAATATTATATTATTTGCGTGAGGCAAATAGACAAAGGAGCTCATTGAGTCGGAAGATTATTGGCATATAATTAAAAATAAACGACATTAATAAAGCACACAAATATATATATAATATAATAAATGAACCACCAAGTAAGAAAAGAGAAAGTTTAAAGACTAGAGGTTGAGAGAACTATGATATAAATTTACAGTAGCATGAATAAAAGGTTTTATAAAGATTGTTACATTAAAGAATAAAAGAGCTCTAAAAGGGAGTGTAAAGTAAAGTTTGAAACTGGCCAGAAGGTTTAAGGTTCATTTGGAAACATATTACCCATTTCTTCCGGGGCTGGTTCTTATTTTACACGTCCAGGCTGGTAAAAAATGTAGGCACCATTTGGTCGATTACTTGAACAGTATTTTAATGAATTTTCACAATTTTAGCAGCATGATTGGTCTGGAAAGATTCAGCAGCTTCATTGAAGATTCTCAAAGGGTTTCAGGAACCATAGCCAGATTCCTGATGTTCTAACCCTTCACCATAATTGAAACACTATTTAAAACACACTGAGTTTACTGCACTTCTCTACAACAAAGATGGCTTTCTTTTCCAAACTTTTCAGAGCTATATATCTGTCCTCTGATGCCTTCAGGCTAGCGCTTCTTTCATTATCAATATTTTTAGATGTACTGGTTGTTTTTAGATACATTGCTTCGATGAGGCTTTCAAACTCATTAACTTGAATTCATTTTCTAATTAAAAAATGAATTCTTAAAATCAGAAAATGATTTTAATTAGAAAATCCTTATCTTTTTTCTAATTAATAAAACTTTAACCATTGTTTTTGGAAAGAGAAAATCTGAAAGCTTATCGAAAGAATGTAGCTTTTAATCATTAAACTTTAACAAATTATTTAAAAATAAAATCAATCATTCCCAACGCAATGAAACTTTTAAACAATTATATATATTTAAATATTTATAAATATATACGCACAATCCACGCAGTTATAATATATAAATTCATGAATAATTCTATCATGAATTTATTAATAGAATTGATCAATTTAAATCTGAAACTAATTAATTTTAATACGCATTTGATTTTATGGAAATTAGCGTGGATTGAACATATAAAGCCCCATTGCATCAGAAATTCAAGGTTAGTACTAGGGTTTGAAGTGGGCTTATGGCTAGATGTCATGAAGCTAGGATCGAACTCAGATCCGACTGCTTCAATATGTTTGGGTTGCCAACACAGACAGCGAGTATCAACATTAAAGTAATTATAAAAGAATTAAGAACTAAGAAACCAAGTGTGTTTAGAATATTTAATAATAATAATTTGTTTTGTTTGAATTTTAAATAATGATTATATTAATCACCTCTAGCCTTTAACAAAATTTATAATTATAATAAGAGTGGCGGTCCTTATTATATGCCAATGAATATTACGCAATATTGGAATTCTATGTCTATGCCCCTGACAAGAAAATAAAAGGGAGATAAAGGTATTCATTAGTAAAGGAAATTATTACTCTAATTTTATATGAAAGAATGTGATATTTATTTCACATTCGCAAATCCATTCATGAAGAGCAAGATATGTATTTTAGGGCATAACTTTAATCTTTATTTGAAAACTTATTGACTTTGAGATAACTGAGAATTTGTTCGACTTTAATTAAAATCACTTCATCACGAATTACGAGCATCAGAGCGGGCTTTATTGGAACCGAGAGGTAACAGTGCTGACGAATTATGAGCTATAAAATGAAAGATAACCACTGGTCGGTAGTTTAAGTCTCATGGCGGCTTGTCTTTCACAAGTCTTACTGCCCTTTTGAGATGTGGAACATGAGGAAAACCAGGCCGAGTCGTAACTACGAACCCTTGGTGTTCCAATTATAACATGAACAGGGGAGGAAGTGCTTTCTTCCATGATTATTTGAAATAATGGAAATATTACTACCGACAAGCATAATGGAGCGGAAGATTGCTCTACGTCAGCAACGTTGACGGTGATGACTTGATAGTCATCGTTTGAAAACTAAAACCCAATGATAGAATGCTCTACGTGATGGCTTGATCAATTTAATTAAAGTCAAACAAGCTTTTAACTAAAACTATTTTAACGCATTATAAAATTATATTCATCATGCCCCAAATATTGTGCCCTCCTGAATATTAATAGACAGTGAAAACAATCTGAATTAGAATGTATTTAGTTGATTCCTTTATCTACCCTTTTTACAAAAACATTTTAGATTATACGTGAATAAATAAATATTGGTGAATATGAGAAAAAACATTTTAACATTATATATATGAATATATAAACATTTGTAAATTAGATAGAAGCTGGGAACATAGGTGAGAAACGGAGCTAATAATTTACTATAAAAATAACAAACATTTAATAATTTCTTTCGACTCAATGGTTGATAGAACTGTATAAATCTAGTTCTAATGGGCGAGAATTATTATCAGATTTAATATTATATTATTTGCGTGAGGCAAATGGAACAAAGGGGCTCATCGAGTCGAAGGATTATTGGCATATAATTTAAAATGAACAACATTAATAAATCACACGATAAATATATATATAGTATAGTAAATGAACTGCCATAGAGGGAAGGAAAGTTAAATTTAAAGACTAGAGATTGAGAGAATTACTAATTTAAAATAGCATAAATAAAAGGTTGTATAAAGATTATTACATTATAAATGAGAAGAGCTCTTAAAGGGAGTGTAAAGTAAAGTTCGGAAACTGGCCAGAAAGCTTAAGGTTCATTATGGAAATATATTACCCATTTCTTCCAGGGCTGGTTCCCTTAGGTTACACGTCTGGGTTGGTAAAAAATGTAGGCACCATTTGGTCGATTACTTGAACAGTATTTTAATGAATTTTCACAATTTTAGCAGCATGATTGGTCTGGAAAGATTCAGCAGCTTCATTGAAGATTCTCAAAGGGCTTCAGGAACCGTAGCCAGATTCCTGATGTTCTAGCCCTTCACCATAATCGAAACTATTTAAAACACACTGAGTTTACTGCACTTCTCTACAACAAAGATGGCTTTTTTTTCCAACTTTTCAGAGCTATATATCTGTCCTCTGATGCCTTCAGGCTAGCGCTTCTTTCATTATCAATGTTTTTAGATTTACTGGTTGTTTTTAGATACATTCCTTCGATAAGGCTTTCAAACTCATTAACTTGAATTCATTTTCTAATTAGAAAATAAATTCTTAAAATCAGAAAATGATTTTAATTAGGATATCCTTATCTTTTTTCTAATTAATAAAACTTTAACTGTTGTTTTTGGAAAGGGAAAATCTGAAAGCTTATCGAAAGAATGTAGTTTTTAATCAATAAAACTTTAACAAATTATTTAAAAATAAAATCAAACATTCCCGACGCAATGAAACTTTTAAACAATTATATATATTTAAATATTTACAAATATATACGCACAATCCACGCAGTTATAATATATAAATTCATGAATAATTCTATCATGAATTTATTAATAGAATTGATCAATTTCAATCTGAAACTAATTATTTGAATACACATTTATGAAATAAGTTATTCTTTATGGAAATTAGCATGGACTGAACATAAAAAGCCCCATTGCATCGGAAATTTAAGGTTAGTACTAGGGTTTGAAATGGGCTTATGGCTAGATGTCATGAAGCTAGGATCGAACTCAGATCCGACTGCTTCACTATACCACCCGAGCAAGTGCCTCCCCTCAACAGTTACCAATTTCTTCTCTTTTTTCTTTATTAATCAGTCTTCCCAACAATTACTTTTCTATGTTATATTTTACAAGTTTCCTTTCTCGCATGTATACATAAGTGTGCAAATTTACTTTCTGGAAATACTTTTATGTCTAAAACTTTCTGTAAAAAAAAAAAACTATTCATTTCAACAAAATTTTATTACTGACATAATTTCCTAAAATTCTCAGGATACTTGTGGTTGAAGTGCATCGAGCTACATTGGAAAGCCAATTATAACAGTATGACAAAACCTTACAACCCTACCACAAACTTTACATATTTTTTATAAAAAATTCTAGATAATCCTGTGTTACTACCAACTACAATCAATTTATAACATATATTTTAAAAACATATTTCATTCATCATTAAAACATGAAGATATAATGCTTCAATATATATCATGATACTAAAACAAAGTATATACTTTAATATTAAATTTTAGAAATCAAAAATACTTTCAGTGCAGTAACATCATAGTTATAACTATCAGAGCAAAATTTCACCATTAAATAAAATTTAATAAAATAAACATTTATTTATTTGAATGCTATTGGCTATCTAATTTATATAAACTATTTATTTTTTGCACAATAAGCTAAGCTTCTTTAATTTTTCTCTTTCTATCATTTTTTTTTTTACAAATTATATCAACAATATCTAAAACTAATGCATGTTATATTAATATAATTTGTAGAATCATTGTTTTTGTATTACTACAAATGTATCATTATTTTATGATGAAAAAAAAAGCATGAACTTGGATTTAATCCAGTTATTATTGATCTTTTTTGTGAAGAAGGAAATGATAAAAAGAGAAAAAAAAAAGACATCTGCTTTATTGCACAAAAAGAACTTTATAAATCAAAGAGCCAAGAGTATTCAAATTAGTAAAAAATGAATTTTGTACATTTTATTTGATGGTGAAATCTTATAGTGATGATAATCACAAATAAAAAATTTATATGTTGAAAATATACTAAGTTTCTAAAATTAATATTAAAGTTATACTCTGTTTTAGTGACTTTATATTATATATATACTAAGTAAGAGATTCAATCTATTATATACGAGTGTGTGTATGTATATATATATATTCATGGCTAGATTTATAAAAAAATAAAAATGATTATAATTTTTATCAGATAAGAAGAGAATTATAAATGTATGTGTTTTGTGACTATAAAAACAAAACACAAATAAAACAAACATCTGCTTCACATAAAATAAGTTTCTACTTAATTGTGATGTCTAATTGTGGTTACTTATATCTAAAGACTCTGCACGAATGATGAAGAGGATTTTTGAATATCCCATAAACAAGAATTATGACTCTTGTATTGTCAGTGTACAATTCAAAAGTTTGCTATTATATAACATCTAAGATTTTGACAATTTTCTAACAAGTACTTTAACGCTGCAGCTTATATATTATACGTTTTAATTCTTTAATAAAACACCTTATAACATTATATTAAAAAACATAAAAGTCAGTACTTTGGTATATTCACTGCAAAAAAATAGTAGACTTGGAAATTGTAGACTATCAGAAGCTTATATGATCATTTTCAAAAAATTCTGTCATCAGTTATGTCAAGTCCTTAAATATCATAATTTTAATTTGTAATTCATGATGTTTAAGGATACAGCAATTTGATAAAGGATTTCCCTGAAACAGATCCTGTGTCATGCATTGTCCTGGTTTACTATTACCAATCAGCATTCGTACATATATTTAAAATGCATTTTCCATATATGTTTATATATAAATAATGATAAAAAAATTTCAGGTTTGTTTCAGATATTAAAAAATTTCTTAATTGCACTTAAAATCCCCAAATTATGTAAAGTGGCTTTAATGTAATCAGTAATTACAACAATACAAATAAATATATATTAAAGAATGTAACTGAAATTATTTAATTTTTTATACTTTTCTGTACAATCAAACTTACTTTTCATTTGAAAAAGTACAAAAATTATCCTGAAGATCATATTTGTTAAGAATTTCTCCAATGAGATAACCATTTGACATACTTTCAGCAAAGTTTTCTGGATCTGAAATAAATTTACACATATAAATGTAACTATTTTAAATATTAGTTAATATAGTATGTGTTTTTTTTTTCAATATATTTATCTTTCCTTTAACTTTAATAAAGTACTACAATCTTCCAAAATCTACTTATATTTTTACATCCATCACTAGTTCCTAAATACAGCTATACTCTTTCTCTGTACAGTAGCAAACTTTCTTTATAGTAGTGTCACCTAGTACTAGCCTTAAAAATCAATGGATATAAGGTTTGTGCATAAAATCCTACCTAGTGCCCTAATTAAGATCTATATACAGTGCTTTCAGATCCAAGACTTCTCACTGATTATCTCCTAGTCTGGGATATTGGATAAATAAGTACAGATAGAGATTTTATGCACAAACTTTCTTGCTTACATTGATTACTAAGGTTTGTACTGGTAGGAACTACATGGTGTGGAAAGTTTGCTACTTTCAACAGCTTGTGTAAGCATAGTGTACCATTCACAGTTGAATTTGGGCCTTCTTTTATGCACTAGAAAGTGCTAGTTAATCAAGCTATGAAAAATAAAATATATTCCAATCATTTACAAATCCAGATATCTCAAGAACATAGCTATATTTCCTGATCAATTGGCCTAATAATATTTACGATTTTGAATTGCTGACAAAGTTAGTTTTAATTTATAAAAGAGGACGCCATAGTCTGTAGACTCCTAATTTTCTCATATCTCATAATTTCAAAGCAAATAACTGAAAAGATCAGGATTATGTTTAAGGTTACTTAAATGCTTATATGATTTTTTCTTTGGAATTTTATTAAACAAGTGCATTGGCAAAGATAATTTATACAATTAAAACTTAATAATAAATCCAATAACTAAAACCAAGATAGTCTAATATTAAACCTAAGGACTTACAAAGAAAGTGCTATATTAATACTAAATATTTTATTAAAATCAATTAAAATAATTTATATGAGAATTATTAATAAAATTGGAAAGAATATATACTAATCCATATAATAATGTACATCAGTTAATAAATTCCAAATAGTTCACAGATGAATAATTAAAACAGTTCATCAGAGAATAGAATAGAAAATGTCACTATTGGTATTATAAGTTTATAGTTAACATTAGTTTGCAAACATTTTTAGTTACAAATTGGGTATGAATAATCTTACTAGTAAGTTTTGTAGTACGTTTATTTCTTGAGTTGCAGAGCTCATTGAAGTTAACTAGTTTCACTCTGTCGATATTCCTTATGTTCCTGGTCAATTGCAAGTTATGGTGTGACATGAAGGTTTTGGAGTAACATCTTTACGGTGAAAGGTATCCACATGCTCTGATTTCTATTCATTCCTGATGCATTGGTTCAGCTTATGAATATTCTTGAATGGGACATTTATTGCATTGAGAGAACAGGAACAACATCTAGCCCTGTCCTCTCACCCATCCATGCATGACAAAGCCAGCAAAAAACACTACTTGAAACTATTTGGTTCTTTTTATAACCTCGGCCAGTTTTTTACTTTTCTGCACATATATTTGATCACTTGTTTTATTAAAATACAATTTGATAATCTTGTTCATTCTTTATTAAAGATTTAGTTACAAAATCCTTTTTTGGTAATAGTTTTAACAAGGCTGTAAACCTTAGCAATGAGCGTCTGAAAAAATCGTCACTAGGGACCTCTGTAGGTCTTTAAAACACATGCTTACGCTATGAAGAAAAGAGAGAATTTCTTTACTTCGACCTACTTTTATATATAAATAGGTGAAGCAGAAGTGTTTTGATCTAAGAGTGTGAAGCTATTAAATACTTCACTAATTAAGTCAACACAATTCTTATAACACATTAATACTCGCGAAATCTTACGATTTACTACGAGTTAATGAAAAGATCTTATAGTAAGAAATATATTACGATAATTTAAAGTTGTAATTATAAATTTTATTAAACGCTCACTATTATTTCAGTAATAGTTTTAACAAGGCTGTAAACCTTAGCAATGAGCGTCTGAAAAAATCATCACTAGGGACCTCTGTAGTCCTTTAAAACACATGCTTACGCTATGAAGAAAAGAGAGAATTTCTTTACTTCGACCTACTTTTATATATAAATAGGTGAAGCAGAAGTGTTTTGATCTAAGAGTGTGAAGCTATTAAATACTTCACTAATTAAGTCCACAATTCTTATAACACATTAATACTCGCGAAATCTTACGATTTACTACGAGTTAATGAAAAGATCTTATAGTAAGAAATATATTACGATAATTTAAAGTTGTAATTATAAATTTTATTAAACGCTCACTATTATTTCAGTAATAGTTTTAACAAGGCTGTAAACCTTAGCAATGAGCGTCTGAAAAAATCGTCACTAGGGACCTCTGTAGGTCTTTAAAACACATGCTTACGCTATGAAGAAAAGGGAGAATTTCTTTACTTCGAGCTACTTT
Source organism: Epiperipatus broadwayi (assembly GCA_028023455.1). Classification (NCBI taxonomy): domain Eukaryota; kingdom Metazoa; phylum Onychophora; class Udeonychophora; order Euonychophora; family Peripatidae; genus Epiperipatus; species Epiperipatus broadwayi. The sequence continues at coordinate 272,931 of JAQFVV010000406.1, read as the reverse complement.
TATATATAAATAGGTGAAGCAGAAATAAAATTTATAATTACAACTTTAAATTATCGTAATATATTTCTTACTATAAGATCTTTTCATTAACTCGTAGTAAATCGTAAGATTTCGTGAGTATTAATGTGTTATAAGAATTGTGGACTTAATTAGTGAAGTATTTAATAGCTTCACACTCTTAGATCAAAACACTTCTGCTTCACCTATTTATATATAAAAGTAGGTCGAAGTAAAGAAATTCTCTTTTCTTCATAGCGTAAGCATGTGTTTTAAAGACCTACAGAGGTCCCTAGTGACGATTTTTTCAGACGCTCATTGCTAAGGTTTACAGCCTTGTTAAAACTATTACTGAAATAATAGTGAACGTTTAATAAAATTTATAATTACAAAATCCTTTTTTATAAATTGTCCACCATCTTTAATTAGAGTTAAAAAGTGTTACTGATTGTAATCTTTTACATTTGGGATTTCTTTCTTTTTGTTTATCTGAATTAGTAATATGCATGCACTTTTATTCTTTCCAATCTTAACTTTTATTTTAATTAAATAAATAATACTAAACAAAAAAAATAACTTTCATTGTATGCTTTAAAAAAAAAAAAAAAAAATAATGATCTTTAAATTTTACTTTTTTTTTTCTAAATATTACCAAGTGCCAATATATTTGAACCATATATATGTAAAATGGTTCAATATCCCTGGGTTAAATAATCAAAAATAAAATAGTGGGTTGAACCTATAAAATATGGGATTGAACTTATTTTATTCTTACTAAGTTTTAAATCTGTATTGTTTTTTTTAATGTATTAGCATCACTGATATGTATTGGTAGACTGTTCACAGGTGACATGTGGCTTTAAAGCCCACATTTTAGGGTCTAATATGGAGGGAATGAAAAATATTTCCACATTCACCTGTATCCTTTCCACACACATATAAGACTAATGATAAGAAGCCCAAGTCTAAGCACATACAAGTGTTGATTATATTTCTGAGACTTATCAGCTCATGGTGTTTGGTCTGCTTTCCTATTTATTGAGACCTTATTCTTATAAGACTGATGGGCATTTTAAGATGGTCTTATATTACATACTGGTATATAGATATGAGTTTTCCCTCTTCAGAATCTGCCTACCCAATCAATACTGTGAATTTAAAATCTACAACAGCAATGATCGTGTTTTCTTTTGAAGACATATTAAAAATATTTTTCTTATAGTTGTATAATCAGGGTTAAATTTTTTTTTACAATTACTAATTATCTCAGGTAATGGTTTTTTCAAAGCCTCACATTGGGACACCATTGTACTGTTCATGGTTTAGTTAACATTTACAGTTGGATTTAGGCCTTCTTTTACACACTAAAAAGTGCTAGTTAATCAAGCTATGAAAAAGAAATTATATTCCAATCATTTGCAAGTCCGGATATCTCAAGAACATATTTCATGATTATCTGACCTAATAATAATTACAAATTCGAATTGCCGACAAGTTAGTTTTAATTTATAAAAGAGGATGACATAGTCTGTAGACTCCTAAATTCCTCCTATTCCATAATTTCAAAGCAAATAACTGAAAAGATCAGGATTACATTTAAGGTTATTTAAATATTTATATGAATTTTTCTTTGGAATTTTATTAAACAGGTGCATTGGCAAAGTTAATTTATATATTTAAAACTTAATAATAAAGCCAATAACCAAAACCACTATAATCTAATACTAAAGTTAAGAACATACAAAGAAAGTGCTATATTAATGCTAAATATTTTATTAAACTCAATTAAAATAATTTATACAAGGATTATTAATAAAATTGGAAAGAACATATGCTAATCCAGATAATAATGTACATCAATTAATAAATTCCAAATAGTTCACATTTGAATAATTAAAACAGTTCATCAGTGAGTAGAACAGCAAATGTCTCTATTGGTATTATAAATTTATAGTTAACATTAGTTTACGAACATTTTTAGTCACAAATCAGGTATGAGTAATCTTACTGGTAAGTTTTGTAGTACCTGTTTATTTCTTGAGTTGCAGAACTCATTGAAGTTAACTAATTTCAATCTGTCGACATTCCCTTATGTACCTGGTCGAGTTGCAAGATATTGTTTGACACAAAGATTTTGGAGTAACATCTTTATGGCAAAAGGTGTCTACATGCTGCGATTTCTATTCATGATTAATGTATTGGTTCAGCTTATGAATATTCTTGGATGGGTATTTATTGCATTGAGAGAACAGGAACCGCATCTAGCCCTGTCCTCTCACCCATCCATGCATGACAACACCAGAAAAAGATCCCACTCAGAGCTATTTGGTTCTTCTTATATCCTCGACCAGTTTTTTTTTTTTAGTTTTCTTCTCATATATTTTATCTTTTGTTTTATTAAAGTACAAGTTGATAATCGTGTACATTCTTTATTAAATTTTTAGTTACAAAGTCTTTTTTTTTATATAAATTGTCTACCATTTTTAAATAGAGTTAAAAAGGTTTTACTGATCATAATCTTTTACATCTGGATTAATAATCTGCATGTACTTTTATTCTTTCCAATCTTTTATTTTTAATTAAATAAATAATACTAACACAAAAATAACTTTCATTGTACATTATAAAAAAAAAAAATCATACTAACTAAAAAAAAACTATATTGCATCTTTAAACGATCTTTAAATTTTACTCTTTTTTTAAAGCTTTTTTTAAAAATTACCAAGTGCCAATATATTTCAAACATATATATGTAAAACGGTTCAATAGGAAATTGTGATCATGTGATCTCTGTATAATAACTATTAGACAAAAAAATCTAATACATATTTCTTTCAGAAAATTAAAAAATATATATAAAAAAACACATATTTAAAATATAAATTTAATAACAAAATTTATTTTGTTATCACTGAATAAAAAAAAGTTTCACATATAATTGAATGTCTAAAGGTGTTTGATGAACTTTTCAACAGGAATCTGTATATTGAAACTCATCTGATTAACTTGTACTATCCAAAAATTTACATTTTAGATAAGAATGGATGCTGACCTATTTGCCAAACAATATTCAACGGCAAATTAAATTAGTTACTGGTGAAAAACAAACTTGGACTTGCTTGAGCATTTCTTATCTGCATTGCATATGAACACTCTTAGATGGCCGAATGCTAATTCTTTAAACTAATTTTTAGAGAACAAGTGAGATGTAATTTGAAAAGTAAGCACTTGCTCAAAAACTCATTTATTTACAAAGAGATATTTATAAATGTAAATAATACAATTTTATCAAATTTCGGTAAAACTGACTTTTAGTGGCCATAATATTTCGCCCTCTATTTTTAAAAAACTGAACCATATTTTTTCCATACTAAGTTATCTAACTATAAATAAACTATATCTAACTATAAATGTTTTTACATAAAGGTAAATAATAAAACAAATAAAAATAAAGGTATATTTTTATGCATAGTTTTGAGCTATGCACATGAGGAAATTCACAAAAACAGTGTCATGTTTGTGCATACCCCTAAATGCAAATTCCTGCAGGTAGGATGAAAACAAAGCTCTGCTGGTATCAAATTGGTATTTTAGCTTACCCTTTGCTCTCATCTACATATTTTTCACATTATTAGTGTGGTTATGTTCATCGTCCGGATCAACAAAGTTGTCTTGATGGATGAGGACAAAATGAAGGGATATACCATTATTGTTATATGCACCCCAGCTGTCAGTGATTACATGCTTGCCAGGTAAACTGTGTTGCTGTATGAGCGGTTCCAGAGTAGCAGATGATTTATCTCCAATTTCTGTTATGAAACACTGTCTTGACCCTCTTTCTATACCATCGAACACCCATGGCCTTCTCTCATTGCCCCTCTGTATTTTCGATGAAAGAAGTATAATTCATTGATCTCCACTATCCGTGGTTCACCGTTGTCATCAAATCCACCGACAAGTGCTGTATTTCTGTCAAAATATATAGCGCATTCTTCCCGGCAAAAATGACACCAGTCTATGACCACTTGCTAGCTAACCTGTCTCACAAACAATAAAGTGCATTGGCAAATTATTCACACAACAAAATGTTATATAAACAATGGTGTTCAAAGGCAGATGGCTTCGGGGAAAAAATGACCCACTTCTTATAGATGTACATTGGCGACACATTTTGCATTGCCATCTAACACCATCTAAGTTGTCCGAAAATTTTACCAGTGAACACTGAATATCGCATCGCAGTCACGGAATACTACTCTTCAATAAGCGCCTCCTAGTCAGCCATTTCATGGTCAATTTCGGAGTTTGAAATTGTTCAAGCAGGCTTTCTGTCAGAACAGCCGCAACATTCAAAATTTCATTTTGGGGAACCAAAGAATTGATAGAAATTCTGTCTGCTATTTTTGGCACTGCAAAAATTACCCATGGCAAAAGTAGTTCATAATTTTGACAACAGGGATTTATTTTGTGACACTTGTTAAGTTTTGAAACATAACCTAGGGAAAAATTGCACATAAAAATGTAAGTTTTTTTAATTTTATTTATTAACTTTCATATAAAACATACATTTATAGCTAGATATATTTTACAATTACATAGTAAGAATAACTTAATTCAAAACTACGCATAAAAATGTAAGTTTTTTTTTTAAAAATTTTTAGTAACCTTCATGTACAAAATAATTTAGTTAGATACTTAGTACGAAAAAATATAGTTCAGTTTTTTAAAAATAGAGGACGAAATGTTGTGGCCGCTAAAAGTCACTTTTATACAAATTTCTAATGGAAGTGCGTGAACTTTTTTTTTTAAAAAAAAAAAAGAATTTTCCTAAAAATAATCACTTTACTGTTTACATTAGTTTACGCAGTAACACTATATTACTTTTGTTAAAAATAATTATATAAATATAATTTTTAAAATCAAACTTTTTTTAAAAAGAAAAAAATATGAAAATTTTATCAACAATTTAAACACAAAACTATTACTAATTTTACTTACTAACATTTACAGAAATATTCAAGTCTGCGTTTAGCCATTTACAAATAATCTCAGTCATGTCAAGAATATTTATTTATTTCAACAAAACACAAAAATTACAATAACTTCGGAACTTTTAGAAATATATTTTTAAAAAAAAACAAAAGTTTGGCATTAGTTGCTATAGAAACATCCAATTAAATTTTTAGGACTGATTAAAATTAATCGCTTGACTTATAATTCATTACATTCTTTAAGAAAAAGTAAATATAATTGTTTCATAAATAAATAAGTATAATTATAATTCCACTTTTTAAAAATCTTGAACAAATTATTCAGGAATAAAATATCTAAATACATTCAACGTTAGAAACGGCACTTTGTGAACATTTTATTCACCTAGAGGAAGTGTTTATTAACTTCCGCTTGACCTTTAACATGCTTTTGTTGTGGTGGTGTCTTTAAAATTAATATCGTCAAACATGTTTCACAGAGATTTAAAATTAAAAAATGAAACAGCCCTTAAGAATTCATGCAGGTAAAACAGATATTTAATTAATTTATTTTTAATACCAATGATTTTATTACTAAAATTAACGTTATAATTGTTGTAGTAGGCCTTTCATATATGAGTTCCCATATTTTTTTCAAAATGAAATGTTTTGAACTTCTTAATGTTTTTTAATATGTATTTTACTATTTAATTGTGAAATATTTTTTTTTTGCGGATCTATTATTGTTTTAAGAAATTTTATTTTTTAAAACCTTTTAACTTCTAGTTTGTTTATTTCCCTTCCACAGATGTCCGATTTTCTTTACTTAATTTTTCTGATCTTAATTTATATTAACTTTTAAAAACCGTTATATTATCTTCAATCTTATACTTTTTTAATATTAGGTACAAAAAAGTTATTTGTATTTTTTTTCTTTTACGAGTCATTTTAATCGGGGTTCTCGAAATCAGTATATCTATGACTGCTGCAAAAGTGTAAACATATAGAGGAGGAATTAATATTAAAATTGTTTATACATGAAATTGTAGCATCAAACTCATGTATTAATTTCGCATTTATTATGCAGCAATAAACATACGATATTAAACTGTTATAAATAGTGGTAAATTATCGCCAGCAATAATCAAATGTTATCTTTTGATTAAATCTTTGCATACATTTAACTTTAAATGACAAACATGCATTTAGTAAAGATCTATTGAATAATAAAATGTTCCACCCCTATTTGTTTTTTTTTTTAAATAATTTTAATTTTCTGTTTTAGCTGACTTGCAATCTTCATTGAAGATCAATAAATATTTCCCATTTTTATTATTACCTTTTATAATATGGTAATATCAATCACAATATTTTTTAAATTAGTTTAATTGCAAATAAACATGTTTCCCAATATATAAACAGAATAATATATAAATTAATCATTTACATATAAGTAAAAATGACATAACCACCACCACCCACTCTGACCAATGTTATATTGATACCATACTAAATGGGCTATTGGTAGCATAAATAAAACCGAGGAATCAACAGTTGTAAGAAACTAGTAACTGTACTAAAGCTAATATCTTGTCTGAATTATATATATGCTCGAAAATAACTTTCAGAGAGTCTGATGTGTTTGAAGAAATAATGGTATTACCAGACTAAGATAGAATAAATTTCCAAAAGAAAACTGCTTCTAAAAAGCTATACTTATGTATCTAACTAAATCAAGGGCATCTGTGTTTAAAGTGATTGTGATATATAAAACACATAGTCTTATAATGCTGAATGCTACTAGAGGATAAATCTTAAAGATTTGTTTCTTTGGAATAGACTTCCACTTTCTTTTCTCTTTTTTTACTTTATTATTATTATTAATAAAGTTAATGGCTGAGCTCTTTTGGCTTTGATTAGAAGACAAAACCTCTCGAAAGCACTAGGCCATTAATTTTATAACAGTAATTACATTCACCAATACCTGCATTTTAGCCCATTTACATTACTTGTTTAATTGGGAAGTTTACATTTTTCTTATTATGTTATTAAATAAATACTTTATTACTAAACTTGTGTTCAAATTTATTATTAACATTTAAACTTTCTGATTGGTACTTTAAATACTGTCAGGACATAGCAGAATGGCTACAGTCAACAACTTATGAAGGACCTGTGTAAAATAGTTGAATGGCACAAGTCTATGGTCATTAAAGGATTAATGAATAAATGGTAAAATAGTGCATTCTGATAGTTATAGCTACTATAGGTAATGGTCTCATTAAATACTAGTATTCAGGAATTTTTCATGAATAATGCCATTCTATGGAAAAATTATGTTTAACGTGGAATGATAAACATGCTCTTAAGCAAGATACATTAAAGAGCGTTGTAAGTGTCTCTGCTTTGATGGTTTGCAGGACAAGATATGGTACAGCTGGAAAATAGATTATGTGTCTCCAAAAAACCAGAGGATCTTCCATATCAAGAGGTTATTGAGAATTTGAACAGATATTTCACTCCGAGAATATCAGAATGGGTACAGATGACAGGATGAGGAATAGAAAATAATTACCTTGCAAGAAATATGTGGATTATGATTTAGCATTAAGAAATTTGGCGAAGGATTGTGATTTTGGCCCTGAAATGTGGCTTGATCAATTTCTTTAATGCGTGTTGGACTCTAGTTTTAGGAAATATTGTTAAGGGAACCTGACCTCAGCTATAAATGTGTTGTGCAGGAAACTATGCTGGATAATGCTTCAGAATTTGCATTACCACAACAGACAGAAAACATCTTCCAATGCAAAAGGCAAAAAGAAATGCTCTGGTCCCAGTAGAGAAAAATATGGTGAAATGTGTTATTGTTATAAGGAACTGAGTCATTTGTGAAAAGACTGCAAACACAAAAGTAAAACATGTAGAAGGTGTATGAAAAAAGAAACAGGACCTTTAGCTTTAGTCTGTTATTTTAAATAAGGTCATGTTAAAAATAAGCAAAAGGAATGTGCTGTTAAAGAGAAGCAAATATCAAACCACATCTGGAGGAGGGAGAGTGTGTAACATTGTCAATGTAAAGAATTGGATGTAGATATTTGTGATCAAAATGTAACAATGGAAATGGACAGCAGAGTAGGTTTATTGTTGATATCTTATAAAGACTAGTTAATAGTCAGTGAATGGTGTGGTAAGAGGTCAACATTAGTGAATATGAATATTATTGCTACAAATATTGACAGAAATAAAATTGATATACAAGGGAAAGTAATAGCATTCATATAACTAAATTTGAAAGGTGATGCACTGAGACCAAGGAATGTAAATAGACTTATAGGGCTGTTAAACTTTTATAGAGTTTCTTAAAGGAGTCGCATTTGTTATCCCCATTGTATCAATCTTTAAAACGAGAAACGATTTTGGAAATGAACTAGTGAACAGGATTTGGTTTTTCAAAAAGCGAAAGATCTCTTATCACAAGATAAACTTTGAATACTCTATTATAGTGTCCTAGAAGGTATAATAATACTGGTACTTTGAAATACAATGTTAGAGCTATCATTTCTCATCCATGTTATGGAGGTGAATATCTGATAACTTATGTCTCAAGTGTATTGTCCGTAGCTGAAAAAAATTACAGTCAGATTGACAAAGAGGTATTAGCAGCTATTTTTATTATATAGAAATTTCACCAGTATATCAATTGGTAAAAATTTCAAATCTGCATAGACCATCATCTGTTAATAGGAATGTTTGTCACTGGGAAAAAAATTTCAGAATGCATATGCCAATGCATGTTACACTGGTTCAATATTTTATGTCATAATTACAAATTAGTCTGTAAGCCAAGAAAACAAATTGAGCATGCTGATACTTTATTGCTTCTACTGACATTAAAGAAAAAGAATATGGTATTAGCAAAATCATTTATATAGATATGATGAACTTTATTACTTAATAATTCTGCAATCAGTGAATGGACTAAACAGAATAAGGGTTATATCAAACTATTAAAGTGGATAAAATTAGGCTGGTCTTATACTTGCCTTGTGGAAATAATAAAGCCCATTTTGAATGTATGTGATAGTCCATCATCTTATAATGGCTGTGTGTTAATGAAGGATTGTGTACTCATCCCACCAAAAAGCCATGATCACATGCTTGGTCTATTTCATCAGGGCCATCTTGGAATCATGCATGTGAAAGCTATAGCTTGATCATATGTTTGGTGGCCAAATCTGAGTAGTGAAATAGAGCAGATGGTATATATATATTGTCAACAAATTTCAACTAAAAAACTTGGATTAAGTCCATGATCCCTTGGAAACATCTACATTTAGATCACATATGCCCAGTGCATGGATACATAATATTAATATTAGTTAACTCATTTTTTCACTGGACGGAATTGTAAAAAGTACAAATAAGAAATTTTTTTTTATACACAATTACCAGAGATAGTTGTAACAGATACTGGAACTGATTTTATTTTGCAGAAATTTGAGATTACTTATAAGATAAAGGAATAAAGCATATTCTTATTCTACTTTGGCTGGAATAGCAGAGAAGGCTGTTTAACATTTAAATGATACATTGATAAAAGAAGAATATGTTTAATCAATATTTTAGGGGATATATACAGCAACAAAAATAACTTTGGCAGAGTTGTTAATGCACCCTCCGTTTCGCATTCATCTTATTAAGTATTGCTGATTATTATTGAGAAGAATAATTGTTTTGAACATGAAAAATTCAAAATTAGAGAAAGCATATGGATATATGATATTGAAAAGGAAATGGATGCCCATTTGTGGATTTTGTCAAGACAATGAGAACTGGTTAATGCCAACAGATGAAAAAAATTCAAGAGATAAAAGAAGTAGAGGAAAAAATATACTTTGTCAGCTGGTAGGAAAAATTGCAGTAATCAAGAATAAATAGATGATCACGATAGGGATCATATAAATGCTGAAGAACAAAGTATAACTACTTCATTGGAGGAAAAATAAAGATCTTTTTTTAAAGCTCCATGCATATATAGATCGACTTCTAAATTTAAGGACTATATATGTCAGTGGCGACAGTTTCTAGAGTAGTGAAAAGATTAGAATATCTGTGCATATATTGTATATATTGTAAATAAAAATATTTTATTAATATTTATAAATACATACAGATTATTTCAATTTAACTATTCTAGAAAAATCTACATAATCACCAGTCATTATTTGCAAATCAGAAGGAACAGAATAGTATGTAAAATAATTATTTACATACAAATAAAACTAACCTATAAAAAAACCCTGTCTAATTAATGATGTTATATTGATGTGATACTAAAATAGGTTATCAGTAGAATAGTAAAACTGATGAATCAATTCTGATAGCCGTAAGAAATTAGTACTTATATTAAAGCTAATGTTATTAGCCATAAGAAGGTAATAGTTATATTAAAGCTAATGTTATGCCTGAACTGTGTGTGTATTTGTAAGCACTCAAAAGGAATTTTCAGATAGTCTGATAAGTTGAAGAAATAATGGTATTGTCAGACAAAGACATAATAAATTTCCAGAAGAAAATTGTTTCCTTGGAATAGATTTTCAATTCTTTTATTTTTTTCACTTTATTATTATTGTTAAATGAATAATTTGTTAGTAAACTTATGTTTAAGTTTATTATTAACAATTAAGCTTCCTGACTCGTATTTTAAATACCCTCAGTACATAGTAGACATGTAACCATATTTTAACCTACATTAATAGTCTATCTAATGTATTTTTAATTTCTTGTTTACTATTATTATTATTATTTCCTTTTTTTTTTTTTTCAAAAAAAATTGAACTTTAATCTTTTTAATATTTATGTTTAATTCTACTTTATTGCTTTTATTTGAAAATCCTTGTAACATTTACTTGAAGATAATGTTTATTTTTTATTTTTTTGCTCCCCATTATAGTCATGAAAGATGGAATTATCTTGCTGTATTTTCTTACCATAGTTTCCAAAATATTTAAAATGACAGATTGCTTATATTAAATTTTTAAATAACATCCTTCTAGCATAATAGAAAGAATGAGATTTTTTAAAGGTTATAATTAATCTTAGTGATATTGTGTAACATAATTACTGCTGTTGCATTTTAATAACTATCTTCAAAATATGATTATATTCTAAGTCTATCTCATTATGTTTGAGATTTTAAATCATAGCTCAAGTGCTTAAAAAGTCAAATTTATGATTTACAAAAGTGATATCAATTGGCAACTCATATTTATTAGTCTTCTTATATATTCCATTACTGTGCATAATCAGACTCCAAAGATCTTTAGTTGATTTTAATTGATCTTATTAAATATTTTAAATATCCTGATATCTTCTTTTCAACCTTTAAAAAATATCACTGTTATTTATGCATTTTTAATTCATCTAATATATCCTGTCATTTAAACATTTGGTGTATAACTAACTGTATTCCTTCATATTCTTTACTTTTTTTCTGTTTTTTTTTCATTCTTTGTAGATTTAAGTGCATGTTTTCTTTTAGAATATTGTGTATTTTAATTGTTATTGTTTGGGCAACTATGTTTTTTTACTTCTATGTAATTAAATTTTAGAATTTTCTATGTACCTAATAATAAGGCCATTTTCTAATTGCAGAGTATCATTCCTTCCTATGTCAAAATGAAGTTTTTATATCTTCAAATTATATTCACTTCTTTAGTTTTCCTTGCTATTTCATTATATTTCTTTGTTTTCATTAATGGTTTTCTGTATCATTTTTAGGATTTGTCTTATTCATTTTTTTTAAATGGCTTATTTTATTATTGATATTTTTGTTCTTCCTATTTACATAGCCATTTGCAATAAAAAAATTACTGTTAAATTTGTTGCTATTTTTAGTAAAATATTTATCAACTTATAAATTTTCTTCAAGTCTAAATCATTTTCAAAATTGTAACTTAATGGTTTTGGAGTATTTCTATATGATTAGGCATATCAGTTGTTATCAATGTCTTTTTTTTAATATAGATTTTTCCTTTCCTAGAATTTGCATTAACATCTTGCATCTCACTAATCAATGATTACTTCCTGTATGTTATAAACTGGAAATTTATTTACAATTTTATCAAAGCTTTTAGATGTAAAAGATATCAAAAATATTACATATCATCTTAATGCATTTTCAGTGCTGAGCTTTTTTTTTTTTTTTACAAATATGACTTTTTGAAAAAAATATTCTGCACTAAAATTGCATTAAGATTATACAGTTAATGTTGATATTTTCTCCACATAAGAAGCATTGCTACAACTATATATAGATTATACAGAATTGTCATAGTTTATTAATCTGGAAATATTTATTTTTAATCAAAATATAATCTAATTCTGCTGCATCTTTATTCAGATGCTTCCATGTTCATTTTATTATAAAGTTTTTGTTTTGTCAAACAAAGAAATTCATGCTATACAATTTTATTTCTCTGTAAATTTAATGTCTACATCTTCCATCATTTCTGTTTTTAAATGTACTTACTACATTTTTAATTTTGAAACATCTTACAATTCTTGCAATAAACTTCTCCTTTCAACAACTTTAAAATGTTGTTTAATCTAAAAGGATGTTGAATATTTCTATACAAGTTTTTTACTTATTGATCATATTGACAATTTGTTGATCATAAACCTGAATTATCTTCACAGTATCTTCTTTCATAATATGCTGAGTAACTAATATTACTACTTCTTAGTAGTATACTATTAATTTCTGCAATATTGTTCTTCCATCTTTTATTTACAATGAATTCCATTTATATTTTTAATATTTGTGCTTTTATATATTTTTCAAATCAATTATTTCATCATTTTTTATTATTTCACATAGTCTGCCAATGTTCCATCAAATATGCAATAATTGTTTTTCTTCCATTTTATACAATCTTTCTTAAGAAATAGCACATCATCTCATCTTCAATCACTAGCATCTGCTTTGGCTGATGACTTCACAGTTTCTGAGAAATGGGAGCATATTTTTTTATTATCTGCCAAAAGTATTTATTTATGAATTTTAGAAGCAACCACACTTACAGATCTTTGAATAGAATATATGTAAAAGTTACACAGCTTTCACCAAACAATACAAATGCAATCACCACATACTAACAATATACTATATTATAATGGTCGGGGGGATATGAGTCTTACGTATCTGCCATACAGGGCGCCACCAGGCTATTGGAACCTGGAAAATTTATATAGTAGGCAGATACGTATTGTTAAGATCTAACTTTTACATAATGTATACTTTATTTTTTTTAAGAAATAAAGATAATAAAAAATAAAATAAGCCACTGCCAGATTAACAATACATAGAAACATTTATTTTGCACATATATAAAATTTAGAATTATTTATTTTAGTGTAACTTTACTTTAGATTTTAATTTACAATTTAACTTTTTATTTTAGAAGTTCACACAGATGAATTTTTAACATTTTATTAGAATGTCGAGTATGAATCTACTACATAGATTGCATTTGAAAGGAAAATATTCTATCCCTTATTTAACCTTAGGCCAAAAGTTCGCAGTCAAACCAACGCCAATCTATCTGATATATCGATATATTCAATGCAGCATGAATACGACAGCACAATACCATACTGTCAGGAATGCACATCTGAACAGCATGGTTATAGAGAAGAAATTGTCTCTCGTCCAGTACAGGAATGTTACATCTGTCTGGCGAGAAGAACAATAAAAAAAAACTCCATAGGAAGGGATTGCAGTCCTTTTTGCCGACTTAAATCCCATTCCATAGGCTAAACGGGTGATCCAAGGAGCAGGGAATACCGTCTGTCTCCGATGGTCCATAAGAAATGGGCTTTTTTTGCTCAAGTGCGGCATATAATGTGATCCTGCACATAGCGGATCTTCATACTACATTTACTAATTACACCAATATATCCAATCGATTGACCCAATTTAACTACGAAACAAATAACCTAAGATTTACCCTCCCTTAAACTAATATAACTTTACGAATCTATGCAGCCATTCATGCCCGACTTAAATTTAACATGATTTAATTAAAAGTTTAGCTTAACAGAAAAAAAATCATAATAAACAAATAAATTAATGGAAATGATTTTTTTAACAAAAAAAATATATTCAATAAAAATAATTATTAATAAATTAATTTAGTTTGGTCAGATAGGAATTTCTATTGCTATAATTTAAATACTATGAAAGTTTTATACTTAATGTTTATGAATTATCTAAAGTTCTTACGGTTTTAAAATACTAGAAAAGTTTTTTTTGTTAGAATTAATGTTCGTTAGTTATAGAGTTCTTACTATTTTAAAAAGTCCGTATTTTCTAATTGCTTGTAATTTGGAAGGTGTTAATTCCTACGACGTCCTGAGGAGATCGGTATGCAGTTAGCCATTGGTTCTTTATTGTAGCTGGTATTTTATTGCCATGCCCTGATGTCCTATGGTCCGCAATATGGGAAAACGATGTTTCATTTTTTTTTTTTTTTTAGAACAACTGAAGGGATTGAAAAGTGCATCTTTACCTTCTCCTTCAACTCTCACTGCACTAACACATATAACACCCTCCTCTTTTACATCTCTTTTTATATTAATTTTGTGGATTAACTCAACATTATGTCATGATGATGATGATCCTTTCGTTGCGGTCCGTTTCCTGAGGGATTTCTTTTATTGGCTATTCTGTTTCTATTGTTTTTTCTCTCCTATCTGATCTTTACATTTAAATTTTGAGATGCCCAAGGGCTAATTTACTTTAACTAATTGAAAAAAATCATTTCCATTTTACACAATAGCATTAATTAAATTATATACATTCTTAAAAGATAAATTTTTATCTTTAAATCTTTAAGTTTTTTTTTCTGAAAATTTAGTTTTAAAATCATCGCAGCTGCCTTGCAAGCAAGTAGTTGGTTGCAGACGGTTGTGGGTTCGCGTCCCGGTCAATGCTATGACATATGAAAAAAAAAATACTTTTTTTTTCTTTAATAAAGTTTTCTTTTAATAATTTTTCATCTGTGCGATTTTATATATATAAAGTTTGGATGACTTTAAATTTTTAATTTTTAAAAACAAATTTTTATTTGCGAACTTTTTATTTTTAAATTCTAATTTTGTTTATCAGCATGTATGCCCATTACAATATATAAATGTATATAGTCATTTTATTTTAATGAAAACTTAAATTTCAATCAAGAAATATCATTTTTGAAAAGCTGGGAATTCCATAAAGAAGTTTTGATTTTGAATTCAAAGCTATTAAACTAGTCTAACTAGTTTGTATATGGTAGTGAGTTGTTCATTGATATTTGGTTAACATTTCAACATTCGACATAGCAAAAGTACATGCTATGATGAAAACCATCTATAAATTGATGAATGGGATACACCCCACGACAATGCTTTTAAATAAAAAACTACATACGAATCTAGAACCAGGGTGTACAACCTGCAAGAACAGCAAAGAAACATTTGTACACCTGGTCGAAGAATGTAGAGAATTTAAACAAATAATGATAAAAGTATTCAAAACCCCAATCATTAATCTAAAAGACATGATTAAAAAACACATCAAGAGATTTGATCCACACAATGCTATGGTACTTATTCACACAATTAGAACAATATGGGAAATAAGATGTTCATTAATATTCACTAATAAAAAATATAATTGGATTAAAAAACTTGATAAAGGATGGGAAAAATACTTTGAGTAATGCTTAAAATACTTATTAAGAAAACAAATGATTAAAATCTGTGGAAGAGCAACACCTACAGCATGCGAAATATTGCAATAAATAAATTTATGAAAAGAAGATATACAGTGGACAAAGGCTTAATGACAACCAGACAAAGATAAAATAAAGACAGACTAATAAGCAATAAAGTGTGACACCCAATTACTAACACCCACTTATTAAGCTTAATATAAGGACATATAATTTATAAAGTAATGTATAGAAAATTTTAAGTAACCAAAAACAAAAAAAGATTGGAAACAAAACCTTGTAAATATGTATATATAATGTCTTTTAATAAAGATATATACTTAAAATAAAATAATACATCTATTATATTATTTTCATTTATTATTTTGATTTCAAAAAACTTTATAATAAATACAAAATGAAAGTTAAATAGTGATCCCACCATTATCTGCCAAAAATATCACTTTTTTTTTTTAAATGTAATAATTTTAATCTGACTATAATAACTTTTTCTTATATTAGTCTCATTATAAGTATATCAATTACACATTTAATGCTGATTACTATCAAACCTATTTGCACTAAGAAAAATGCCATACTTTTATGAAAAGGAAAAGCTTTTACTTTCTTTATATGTATATGTTTGTTATTTTCTCAGATAGCTTGTTTATTTTCTATGGGTCACTATTTAACCATATTATGGATGATGCCACTTGCTGAGATACTAGCAAGGCTATAGACATCATTATCATACTTTTATATAAGATTAAAAACAGGCAAAACTCTCTATACATATTGATCATGTGATGTTTAGATAAGTTTACCAAACTGTTTACTGTACATATTTAAATTCAACCAAGAATGTGACTTTCTAATGTTTTTGCCCCTTTAATACCCACACTTATGTCCAGTCTATGAAAAAAATGGATAAATAAAAATACTAATGAAATTAAATAATGATAAAAAATTTATTTAATCAGCTTACCAAAAAAAAGTATGAATTATGTGTTGATAATGCAGCAAGATAAAAGTAGTATAATTATTTATATGCAGGAGTGAGCACATTTTTTTAGGGCAAGGGCTAATTTATTTCTTCTAGAATCAAATTTTTTTTATTACTGGATTTTAACAATACAGACAGAAATTCTATTTGCATAGCTGTTGTAAAACAAAGATCTCTTTTAATATAATTGTTCTTAACAAACATTGTAATCAAGAGGATACTAATGCATTTGTAATTAGACTTTTTTTAAAAAAAAATTGTGATATTATTTATTTAAATTATTTAAAACACATAAAAAAAATAGTCAAAATTCATAATTTTGTTAGTTTAATAATTTCGATAACTCATTTATTTTAAACATATGTGCCCAGATATTAAAACATTTTACCATATCAGTGTAATAAATGTCATGGGTTTTTTTTCTTATATGCTGTTAGTTGATAATTTTTTATGTTGAGACAATTATTTCAATGATAAATATATTGATAGTTTAGTTCAAATTTTTTCTGGGAACTTATATTCTTGTTTGCAAAATTTTGATGAAATTACATGGTGATAGAGATGCCTAGAATTTGTTAATTTAGTCCACGTTTGTAAAAATTTCCATAGCTTTCTGCTTCCTAAAAATCACTTTCTTCAAATGGCAGCAAAGCTTATTGTCTGATTCAACCATAAACTATAAAATTTGTCTTTTAAAGTCAGACAAGCAGCATTAGATTTTATATAATAAATTTAAATACTCTTTTTTTCAAAATCTGATATCAAGTCATATGATTGTCTTAAATATTGAAGTTTTAGTACAAAAAAAGTTAATATTTTCGGTTACTTAATAAACTACATGACATTATTTTTTTTTTAATTATAAATATATTTTTATAATATTAAATGACATATTTGTATAATTAAATAATTCATACATTTATATAAACAAACACAAAAATTTAATATCATTTTCGTTTGCAAAATTTAAATTGGCTTGCACATTATCACTTTAATTTTTAAAATAATGTAACCTTATTAGCTCTATATCTATTATATAATAAACACATCTGTGATATGTCAGCATCCTTCAAATATGAAAAGAAAGGATTCTCAATATAAATTTCAAAATTTTTCAGTACTACAAATATTTTAGTCAATAATAATTCATTTAATTTATTATTGTGCTTATTAGATTGAAATCATAAAGTAAATTATAAGCTAATTGTATATCTAGGAAGAGATTTACATGAGTTTTAAGAAATGAAAAAATAAAAGCTTGGAAAAAGTGATGTAGTTTTATTGGGAAATTTTTTTAAAATAAATAATTAATAATAATGGTATACTTTCTATTATTGGATAATGACTTTTCATAGATAATTAACTTCCAGGAAATTCATACAAATTTAACAATTAGTTATTATATTTAATAGAAATAGAATTTGTTGTTTATGAACTTTTAAAAATTGAGTTATTGTGAGATATGTTGTTCTTTATTAAATGCATATAATTTTTTTGTAATAATATAATGTATATAAAACTATATAATAACAATAAGTTTATTTTATATTTTGTTATTATTACATATACTATCCATTAAAATACAATAAATAGATATTAAAAACATATATGTAGGATATTTGTAATAATTTTTTAATTTGTTTTAATAAATTGTAATCTTTGATTATTTTTAGGAAAAAATTAAAAACTGATATAAGAATCTGTTTTCCGTCTTTGACTGATGATGATCTTGAAACTTTAATGCCTAAAGGGGAAGTGAAAATTAGGAAAATTCTCACATATAGTGGTGAAGATGTTTCAATTTATTTTGGTCAAAAAAATCCATTATTCTTTGAAGTCAAAGATAAAATCTTTCCTACAGGTAATAATATATTTTTTTTATTATATAATAAAGCAACATAATGCTAAAGTGTCATAGCAGTTATTTCTTTAAAGTATTTAATGTACATGAGTTTTAAATCCACATGTAATGTATTTATTGCATTTATATTAGAAAATAAAATTGAAGATAATTAATAGTATGTTCTTCAAAAATGTTGGATATTTGGTTTGATTAACTAATAATTGATTTATGTGATTTGGCTTTCTACTACTATTCCAAAGAATGGTATCTAAATGAAATAATGTGGTAAAATGGATAATTGTTTTATTAGAGATGTATTATATTTATATCACACATATGTTACATAGGATATTTAAATATGAACATGCAATAGTTTTTAGTGTTGAATTTAAATGTCCAGAAATCTTCATATATTTTAAACAATATTAAAAATGCTCCACATATTCATTTTTTTTTATAAATCTTACTTTATTATGTCAACTAATTTTTTTTCCACATATGTATATACAGTATTATATATCTTTATCTTTGCTTCAACATTATGGATCGTTATTTTCATAGTCTGTTTCTTTTCCTGGTTTTCTTCATTTTATCTTGAAAATGACCATAGAATATAGTCAAAATGTAAGTGAAAACATATGATGATATACTGGTGTAACTATATGTAGGTGCAGAAAAATTTGGTTCGATCAATAAGTCAGATTTATTAAAGAAAATAATTATATGAAGGTTTCCAATTTTGAAAAGAGAAGATAATTAATTTAAAATGAAATTAGTCTCATGCATTCTTTAATCTTGCCCTCTTCACTTACAGTTCTGCAGAACAAAAGTATTGAATTAAATTTAAGTGTAAAAAAAAAAAATTATAAATGGCAATGGAAAAACATATTCTACAGAAAAAAAAAAAAGATAAATTAAAAAAAGAAAATCATTGCTCAATGTTTTTAGACCTGTGAAATGTGCATCAATAGATATTTTAACAATATTATTTTTGTCAGGAAATTTTATTAAATCTAAAACATATTATCTCAGAAAATATTTGACTGCTATATGAATTACATTAAAAATAACTTCTACTCATTCTAGAATTGCTGATATAATATTAAACTGATAACATGAATGTCATTGACATTTTTATTTTATTTTTTTTATCCTACTTGTGAATTTTATGATAGTTCTTTTTTTTATACATACTTTCTAAATAATTATATATTTATATTTAAAAAATTAAAAAAAAAATCGTTTTTATAATTTTTTTTTTCATTGTATACTTATATTTTGTCATGCATGTAGAAAAAAGTTTTCTGTCTTTCATTTAGATTAGTGGTTTCCAAACTTTTTCAAGCTTTAGGCCAAACTATTTATTTTTCCAATAAAAGTGAGCTTAGTTTATAAAACTATAGATTCTTACCACTTTAATTTACATTTTCAAGTCTCCAAGATTAAAATAGAAAATATATAATAATTAAAAAATACATTTGAATAGTATAAGAGGTGGTGGTCATGTGATGTTTATTGATTTAAAATGTAAATAATATAATATTTTCAAATCAGATAATCTAAAATAAATCAATTTTAAACTTAAAAGTAGTTTGAAATTATATTTAGTGGAATGAGTGCATTAAATTTAAATTGATGAAATAGTCTCAAAAAATAACTATGAATTTTCATATAATTCTTTCAGCAAAACAGAGAGAAAGTTGAACCATGTCTTCACTGAATAATTTGCAATGTATGAAATAGTACAAATAACTCTTGTCTAAGTGAAACTTAAACAAAATTATTATATTACTTGAACACATTTACATGTGCACAAATCTATGCATAACTTACAAATATTGATTATATTTGCTATGAGTATGCAAATAAATTTATTTTAAAGACTATAGAAAACATTTTAAATTATTTTTAACGTTAAGCAGAAAGTCACAAATGTAAACAACATATGTGGATTGTCTAATACTATTCAGATATCATTAGCAGTCATTCATAAATGGGTATTGATATTCTGATTTTAGAAGAAGACAGAAAAAGAGATAAAGGAAAGCACACAGTCAAACTTTATTTAACATTAACTGGTAATTGATTTAAATTTTTTTTTTTTTGCTTCTTGTTTATAAACTTTTAACTATGAAATAAATGTCTATTAAATTTTAAAATAATAAATTATATAATTAATATATTATAGAGTTATATTTTATAAAATTTTAAAATCTCTTTAGAATAATGCATGTAAATAAATCTAAGAATTTTGCTTTAGTTTGGTTGTGAACTTGTTTTATTAATCATGTTACTGAAGACTTATTATATTAAATGATCTTCTCAAAGTCAAGTTAAATGCCTAAACAATAAATTAATGTTGACCAACAAGTAAGGATTTGATCATCATTTGAAGTAATTTTTTTATAGTAAGAACTTAATGTTTAGATATAATTATGAAATGATTATATTAAAATGTTTATAGTCATAATGTTCAGTAATTTTGTTTTAGAGGGGTAGTATCAAAAAATTTTTATATACTTCACTTGCAAGTTTACTCATAAATTTTATTATTCTTTTTTTTTTATCTTTAGTTTACTTCCTGTGGAAGTATCCAGATATTTTACCTGTGTTTATTACACATCCTCCAGTTTTTGATAAATTATTTAATGGTGCAGGTAAGATATGTAAATCTGTTTTTGGATAATTATGTAAATATTTTGTATGGTGCATTGTGAAAAAACACAAAATAATTTGAAATTATTATTATTATTTGATCACATTATTCTTTATTGAAATTTGTTTGAGTTATAAAACAATCTTATTTATAAATAATTTCTTTCAAAATAAATAACTGTTATAAATAAAATATTTTAAAAAATTGAAAAAAAAGTATTTCAATCAGAAAATAGCTTTTTATTGAATTGAGTTTGTCTCTGACTGAAAATAATGACTTTTCATAATTAGATTATTGTATATAGAGGAATAACTTGTACAATTACGTTTTGATCAGTGCTTGTTTGCAATATTGATATTTATTATTATACAACAAATCTGAAATAGTGCATTAACTTTGATAGAATTTAGAAAAATAACAATATTAAAAATGTTATTGAAAATAATGGTGAGAAATATGTAATATGGCTGGATATTTCACCATGTTGTGCAAATGATTCTTTATAATTTGAAATGCAAATTAATAAAATTTCAGGAAATCTTGCACAACTTGAATGCTGATCTTGTTTGAGAATCCTACAGTTATGCACCAAAATATTGAATTGCCTTTGGCAAAAAATAATGACGAATTCTGTAAATTGAAGACCAACAAATATATGAAAATAGAAAAATATTAATCTTTTGATGATATTTAGAGAGGTTGAAGATGTACCTGATCTATTTTACAATGCCAGTTATAACATGAATTAAATTATCAAATTTGATGCATCATAAAAAAATATTATTTGTTGCTATTGAACTCATAGTGAGAAGAAGAAATGTGAACAAGTTTATTGTTGAACTATTTTCAATATTGCAAATTTTATTTCATGTTTTAGCAATAATTTTTTTTTTTAATATTTCTTGTCATTTTTAGAACCAATAATTTATCATTGGTAGCATACTAATGCATTTTGATGCATTTCCACGACCTTTTTGTTATCAGTTAGTTAATTATTTTATATAGCGTGATGTTTTTTACAAACTGTAATATTTTAAACAGCATTAAACTGTTGCACATGCGCTTTTTTCCAAAGACTTTATCGTGTGTTTGAAGTGTTTGTATTCATTCATTTTATAGTTAAAATCCAAAGCGCATGTGCAACAGTTTAATGTTGTTTAAAATATTATCAGTTAGTTGTAAAATATAAGTTATTACTATACTGTATATATAAACAGGAGAGAGATTGAATACTCTTTGCTAGAAACAGTTGTTATTATATCAATTTCTTTAAAACTTTCTTATTCAAATATATATATAAATAATTTTTACAGACTTAGAAATAAAACTGAAAACTTTCAAAGAAATATCAAACTGCTATATAGGATTTTTTTTATTTAACACTTCACAATCATTTCAAAAAATTATGAAAAACTATACTAAAAAGGTAATATTATAATGCATTAAAGTGTTATCACTATTAGCTACAATCTCAACCTCAGTATACTGCATGACCAATAAAATATCACATGACTTCAGCTTTTATATTATTGTTTTAGCATTATACTTTTTCACCATTTCTATGCTATTTAGTATAAGTTTTACTAAGTATTAATAAATGCCCAATAGTAGTGCTTAATAAATCCCTATCCTGGGCTATCCTATCCAATGTCCTGATGCTAATTTCAAGCAGTAGGAAGGAAGGTGCACTACATCCTAAAGGTCTAGGTGCGCTGTTAACAAGATTCAAAGCTAGGTTTGGTATTAAACCATAAAAACATCACAATTGCCTTTTCTTTTCTTTTCTTTATGCTTACAAAAAACAGTAACAAAGTTTTTTCCTCACAATAATGCCAAAAGATAAAGATGAGTAAGTTTATTAAAAATTCTATGACACGATAATGTATGTATACTGAACTGATTTTGAATCAGTATGACTGATTATACATATAAATAAGCTTGGATTAAAAACATTGGTGTTCTTTAGTTTGGGCTGATAATTTAAAAAGTTAAACAAAAAGATGAAAAGTGGGTGCTGAAATTATGTACTGGATCCAAAAATCCAATTACTCTGCTTCCAGATCCAAGGCTCTTCACTGATGAAAGCCATAAGCTAGAAACTAGTTTATGATTATTGGATGGAAAAGTACTGGGTAGGGATTATAAAGCATTAGCATCAATTAATTACTAAAGCTTGCGCTAGATGGCACTATTGTGAGGAAAATTTTTTACCATTTTAACAGCTTGTGTAAGCATAAAGAAAAGATGATAATGTGATGTTTTAATGGCCAAACATAAGATACCGAATTGTTATGTGTTGATTGATTTTTTAATGGATTTAAAATATAATTGAAAAGATTTGTTCATAATTAGAAGAGGTATTCTTATTTTTCCATTATTAAAACTCTTCAGGAAGAGATATCCAACATTCTAAAATAATTTTATTTATAAATTTGGAAACTTTTTAAAATTTTTTCCGTTTTTTTTTTAATTTATTACTTCATATTAAAGATCTTTTTAAAGCAATTAACTCCATTTCCAGGATATCTACTCCCAGAAAATAAAAATAGCACATTGTTTGCATATTTTTATTTTCATCAGAATTAAATATTAATTGATAAAATACGAATCATTTAAAATATTAGTCAAAATAAGAGTCGTAGATCACATGACCCTATCTCTTAAGCTTGTAAGTTATAAAACAATGAGGATTGCCAATTCCTCTACAAGCTTTGTGTTAATATGTTTGTAAGTTTACTAGATTAATAATAAGAATAAAACTTCTTTTCTAGAAAGCAATTAGTGTTGGTTATCCCAATAAGTTGTCAATCACTGATGATTATAAGTGAATACCTCTTTCTTATTTACAATTAGTATATAATGTTAAAAAATATATAAATATAATCTTATTGATTAAAAACAAAAAGAATTTAATGTTAAATAATTCTATATTAACCATTGATATAAATAATAAAACTGGAAGTGTTAATAAAATTAAATATGATATTAGTCAGATTTCTAAAGTATTTTAACTGTGTGCTAAAAAAACATAATTGGATAATAAATATAAATGATATCAATTAATTATTAAAATAACATAAAGTAGATTAAATAAAACCATATAGAATCTTAAATTGTATAAAAAATTTACTTCACAAAATAATTTGTATTTTGGATTATTTAAGCAATTTACAAATTTACATAAAACATCATTGCTTTTTTAAAAAATGAATGGCTATTTTGAGTGTGTGTCAACATAATATTTTTTATTTGTATATGAAATGTATATTGTTTGTCCATGATTATTTGTTTTTGTGTATATCCAACACTGTATAAAACTTATTGCTTTCCAATCCACCCAAGTTGAACTTTTTATTATTATATATTTATTAATTATATATGCATAACAACATATATACTTTTATACACATTCATTGTCCATGACGTAATTTTTTTTATTTTATTTTTGAGTTTAAGAGTATGAAAATACCATAGTTTTCTTTTTAGATGTTTGATAGTTTCTAAATAAGACATTGGTTGGGGTTTTTGAAGGCAGGAGAAAAGTATGTTTGAATGTTCATTCTCTTTTTATGTTTACAATTCTAATATACGAAGTTAAATTATGATCTCTATATTGAAGAAATTGTAAAGTTGTATGCCAAAGTAGAAATTGGTGATTGGAGATAGAGGGTGCTAATAATTACTGATATGGATGTAGACTACTATTTAAAGATTTTTTTATTTGACTATCTACAACTGTGAATCACTTTCAGTTAAAAGAAGATTACATGAATTGGAACAAGAACTGCCTAATATTAAATGGATCTTAATCAGATTATATGAAGTTAGAAAAAAAGGATGAAAAGACAATTGAAAGATAGTCATAATGTGCAGAATATTTACGATTAAACCAAACAACATTTTGAAATAATAAGAGTAAATTTTAAAGCTAGAATTGGAAGTTAATTAAAAGATAAAAGAGTAGTGGGTAAATTTGGTCATGAAAACAAATGAGATGGGGTATAAACTTGTCAAATTTTCAGAAAAACTATTATGAATTCTTGTTTTGAAAAAATCCAAAGTTGAAATAAATAAAGAAGCATCCAAATAAACAACAGTGTTGACTTACATTTTGACTAACAGAAAATATGTATTTCAAGACTGTGATATGTTTAATAGATTCAACCTTAGTAGTGATCAATGATTAATGAAATGTAAGACATGTTTTAATACAAAACTAAACAGGCATAGATTATTAAGAATCTTAACATTGATAGTTTATAAAATGATGATGATGATTAATATTTTGTTTTTTATTTTTATATAATGTTGGTATATGTGTTCATTTATATTTGTCTTGAATATTTCATTTATTTTACATATTTTGTGTTATTGTAATTTATATTTAAGAAAAATATTTTATGGATGTAAGTAATTGATTGTTTTTAGCACGTAATATTACCGTGCATTCAATTTAATTTAATCACATTATATTTAAATAATTAAAAAATAACATTCCATCGCTAATTATTGATGGAGACGATTTGCCAGAAATTATTCTTGGGATTTAGATATGATACTGCCATCTAGTGTCCATTAATAATATCTTATTATTTTCGGATTTTGTAAAAAAGTTTATAATAATTAAAAAATATAGAAGAAAATGGAGCATATTATATTAATATTAAATTTATTTTGTTTTTTAAGTAACTTTAAATTGGGCTAAATTTCCCAAAAAAAAAAAAAAAGGAGAAGAAGAAATTGAATAGCTATTTGGAATTAGAAAATAGATGTTAAAAAGCTAATTGATAATTTATACATTTAGGTTTAATGAATTAAGAAGTATCAGTGCAAAAGAAACTAAAATAGAATAAAGATATCTTTAAAACTTATATATATATTGTAAGTAGAGTGGAGTGCTTGAGAATAAGAAATATATTGAACCTAATATTGTAAAATATTATACTTATGTAAAACAGCAAGAAATTTTTTTATTTTGAATGACTAATGCCTTAAAATATCTAGCCATGTAATGAAACGAGAGTACATGAGATATTTCATTTATATGTTTGAATACCCCCATATATATATATATATCAAATGTATCAATAAGTGAGAAACTTAACATGAAAATCCTCCTATGAAGATTCCAAATTGATGTTCTTCTGATAATGATGAATATAATGGGATGAAATGATTTGAATGTAATAATAATAAATGTGCAGTTGAATAATAATTATAATAATGATTTTTTTTTTCAACATTTTCAAATATTATACAACAATAAAAATAATGATCAAACCAAATTTCATTTTATTTGTAAGTAAATTGCAGTTCATTTCTGTAATAATGTTGATTTTATTTTCAGATACATCATGTATCTGGAAAAAAAAAAATGTAAAATTTTAAACCATGGCAAAATTGAATAGTATTGCAGTGCTCACAAGCAATAGAGATCTACCACCAATGATGATCAAGTATTATTATTGGAATAAGTTAATGGTTTATATTTTATATAAAAATACCAAAATTCCTTGTTGTTTTACATAAGTCATCTCTATATTACTTAGAATATTTCAGGGAAATAGTAGAGGAAAAGGCAAATATTTGAATAATAACATTTAAGGTTATTATAATATAAACAATACATTTCTACTTATCATGTGTGCTCATATAGGCTATCCCAGAAAATGTATTAGAAAAAAATAGCTAAATATACAGAAAATTTGAAAATCCTTTGGTATTTGAGTATTAATCCTGCAATGAAGAAGAGATAGGAGACTTTTCACATCCGCAATAAATATGTGATCTTGCGATGATATCAATTTGAAATAAAATAAACCCTGCGATGTATATCGAAAAATGTGTGAAAAGGTGATTTAGATTTTTCAAAACATGCTTTGATTGTTATTATTTTGTTTTATTTATAGTTGTCAATTGCAAAAACATTGTCTTGTTCAAAACGT
Organism: Epiperipatus broadwayi; assembly: GCA_028023455.1. Taxonomy (NCBI): domain Eukaryota; kingdom Metazoa; phylum Onychophora; class Udeonychophora; order Euonychophora; family Peripatidae; genus Epiperipatus; species Epiperipatus broadwayi. Next base: position 245,766 of record JAQFVV010000406.1, on the reverse strand, counting down.
GCTTGAAAAACATTTGTTTTTTGTTTTTTTTTTGAAAACGTACTTTGATTATTGTTCTTTTGATTTCAGTTCATTTGATTTAAATTTAATGAGTGTAAGTAGTTTTCATATTTTGATTTTGTTTTCATAATTTCATAAGTAATGTGTGTGTGCATGTGTTTTTTTGTTTTGGAAATAGTCCAAAATGATGACAATTCAGAAGCTGCCCACTACCGAATTGAATGTCGTTTATTATTTCCAAGAACATGGAATATTGCCATCAGTAAAAATTTGCTCCAGTGGTCACAGTATGATTTTGTACGTGCACAGGTCTGACAAGCAGTGGTGATGTAATGTTGCAAAGTGCAACAGCAAAATTGCCATTCAAAAGGAAACCTGATTGGAAGGATCTAAAATCCCATTCCTAATAACCATCCAGTTCATTTATTGTTGGGCTCAGCAATTAACTTCAATAGAGTGGGGCAAAACAAACTTGGATTATCCACAAAAACAGTAATAGACTGTAACAACTGCATGCAGGAGATTTGCACAAATGCCATGCTACAATGACAACCTGCTAAAATTGGAGGGCCTAACAAAATTGTGAAGATTGACGAAGAAAAAAATCAACAAGGCCGAATTCTTCCTCAATAGTGGATGTTTGGTGGCATATGCAGAGAGACCAATGAATGTTTTATCTTGGCAGTTAAAGATCGGACAACGGCGACTGATTGAAATGATTCAACAGAACGTGCAAGAGGGTTCCACTAAATATTCTGACTCTTGGAAAGCGTACAAAACTAATGACTTGAGAAATGCAGTCTATGACCATTTTTGTGTAAACCACACGTATAATTTCATGGATTCAGAAACTGAGGTTCACACACCCAAACATCAAAAGACTAAGGGGTTCCACGAAATGATGAAATAAACAGCAGCGCCGAACATCAAGGCAACCCTTGCCAAGTTATACCTTGCCAAATTTATGTAGCATCATTTACATAAAAATGAGGACATCTTTTTCTCTATAGTGAATGATATTAAACAATTTTTTCCACCTGTATGAAAAGTATTACAATTGATCTTCATTGTTTTATTGTTCTGTTTGATGTATTTACCAAAAAGTATAGGTTGATGAATATTTTTCTACAATTTTTTCAACCTGCATGAAAAGCGGTAATTAATAAAAGTCTTATAATTTATATTTCATTTTATTTTTTTCTGAATTATTTGATTTGTTTGATTTATTTTTTTTGTTTTCTTGTGTATTTACAAAAAAAGTATAGGTTTATTAATATTTATGTAAACTTTTTTCCGCTTACATGAAAAGCGGTAATGAAATTCTTATAATTTCTTTATTGTTGAGAATTCCTTGTTTTGTTTTGTGAATTTACATAAAAAAAAGGGTAGGTTAGTGAATATTTTTCTCCAATTTTTTCTTCCTACATGAAAAGTACTAATAAAAGTCTTATAATTTATATTTTGTTATTGTTCTGAATTATTAGTTTTGTTTGTTTACTTTTTTTTTTTTTTTACAAAAAATTATGTTTCTTAGTATTTTTTTGGAAAAGATCTCTACACACTTTGCAATCACGTGTTCATTGGGGGGATCTCCACTTTAGGTGTCCATTTTCTGCGGTAATATGAAATTTGAATTTGGTTTTTTTAAACGCGATTAATTCCTGTTATTTATTACAGTTTAAGTAGCATACGTGTATACTTTATCTGTTTTTATTCTAGCACGTGTGTGTGTGGGACGCATATATTTCCCAAAAGTAAAAAATTATTTGACTTATATCTGTTTTTGTAAATATTATTTACAAAAAAATATAATTTAATGATTGTATGTAAAGTACTATTGGGAAGTTGATTCAATATATTTTCACTGGATGCCGAGATGTAATTTTTACAATCTAAAATTTATGATTTGCAATGTTGTTTTAATTACATATGTATTTTCTTCAATTTGGTTATTTGAAAGTGATCAATTCCTCTTATTTATTTTAATGATAAGTAGCATATGTGTATATTTTATCTGGTTTTATAAGTAAATATTATTTTAAAAAATTATAATTTAGTGATTGTATGTAAAGTAGCATTGGGGAGTTTATTCACTATATTTTCACCAGGGGCCAAGAAAATGTAGTCTTTAAGATATAAAATTTATGGTTTAAAATGTTGTTTGAGGATTACTCCTGTAAATCATACATATGTTTACATTTTTTAGTGTGTGTTAATTTTAGTCCTGCAATACGGTATTAGACTTGCTGTAACTTTTCATATTCGCGTCAACTTGCCAATAATTTTGTAAATCTTACGAAAATATCATGTACAAGATCATCCATGTACACAAGTTACTTTTTCACCAAAAATCTGGCCAAAAATATCGTGCCATGGAGTTGTATGACATGTTTATTAGAGAGGAGAAAATATTTCTATTAACATTTTTCTATTTAGCAAAGAATTGTTTGGGTAAGCTGAAATTTAGGAGGTATGAAAACATATTAGGACTTACTAAAGTAGGAAATTTATTATGATGTGATTTGGAAGTTTGTTAAACTTTTGAAGTGATTTTGAATATTATCTTTGGCATGCATCTATTTTCACATTATAACTAACCTTGTTTATAATATGATACTCTGTATTTACTTGCAACATTTTTATAGGATTGGTGATTAAATCAATAGTTATAAGACCTACATAATCGTAGTACAAATTTGTCTCTTTTATCTTTAATGTTTATTAGTGCATTTGATCTATGCATTTTTTTAGACTCCATATTATAACTTTTAATGTATGTTTTTGGATTATACTTATATTAATAAAAAGTTTTTGTGATATTTGAAATTTTATTATGTAATTTAAATTTTGATAGTATATTATCTAATTATTTTTTCAATTGGATGATTATTAGATTAATTTATATCAATAAAAATAATTTTCTTCACATTAATTTATACTGAGTGATACATGAATTTTAAGTTAAATTATCTAAACTGTTAGATTTGATGCTTCCTGGAGTTATTCTTCTTGAAGAGTATGGTCCAAAGTGTTATGGAACTTTACTAAAAGGAGATCAATGTGCAATTCATTCTACTCAAAACAGGTAAAATATGATTTATGCATACACACATATACATGTTTATTTACAAAATTTTAGGCATTTTATTGTACTATGATGAAGTCATAAGTAGATCTTAAGAAATAAAGATGTTTGCTTTTTTATCTTTTATTGATATAAAATATTAATGTAATTGTGAATAAAATATAAATTTAAAAAACTTTTTTTCCATGGTTTAGTTTTAAATAAAGAGAATTTTTCTTTTACTATTATATTATAGTTTTTGCGAAGCACAGTTTATATTGTTTATTATTATTATTACTTTATCAATAATTCTGCACTAACATACTTAGGTTAGAGAAGTTTAATATTGTAAAAATTATATGTTTATCTGCGCTGAGTGCATTCAAAGTTCCTGGACTTCGTATTCATAGTAATTATTTTAAAAAGATAGAAAATTTTAAGTTAATGATAGCATTTTTGAGACGTGAATCAAACTTTTGGATTGCATTTTGAAATTCTTTTGGATATGTGACTTTGATGAGTCCAGAATTTATCTTAATCTTATATATGTTAATTAATCAATTTATTTAATTAAATTGATTCATATTAATTAGATATTTTAAAATAATTAATTTGTATTTAATAGTATTTATACTATATCTTATAAAATATTTTATTTAAAAAAAAAACATATTTGTTGGTACTACTTTCAAATGAAAAAGAGCTGGCATTTATTTGTTTATTTGTTTTTGAATACTTTTATTTAACTTACAATTTCTGTTTGTTGGTTTGCTTGTTTTTTGTCAATATTTTTATTATTTAAGTTAGAATAAAATTCCACAAGACTATATATATATATGTCTATATACAAATATGTGAACTAATTTTCTGTTATATTACTATCATTCATGCTGGTCTAGCATAATAGGAAATAATTAAAGTTTTTCTTTAAATTAGCCTTAAAATTTATTATTTATATTATAAAAGCATTGATTTGAAACATTCTTTTGTATTAATATAGAGGCTGTGAAAGCACTATATGTAATGTAAAGTCAAACTTTTAAAATGAACAAGTCATTTAATATTAGATTTGTTAATATGTAACACTTTTCTTGATATAATGACAAATGTGTGTACCTTTAAAATTATATTAAAGTTAATAAACTGTGATATCTTTGACTAATACAATTATAATTTGCTGCTAATTTAATAATCAGAAATATGTCCGATATTCATTAAGTAAAATGCTAGTGTTAGATATTAATTTTGTGATGAAGTTGCAATAAGAAGTATGTTTGAATAATGGTTAGTAAAATAAACACAGATCATTTATCTAATATTTGAAAAGAACTTTTAATGGTGGGTTAATGGTAGAAAACATTTACTAACATCTAAGATATTGCTTTATTAGAATGTTTATAGAGTCAGTACTTTAATTATATACATTTTAGCAAGTTTTATAACATAGCAGCTGGAGTGAGAATTTTTAGACTGAATAAGCATAGGGATTTTGACTGAACTACTAATGTAGGTATTTTTTTATCTGTGATTGTTTATCAAAATATTTTTTTTTATTGTTTGTTTTATTAATAGCTAGTTACCTTAATGCAGGTTGACATGCCTGGGTAGAGAGCAATACAGTAAAATAGTAAACACATTTTATTCTAGCTTGAATTTTTATGAACTTCTAAGATATAAACAATTAAGTTATCATTTTTGTACTATATTTTGTACTTAGAGTTACACCATAGACTTTAATGTAAACTTATACTTAGAGCTACATTATAAAATAATGAATCTCTTCATTAATAAGATGCAAATATATATGTAAAAACCTTTGAAAGAAATGAAGATTTTTTAAAATTAAAATCTCAAAAATGTCAAAAAAAATCTGTCTTATAAAAACATTAAACTGAATTAACTACACTTATTATCATGCTATTTATTAGTATTTATTTTATTCACTTTTTAGAGCTCCACTGGCAATTGGAACTACAGCCTTGTCAAGTGAAGACATGTTTTTATCAGGGAAAAGAGGGAAATGTGTTCATGTTATTCACTGCTATAAAGATAAATTATGGTAAAATAATTTATATTATTATTTATACATATGTAAATAATACTTAAAAAAATTAATGTATAATATTTATTTATTCTAATCAATAAATATATTTAAGGAATGTCATACTTAATAATATTTTTAAAAAAAATGTTTTCACTTAAAAAGAAAAATATCCTTAATCCTAGAGCAATAAAAATTTATATTTCATTGATTTAATTTTTTTGTCTAATAATAAAAGTAATTAAACAGTAAAATGTAAAATTATTATTTAAATTTTGTAGATGTCCTAAAATTTTTTAAACCTTTCATTGTCTATATGTACTAACTTTTAAACAAAATCAGCTGTTATGTCCAGATATATATCACTTTATTCTTATTTTTTATATTTATTTTGTAAATCTATTGTTAAAATGAGAACATAAAATTAATGTCTTTATTCATTCTTTAAAATTAGCATTGATTTTATAAATAAAGAGTATTTCAATATCCAGATTGTTTCTTTGTTACATTTTATCTTTTTTTTTATATTTCATTTTATTATTAATCAAATATAAATTTTTGTTTACTAAAAGAAATATTAAAAAAAGTGAATTTATAATTAAACTTCTTTTTTTTAATGCTTTCAATGCTATTAAGTTATGAATGAAAATTTTTAAGTATTTCTCACAAACTGACACTTAATTCAATAAATATGCAAATAATGAAACAGCTGTGAGGTTTTGTCTCATTAAATGTTATGAGAAAAATTTAAGTAAAATAAGGGGAAAAAATTGATATTTTATATTACAATAATTAAATAAATCTTATATATATATATTATCCCAAATAATTAATTTTTTTTTTTTCTACAATACAATTATTCTTTTTTTTTTCTTTCTACTGCTTGTAAATATGTCATACACTCTTCAACTAGACTGATAAATGCATCTTATTTCAGTTGTGCTTTTTTTTTATGGTCATTATGTCATTGTTTAGTTGAATATAGTTAAATATCTGTTTACTTAACTATTATTGATAAGACTAACTATTTTAAAAAAGTCTTGAGCTTACCTAAAAGTTTTTGACCTATTTGGAAAAAAAAACAAACTCTGCTCTCTTCTGAATATGAAGTTCAGATTATAGTTATGGTACTCTAAAAATATATGATAAATCGTCTACTGAATTTATGATGCAGTATTATTCTTTATTTCTTATGTTTGTAACAGTGTTATCCAACAATAGGGTCACTATAAAAAAAAAATTATATAGTATGTAACAGTCAAATATGCATGGTCAGTAAAATTAATCCTAAGAGCCAGGCAATGTCCACTAACTTGCATATCTGTGTGTAACATATAAAACATTACCACAAGTTATGATGTTGAAGTACAACATCATAACTATAGCTCTAGGGCAGTGGTGCAACTTTTTACACTTGTGATCTACTTCCTTAGATAAAAATTTGACATGAGCCATTCTTTGATTTGATTTTACCATTCCTAAATTATAAGTAAGCTATTCATAATAAAGTGATAGTAGTTTTAATTAATATACAAATTTATATTTACTAATATTTTACTATTAAGCACATACAATTTGAAATTATTTTTTTGGGAAAATTGTATACTTATTAAAAAATAATAATGATATATACAAAACAATATTTATATTCATGTGATTTTTATGTATTTTGAAAAATTAAATTCTTTCAAACATAGCTTATCATTGTTCAAAACTTAAGAGAGTTTCTTAAAAATTTCAGGATGCCCAATAATTATTTCAGTGACCTCTTGAGGGTTTCCTGATTGTATACTGCTAAGTTACATTTGCTTTAAATACATTGATTGCAATAAATAACACAAATGCTGAGTTAATGAGTATTTAGATTTATTCACGCAATAATAACAAAAACAATTAAATGATAAACACATTTCATCTGCCAATATAAAAGAACTAGGAGGGTATTGTGTAGGATTTGAACTCAAGGTAGTTATTTAAATTACACCTTTTACGGAGTTTGAATTTATTCACATAAAATGAAAAAATAAGATAAATGCTAACATAAACTTTCAGCATGAGTTATTGCTAAATCTTGATCCAAAATCTTTTATCAGTTGTATAGATTTATCTTGACTAGGAATTGAGTATGTAGACCAGGGGTCCCCAACCCTATGACCATTTTACGTTTGCCCGCCACTATCTGAACATGGTAAAAAATTATTTATCTGATCCAAATAAATTTAATTTTTAAAATTTCTTATAAATTATTGTATTATATTGTAATCAAATTGTAGGGCATACTATACTTTTACAGCATAAAAATATAAATGTTAATTATATGTTAAAATTTTATTTTTGAAATAAATATTTTTTTGTACATTATGTGTATTATTAATAATATCCAACTATAAATTTATATTGAAAAAATAAATGGCGCCCACCATCTGGTTGAAAAAAATAAATGGTGCCCGCCAACTGACCGGTATTAGAGAATGTGCTCTTAAGTGCAAAAAGGTTGGGGACCCCTGATGTAGACCATATCATTATTTCTATTTATTGGGTATCACTAATTTTATTATTGTTTGCATATTGTAACATTCTATGGTACCCTATGTCTGTGAAACATGAACATCTTAATATTGTCCTTATTCCAGTGATCCTTAGATGGATACCATGACTATCTAGGAATATTGTAATAAACAAACAGATAATTTAAATTCATAACAGCCAGATCAGGATTCAACATAATATATAATTTAACTGAATCTACATATGTACACAATTGTGAAATGATCTATAGATCATGACATTTTCAAGCTCAGAACATTATGAATTTAGAACATCAGGCAAAAGAAGGGGACCCAAACTATATTATTAAAATATAAAATAACTTATTGAAATTCCAGACTATAAAAAGAAGTTACCCGGTAAATAAATACTAAATATAAGAGATGGTATGCTAGTCTTTACATGATTATACAAGGGAAGGCCACAAGTAACTTATAATGATGCAGCAGGAAATATTCGACTGCTTAAATAATTAATATATTAAAGTAAGTACAACCTAGTGATAAGTATAAAAAGAAATTCCTAATTCATTATTAAATGAGTGGCCTGGAATCTAGAGATTTCCATATTTTAAGCATGAAAGGACATTTTCTTATGTCACACAAGCGATAGACACCACATTTAAATGTGAGTTCAATGCACAATCTGAAGAATCACTTCCTCAACTCTAACTTGAGATCAACAATAATTAATATGTTTAATGCATCTAGATAGCATTTAAATCCATTCAGAGTATTGTCATAAACACATGCACTCATTTTGATATTGTTTACGTGTCATTTAAAATATATAACCTAAAATAATTTACTAAATATGAATGTGGTATTATTTACTTTTAATAAATCCCTTATGGAATTTCTAACCTTACATGAGTCCATTTTAGACTAAATGAATTTCATGCATATTTAACCAATCTGATTTTTACCCCTAACTTAGCATTAAAAATGAATAATATAAAAATACAAAACTACTCTAAAGAAAAGAAACCATTTGAGTAGAGGTGAGGGATGCAGACAATTAAGCAATTTATACATTTTAAATGAACTTTAGAGGTTTAAATGGGTGCCTGTTTTACTATTATAAAAGATACATATTTACATATATTTCACCTTCTGTTCAATAATATGCAGATAATATATACATTCATAAATATTGAAATTAAATACAAACATATTTAACATCAAACAAAAAATTGTAAACATATATAAAGTTAGACATTAAATAAACTTATATGAAAATTAAGATTATATTAATAGGAATAAAATATATGTACAAATTACCGACATCAATCTATGATGAGAATCTATGATTAAAGAGTTCAAATGTTGGTTACCTTTGTGGGCTGCAGTCTGGAGTTCAAACATAGCTATGTTAATAGGGCTTTTGTGTAGCTTCTCTAGAGATGATGTTTTTTTGGTTTAGGAATCACTTTTCATATATTTTCTAATCGAACTTTACTGAGCATTTCTTAGTTTGTAGAGCATTGTTCTTTTCTCTTTTCAGAAATTTAGTGTGCTGAAATAGCTTCTGGATTTATAGAATATGGAATTACTTATTCATTTAGCTCACAGTCAGTAAGAATGATTATAATAGATATGTTTCTAGTTAAATTTTGCAAGGATAGAATGACATGTTTCTTATTGCTTTCATATTGCTAAGGCAGGTGTTTTGACACACATAGAAAATAAGTTACTTTGTTAACAACAATGGATTTTGTGGACTTCACACAGAATATTATCTCACACTTACCTGATGGTTGAATGGAGCAGATCAATTGCTCTCTGCCTCTCTATTCATGGCATTTTTCTTCTGGGGTTCTGGCAGAGTTTACAGCAGCAACAGGTTTTGGCAACTTGGTGGGAAACCCTTGAATAAGCATATTACTAAGTTTTTATATGATTTTTAAACAAAAAATTTCCAGATTATACTTATAATTTTTTTCTATTAATGACAATTCACTCTACAATTTTATTAACATCTTTTTTACTAATGGAATCTATTTATAAGATTCTGGATACCTGTTGGTTACACATCACTTTAATAATTCTTGAGTACTTTTGTAAAACCTTTACTTAATTACCTTTTTTTCCCAGAAAGATACAAAAGAGAATATTTTACCAACAAGTTTAAGTGCTTTTAATTTAAGTAAAACGAATATCTCACTTTTAGTGAAACAGGTATAGATCTTTTACTGCATGTTTTATCAATTCAATAATAAAATTTTAATTATTTGTTTGCGCACTTTAAAATTAACTACAACCAATCTCAGAAAATGTTTTTGACTTTAAACAAATGTGATTTTCTAGACACTGTGGTCTCTTGAATCTATACATTATACTTAGTAATGCAAATGAAAGCTACACAGTTAAATAAATGTACAGGTTTAAATGTAGTTCATGTGCCTTTATTTACACATACACACTATAACAATTAGCCCTAGTTAAAATGTTTAAGATATTTTAAAATAAAAAAAAATTTATGTAGGCACACATATATGTAGCTTCACTATATTTTTTTATAAACAAAAGTTTATTTACAAATACATACTTTTTGATATACCTCTTCAATTAAAGATTTAATATACATTAACAAATCCTCAGAACAATTAGTGAACTTAATTAGACTGCTATTATCAGATTATTGAACAACTTTTTAGAATGTTCATAATAATTATGAATAAAAGGATTAGAATTTTTTCATTCATAAATTTTGTAAAATTTATAAAATCATGATTTGTCAAATTTACTTGTAATCTATTTATGCAATCATATCTTAATAGGGGCTGCAGAAAGGAGTTTGCTATTAACTGAAAGGAGATCCTCTTGGAGGCCTTAAAGGAACCGAGCAGGGCAAATTCCTAATGTCCACTCCATACGTTCTTGTCGTTGCAGCTGTTATTACTATATGTTTATTCATATAGTATACAAACATGGATGGGCTGCTAACCAACACGCATTAGCCAGCGTGGTGAGTTTATTGGCTTTTTACCTCTGAGTTTAAGATCAAGAAACACCATGGTCTTTCTTCTCAGTGCCTGATAAGGCAGAATGAATGTTTGTGTAAATGATAAAGATTTTTCCCAATTATACAATTATGACAGACAAAAATAAAGCATGGCCCTTAATCCCAGGAGGCTGTAAAGTCACCAACCAAGGCAGCGGTTGGTGGCCGAAGGCGGAGGGTTCTAAGAATATCCTGGAGGCGGACCCAGGCTGCCATTTGATGAAGACTTTTTATTTAGGTACTTACAACTGCAGATCACTTTCAAGTGAAGGAAGATTGCAAGAATTAGAAGAAGAACTCTCTTATATTAAATGGGATATTATTGGACTTTGTGAAGTTAGAAGAAAAGGTGAAGAGACAATTGATTTTAAAAGTGTACATATGCTCTATTATAAAGGCACAAATATTGGAAATACAAGTGGAGTAGGATTCATTATAAATAAAAAGTGGAAGAGCAATATTGTGGAGATTGATGGTGTATCAGACAGAGTGGCAAGATTAGTTATACAACTTAATAGCAGATATCAAATGCAGATAATTCAGGTTTATGCCCCAACAAGTTCTCACAGTGATGAAGTAGTAGAAGATTTTTATATGGATGTACAAAAGGCTTTTGATCAGAGTAAACAACATTTTCAAATTGTTATGGGAGATTTTAATGCTAGAATTGGTAAACAAATGAAAGATGAAAGTGTTGTAGGTAATTTTGGTTATGGTAATAGAAATGAGAGAGGACATAGACTTGTGGAGTTTGCAGAGAAGGAAAAAACTTTATATTATGAATTCTTTTTTTGAGAAAAATGTTAGAAGGAAATGGACATGGAAGCATCCAAATGAAGGTACAGCAGAATTGGATTATATTTTGACTAACAGGAAATACATATTTCAAGATTGTAATGTTCTTAATAAATTTAACACAGGAAGTGATCATCGATTAGTAAGGGGGTAAGATACATGTTAATGTAAAACTAGAGAGACAAAAATTATTAAGAAAAACTATATTTACAGTTGATATTCCTAATCTTCAGAAACATTCTAATGAATTTAAATTAGAACTTACAAATCGGTTTCAAGTATTAGTAGATTTTGAACATGATTCAGATTTGAATGAAATTAATATGAAAATAACTGATACACTTTTAAAAACTGCAACAAAGATAGCTGGTAGAAAAAAGCAGCAATTGACTAATAAAATTTCTACTGAGACTAGAGAACTTATGAAGAAAAGAAGGAATATGAAGATATGCAAGAATGATGCATTAAAAAGAATTGAATATCTCGAATTTTGTAAAATGGTGCGGAAAAGAGTTGAAAATGATATAAGAAAGTATAACTGTGAACTAGCAAAAAAACTGTAGAAGAAAATAAAAGTCTTAAGAATGTAAAACAACATTTTGGTATTGGTAGGAAATTTATATCTGCAATAAGGAAAAAAGATGGAATTATTACTAAAAAGAGGGATGACATTATGAAATTGGTAGAAGATTTTTATCAAGAATTATATAGTAATAAAGAACAAGTACCTCCTATATCTATTACATCTTCCGAATTGCCCAGAATTTTAAATGAAGAAGTGAGAAATGCAATTAAATGTATGAAAAAAGGAAAGGCTCCAGGTAATGATGGAATTATAATTGATATATTAAAAGAAGCAGGTGAAGAAACAGAAAAAATATTAGCAAAGTTATATACCAAATGTCTAAATGATAAAGATGTACCGGATGATTGGAAGAATGCAGTAATAATATTAATATTTAAAAAAGGTGATAAAGAAGATATTAGAAATTACAGACCTATCAGCCTTTTATCAGTTTTATATAAAATTTTTACCAAGATAATTACAACTCGTCTACAGAGAACCTTGGATTTTCACCAACCAAGAGAACAAGCTGGATTTAAAAGTGGTTTTAGTACAGTAGATCATATTCAAGTATTGAGAGAAGTTATAGAAAGGACAAATGAATATGAGTTGTCATTATGTTTTGGATTTGTAGATTATGAAAAGGCATTTGATTCTATAAACATTTCTTCAGTGATTAAAGCATTGGATCATCAAGGTATAGATCCAGGATATTGTCATATTTTAAAGAATATTTATAAAAATGCAACAGCAACAATTAGATTACATAATGATACTGGGAAAGTCAACATTGAGAAAGGTGTAAGACAAGGTGACTCCATATCTCCAAAACTTTTTACAGCAGTGCTGCAAGAAGTATTTTGTGGATTAAAATGGGAAACTAAAGGAGTGAAAGTAAATGGAGATTATTTAAGTCATTTATATTTCGCAGATGATGTTGTTGTTTTTGCAAATAATGCTTCCGAGCTGCAGGAAATGTTGCAGGAGTTATCAGAGGAAAGTAGGACTAAAGATAAATGTTAAAAAGACTAAAGTAATGTTTAATCGATTTGCTCCAAATATGAAAATAAAGATTGATTATGATGAATTAGAAGAAGTTAAGAGTTACAAATACCTTGGTCAGATTATTAATACAGATGGAAACATAATAGAGGAAATTAATCATAGAATTAAACTTGGTTGGAGTGCTTTTGGTAGAAATAACTTGATATTAAAAGGAAATATGCCTATGTGTTTGAAAAGAAAGGTTTTTAACAAATGTGTTTTACCAGTTCTTACTTATGGATCTGAGACTTGGACACTTAATAGAAGATCAATACAGAGACTTCAGACCACTCAAAGAAGTATGGAGAGATGTATGTTGGGAGTAACAAGAAGAGATCGAAAACGCAATGTATGGGTAAGAGAACAAACAGGTGTTACTGACCTCATTGAAAAAATTAAAAGATTGAAGTGGAGTTGGGCTGGACATATTGCTAGAAGAGATGATAATAGATGGACAATTGAAATTTTAAACTGGATTCCAAGAGATTGTAAAAAACCCAGAAGGAGACCACATGTAAGATGGATGGATGAAATAAGAAAATGTGTAGGGGTGATGTGGAGAAGAGAAGCTAAAGATCGGAGAAGATGGATTAAACTTGGAGAGACCTTCATCCTGCAGTGGATTGATAATGGTTGATAATGATGATGATGATGATCTTAATAGGAAAATAGTAATCCAGAACAATATTTAGTTCTTTTTCCAAGTCCTTAAAAATTAAAGTAATGTTTTATTTTAAAGATAATATTGATTGATTCTTTTACTATAATAGCTTTTTAATGAATGGAAAGTGCTATTAACTAGATAATAGACTTTTACTGTTGCTTTATTTTTTTATGAAACTTGTTATCCATACATTATAACTACATTACTGATATTTATACAATTGGTAGTATATTTTTTAAATTGAAAAACTAGTTCAATGTAGAAACAATATGATGTTTATGCATAGCCTCACTTGACACATTTGTTTTTTTGTTTGGTTTTTTTTTTGAGACATTGGAGAATAAACTCTGGAACATTACTTTGCCATCTTTTTCTTCCGAACTGACTTCAGTTTATGAATATCTTTCAAATAATATCTATAAGGAGTTTCTTAAGACTAATAAAATTGCATATTATTATTATTTGCTAGATATTTTATTCAAAGAAATATATAGAAATATATGCATTCACTTTAAATATTATTTACTATATAAAACAAAGCTATAGAAACAGTATTAGAAATTAGAAACCTTTGAAATCTATAATAAAATATGAGTCTCTATAGATTTTAAATGTTATAAGTAATTGTTGCTTTACTGTGGAGAAAATGTGTGAATTCATTTTTTTTTTTATTATGTTAGTTTTACCATAAGTATTGAAAATAATAAGAACAAGCATCATTTCAGTTGTAAAATGGAATCAGAATTAAAGTAAAATTTAACAATGAGTTTGTTTTAAAACTTACTGTATGGAAATTAATAGAGCTATGGGCACTTCTTGCTTCTCATTTTAGAGATAAAATAGATATTCAGTAAAATCTATTACAGATTGGAATTACTACTAATTCTCTTTTTAATTATAAATCAGTAACAAAAAATAAAATTTTTGTAGAATAATAGGAAAACTTCAGGATGTTAAGAGTACCTGTCATTAAGAATAAGATAAATGAGTATTTGCATGAAATGTAAATAAGCAATAATGCTGATTTTTAAAAACGATTTCTCTGTGTATATATGAATATATACATATGTATAGTGGATTCTTCATCTATCATTTCACAAGGTAACAATGTTGAGATATATTAAGTGTAACTTAATCATTAGCTTCAACTACAACTCAGATATTATAAATAAAACATTGTTCTCTCATTATTTGCAAAATAAATTATCATGATCATTTTCAGTCATTATTGATTCCCCAGGATGAAAGTTTCTTTAAGTTTAATCCAGTTTCTCTGAGTATAAAAGATATACAATTGGAGTTTTAAAAGGGATCTCAAGCAATTATAAAAGTCTTAGGGAAAAAAAAAAACCATGTAAAATGAACAGATGAAATAAGAACATTTGCAAATGTTATGTGGTAATTTTATTATCATAGTAGTTGAATGTGTTTAAAAAGTCAGAGTTAATACTATATTAAATATAATGATTAGATGATTTTTTTAACTGAATCTTATCTAATGATTAATAAAAGAAATTTCATTTTATAAATAAATAAATTGAATTGATATTTATTTGCTTTAAAGCCAATTTTATGCTTTAAATTGATCTTTTAAAATGAAGATTTATTTATAAGACTAAGCAAATCAAAAGATTAATCACATAAAAAAAAGTCTCTTTTATAAAGAACTTAGCAATAAAATGAGAAAGAGTTGGAGGTAAAATTTGTTATTTTTAAAAAATTTATAATTAAAAAAGTTATCTGAATTATGCTAATGCTGAACTCTTAAGTTGTTTACATATATATTTATTAATAATTCAAAAGAGTTAAAAGGAGAGAAAATATTTTTTTAAATAAAATAATAAAAATATATTTGAAAATTTAAAAAAAAAAAAACTAGATGTGTATAAAAATATTGTATCAAAAATGTGATTTGTCAAAGATAGGTGGAAAAAAAAATGACAGTTTGAAAAATAATGGATTCTTAAAATAAAATAAAAAATATGTGTTTCTATAGTTTTGGAATCAAAGATACAGACAGATAATCTCTGGAAAAAATTTAAAAAATTAGGTGTGTATGTGTAAAATTTTATATTGCTAAATAGTAATTTTTTACTTTGGTTTACTAGTACTTGGTGAAAATAATATATATGCAAATCTATTCATTATTACTATTAAAATTTTGAAAGAAAAAAATTAACGTTTTTTTTTTTTTATTGTTTCAAAAAATAGGTCAATGGGTGATAATTCACATCCTCCATCTTTTTCATTTATATTGTTAAATGATAACATAGAAGATGAAACAATTTGTGATACAGTTGATGATGATATTCAAATAAATAATGGTAGTATTGATGAACAAAAAAATATTCTTGAGGAATTAGATGTTTTAAGGATTGCAGGTGAACCAGTAGAAAAAGAAACTACTGTCAACTTTGAAGCAGCTGAAAATGAAAGTCAAGATACTAGAACACCAACAGGTATAACTATTAATTTTTAAGAAAATAGTCTTATATATTTTAAATATTTTTTTAATCTCTTCTATGTATGTATTATACCCACACTAACTAGAAATATAATAATATGAAAATACGACCAGCTCAGATAAAATGATTACACTTGGCTAAAATACATATAATCTTAATATAATCAATAATAAAGATATCCCATGATAATATCTACTATTTAACTAGCTCTAACTGATTAATAAATAATAAATGGTGCGGTTTATGAAAAATTAAATGAATAAAATATTAATAAATCATGAGACAATAAAATGAAGTACAAGCAGTAAAGAATTACATTGAACCAATGTCCCACAGGATACTATCTCAATGGCATAAGAACACTACCCCCCCCCCTCTATTATTTCAAATAATAATAAATTCATAGCATTCTTAAGACTTTAAAATAATAACAAACAATTTAGTATAATGTTACTAACTAAATTCTAATCTCTTATTAAACAATACAATTTAAATTATCTCAGGTTCTTTAAAATAACTCTAATCAATTTATAATCTTTTGTAGTCATGCATGATAAGGGATTTTGTATCATCCTCAACTACACAAACTAATAATAATAACAACAATAATAAATAATAATAATAATATTCGATAAATAATTATTAATCTTATCCACTGTTCAATGTTATCGTAGCCACCAATAATAATAATAGCAGTAATCTGATACAAACTGAAAATATGTGGCAACAAATAATGTTAAAATTCTATGCAATAAATTGTGCAATTAATTATGACCATAATAATAATATTAATGCAAAAGAAAATTTCTCAAATATATTATATTCTGAAGCATTGTGATTTCTTAAAATAAATAATTATATCTGTACTGTGCAAATATTATGTTTATTTTGGTATCTGTCAATCATGTATTTGTGATGGTGAATAAATCAACATAACACAAAGTTTTATAAAAAAACAAGTTTAACAAATTTTATTATTCTATACATCCAACAAAAAAAAAACTATATACACTATTTGCAATTATTCTTCATAAACTTTAACAAATATTAAGCTAATTTAGATAAATTGGGTTACATCTTTCTACATCATAAAAATATAATAAATCAACAAGTAGATAAGCCTTTACTCAGACTTATGTACTTATTTATGGCACCTTTATTCAAAATATAATACAAATTTAAAGTTACTCTTATAGTTTAATAATAAATAAAAAATCAATTAATTAACATAGCTAGAACATATGGTTTTCGTAAGTATACACGAAAAATATAAAATATGAAATACTTAAATAATACTCATCTTTAAAATATATTCAAATATTTTTACAATAAATCAATTAAACTTATCTAATATAATGGTGCTAGTGTTATTTTAAATATTTATTTTGGTTCATTCGATAAATAAAATTGACTTTAATAAAATAATAATATTGGTGTTCTTTTACATATTTTGCTTGGTACTACTCTCTAAATAAAAATCCTTATATGTGTGTTTCATGTATGTTTAAAATATAAAATAATATTCATAAAATACAAGCATTTATTCTATTTTATGTTGTTCATTTTGGATGTTTTATTTTTCTCAAAAATATGCATTAACACATAAAATCAAAATATCAAAATTATTCAAAAAAATCTCATGAATAAAAATATGAAAAATCTCTATGATTCTTTATTATTCACTGTTAGCATTTACATTCAATCTCATTTGCATTTGACTTTAACCTAAGGCAAAACAAGAAAACCTACAATTCAAAATTATTCATTATTTTCTTTCATAAAATACAGTGCTATACGATGCAATAACTGTTGAAATTAAGATAGTGATACGATGCAAAGACATGAAGAATTAACTAGGGTAAAGACTCAATAGTATAAAATATATTGGATAATCTACATGGAAAACAGTGTAAACGAAGAGATATGACTTCTCTGTCTAATAACCTCAAATATAATAATAATGTCCAAGCTTTTTATTCAGCACTCATTTGAACAGTTTAAAATACAAAATATCAAGAAAGACACTATCCACGGAAAATATATACCAGAAACAAGGTTACATTATCTGTACTTGCATAAACTACTAAGATAATAATATAGGTTACTTTCTTATTCTCTCCCTAGATCCTACATATAAGCATCCAAAGTTTTTTTTACATAATCCCTAAGTCACTATCAATTAAAAAACTTAACAATAGATTTAACAACCTATATCACAAAATATCTAGCATTACTCTAAATAACAATCAAAATTTGCATATATCTTTAATAATCTAAAACTACTACAAGAAAAGGTTTATTCACTTTTAAAATTCAGCAATAAAAACAATACAAATGATTTTGTTTTAAGATATTAAAATTAAAAAATCAAAATATTTCTAAAAATAGAGTTCATCCATTAAAGTATGAGTATCAATAAATTATATTACATTGATAATATAAAAGAAAAAAGTATGCATATCTTTCTGAAATCATGGCTTATATCTCTAGAATAATAATAAAGTTTTATGTGTAATTAATGCGCACACACATGTTAATACGTTCATATAACAAAGCGATATAAAAAATATTCCAAGTAATTCTAGAAAATAATAAAATATACATCATATAAAATTAATATATTTTATAAGATTTACCTAGTGACACTACACTTGTCAGTCATTCTTAGACGTTTTCTGGTCCAATATTTATTATAAGAAAACATATTAATTAATAATAACAATTATCCAACATAACACTATCACACCTTAAAATGTTTATGAAAAAACTTTACAAAATATTAATTATTCTTTAAAATATTAATTATGTTAGATTAAATAAAATATCTAAAGTGTAATCTTTATTACTCTAACACTATTAAAACTTAATACTACAATTAGTATGTTACTAAATCCAATTCTTTCTTCTCTCCATATAGTTCAATTTTAAAAAGTTTTTTTTTCTTCTCTCTAATATTTTCATAGAAGTTCTTCCCCAGATGCTTGTTGCTAAGGCAACCACTATCGTCTTAAAGTTTTAAACACAAAACTTTTTCTCCTCCCTGCTGCACATAAACTCATAAATAAATAAAAATAAATGTCAACTTTAAAATCTAAAAATATTTGAAAATTAGCTATTCATCCTGTTCTGAAAGTCTTTTAAAAATACAGTCCTATCTGTAGCTTTCTCAGGATGATAGTTATTTAATGTGATATCACTTGGAAAAAGTTTCAGAAATAATCTCCGGAGTTTTTCCCATTCACTTGGATCCTACTGGGTTCAAATGCATCAGTCTCGGCTCTTATAAATCCATATGTATTTTTACGGAAAATACGATTTTTTATATTCCATTCAAAAGTATTATTTTATATTACTTCAGATATATAGTCTTTTATAAAGATATATTTCTTCAGTCAGGATAATATTTTTTTTTAATTATCCATTTACTTTTTTTTCTTTCTGACGAATAATTTTAAAAAAAAACAGTTCTTATAATATTAAATCATTTATGGTATTTTTTTTGATAATACTTTGTCATAAAGCTATATCCGTAATAATATCGGGTTTATTTCTTTAATCACTTTTCAAGAGAGGTTTATAATAAACTTTTTTAAATCAATATTTTTTAAAAAAAATATTCACTGCAATTTTTTTTCTACGAAAAGATATTCATAGTTACTAATGTAAGAATAAATGGTATCTTTTTTTTATAGGTTCAATATTAAATTCATTTTCTCAGTTTTAAAGAAATATTAAAATTTAAATTTTTTCCATGTAACTTTTTGTTCTCCAAATAAAGTTATTTATCTTTAGAATGTAATGTATAAACATGTCAGTTCTTCAAAAAATATTTCTGCTCAATATTCTTGCCAATGTCCAAAGTATTATAAATAAATAATGATATAAATTTTTCCATAATATATTTAAAATTATACTTTCCTTTATTAGCTATACTTTTATTGTTAATTCTTTTGAATACATTATCATTGATATTAAATCCATATTTTACCGTGAAGTTGGCTTAAGCTTCAATAAAATAAGCAGTAGAGAATTTTTTGATTTAGGGCTGCATTATTACTTTAACATAGTAAATTGTTAATCCTTCAAAAACTTTTCTTAAAAAAGAATAATATTAAGAAATAGACTATGTAATATTCCAATGCTGATATATGATAATAATATTGATAATAAATTAACAAGTTATTAAGCTGTTAAATAGCTTATTAAGTTATTAAGCAAGCCAAAAAAAAATGAGAGCATCTACTTTTATACTAGATTGAACTTACATCTGATTGGTTATTTTAATCTTCAACTTATGATCTAATTTATATACTTGTCAATTTTGTGTAATTAAAATTTAGAAATAAAGTGTATGACTCATATTAAATATCAAATATTATTACAAAACTTAATTCTAAATTAATGTTATACTTTCACCAACAAATTAAACACTTTAAAATAACATTTTTTAAATAATACTTTATTAATTTATCCAATATTTAATTTTAATGTATCTATTTTTAAAATTTAACTTTATTAACTATACTTATTTTAAAGCTGTCTAATTAAAAAATTTTCTAATATTTACTATTTATGATACACAAATGTTTTCAATTTTTTTTAAAAAAATTCTAAAGTATTTGAAACTTTCTTTAGAAATCTTGTAGGCACAAAGTATGTGTATTTGCTGGTCACATGACTTAAAACCAGACAATATGTATCAATTTTTTATAATTACTGTCTGAAAACAGAAATATCTAAACATTTTATTACAAAATATTACATTTAAAAAAATAATAAAATATAATGATACAATTTACAATAATAAATTTTGAAATTATTTAAACAATAACAAATTAAATACATTTGTCTACCACAAAATATTATACTTTTAATAAATAATTTATAACACAAATATTAAATCTAATTTTTATTTATAATACATTAGCTTATTTAATTTTAAGTCATTGTTTTAAAATTAGCTTTTAGCATTTTGTTTAATAGTACTTTTAGTATATTATTTTACTATGGCCAGTTTTCCCAACCATACAAAAATCATAATATTTAGCTTTACTTTATAATCTTGCATACTAACATAATTTTTTATACATTTACAAGTCTCATCTTTAACAAAGTTTTTAAAAATCTTATCAATACTATTTATACTATTTAAATTTACTCTTAATTTAAAATTTTTCAAAAATTGACTTAGTAAACCTATTTGGACCTAGTCAAAAGGGTATAGTATATAATTAGCAAAAATTAAAAATTTTATATTTTTGTATTATAAATATGTAAATTTTAATTTTGCATGTTTAATTAGTATCCAAAGATTTCATAACATAATTTCATTATTTAAATATCGATACAAAAAAATTATACAAATATCTCTCTTCATGCGAAAATCAATTAAGCATTGGCTTAAATCAACTTTAGTTTGTTATTTCAAAGTTTGTAATTAGTCTATTTAATATAAATGTAAATATAAATAATTGAAATTAGAATGTATTCTTAGATTAGAAATGTCAGTCAATATATTATAAATTAAGTCAGTTTGCAGGTGGTATCAAAATACAAAATACATTTTTTAAAAATGAAATACATCAAATACTTTTATGTGATCAAAATGAACTCATAATATTGTTTATAGAATAATTCAATAAATAATGATCAATAAATTTTATTAGCACAGTGTTAGATTGTAATTCTATTTAGAAGATAATAATCCCTCTTCAAGGCACAATTGAGAAGGGATTATTATCTTCTAAATAGAAGAACTCAATAAATATTAAATAAAATTAATTATTTAATATTAAATTTCATAATTAAATTATTGCTAAATTTTTATTATATAGTAAACCATTGTTTTCTAGCCAAAAGTTTTTAATTATTCAAAGTGAAGCTAAGGTTTCATAAAATGACTAAATTCTGGAAATAAAGAAAACTTCCATAATGAAGAAAAAATTAAAATTCCAAATAAATGTTAAAAAAAATTGGAATTTTCTCTGTCTGTGAAAGTCTCCCTTACCTTTTACTTAAGTTAATAATATGATTATTTTTGTCAGGTTATTGCATAATGTTCCATTTTTAGAAAAATAACTTTTAAATTTTAACTTAAGCATAAACTCATTTATGTTTGATAATATTACAATGTATTAGATTTCTATAATCAGAATATTGTCTTAATTCTTTTTTTGGTGTTGCAATAAAATTCATACTAATACTGATGAAAACAATGAAAATAAACACTATGATGAATAGAATTCTTATTGGGAAATTCTGTACTATTTTAAACATGTATAATCTTTAAACATTTCATCTAAGGATTTAGTGACACTGACATTGCCACAATGCAGAGTTTTCTATATACTTTAATGCTTTGTTTCTTATTCTGGATAATATGAGAATTCCAAAATAATTAAATAGTTTTGATCTCACTGACTGATCCTAAAATTTAAAAAAAAACATTTTTTTTTTCTCAAATCAACTGCGTTTAATGGCATTGTTTTGCCTAATACTCATTTGTTAATAGCAATTATTTTAAGTAAGCAATTTTAATCTTTGAAGGGAGCTTCTACATATGCAGACATTTTAGATAATTTAACATTATTTCCATGGTAGAAGTCATATGCAATTAATTAATAAAGAAATTTAATATTTTCTCATACACTGGTCTTAAGCTTATTCATCATTAAGAATAACAAAGAAACTATGAAAAGTAAAAATGAGATTATTAATATATGTGTCTGTGTGTGTGATTAATCAAATCTTTTGGGTTTTACACAAACTTTTCTAAAGCTTATTGTAAATTCTGAACTATCATCTTGTGAAATATATTGTAGACTATTCTCTCTTAATATAAATACATGTAACAAATGTATACTTGTCAGGTAAGTTGGAGATTTAAAACATCAAAGATTCTACACAGAAGCGGCATACAAATTTGCTATTTGTACATCTTAATTTTGCATCTTGATTGTCTTTAGTATAGGTCATATCTGACAATTATAGTTTGTTACATGAAATACATATATAATAGAAAAAATTGGTCTAGGGATCATGATTTATAATAAGCTTTAGAGAAGTGTGTGGTGAATCTGGCAGGTTTGATTAACTACAGATAGTTATCAAATACAACAATTAATTATTTATATATATAATATTTAAAGAATTTCCTGATAAAGATAAAGAAATATCAAATAAAAAGAATTGACACAAAAGAAAAGTGGTAAATAGTATCTTAAATTGCTAGTGTCAATTTTTCAAGAATAAGCTGGTTCAAGTTTAGATAGTCCATGTAATTTGACATCTAGAAGAGTTTATCTTTTATTGACAAAAGGAAATATATCTGGAAGAAGTTTCTGAGTTTTTAAATTGAGAAGAGTAATTTTTTTTTTTTTATCTTAATGCAAGAATAATATGAAATCAGAAGAGTTATAATGTAACAAGATACTAACAATATTAAAATATTATTAAAAATGAAAGGAGAAGCTACAGTAATAGTATCAAACCAATTTATTATAGTGGATCCCAGGGAAATGATTTTGATTGATTTATGATTCTATGTAATGTAGATTTATGAAAATATATAACTATGATATTGGAAAAATTTGAAAGCATTGAGACTGAATAAATTTTTATAAAGTGAGGAGTTCTCTGATGTACTTTAACGTTGTGGCCAATGAGAGGAAAGAATAAGAGAAAGTCATTACCTTGCTGAAATCAATATAAATTATTGAAAATGGGACAATAATCCATGAAATGTACAATGATTTCATCAATAAATCTATCTATTTTACAGACTTTATTATATGACCAAACTGTATGGACATTGAAAAAGGTTTCAAGTAATATGAACTATGAGACAAATTACAATATGTGGATATATATAAAGAAAATCTTAATTTGAGCATTCAGTGCTTGAGAGTAAGTTTTGTAATTTTTGAAATTTAAATTGCTGATTACTAGAATTGTGGCAATTTCAATCAATGTCTTACTTCAATAGTTACAAAGTTTTGGCCATCAGTGCAGTGACAGATTTGTATAAGACTAGTCTAATAATGCAGAAAATAAAACCTTCATAAATTCTCTTGAAAACTTTGTTACTATTTATTATACATATGATTTAGGATTGAGTAAGCTAAAACCATGCAAACTTATTGATGACTTAGTATCTGATAAAAAATTTGTGAGAAGACACCATATTTTTGACTGGTTTTTTTTAACCTTAATTTTTGCTGTAAAGTATGAATTAAATGGCTGAAAGAATTCAAAAAATAATTATCTTTATATTGTCCTTAGGAATAAGTATTTCTTCATTAACCTACATGGATTTTAAAATTATTTTTAAAGAATTTATAATCCTTCATCAATAGAACATCTATCAATTCTTTTCCATCTTCAAAGTTCATTGTACCTGCAATAGAATCAGACATTAGAACTTAATGCGATGCAGTATATTTACAGTATTTTAATACTTAATGTTAAATATAAAATTTTATTCTTCAATTACTTAGTAAAGGTTTAACTTTTAAACTATAAATAATTATTATACTCATTATTAGTATATTCATTCTAATCTTCCCACTCCCACCAAAAATAAAAATAAAAAGAAGATAGAAATACATTGCTTTAATAATCGGTTTATTTGATATCTCGTCTGCAGTGAACCTCATTTTTTAAAAATCTTCATCTTGCCTAATTATAACTGTCCAATGTATTCTACTCTCCCAATGAATTCAATCAATAATTCATCTTTTCCAAGTGTCTTTGATCTATTCTTTATTGTGTGAATGGGATTTGTCTTTCTTATGAAAGTCGGGTTCAAATTCACTTAAAATATTTTTTATAAGTATTAACATAAAATGTGTCCTTACAATAGTACATATTTCAAACTGAAGAATATATCAACAATCTGCCATCATATTTTCTTAATCTTTTAGAGCTTTAAATAAAAAAAATTTAATTCCCTTTATGTTGCATTTTTCTTTTATATAAACAAAAAACTCTACAATAATTAAAATATCAATATATAAAAATGACTAATATATTGAGCAAAATAATAGCTATGTGTATTTAATTTACTTGAAATACTTATATTATTATAAAGAAATATCTTTCAACTTGTTAAATGCAGCAGAAGAATTTTAGAGACTGTTTTGCATCTTCACATTTAAGCCTGTATTTCTGTCTGAAGAGCAACTAAGATATTTAAATTCATTCACATTTCAAGCTAATAACGAAGTAAGTTAAAAATTTCTGAAAGTTTTTTTCTGTCATTATTTGATAAAGAGTTTCAGCTTTTGAACATTAATTAATAAACCAAAATCTTTATGGATTGCATCCAAAACATTAATGAAAAATCATATTTTACCTTGACAAGAATAGCAATCATCATTATACTGTAAATCTAAAAGCTGTAAATTTGAAATTCTTGCTTTTGTTTTTAATCAATTCAAAGTCAAAATTCTACCATCAAATTCATGTTAGATCTTGATGCCAGCTTCTTGAAGTTACCTATCTTAAAAATGATGAACAAAATTGAAACTAGTGCATGTCTTCTGTTTAATATTAATTTTTCAATGCTTTAGGTTTTTTTATCATCAGAGATAATGTTTCATCTTATTCTGTTATGTAGAAGCTATATTATATTCATAAATTTTTATGAACAACTTTCTAATTTCATATATTGCCACAAATCTTTTTGTTTAATTGAATTAAATACCTTGACCAATTTAATAAAAGCAATATATATGTAATTAAAAATAAGACATTGTTTTGCATTTGTGTATCAACAAAAACTTTATTTATAATGTCTCCTGATTTTTTAAAACTATATGTATTTTTTTGGTAGACATTCACATATGATTTGAAGCAACCTATTTAATAAGTTTCTTTAAAGTTTTTATTAATTGGATTCTTAAAATTTAATTGCATAATTTTATGAGTTCATATATTCTTAAAAAAATTCTAATTTTAAAACTAATGTATCATGTTAACATTTTATTACTTTTCTAGATATTTTATCACAAGTTGTAGTTTTTATATTTATAAGATTATAAAGAGCTATCTTAAATTCATTAAACTGGAATATCATTAGCCAAAATATTCCATTCATATATTTGCAGTATTATCATTGTCATATAAAAGAGTGCCATTATTGAATTTAATAAGATTGGGATATTAGTTTTTGGAGCTATTTATTGTTTTATTGTATCTAAAAAAAAAAGATAAATGACTATACCTTTGTTTACAAGAATAATGGTTATATGACACAAAATTTCTTCTGATTATCAAATTGATATTTAACGTTATCTTTACTAACAGATTTACTTTTACAAATGCTATTATTAAAAAATTGATACTGTTCAGTACTACTGGCTATAAAAAGAATGTTTGTTGCTATTTTACAAAAATCAGAAATAGATATCAAATTATATGTTCTACTATTGATAACTCTGACTTCCATTACCATTCCAATTTCAGACCTCAAGATTAGAATGGTTTATCCTCTAGACATATAATCTATGACAGTTGTTGAAAAACATTACTGCACACAAATTGGAAAAATATTAATATAATGACCAGAAGAAGGAACATATGTAGTCATTACTTTTAGAAATGGTTTGAGGACAGGGATAACAATCTTTAGTGTTGTGTTTGTAATATTGGTGATGAATATTATTTAAAGACATTAGACCAACTAAATTGGCTTTTACTTGATAAGATATTAGTCCTTTAAATTTTTTTAAAGTGTTATAAAAAAGATATTGATTGATTGATTATTAATAATAAACAAATAAATTATTTTGTTTGTTTTTAATCCTCCTGTCTGTAAGTATTATATAATTATAGATAATTTTTTTATTGGATGAATAAAATATATTTTACAATTTCTTTTATAATTTAATTTGAAAATAATCCATATTTGAGATATTTCTGTTGCTTTTCCTGCATGCATTGATTTTTTAATCTGAAAATCAAGAATCGTAATAATTAATGTTAAATACACATTTGCAGCTAAATCTTTATACCATTGATTACGATCACTTGTTAATATCCAACTTGGAGAGGCAAGGGTAGAAATTTATTGCCTTTAAGTTTATAACAGGATTCATAGTTTTTAAATTTATAACAGGTTTTTTGTACTTTAATATTTATCGTGTGTATTTTTTTATCAATGAATGTGTTTAATTACTTTGATAATTTGATATTTTATATTTAAAGAAGAACGACACTATTTAATTTGAAAGTATGAGAATTAAAATTTTGCAAACACAGTTTTTATCACATTCATATTATGATTATTTATAAAGTTAGACAGAAATATTAAATTTCATTTATTAATTTTTAATAATTTAATTTTTTATAATTATTACATGTAATTTTAATTTATAGGATTTAACAAGCAAAGAGTTCATAACATGCAAAGAGAAATTTCAGTTATTGTGTCAGTAATTTTCACACTGAAAACTTTGATCAAATCTATGATGAGATATTGGTATTTCAAACTCCAGTTCTCATCCTTTGCTTTTAAATCAAATCAAGATAAAAGATATATATAAAAAAAGAAGCTTACAATAAATAAATTCTTTTATGAATATTTATAGTTGTTATTAATCAAGTTTTATTAGTATTTTCAAAAAATTACTATTAAATCTTTAGTTATTGTTTTATATTTTTTTAATGTAAAATAATATACGTAAATGATATCAGTAATTCTATTATGTATATATTCTACACATTATAGAACAAATGGATGATTTGCTGTATTCCTGTTTTCTCCATGCATTAAAAATTAAAGTAAAAAAAAAAGATCTTCCTCTTCTAACAATGACTTTTTCAAGAAGTTGTTTGCATGCCTGCTGGTAATGATATTTTATTATTATTTATATATATATATATATTAAATGTATTTGCTGTTTATATATATATTTATTTATTTATTTATTAGTATATATTCTTTTTTTTCTCACTCAACAGTCCACATGGTCAAACTCTTGAAATAAAAAAAACTAGTCATAAAAAGGTAAAGCAGTGTATACTCATTTCTTTTTTGAAGTTTTCTTTTCTCATTATCTTGATCACCTTTTTCATTTTTTTTTTTTAGTTATCTAAATTTCTTCAGAGTATGCAAAATAAAGGATTTATAGAAGTTAAAGAATTAAGTAAAGGAGTAGATGCTATTACAGCTGTTAATTTTGGACATCCTGAGTAAGTATAGCAAAATAATATTACATTTAAATGTTTTTTGTAGAGAAGAAATTCTGTTTTGCTCATTGTTGATTCACTCATTTTTAGAAGATAATTGTATAAACTTATCAATATAATCTGACACTAGATTTTTTTTTTCATATGTCAAATGTATTGACCAGGAAGCGAACCTAGACCAGCTGCTTGGAAGGCAGCTATGTTAAAGTTGATCTTTTTCAAAAAATAATTGCATACTAATTATTTTAAAAAATTTCATATGATGATTGCAAAGTTTGCATTCACTCTCTTCTCTGCTTTTTGTGACAATTAAAAAATTTGAAAACTACAGTTAAACTAAATTGTTTTGAAAATTTAAAAATAATAATTTTAAAAAAATTATGAAACTTTAGTGTGTTCTTGACAGGTAAATGGATAAACAGATCTTTAAATAGCTCAGTGCAAGTTCAAAGTCTCTCCAAAAGTAATCCGATTACTTACCACCCTTGTCAATTGTTTAATTTTATCCTGTTGTTAAAAATTGCTAGATATTTATCTGTATCAGATGGTCAGCTAGTTTGGCTGTGGACTGTCTAGATAAAAATATCCTAAATTTAATTCGATCTCAAAAAAAAAAAAAAAATTCAAATTTGCAATGTTGTTTATAAATTATTATTGTAATATATTTAATATGGATCAAAATTCATTTAAATAGTCTTTTCCAGAAATTAATTTTCATGATTAGCAGAAGAAAAACAAAAATTTTATTTTAAATAGAGTACTAATTTTTAAATATTTAAAGTAAATATAAAATATTTATTGACAATAAAAACAATTTAAAAAAAAAAAATTAATGAAAAGTTTATTATAAATAGTATATAAGTTATTAGTTCGCTATTTTTGTGACACTTGGTTGGATCTGTACTATCTTATTCAGTTAAGAAACAATTTTTTTTTTTTTATGTATTTTAAATTTAAATTAGTTTATTATATAAATTATCAGCTAGATAAGTTTAAAACTTGCAAAAAAAATGTTAGAATTTTTTCTCACATAATAGTCTAATTTTATTTAAAAAAAATTGTCTTTAATATGAAATTCATATTATTGTCAAATAATTTTTTTTCATATTTTAATAATGCTTCCTATGTGTTTTAATGCAGTTTATTAAGTGTTAGATTCTGGAATGTAAGATCCTTGGATCAATTTCAGTTTTGACTTTTCCAGCACTCAAACTTTTTATGAATTTCTGAGCAATAAAGCCGTTTGATTATTATTATATTTTATTGCTTTTTTTTTTTTTTATAATTATGCATAAAATTAAATCAAAATAAACTAAAAATAATAATTTATTAAAAAGTAAAGCAAAGCTAAAAAAAAAAGGCCATATTTATCATTTGCCTATGGATAAAATGCAATAATAATATTGCAATAGAATAAAAATGAACCATTTCATATTAATATACTATATTTAATGAGATGAACATAGAATTCGGAGAATAATCAAATTGCTAAGAATGAATTTCAAGTTGTAGTTGATGCTAAAGCTTCTCACAGGAGTGAGAAAAGTGGTAAAAAGTCATTTATAAGTTGGTAATAAACATCCAATATTTTATTTCCCTTTTGAAAGGAATCTTTTAATTTGTTGTAGTACCTCGACTGATAATATTTTTTGAGTAGAAAGTAAAAAAGAGTGTTGCTAGTAACAAAAAAAATACTGATTTAAGAAGAGAGAAGGAGCATGAAATCTAATAATCAGGAACTTGTGTTTTTTGGGGAATAGTATTAAAAAAAACATCAGAATAAAATATATACAGAAAAAATGATAGCTAACAAAATATAAGAATTTTTGTTGTTTGTTTTTTAGTGATTGTTTTTTTTCTTTTGTGGTGTATTACTTGATTTTGCCATTTTTGGCATCTGAAATTAAAACTGAAATAATTTATGCCTTTATAGAAAATTCCTGATCTAGATAAAATGGAATCTGGATTAGTCCATTATTTGAAGACAATGTGAGATATCGCATTCCCTCCCCCTGGCTAAAATTAGTCTTGGAGAAAATAGCCATGCAGATGGGTTGCTAAGTGTCTTCATTTTGTAGTTTCATCAGGCTTGGGGTTTTCTACAGTTGGTTCAGTATCATTATCGTTTGGAGATCTTGGAACTATAGGTTCATCACAGCTGGCTGTTAATTCACTAATGGCTTACAACACTGTCATTTGATGAGGTTTTGTTGATATCTGGTCTTTCTACTTTAGGTTCATCACAGCTGGATGATGACTCAACACTGTTGGCTTGTAACTCTTTGTCATCTGTTGAGGCTTTGCTAATGGCTGGTGACATGTCATTTAACCTTAGTTATTTTCTGTGATGATTATGATGCTGTCCATCAGCAGTTTTAATCACCTCTGTTTGTGCTCCTTTAACTTTGAACATTATTGCAAGAACCCATTTGATGGTTCTCTTAAACATTCGGGATAGGACTTGAGTATCTATCTGCATTTTTGCACTTTTAGTTTTATATATTTGTTTAGTGTTCAAACCCAAATTATTATTATTAATTCCTTATGGGTAGACCTTGTTTAAATTTATTATTGTGAGCTGATTCACTTTAGTCACTATAAAACCTGAGTAAACCAGTCATATCCTAATAAATTGCTCTGCTTACCAGCAGATATAATAAGAGGCACATATATAGTTTTATTGGTCATTGTAACTTTAACTCTTGCCTGACCTAAGAGTGCTACTAGATTGGCTTGGAAATCCATAATTGTTTTGCTGCTAGGATGCAGCTGATATTTATTTTTCATTAATAATAGCTGTGTCTTTTTTGATACTGCAGAGACCCAGTGTCCAGATCCATTGTTACAGGCATATCATTAATAAGAATTCTGTTTTAAAAGCAGAATCAATGCATCTCACATTGTTTATATAGGCATTTTGTTTCGTAGACTTTAAATTGCTTTTCTGGCTTTTTAGAATGGGCTCATTCATTCTGTTATCAGCAATTTGTTGTTTACATGTAAAACTAGCAGCTTTTATGTGGACAACATGCTTGCAATATGTACACACTGTATACCAGTGTGGCATTTCAATGTGTGCATGTATTGGGTGATCACATCTATAACAATGCTTTCCACTTGTTGTTCATTTTTGTGAACAATGACTTTTACTGTCATTTGGGTATTTAACTGACCAATTTTCTGCTCAACAATTTGAATGCTATAGTCCATTTTTTTCATTGGACTGCTTGACTAGCTGTTGATCCCACTAGAGTCGCTTGAGACACAGTAGAATCAAGGGTTACATCATGATCCATTAGGAACTTGACCCTGAGACTACGGTACTTTATTAAGGAAGTCTTTGAAATTGCATTTTAAAGATAGTTTTTTTAAGGTAATAGCAAAATCTCTAGCTTTTTCACTTTCTCCTTGTGTACAAAGATTGAAATGATCTTTGCATAATTGTTAGGGGTTTTGGAATGAAAAAGTTAGTTAATAGAGATAATGCCTACTCAAAATCCATGTCAGTTAGTACTTCAGGGGTTGTTTGGGCTTTAAGGACCTCATAAGTCCTAGATTAAATAATAGACATGAGTGTGACTAATTTTAACTCAGCCATTTTCATTTGATTAGTCTGTAAATAGAAGACTACTCAATCTTTATAATTTGGCTAATTATCTGGATAGGCCAGATTGAATTCTTCAATTGAGCCAATTTTAGCCATTTTATTTTTTTTCCATCTTTATGTCATGAGACAAAGAATTTTTATTTTTATATGTGAGAGTAACCACTCAAATTGATTATTAACTTTTATTTGACAAGCTACTGATGTGTAACTATCAATCTTTGATTCAAGACAAAATCTATACAACCCACTGGAGGAAGTTTCTGCCTTTGTTAATAAGAGTAATTTTTATTTTATTATAAAAAAATTTTAGTGACATGCCAATAATGTTTGCAGTCAATTTTTTTTGATTAATAATAAAATCTAACGATCCACAGGGGCAAGATTTTGGTGACTGCAGCAAATCTGTTGTATTTTGTCGATATAAAAAGGCACTGCTATAACTCTTATAAGTTTCCTACCACTTCCAGCTGTATTTGACAGCTTGCCTCATGCCAATGTTTGGTTCTAGCAGCTCCTTATCCTAAATGTGAATTTGCCTCGCTGTGTCAACCATTTAACTTAACTGCTATTGTCTGGAGAGCAGAGATTCTGTTTTTCAGCTCTGTAACAGTAAGTCTCTGGAAAATGTGTATACTGCCATTCAGGTTGACAGTAGTTCTCTGCAGAACATGTATGGGGAACATGACTTCTATATTTCAGCTTTGTGACTGTAGTTCTCTGGCCTTACTTTAAAAAGACTGACTATTTATTGCCAGATCCCCTTCCTTAATGGCAACATTCGTATTCATTAAACATGATCACCTACTGGCCCATTCTTGTTATTGTCTATGCTCAATTTGATTTAGATAAGACAGAATCTGGACTAGTCCGTTAATTGAAATCAGAGTGAGATATGACACATAGCTAAAATAAAATTTTATAAAATGACTTTTCACATAGTTTTATCACTAATGACTTTTGAGAAATGAAAAGTAGAATATTTTCTTGGCTTTAAAAATGAAAATTTTAGAAATCGTCAAAGAAATTTGAACATTATTTATCAATACACTGCCAAACCTTTCTTCCATCTAAAAATTATTGAAACAAGACCATAACCATTTGTAACAAAAGGCTAAAACAGTCATTATCCCCCATGCACTTTGGAGTGACTTAGAATTATAGCTTATCTTTCTCAACTATTAAAAATTAGATAAGAATATTTTTAATATTTTTTTTGTAAAGTTGGCTGTCGGCATATAAAACTGTAATGCAAATATTCTAAATACTATTTCCTAGGGTTTGCATAATCTTTTATACATATTATAACATTATAAAGAAAAAAACACTCTTATTAAATTTCTGGGGACTCAGTTAAATATTATTGTGAAAGCTTATTACTGATTTACACATTTGTTCACATTTATTTTGTTATATATTCTATCTGATATTGCCTGTCAGAAAATGTATACAAACCTATTAAATGGATTAGATTCACCATTAACTCATTATTATATTTTATTGCTATAAATCACTCTTCAAGTTCTTATTTCTAGAAGCTTATCTAGGAATTTATTTTAAAAAGTGTTACAATTTACTAAGAGTAACTACTATGAGTTATGCTATTAACACAAACTTTGCCTTACAATGATTTTCTTCAAATTCTCCACCATTACAAGTGCTAGCAATAGAGGCCTTTTTCATTTGCTATCGATTTCATAGATCTTGATATTTAACTGCAGTGCCATAAAGGATTTAAAACAGCATTATTGCAGAACAAAAAAATAATCCCAGATAGTTAGTGCATTTTAGTGATAAGGAACTGAATCTTCCAAACAGATATAATTGTGAGAATCAAATGACAAAACATATTTCATTTACTTAACCTTTTGCTTTATTTCTTTAATGATTTCATCCAGCTTTAAATACATTGGTTCTCCCCCCCCCCCCCATCAGCCTGCAATAACTTTATACTATTTAGAAGATATAAAGTGAATTATACATGATTTTCTCTGTTAAAAAGCCCAGATACGAAACATACACTGGGTATTTGCAACAATGTATCCAGAATCATGTAATGTTGACATACTATACATATTTTACCATTACTCTACAATTTGGCATCTTTCCATACTTGTACCATATAGATGTTCAATGACAATATAACCAAGATATCAAATGAACAATCAGCATAGTAGAGTTTTCTTATGCTAAGATATGAGTTGTGATAGCTGTATAAATATATATAAACTAATTCTAATTACTTAGTACTTATGTTTAAATTAGGCAAATTTAAACAGTATAGGGATAACTGTTTGATTTAAATTAAAATAAAATTTAACTTACTATTATTTCATTACATTAAAAAAATAACATCATCATTTTTTATTTTTTTACATTTTATATGTACAGAGTCCATTATTTCAATTAATGCTAATATAAAATATAATAAAGTAAACTGGATTACTTTATAGGATATTTAAGAAAAAAAAGCATAAAATGAAAATAGAAACAAAAAATAATTGAAAAATTAAATGACTTTATGAAAGAGTTAGTTATTTGGAAAGAGAAAAAAAGAAAAGTCATAAATTTTGCATATCTCTATTTTTGTTTAATATATGTTTAGTTGAGATACAAAATGAGATATTTTGATTAAGATAAGTTTAGCATTAATGATAGAGAATCCATGATTTCAGATGAACTGATGTCTGTGGATAATGAAGATGAGCTTAATCAAATGTTAAAATAAAGTTGACAAATTTTGTAAAAAAATTAAGATGAATAAAAACAATAAGTTGAAACAATAAAAATAAGTACAGAGAATTAAAAAATTAAAATTAGTTATTGGACACAAAAGTTATAGAGCAAATTATCAAATACTTCCCCCAAATGTTGCTTAACTGATGATGGATATATGCTATTGCAGCTTTATATGAAAAAGAAACTTTAATAAATATTTTTTTGAAGTATAATTTTATATAAGGAAGAATATTGGACAGATAAAAATAATGGGAAAAAATGATAATTTAAAAATGTGGATTAGGAAAAAGAAATGATAACTTAAAAAAATTAAAAATATACAAGTGATGAAAAGAGTAAATAAAAAAATGTTTACTGAGAAAATAAAAAAGCAGAAAAAAATAATTACTTAGAAAGAGAAATTTTGATAAATGTGATAGGTGGAATAGTGAATGATGAGAGAAAGAAATCTAGAAGAAAAAACATGTTAAAGGAAGAGGATAGCCTAGTTGAATTATTTTCTCATATTATATTGTCTTAAGACTTAAAGGATCTAATTTCCAGAACTATAGTATTTTTCATAATTGTTCATTCTAGAATATTTGTTATCTACTGTACAATTTGAAATAATGTTCAACTGTTGACAGAATGGTTAGCAAATATCATCAACATCATTCTATATTGCATTCTATATTGCTGCTAGTCAATACACATATTAGTAATGAAACATTAAAAAACATAAAACAAAATTAAGATAACAAAGGAAAAAAAAATATGAGAAGAAGGAAGGATGAACTCAGTATAGATTTTTGATATAAGATGGAAGAAGTATAATCAATAGATGAAAAAGATTATCCTGAGGCATCTTGTATTTTCTAAACCAATTCTCACTCTCTGCTTGTATATGCATTTGTAAATAGTAAAGAATAGCTATATTAAACAACATATAATTTTATTAGGTCAAAGTTATTACTGATTAGCATCTTAGGTTGAAATATATTTTTTAATGATTTTATTATTTATTTCAATATAAATTCCTTTTAATAAGTCACTTTTATTATATTAGGTTTTTTTATAATATCTGTCTTGCTATTTATTTTAAATTTATATCATACCTGCCTTGTTTCTTTTACTATATTATCAGCAACAAGAAAAATTTTGTAAGTAATAAATTATATATTATAAAATTTTTCGTCCATTAGTTATTAACTTTTTTTTTTTTTGAAGATTAAAAACTTTTATTTGTCCTGAAATTAATGAAGAGGAATCTATAGAATCTTCTAAAGAAGAAGCCGAATATGAACCACCAGCAATTTCAGAAGTCCATATGGTTAATGCAAATACATTGACATTTTTTAAACTTGTTAAATGCAGGTTTGTGCTTATTAAGAAGTTTAGTCGTTTTTAAAAATAATATTAATGAGTATTTTAAGGAATGTGTGTGTGTATATATATATATGAGCAAATCATAAAATTTGTTGATATTAATCATATAATTAAATATTAAACTATAGTCAATTTACAGCATAAACAACATTTCCAATAATATATATTTTCTATTTTACAAATACAACTAATTCTCTTTGTACATGAAAAAAAAGTTCATATAAAAAATACATTGTATATATGGAAAATAAGGAAAGTAGTTTCAGATGTAAAAAATCCAATGAAAATAATTAATAAACCATATAAAAAAATTTCATTAGAATGTTATATTTTTTGCATGCTATCACATTTTACTTCATAAACATTGCACATAAATAAAAATGATTATAGAAACATAAATTTCATTTGGAAAATTAAAAAAATATAAAGAATCAATGAACATGACAATTAGATAGAATTTGTAATTTGAGTTATACATAGTAAGGTTTTAATCGCTGTCACTTTCTAATGATAAATGCACACATTTGCGCATGATTGGAATTCCATTGCTATCACTAAAACTTACACCATCACTGCTATCACTAATAATGCTTTGATTATTGTGTTGTTCTACCATTAATGAAGTTCTTTCTGTAAACTCTTGAATGTCCTGTGGTGCTGATATTAGATTTTTATGAATGAATTCACTAATTAATGGCTGGCTTCATATAGGGTCTAGCATCTTTATATAGTTCTCTGTAAGATAACATAACTTTGAAGTTTGTTCATCATTAGAATCATACTTGGCAAAATGATTACCTAATTGGTTAGCAAGATCAAGATCTTCTTTAATTAAATTAGCATTTAACACTAGATCATCATCTTCATTATCACTGCCTTCTTTATTAGGATCAGGAATTTTAAGAATAATCTGTACGATTTATTTTTCACTTAAAGCTTTATCAACTAACAATTCATCAATATCTTCAGATGACATGTCATAGATTTCTTCTCTGCCGATTAAGTGGGATATTATTATGGGGTTGGGAAATTCAGTCATATTAAAAACAACAGCATCTTTTGTTTTTCACACATTCTGAATAATAGCTTTCCAACATCCATTCAAAATTGAAAATCTTAATTCAGGGTAATATTAATCCAACTTGATTCACACAATCCAAAATTGAAAATTTCTTCCACACATCTATGACCCTTAATGTTTTATCATTCAGTTTGTCCAAAACATATTGAAATGTTCGTTTTACATAATAAGTTTTAAAACAATAATTCCTTGGTCTAATAGTTGAATCAAGGATATGGTATTAGATGGTAGAAAACAAAATTGTACATTTAGGTGTTCCAAGACCGGATGACTGTCGTCATTATTTAGAATCAATGGAACTTTAAATTCTAGATCTTTAGCATTCATATATTGCCTAACTTCTGGAATAAAGCATTAGTTGGACCATTCCTTAAAAATTTTAGTAGTGACCCAAGCCTTTTTATTTGTCATCCAGTGAAGTGGCATTTTTATTCAAATCTAAATCTTTTATTGAATGTGGTCTTTGGGCTTGATTAACAAACAGAGGTTTCAATATGCAATCTCCTAAAGCATTGGAGCAGAATAGCAAAGTGACACAATCTTTTGCTATTTTGAACCATCAGCAATTTTCTGTGATTTTGCTATATCGGTTCTATTTGACATTCTCTTCCAAAAAAAGATCACTTTCATCAACATTCCAAACTTGATTAGGAGGTATCCTCTGCCTTCGATAATTTTAGTTAATTTTTTTAGAAATTTTTTGACAGCTGTTTCATCTGTGGATGTGGTTTTACCTTTTATTTTAAAGTTTTTAAAATACTTTGTCATCCATCCTGAACTTGCAGAAAATT
The DNA here is from genome assembly GCA_028023455.1 of Epiperipatus broadwayi. Lineage (NCBI taxonomy): Eukaryota > Metazoa > Onychophora > Udeonychophora > Euonychophora > Peripatidae > Epiperipatus > Epiperipatus broadwayi. The sequence goes on along the minus strand of JAQFVV010000406.1, from coordinate 207,809 downwards.
TACATTCCTTTTTTAACTCAGATGAAATGTCTAGTTCGATTTCTTTAATTTGTTTGTAAATTTTTAATGCTGTTTGCTTGATGGCATTTCCATCTATGGGTAATCTTTTTTCTGATATTTTTTCTACCCACATTACTAAGACTTTTTCCATTTTCTCCTTAACAATATCTCTTGTATAAAATGATGATTTAGCACTCAGTTTTACTCCAGAACATACTGACTTTCTAATAGCACCAACAGTTTTTATAGTAGCTTCATGTAAACTAAAATGTTTTCCTACAGATGTTGGTCCTTCTATGCTTTTAAAACGATCTAAATTTGAATTTTAATGTCCAAAGAAATCTTTTTCCTCAGTTTTTTGACATTATATGAGATTACAGAAAAATATTTCAGATTTAATTAAAAAAATATAAATTCCAAAATATGCATCCAATGTATAACTTGCTATCTATTGATTTTTGAAAAAATTAATAAACTAAATTTAAACAAATTAATCAATTCAATTTAAACAAAATTAAATTTTTTTAACATCAACACTAACAAGGAACCCTTTTTTTTTAAATCTAATATCAAAATGAAATTAAAGCATCAATATCAAAAAGTTACTTTCCCCTTTCAAAACAAAATATCAAAAATGTTGCAGTGCAGGCAAGCAAATTTTCCTATTTACAAGAATATTACCAAAAAGGGAATTTTTATTTTTAAAATAATGGGAGATAAAGAGATGAAACATTTTTTAAAAATTAGATGATAATAGCAGATATAAAAAAAATTTAAATTTTTTTTTGCTGATCGTGTTATTTTAAAACTACTCATGAAGAAAGAATTTTTTTTTTAAACTTGTGTTATTTCAAAATCGTGCAAAAAAAATTTGTGTAAAAAGAGAATTAGGTGTACTTATTTGTATAACTAATTGCAATATAATAATTATAATAAGATTAACTCCTGGTTTTTTTTCCATTATGTATATAATGCTTTTTAATAATGTAAAAGGCTCATTAAATTTTGTTATGTAAGGAGATAGCAAGCACTGTAATAATAAACTATCACCCATCTCAAATATTATTTCTTGGATGTAATATTGTTTTGCTTAATAACTATTGCCTGTTTTTGGATAAACAATTTAACCATTGAAACAATCTTATCTCATTTGATGATGATTAGTAAATCTGGAGATTTGATTAAGCATATTAATAATATGTCAGAATTGCATCATATTAATTTTCTTTTGGTTTCTTATAAATTTAAGCTTTTTTCATATTTTAAAAACTAAATAAATGGATTTATAGTTATAGTAATTATAAGATTAACCACAGATATTCTTTTTTTTTTTTTTTCATTTGCCTGTTTATATTTACAAACTTGCTTTCATAAGCAAGATCTATCTTTAAACCTTAAAATTAATTATTTTAAATTATCTTAAGCTAGTTAATCTCTTCCTTTGAGAAATTTAATATAACATGTCTGTAAACAACATATAGTTGTTTTCTTTTTTATTGTCTTTTTATATGTTGCTTTGAAAATATATAAAAAGTTTTAAATCAATTTGGTGTTATTTAAGTGTTGAGTTCAGAGGGAATTAAAAGCCAGTCAATTAAATACAGAGAGCAGAAGAGAAAGACGGACAGATGTATATTAGCATCTAGCAATTGAAAGAAGAGGAGAGGAAATCAAGAACATTGGCATAGAAGATAATAAACTCTTGGAAATGTGATCTGAATGCTTGATGATTTAGTTTTTGGTCTATATTGTTTCTGAAATAAAGATTGATTATGGTAAACCTCTTTTGGATCAATTTACAGATATTATCTTTTTTTATTTTTACTGTTTACCACTCGTAGAAATCATCATTTCTGGGATTTGAACTGAAAGCTGCACAAAATTTTCTGTAAAGGATTAATCATCAAGAAAGAATTCTCATCATTTACACACTTATTATGATTAAATCTTGGAACGCAAAAGTGCTTCTCAAATTAAAAACTGAACAAAGTAATTTGAAACTTGATTAATCGATTTTTTTGTGTGTACACAAAATTTATTTATCTGTAAATAATCAAATTAACATTAGAGATTTTCTGGTAATCTGATGAAATTCAATTAGTAAGAAGTTTATGCTTTTATTATTTTCTACTTCATATATGCAGAAAGGAGTTTGCTATTAACTGAAAGGAGACCCTTTGATTCCTCTTGGAGGCCTTAAAGGAACCGAGCAGGGCAAATTCTTAATGTCCACTCCATACATTCTTGTCGTTGCAGCTGTTATTACTATGTGATTATTCATATAGTATACGAACATGGATGGGCTGCTCACCAACCACGCATTAGCCAGCATGGTGAGTTTATTGGCTTTTTACCTCTGAGTTTAAGATCAAGAAACACCATGGTCTTTCTTCTCAGTGCCTGATAAGGCAGAATGAAGGTTTGTGTAAATGATAAATATTTTTCCAATACATATATACAATTATGACAGACAAAAATAAAGCATGGCCCTTATTCCCAGGAGGCTGTAAAGTCACCAACCAAGGCAGCGGTTGGTAGCCGAAGGTGGAGGGTGCTAAGAATCCCCTGATTGCGGACCCAGGCTTCCATTTGATGACGACTTTTTATTTAGGTACTTACAACTGCAGATCACTTTCAAGTGAAGGAAGATTGCAAGAATTAGAAGAAGAACTGTCTTATATCAAATGGGACATTATTGGACTTTGTGAAGTTAGAAGAAAAGGTGAAGAAACAATTGATTTAAAAAGTGGACATGTACTCTATTATAAAGGCACACATATTGGAAATACAAGTGGAGTAGGATTCATTATAAATAAAAAGTGGAAGAACAATATTGTGGAGATTGATGGTGTATCAGACAGAGTTGCGAGATTAGTTATACAACTTAATAGCAGATACCAAATGCAGATAATTCAGGTTTATGCCCCAACAAGTTCTCATATTGATGAAGTAGTAGAAGATTTTTATATGGATGTACAAAAGGTTTTTGATCAGAGTAAACAACATTTTAAAATTGTTATGGGAGACTTTAATGCTAGAATTGGTAGACACATGAAAGATGAAATTGCTGTAGGTAATTTTGGTTATGGTAATAGAAATGAGAGAGGACATAGACTTGTGGAGTTTGCAGAAAAAGAAAAACTTTATATTATGAATTCATTTTTTGAGGAAAATGTTTAAAGGAAATGGACATGGAAGCATCCAAATGAAAGTACAACAGAATTGGATTATATTTTGACTAACAGGAAATACATATTTCAAGATTGTAATGTTCTTAATAAATTTAACACAGGAAGTGATCATCGATTAATAAGGTGTAAGTTACGTGTTAATGTAAAACTAGAGAGACAAAAATTATTAAGAAAAACAATATTTACAGTTGATATTTCTAATCTTCAGAAACATTCTAATGAATTTAAATTAGAACTTACAAATAGGTTTCAAGTGTTAGGAGATTTTGAACATGATTCAGATTTGAATGAAATTAATATGAAAATAACTGATACACTTTTAAAAACTGCAACAAAGATAGCTGGTAGAAAAAAGCAGCAATTGACTAATAAAATTTCTACTGAGACTAGAGAATTTATGAAGAAAAGAAGGAATATGAAGATATACAAAAGTGATGTATTAAAAAGAATTGAATATCTCGAATTTTGTATAAAATGGTATGGAAAAGAGTTGAAAATGATATAAGAAAGTATAACTGTGGAATAGCAAGGAAAGCTGTAGAAGAAAATAAAAGTCTCAAGAATGTTAAACAACATTTTGGTATTGGTAGGAAATTTATATCTGCAATAAGAAAAAAAGATGGAATTATTACTAAAAAGAGAGATGACATCATGAAATTGGTAGAAGATTTTTATCAAGAATTATATAGTAATAAAGAACAAGTACCTCCTATATCTATTACATCTTCCGAATTGCCCAGAATTTTAAATGAAGAAATGAGACATGCAATTGAATGTATGAAGAAAGGAAAGGCTCCAGGAAATGATGGAATTATAATTGATATATTAAAAGAAGCAGGTGAAGAAATAGAAACAATTTTAGCAAAGTTATATACCAAATGTCTAAATGATAAAGATATACCGGAAGATTGGAAGAATGCAGTAATAATATTAATATTTAAAAAAGTTGATAAAGAAGATATTAGAAATTACAGACCTATCAGCCTTTTATCAGTTTTAAATAAAATTTTTACCAAGATAATTACAACTCGTCTACAGAGAACTTTGGATTTCCACCAACCAAGAGAACAAGCTGGATTTAAAAGTGGTTTTAGTACAATAGATCATATCCAGGTATTGAGAGAAGTCATAGAAAGGACAAATGAATATGAGTTGTCATTATGTTTTGGATTTGTAGATTATGAAAAGGCATTCGATTCTATAGATCCAGGTTATTGTCATATTTTAAAGAATATTTATAAAAATGCAACAGCAACAATTAGATTACATAATGATACTGGAAAAATCAACATTGAGAAAGGTGTAAGACAAGGTGACTCCATATCACCAAAACTTTTTACAGCAGTGCTGCAAGAAGTATTTTGTGGATTAAAATGGGAAACTAAAGAAATGAAAGTAAATGGAGAGAATCATTTAGATTTTGCAGATGATGTAGTTGTTTTTGCAAATAATACTTCAGAGCTGCAGGAAATGTTGCAGGAGTTAGCAGATGAAAGTAGAAAAGTAGGACTAAAGATAAATGTTAAAAAGACTAAAGTAATGTTTAATCAATTTGCTCAAAATATGAAAATAAGGATTGATTATGAAGAATTAGAAGAAGTTAACAGTTACAAATACCTTGGTCAGATTATTAATACAGATGGAAACATAATGGAGGAAATTAATCATAGAATTAAACTTGGTTGGAGTGCTTTTGGTAGAAATAACTTGATACTAAAAGGAAATATGCCTATGTGTTTGAAAAGGATGGTTTTTAACAAATGTGTTTTACCAGTTCTTACTTATGGATCTGAGACTTGGACACTTAATAGAAGAGCAATACAGAGACTTCAGACCACTCAAAGGAGTATGGAGAGATGTATGTTGGGAGTAACAAGAAGAGATCGAAAACGCAATGTATGGGTAAGACAACAAACAGGTGTTACTGACCTTATTGAAAAAATTAAAAGATTGAAATGGAGTTGGGCTGGACATATTGCTAGAAGAAATGATAATAGATGGACAATTGAAATTTTAAACTGGATTCCAAGAGATTGCAAAAGACCCAGAAAGAGACCACATGTGAGATGGATGGATGAAATAAGAAAATGTGCAGGGGTGTTGTGGAAAAGAGAAGCTAAAGATCGGAGAAGATGGATTAAACTTGGAGAGACCTTCATCCTGCAGTGAATTGATAATGGTTGATGATGATGATGATGATGATGATGATGATGATGATGATGATGATGATATGCAGTTCATACAAATATTTTTTGGTTATGTTTGTAATTATTGGGAGTCAATGTTGGAAATAAGTGTAGACCAATATCATTAAAAATAAGAAAGAAGTAGTAATGATTTTTTCTAAGTCTGTTCTATATGAATCATTAGCTCCTACCCATTGATTCTGATGACGCTACAATAATAATATAATGAAATCTCTATATATTGATTATAAATACATCATTTTGCTATATTTCGTCATTTGTGGGAGGATTTTTTGTTACCAAATTCAATGCTATTAACTCGTATAGTCTATCATTTTTTTAAACTGTCATTTTTTTCACATCTGTCACTAATAAATCATGATCCTGATGAATTTTTTCTTACATAGGATATTTTTTTTTTAATTTGAAAGACATGCAAATATTATTATTATATATGTATTTCAATACATAATTAGTTTGCTCACTATTAAATAATAGTATTATATATATATATATGTATTTATGTATATATTTAGAGATAAACATTTATTATAATTAGTTTTTTAATTATTGAATAATGTATAATATTTAAAAAAAATTAAGATATTGTAACAGGGTGGGGTGGATGGAAGTTGGTGGAAAGTAGAATTGAACTGATGGGAGAATCATCATCAACTCCCAGTCCATTTAAAATGAAATGTTTGCAAAAATTATATTTAAGTAAAAAATATTTAAAAGGAGCACGAGATTAGAGAATCTCTGTGAGCATTGAGAGATCAAACAGTTAACTCATAAGATCAACTATAATAATTCCAAATTCAACAAGCATTATAATAAGTCAAAGTAAGTATAAGTAAATATTAAGAGAATCATCCATCATCATCATTGATGGGAATAAACAAATCAGAACAATAAAACATATAAATCAACAGTCAACCTTGTGACTGGATTGGAAATGGGTCTTCTGTAGACCAGGCTAACTACTGAGCCTTTTGACAGCTTGGGCAATTATATAAACATGACTTGGATGCACCAGCTTAGTGCCCATCCATTAAAATACACAACTAGAAAATCTAAACAATAATGCTGGGACATTAAAACATGCTGGTCATCATCAGTGCTCAGGCCACTTGTACTGGCCATCTATAAACTTAAATTTTTAATAAAGGCTAAAGTAAAATAAAAAATTATAGTGCATGGGCTTTAAAGAGTATTCTCTTTTGCGCCAACCAGGATGATGATTAATCATCTCTGAATGCCAAAAGCACGAAACACATCCCCGTTTATCCGTGTCCGAAATTTAGCTCAGAGAACATGGGCTCTATTATTGTATGTGACCAAGAGATGATGGAATACAATTTTTAACAATTAAATACATTTATTAATAACAATAAAAAAAAAAAGATATTTAAGGTCTGATTTTTGAATAATATACAATAATAAGTCATTATACTGCAATTTACAATATTGCTACAAAATTCAAGTTATTACATTAATTGACAATATTTATCATTCGAAATTCAAATTGTTACACGAATTTACAAAATCACAATTCATATTATTACTAAGGTTTACATATAACACGCACAGACACGCGATTTATAATATACAATTAATATTCAATAAATGAACTGACATTTAATATAAAAAAAAGTATTAAAATTTTACATATATGAGTGTGCGTGTATGTACACACACTGACTTTTATCTATTCCAATTTGTTATAATAATATTATATTTTTTCATAATCAATTCATTTGGAAAACATATACATTTCACATATGTAAAGTGCGTTTAAACAAAATATATAATTCAAAATTTAATTTCAGTTCATAAGTTTTTTTTTTTTTTTATCAAACTAAATAAAGTCAACTTTTGTTTCTCAGGTACTTATTGATTAATTATCAGCATTTTTAGATCAATTTAAAAGATTTGCTTTTACGATTTTAATTCAAACAAAATTATGCTTGCATTTATATGTTCTTCTTTTATTATCAATTTTTTTAAGGAATTACCAAAACACTTTCTTCAAAAATATACATCAAATCGTCTTTCTTTTAGACATTTGACTTAAGCAAATTATTTATGTGTTTTGTTTTAAGTTATTAATTTATAATTTTATAAGTCATTTTAAGAATTATTAAAAAAAAATAACTTACTGTATTTACACACGACGTATTTATCTTGATTCCTTGTGCGTATAGATAAACAGTAGCATAAGTATAATTAGTTTTTTATTCAGCTGGTATTCCTCTTGGGCAAGCTGGTTTATTGTCAATCCGGGAAAATGTCATCATCAGGTAAAAGTACATAATTCCGATAATTTGTTGGCATACCATGAGATTTCTTTTGTAGTCCAAGAAATTGTCAAGCTGTCTTCTAGAACATATTTAAGCAGCTAGTTGATGCCTTTGAAGTGACCCTGGCTTCATGAATCAAAACTGCAGTAAACTATAAGGCAGCTAGCTACTGGACTGTCCTTAGATCCTCATAGGAACTTTATATAACTCTGCTAGCTATTTTGTCCTCATTTTTTTTTTTTAGGCTATTGATTCAGAAGTGACCCAGCTTCAAAACCAAAACTCCTGTGAAGGAAAATAGTAGCAGCTCCTGCCTTCATTAACATTATTAGTTCATGGTAGTTTTTCTGCAAATACTCTGGTCAGCTAAAACCAACTGCTGCACTTTATCAAGTTGCAGTAAAATATTGCAACCAACTCTGCAGCTGACCTTTCTTACAAAAATTATTATTCAAAACTGGAGCTAATCCTGTTATCAGCCCTTTTATAGACTCATCTAAGGTGATAACAGCAGCTTGATTAAAAACAGAGTTTTTATTTTTATCTCACTAATCTCTTGGAATCTATATACACGTTTTCACTTAGACAATAAAAATTTAAAAATTAATTAAAGATTTCAAAAATACAATAGGGTGTTTTTAAATTTCAAAATCAGAGTAATAATTAATAATAATGCAATATTTATATTTATTCAGACCTTTTTAATATATTAATTTCATAATGAAATTTTACTTTAAGCCCAGAGTTATTTAACCCTTTATTTATTATGGTTTTATTTTAGGAAATATAGAAAAATATCTACAAAAATTTATTCTGTGTTTATTTCTACTTTTCCTTTATTTTACATATATATATTCACATCACTATATTAGTGTGTGTGATGTAACCCAACTGGTTACAATATATACAAAGTAATCTTATAATTTTCCAAAAATATTTTTGTGATTAAAGTTTGTTATGAAAAAAAGTAATTTGTCAATATTAACTTTAATTTTTTCAAATTAAATAGTGTTAATTATTGTGATATGAATATTATACATGCATGTGTATATATAATATGCAGACTCTTGAATTATAACGTAAGAGTTTTTTTTACTGTTTGTTTTAAGCATTAAATTATCCTTATTTATAATTCTGAATAAGGTTCTATTCTATTTTTTTTAATCTATAATTTTATTTTCTTTGGTCAATGAATAAACTTTGGTGGAGCAACAAGTGATGACAGATATTGTCTAACCAAATCTATTTGCCAACAGTAAACTGTAATAGAGAATTTTTGAGATGTCAAGAAAATCTGAGTGATACATATTGGACTATTATCCGGTTTATATATATATATTCTCTCATAATCCAGTGAAGAACTGCTTTCATTATGGTATGCATGGATTGGTAGCTAGAATATCTTTTAAGGTTTTAGCAATCTAAGAGAAGACCCTCTGGGCTATCTTGAGATGATAATACATTGAAAGTAGCGAATACTGTATCAATGAAGGAAGAATGCCTAACTTAATTGATAATATTTTGTTTTGTTTTTGTACACGATACAGAGATTTTAGTTTCATATAAAATTAAACATGAAATCATCTGGATATTTAGATTGAATCAAATGATTTGTATATTTATTTATATATTTTAAGAACAAATAATAATTAAGATTTTTTAAAAGGATAATGTTTGTGACTATGTGTTTGATATTTATGCATTTTCTATTAAAAGGCATTGACAAACTGCTAATCTAATGATTTAAAACAGCCAAAACTCTCCTACAGTAGTGCCATACAAACTCTCCATACAGTAGTGTTCATGTGATGTTTAGTGGTTTAATCTAATGATTTCCAAGTTTTAAACTCAATTTTTTTTTTAAGAAAAGTTGAGTTTGTTTCTTTGCGAAATATTATTGTCAAGATAATTCAATTATTATTTAATATTAAAGGATACCATTATTTTTTCAATGTTGTGAAATAATTTGTTTTTTAAAATATAAGTAAATGTTTATGATTTTCAAATATTTTGTTTGTATCTAGGTTATGTCTATGAATTTATATATATCTTAGCATTTTTTAAAAAAGCATTATTAAAGTCAAATCCTTTATTTATTTTTTTTTCAGTAAAGGTCAAGTACTAGATGTAAATGAAATTCGAAAGTTATTGAATGATTACATTAAACAGAATGAATTATTTCAAAAAGATAATCAAAGGTAAATGAAATATTTTTCAAACTTTAAAAAGTTCTAGCTTAATATTTTTATTAATAAAATATTGGAATTCTTTTTCTTTTTTTAATAAATATAAAATATTTTATATAGTTTTAAAAATTTCATAATGAAAAGTTTTACTTAAAATAATTAATCAGATTGAAGATATTAATATATCAAAATTTTTGAATCTTATTTGGGAGATGAAAATAGAAAGCTAGTAATTTTTTAATTATTTTTGTAACTAAAAGAAAGAAGAAATATTTGCCTATAAGAAAATGACTTGCGTCTCTACTTTCATATATTAATCATAATAGAAATTTCTTCCTCTACTAACAGATAGATAAATGTCCATTATATTATGATTAGAGTAAAAAATGTTTATTGTTAACTTATTACTAATTATATAATTATATCAAAAATATAACTATCTCAATTCTATACATGTGCAATATGATTTATTCAAATATGTTCTCTTTTCTAAGTAAATTAAATTTTAATTTTTTCTTTTTACTTTTTAGCATTTGTTCTAAGAGGTTTGTCTTTTTATAAATAATTTTAAATGACTAATTTCTAAAACCTTACTAGTATTTAGTCTATCTCTCCAAATATGTATTATAAGTCTGTCTTTGCAAATATGTAATCATAAATTTTTCAGTGAATTTTTCATTTGTGCATTACCTATTTGATTATTGGAATTATTCTACTTGGAAAAATAGAATGTTTTTTTATATTTTTCACTTCTGATTTATTTCACTCCAACTAATCTTAGCTTTCTTTGATTTTAAGAATGCATTTTTTTTCTATACTCATAAGTTTATTTTTGAGTTTGTTTTTTTACCTGAATTAGTATTCTACTTTTTTTTTGTTTATGGTATTGAAATTATGTTATTGTTAGTACTTCATTCAATCACTCTCTAAGCATCATAAGTGAGAAGTGAAAAATGTATGTAAATATATAAAGAGAATTGAATAAAAAAGGAATAAGATTAAATAATAAAATAACAGATGATATAAACAATACAGGGTAAGACTGTATTAAAAAATCTTTGAAATGCAATACTTAACTGCAGAAACAGATCTCATGAAAAAATGAAATGGTAAGAGAAAAACAGAAAAATAAGCAGTGAAACTGTTCATATTCAGTTTTTAAAACTGGGAATATAAACAATATCACACTATTTCCAGTATTTGAAATTAAATTCTTGCATATTAAAACTCAGTCCAGGGCAGCAGCTTGAAAAAGCAAGTTCTCAGTAAAGAATCAATAGAAATTAAAATTTCTTTCTTCATTTCTTTTTCTTTCTATTTTAGATAATGTAAACTCTTTTTAGCACAATAGTTATCAAATTAAATGCAAGAGTATTTTTAAAAAATATAATGCTATCTAATCATCATTCATAACTTACCAAACCAATTTCAATATGGTTTAAAATGTAACCCAGCAATACTGTTAGGCTGAACAACTCTGAAAAATTATATTTAACATTTCAGTACAGCAGTAATATTATGACAGTTTTAATTGTTTTCACTGGCAGTAAGGTTTAAAATATTAAATTTAATATTAAACCATTATTATTTATCAAATTTAATACATTTGACTTCATTTGATAGATATTTTTGTTTAGAAATGAAATAAATTTTAAAAAATCACATTTGATTTATTTTTAAATATTAATAAAATTTTATCATAATCAAAATAAAAGCACCATTTCATCATTCAACTATCAGGAAGGATTTTTTTTATTTGACATTTGTTTTTAAAAATGTGAACAAATAAAAATCAATATATGATAAATCTATCAATTTGTGCTTTAATTTTTATAGTACTGCAATACATTCTAACAGCCAGTCACTGATTACGTGTTAACAAACAGTTTGTACTGTCCATGCACTTTGACTTATTTAAAAATACATTGTCCTATTTTTAACTAAGTTAGAGACTGCCAGGGGATAATAGAAGCCATTCAAGACAGGGTTTAAAAGTAATTCAAGTTGCCAAATTTTCAGACATCCTGGTATTTATAAAAAAAATTTGAATTAAAATATTAAAGCATCATATGAACATCATTTGTTTTCCTTACACAAGTTATTAAAATATTAGCAACTCACTTTATATAATATTGTCACCTAGTATAGGGTGACCAGAATGGTCCAATTTTTCAGGATTTGTCCCTATTTTTTATTAATGTCCCAGTGTCCCTGAAATGTCTTTTTGGGACCATTGTATTTCCCGATTTTCAAATACTCATATTTATTATTTGTCGTATATAAATAATTCATTGCAAAAATGATAGTTTCTTGACCCTCTCTGTCCATTCCAATCTCTACAGTAATATTAGAAAAACTTCAGGCAAATTTCAACACCAAAACCAAGATCGCTATTACATTGTATGGCTGGGTTCTTAAGCTATATGCGCTCTCACGTCCAATCTCCCCTTGAACATACACAGTTGGATTTTTGGAGACTAAAATCCTCCTTCGATTGACAGTGTAGTTTTGCTAGTTCTTTGTTAATATTAATTTTCTGCAGTGATAAAAATAATAGGAATATTAATAACCTAAAACAATAGACAACATACCAAGAGGAAGTGTACTTACATTGATGAATATACTCAGAAATGGAGTTTTATAAAAAAGGACACTATGATTATGAAGCGAAATGTGAATTATGTAATGTTTACATTAGTGTTTCACACAGTGGCAGATCTGATATAAAAACTCATATAAACAGTGAGAAACACAAAACAAATTTTTCAGGGGCATTGATGTCGAAAAAACTAGACTTTCATATATAAAACAGAAAGTGCTGAAGAAGACAGCATTGCAGTATGTGAGTTAACATCAGCATATTATATTGTTCGGTATCATTATCATTTCATTCAACAGACTGTGTTAATAATTTATTTAGTAAGATTTTTCCGTATTCAGAGATTGTGCAAAAATTTTTATGTGGACGAACTAAAACTACTGTGTTAATTAATTACACAAGCATTGGGGCATACTGTGAAGAACAATTTAAAAATGATTTAAACAATGCTAAGCTTGCAAGTAAGCATAATGCAACTAAAATGTTCTCCTTAATTGTACATTATTATTTTAAAGAAAACAGACTTCATGTAAAAACTAAATGAAACGTCATTTATAATTTAATAGCAAAATAGTTTCAAAGAATTTAATATTGATTCTAGCAAATGTATTGCTTATGGAACCGATAACACTAACGCAAATTTTGGTAAATAGAATAGTAAAGAAAAAAATAATGAATTTTTTAAATTATGTGAAAATATTAACAAAAATTTAATGGATGTAGGTTGTACTGCTCACATTTTGCATAATGCTGCGCAATCTAGTGAAGTCATTGCAGTAAAAAATTTTAACTATTTTTTCATATACACAGTCCGAACAGAAAAGTTAAAAGAATTTTGCGATTCCATACAAGTAGAATATTCAACTCTAGTTTCACACTCTAAAACTAGATGGTTAAGTTTGTGTAAATCGATTCAAAAAATCATTGAATTTTATGATGGACTGGAATCTTACTTTTTATCTGAAAAAAAAGCCACTGTTAATTTTACTATGATTTTTTTTAAATCTGATAAATGAGTGTTATTTTTTATTGATGCATAATTTTCTATCTATTTTAATAAACAAATTCTTAAAATTGAGAAGAAGAATATAACCATAATAGAAGTAACAAAAATAATATATGAAACAATTCAGATGATGAAAACACAAATTGAAAATAAATTTATTCCATACTCTCTTGAACAAATGTTTTCAAAAATTGATCTGTTAGAGACAGAAAAAAATTCCTTCAAAGAAAATGCCCAAGAGTTATATAAAACTTTTTTAGAATATTTGGAAAAAACTACTTCAAATTTTAACAAATTTACATCTTTTAGCTGGATAGATTTAAAAGAAATACCAACATGTGAAGCTGTGCATATAGATATAAATATATATATGCTGGCTTCACCATTTACTGTGGACTAAGACCCTAAGTCCAACCACAGTGAATGTATGTTTCTTTTTCAAACTAAATTTATCATTTTCTCAAATAGTTGCCTAAATTAAAGCAGGAATTGTGTTAAAGAGAAAAGATTTAATAAAATAAAATATAGAAAGTTAAAATTATATTTGCAACTATTTTTAAAATATATTTGGTAGAATTCGATAAGATAAAAATTTTCTTAATTAAATAGAATCCATTAAGAAAAGGAATTAATTAATAAAACATTTTCTGAATTAGATAAAATAATAGATAACAGGGAAAATTTAAAACAACGGGCATGATTCGCCACTAATTAGCAGATTAAAAACATAATGGAAAAAAGGGTATAAATAAAGAACTTTTCTTTTGTTCTTGGTCTTATGCTTGCGGGTAACCTGTGCTGAAGGTCAGAGAGAAATCTTAAGAATTTTGTTGGAAGAAATTTTGCTGAAATATTGGACAATATAGAAAACTCTTGCTTGCTGTACTTACTTCAAGCTGCACTCTATTCTTTCAGCATATAAATAAAAAAATCCAGAAATGTGTTGCTCTGCAAAAATGCAGGGGTAACTTCTTTGCCTTCGCTCTCCTGAGCTGTTCCTGAGGCCGGAGTCGTAATCATATAAGCCAGCCAGAGAACTAAAGTATCTGCCCTGTATCCATGAAAATCTGCCCTCAAAAACATGGAAAAACAAATTTGAAGAACCGAGAAGACCTGCGGGAAACATCAAATGAACTCATTTTGACCCACCCATCTAGTATCCGGTAACGTTCCCATAAATTATTAAAATATCTTTGTAATTTGCAAATTCAGTCTATATTTATGCTTTTCTATATATATATATATGTTTGTTTTTTTTAATCTATGTATTCGAGTCTTGTGAAATTATATTTCATTAATTGCTTTCTTTTTTTTTAAAATACTTTAATGGGTGGTAGGGTTATTACATATAATGGCGGCGATAATTCTTATTAATTTAATTGAAAAATGCTTCGTTTAACTTTCCGCCATTATACTCCCGTAATTAAGTTATTTATTTTATATAAATATTTATTTAGAAAGAAAAGGAACAAATCATAGAAAGTGCAAAACTCTATTTTAAAATCAAGATTTAAATTGCTAAATATTCTATTATAAAACTTTCCAAACTTTAACTTACTTTTATATATATATATAAGAAAGATCCTTATCAAATGCCATTACATTTTAATCAATGAAGGGTTACAAATTTAAAGTTATATTTTGAAGAGCGTAAAAAAAGACGTTCGCATTTATATTTTAGTAATAAGAGAGACTACATTTTGACAATATGTATTAAAAATTATTAAATAGCATTGGCTCAGTGTTGGTCAGTTAAACTTGAACTAAACCAATAAAATATCCGCCCACTTGTTTTGTTTTAGTAATTCAAATTTTATAAAGGTAAAGTTACTATTTTTCTGCGGTTTTTCAGTGATGGTTGAGCTTTCCTAATATATTTATATTTTGCAGAGGGTTTCTTTTTAAATTTAAAGGTCGTTGACCGTATTTATATGGCATCGTGCCTCGGGTGATCTACTGGGCCGCTCAGCATATATTACAGTGCTTCTTTTGCCAAGTTTGCTTAGGTTAACATACCTACATTCGGACCTTCTGAAAAAGAAATAAATTGTTATGGATCTCATGTCGATCTCAGTCCTTTCAATGTACGTAACTGGACATAAGCAACAAAAACTCCGATCCTGAATCCGGGTCACGCGTTTAGCGAACGGGTTCCATTTTTCTCTCTAACCTAGTTTAGAGACGGAGAGCTATCCGGTCTTGGGTTAACCTCTTGGTAACTGTTATGTCTCGAGCCTCACAGCCCACTATATGCTCTCGCCTTTGTGCATGGTCTTGTATATTTATATTTATTAGGAAATCTTTTTCAAAATCTCATAGAAATGTTTCAATTATGGCTGGAAATTACTGCTGGGGTCTCTTTATCATTCTTCTTAAATCATAAGTAGGGCTGTGATTTAAACCTGTCCAAAGTGTTTAGTTGAGTTTGACCACCTATTTATTTCTATGTTCTCCAACCACAGAGTTAATGAATCATGTCCCTCTCTCTTGATTTCTTTTACGTAATACTTCCATTGGCTGGAATATTTTAAAGAAGAAATTATAACGTAAAATTTTGTCTGTTCTTATCATTACGATCAATGGATCTTTCATATATGTCTATCCGGTTGCAGTGAAAATAGCCTGCGACACTATTAATAAAGCATTGTGTGAATTATTTTAATGTCAATAATAAAAATTTCTGTTATCTTTCATTCACTATAAATAAAACCACTTAGTATTATTTTTCTTTTGTGACATACGTATGTACATCTGATTATTATATATGTAAAAATTCCTTTTCATGGTCTCTTCTCTCCCTGACCACCGGTCATACATTAAGATTAAATTCTAGTGAGGTTCGAGGAGTAAGTCGCTTAGTAGAAATCTAGAGGAGTAGATGAGGTTCGAACCCCTTCTATTTGCATCTCTAGGTTAGGTTAAAGCAGCTCTACTTTTCTTACCGTTACACATGGAATGATGTACTCTACACTGGTATTGTTTTAAATAAGATTGGTATACTCATCGATGATAATCTGTTAATAGATCAGTTTGAAGTATTGAAAAATTTTGTCTCGAGCAAATTCGTAAACAATGAAACTGTTCGGCTTCAAAATTCATGCTGCAAACATTGATCGAAATTCTTTGCATCTGTAAAATTTACTGAATAAATATCAGAAATTGAAACAATATGCCGATATTACTTTGCATTACCTGCTCATAATGCAGATGTGGAAAATTTTTTTTTCCTTAATAAGTAGTCAATGGACAAATGAAATAAATAGAATGGATTTGGAAACTGTAAATTATATAACTTTATGCAACTATAATATGAAATTGACCTGTATTGATTTAGTGACTACATTAGAGGCATTAAAAGCTTATTACAATATGTAAGAAACAGCTTGAAATATAATAAAAAATGTGTATTTTAATAATTGAATTTTTTTTTTCTAATTTATTATTCAGTTTTCTTACTTAAGTGTATTGTTCTGCTTCGATATAAAGTCATTGATTCTATATGTCATTGATTGTACCACACATATAGGGAACCACTGTGATTCTAAGGTAGAATCCTAGCGTAGGCTACATTACCTGGATTCCTGATACTGAGCCGTAAAAATGGTCATTATGTCCCGATTTTTGATTGAGCCGGTCTGGTCATCTTAACTTAGTGTGACCTATAGTAATCAATAGATGCAGAAGATTCATGCATTTATAACTTTATTCAGGGTCTACTTATTCTATATTCCCCCCGACTAGTTTCTAGCTTATAAGACTGTCATCAGTGAGGAACCTTGGATCTGAGAGCAATTCATCTAGATCTTTGCTTCTAATGCATTCCTTCAGCAACTATCTTTTATCTGTTTGGTCAATTAGCAACGGAGTTCAGATTGGTCTGATTCCTACTGGCAAATTAACTTGGATTGAAAATATTGTGTTTTTAATTTGGACTCATTTGGATCAAATGTTGTAATCAATTTTTAATCTATTTTTACCAAATGAATTTCCTTAAATTTTATACATAAATAAATAAATAATACTTCTGTATATAATATAAAAATAATATAAAATAACAATTCGTGTCAATTGTTAATACAGAGTTTAATATAAATAAATAAAATAATAAATATTATTTCCAAGCGCTTTCAACTCTTACGAGTCCTTATCAAGGCAGTGTAAAAAAAAATTCTATTTTCTCCTAGGTGATGAATTTAACATTTCATTGTATTGGCCAGGAACAACTAATCGGAAAGCTGGTTAATTTCGAATTCATAGCACAAGATGAATTTTGTATAAGATATGATTCTTTAATCTTGCGCTTTTTTATCATGTGTTTCATGCATTAATATTGTAAAATCCTTTGAACTACATATATGGCCTGTATTATTTTGGTGAACATAAAAAGCTGAATAAACTGTATCATCTTCTCTGCTCTGTTATAAGTATTGTAACAATCCTGAGAAGTTAGACTTAACGTAATCTACACTACAGGGCGCCACTAGCCATTTGAACCTAGAAAATTTATAAAGTAGGCAGATACGTAAGTCAAAAAAAAATTTTTTTTTTTAATTTTATTTTATACATTTTGATTCCGGTCATTAGCCCATTGTCACTAGCTCAGTGGAATAGCAGAGATTTAAATTTATAAATAAATTCTTATCTAAGAATATATAAAAAAGAATAAAATAAGCCACTGCCACAAACATTTATTTACGCACATATATAATATTGTTTTAGTATCAGTTTTATATTTTAAAATTTAACATTATTTTAACTTTTATTTTTCGATTTTAATTTGCATTTTAATTTTTATACTATTATAAGTTCGCACAGATGGATTTATAAAAGTTTGTTTTATAATGTTGAATATAGATCGATTACATAGATTACACGTCAAAAACATTCCAAAATAAACATAAACGATCAAAATATAAAATCATTGGTGGAATTGCAGAGGGAAATTTATAAGAAATCCAATAGCATTCATCATAAGATGCCGCATTGGCACCAATAACCTAAAAGACATCCGAATAAACACATTTTAGATACTCACCGTAAGGTATCATTATTTACCGAATGTCTATATATTTTGATCAAATATGAAAACCAAAAATATAATTGACCGATAATGAATCCACGCAAGCGTCTATACCCAGCTTAAATTTAATGCATTTTTATTTAGAGTGTCGAGTATGAATAGACTACATAGATTTGCATTTGAAAAGAAAATATTCTATCCCTTATTTAACCTTAGACCAAAAGCTCGTAGCCAAACCAACATCAATCCATCTGATATATCGATGTATTCAATGTAATTCGAATACGACAGCACAAATAGGTTAAGAGAAAAAAGTTGACTCTCGCCAGATAGGAATACTACATCTATCTGACGATAAGCGCAATAAAAAAAAAAAACTCCATAGGAAAGGACTGCGGTCATTTTTCTGACTTACGATCGCATTCCGTAGGCAAAAAGGAAGTGTGCGGCGTATAAAGCGATTCTGCCCGTAGCGAATCCCGTACTACATCTACTAATTACACCAATATATCCAATCCATTGACCTAATTTAACTACGAAACAAATAACCTAAGATTACCCTCCCCTAATATAACTTTACAAATCTATATAGCCATTTATGCCCGACTTAAGTTTAACATTTATATAATTTAATTTAATGAAAAACAAAACAGTCATAATAAAACTTAAAAGAACAAAAAAATAAATGGAAATGATTTTACAAAAGAAATACATCAAATTAAAATTACTTATTAGTAAATAAAGTTGGTCAGATAGGATTCTATTGCAATTATTTTAAATACGGAAAGTTTTAATTTAATGTTCATTAATTATAAAGTTCTTACGGTTTTAAACAGTTCATCTTTATCTGTTGCTTTCCATTTGAACGTGAATTCCCACGCCGTCCTAAAAAGATTGGTATTCTGTTGGCCGTTTTATTTATTCATCCGGAGGTTTTTTACTTTAGCTGGTCCTCAATGTAGAAAACGATGTTTCATTTTTCTTTAACAACTGAAGGAATTGAAAGTGCGTCTTTCAATCCCTTCACCTCTGACTCTCCACTAACACATATCTGTCTACTCGTAATAACTAACATAATTTCCAAACTTTTCCTTTTATATTAATTTTAAGGATTCAATTGACATTACGTCTTCGATGATGATGATCCTTCCGTTGAGGTCCGATTTCCCCGATGGATTTTTTTCATTGGCCATTCTGTTCCAATTGTTTTTCCTCTCCTATCTGACCATTGCTTATACATTTGAAATGCCCAAAGGCTAGCTTACTAATTAAAATAATCATTTCCATTTTACAAAAGATTAATTAATTTATCTACATTCTTGAAGATATATTTTTATCTTCAATTAAATCTTTTTAAGTTTTTGCTTTTAAAATACTTTTTCTATTTTTAATAAAGTTTTATTTTAATAATTTTTTTCTCATCTGTGCGATTTTATATATATATGAGTTTAGTATAGAATTTTAATTTTCAATTTTTAATTCTTAAAAAAAAAAGTTTTATTTGCGAACTTTTATTTTTTTCATGTTTAATAATAAAAAACAATGTAACATACGTATGTGCCCGTTACAGTATATTTATGTTGTTGAAGGCGATATTTAATATTTGTTTTGGTTTCTCCAATATATATTGCACTACAATTTATTTGTGGGCATCTAATAGAGTATACAACACTCCTTTTATCCTCCTTATTTATTATTTCCTTAGAATTATTAACCTATTAAGGTTAGGTGGAGTTCTCCATGCTAATCGAAAATCTTAACTTAAAACTTTTATTATATTTTTATTAATATTGGGAATAAAAGCTAATGATATCCATGGTTTATTATTCATATTTATATGGTCACTATTATGACATTGTTTATAATGCTTCAATACAGTAGATAATAGCATTTGTTTATAACCCATTTGTATTAAATCTTGCATATAACATTTTATATTATCTTTCATAAACATTTCATTTGAACATAGTCGTTGATTACGTGTTAAAAAAGCTCTAAAACCAGCTAATTTGTGTACTAAAGGAACATTAAGATGTTGGATGAATGTAACCTCTATTATCTATATGTTTTACAACCATTTTATATACTAATTTATCATCTATCCTTGATATTTGCAAATCTAGGTATTTAATACTAGAATTGTCTTCTCTTTCTATTGTCCAAACTAAACCATCCTGGTTCTGCAAACTCAAAAATTTGCTTTATAATGTCGGGTAGTCCATATATCAAAACATCATCCACATATCTACAATATATGGGATGCACAATTCGCTGTTCTATATTATCTACAAACAAATTACTTAATAATCTACTTACAGCTAAACCCATTGGCCATCCATTTCCCATTCTATATAAGTTACTACTATGTGCTGCATCAATATTATATTATCAAAAGCTAGCAAAAATTTTAGTTAAGTGGATTTTAGATTTTGTTGGGTTTGGAAAATATACATTAAAATCGTCATTTGATTGTGGTACTATACTTAATAAAACAGCTATAATTAAGGGGTACGAGTTTATTTCATTCGATGTGGTGAAATTATATGGATCAGTGGATCGATCTGCATCTATTACAATTTTGAGAGATAAATTGTGTGCTAAAGAAATTCCACAGGATAAAATATCTTTCATTTTTGATGTTTTAATTTGGATAAGCAATGATATTGTTGCAGCACATGGTAGTAACTTATATAGAATGGGAAAAGGATGGCCAGTGCAGAACCAGGATGGTTTAGTTTGGACAATAGAAAGAGAAGACAATTCTAGTATTAAATACCTAGATTTGCAAATATCAAGGATAGATGATAAATTAGTATATAAAATGGTTGTAAAACATATAGATAATAGAGGTTACATTCATCCAACATCTTAATGTTCTTTTAGTACACAAATTAGCTGGTTTTAGAGCTTTTTTAACACGTAATCAACGACTATGTTCAAATGAAATGTTTATGAAAGATAATATAAAATGTTATATGCAAGATTTAATACAAATGGGTTATAAACAAATTCTATTATCTACTGTATTGAAGCATTATAAACAATGTCATAATAGTGACCATATAAATATGAATAATAAACCATGGATATCATTAGCTTTTATTCCCAATATTAATAAAAATATAATAAAAGTTTTAAGTCAAGATTTTCGATTAGCATGGAGAACTCCATCTAACCTTAATAGGTTAATAAATAATTCTAAGGAAATAATAAATAAGAAGGATAAAAGCAGTGTTGTATACTCTATTAGATGCCCACAAATAAATTGTAGTGCATTATATGTTGGAGAAACCAAAACAAATATTAAATATCGCCTTCAACAATATAAACATACTTATAATAGAGCAAGAGAAGATGATACAGTTTATTCAGCTTTTTATGTTCACCAAAATAATACAGGCCATATATGTAGTCCAAAGGATTTTACAATATTAATGCATGAAACACATGATAAAAAACGCAAGATTAAAGAATCATATCTTATACAAAATTCATCTTGTGCTATGAATTCAAAATTAACCAGCTTTCCGATTACTTGTTCCTGGCCAATACAATGAAATGTTAAATTCATCACCTAGGAGAAAATAGAATTTTTTTTACACTGCCTTGATAAGGACTCGTAAGAGTTGAAAGCGCTTGGAAATAATATTTATTATTTTATTTATTTATATTAAACTCTGTATTAACAATTGACACGAATTGTTATTTAATATTAAATTTTATACATACATCGATGACAATAAAATATGACAATGAAATATTTCAGGATTAGGCAGTCTAACAGTAATAAGGAGCTGCATTTCAAATTGCATT
Organism: Epiperipatus broadwayi; assembly: GCA_028023455.1. NCBI lineage: Eukaryota > Metazoa > Onychophora > Udeonychophora > Euonychophora > Peripatidae > Epiperipatus > Epiperipatus broadwayi. The sequence goes on along the minus strand of JAQFVV010000406.1, from coordinate 185,508 downwards.
CAATTGTTTCAGTATGTTATGAGTCATGTACAGTAGATAGTGTGATATTTTTTATGCAAACACTTTTATTTAATTTGAGAACAACATTTTAGAGGCATTTACAGTTAATTAAAATAAAGAGAAACAAAGAAATCAAAGATAAAATTTAATTTCCCTTTGGATTTTTTATATAAAACTTACTTGTTTAAAATGCTATCTTAATAAAAATAAAAATCTTGTAACCAATTTTTAAACTACTTTGCTGAATGGACATTTTTTAGATTCATATATCTATTTTTACATTTGAATAGGAATAACTTTACTACTTATGTGAAAAAATGAATTTGAAAAAAATAATTTTGAAAAATTAAAGTGATGCATATCTCCTCAAAGCATGATATGTGATGCATTATAGCTTCTTTCTTGGAGTCATGAATCTCTCGGCCACTATGTCCAGAGAAACCTGTTAGCCACCTTCGCTTTCCATTCCTCACCCTAAGTTTTTTCCATATTTTTTTCTATTCTGCTCCATCCCATTTCCACAATATTATCTTTGACAACTCTATGGCCTTTATATCTAAATCCCCCTTATCTTTTTCCAAACCCAGCATAAAAAACAAGAACCTACTTTCTGTATAATCACTTTCTTTGTATTGATTCTCCCACAACTTTATTTTTTTACCCTTTCTGTTTGTAGGCATTTACATTCAATTAACAGATGCCTAATATTTTCTATGCCTTCCTTATATATCTTGCAGACTAAATCACCCATATTTTTCCATTTATGTGTATATTCCCTTGTTGCTATTGATCCTGTTCAAACCTTAAACAGTAAATTACTTTCCTTTCTATTATCATAAATTAACTTGCACCCAATGTTCTATTTACTTCTATATATATATTTAAACTCTTTTCACTCTCCATACTAGCTCTCCATCTCTTCAACCCCCTATTTTTTATAAATGCATCTATTTTTCTATCCCGTTTTTTTTGCCACTATAACACTCAACAATTCTAAAAATCATCCCAACTTTTACTGATAAAGTCTTTATCCAAATCTTCTCCATACCATACTACTTTTCTCACCGATCTTGTTGCATGTCCTTTGCTTATAAGCCAATACTATTTTGGATATTCTCTTATTCATAAATTGCAATCTACCGAACATTTTCATTTTGCTTTTTGCATCTCTCATGTAAAAACTTGATCATCCCATTTCTCTTTTATTTATCTCCTTTGCTATTGACACATCTGAATTTAATGCATGTCTTTCTACTTCTTCTTATACTTTTTCTAAGTAATCTAGCATCCCTTTACTATCACATATCCCATCGTTACTATAAGTTAACCCTGCTACTGCCACCACCTTACATATAATTCTAGCTATAGCATATTTATTATATGAAAAGACTGTTAATTTCTTTATCAGTCCCTTTCTTTTCTTTGTTTCATTTATCAGTTTTTTCTCCTATTCATCCAAGCAATTACTCTAATTACTTAAGACAATTCCCAAATAGATCTACCTATTCACACATTTAACTCTATATCCCCCAATAAAAAAAATTTTTCTTCTCTTTCCCCAGCATTTATCATCATTACTTGTGATTTTTCTAAATTTAATCCCCATTTATTTACCCACCCTTGCACATGTCTTCAGCATATCTTCCCTACTTTCTGTGCATAAGAAGATAACAGCAGCAAATAAAAGACCTGATAATGTATATACTTCCTTGTCACCTATTAATGGTATCTCTATCCCTCTTTCTTATCTTTCTATTATTTTCTCCATTTCTCTCAAGTATAACAGAAATAAAATGGGTGATATAAGGCATCTTTACCTTAGTCCCATTCCATTTTAACTTTAACTGATTCTATATTTCCTAGTTGATACGTATAGTAATTATTTTCTTACAGTCTCATAATAAGCTCCATTAAACCTTCATTCATTCTCAAATTTATTAAACTTACCCATAATCTATTTCTATTTACTCTATCATATGCCTTCTCTATATCTTAAAAGACCATATACTACTGTCTACCTGTATTTCTACTCATATCTATAAGTTGTGTGACTATCTCCTATATTCCTATTCGATTGAAAACCTTCTTGCATTTTCCCCACTATATGCTTTCTATCATCTTTACCCTTTCTTTTAAATAGTAGTCTTACTCTTGTAGTATTCTAGCCATCAGGAAATTCTCTCTTCTGTACCATCTTATTAAAACATGATAATAGATTTAATTTTTATTTCCTAAATTCATCACCATCTCTGCTACCCATCCATCTAAACCCATTGCCTTTCCACTTGTCAGTTGCTTCTTTGCCTCATCACTTCATTTTCTGTAAACCTAACATTTCCTTTACTTTATGCTTTTATGTTTGTTATCTTCTGTTCTTCACATCTAACATTTATATAAGATTGTCTCTAATTCTTCTCTAGAGCTACACTCTTTTTCCTCATTATCTAGTAATACTATTTTGGTAATACAAGCATCTATTGAGCCACACCGTCTGATGGCGCTGTTGCTAGTGAAAACTGAATAGATATAAGTTACCGGGCTGTTTTTCAAATTTTGTTGATTTATGTTTTTAATTTTTGGATTTGTTTGATTTTTATTTTTATTTTTTTCTTGTTGTTTGTTATTGTTTTTTTTTTTTGTAACCGGTTTGATGTATATTTCTTAAAAATAAAAAAATGTTTTTTTTATTTTTTTTTGGCTTTTAAAAATATTCAATCTTTTTTTTTGTTTTAAAGAAACTTTTTTTTATTTTTTATAACCAAGTATTTTTTATTGTTTTTGAAGAAACTTTTTTTTTTTGTTTTGTTTATCGAAAAGCAAGGCTTTCTCGACAGACCCCTCTAAGACCTGTCGTCATATTCCTTGCGGCATTTTGACACCTTTCTAACTCAGCTGTAATACGCTTCACTGTAAGCTGATCCCATCTTCAAGAATCAATTAGCAAGCGATTCCCAGGCAGCCCTCAAAGCCCATCCTATGAGCGAATGGAACATCTTTGTCACCATTGATGCGATGGACATTCCATTTCAGATGTTTGACAACGCCTTAATTTCATTAAACCACCACAAAAGACAGTTTTTTTTCTGGCTGTGTAAAATATTTTCTTTTTTGGGGTTGAAGGAAGGCCAGCACATCTGCTTCTGTAGCAGGTAAATCTCAAAACTAACGCCGAACGGTCATCTGCCATTGAACTGTTTTGATCTCGAAAAAGTCTCGGAAAGTGCGCAACTTGATCGTGAACTTTGCCGAATCATAATTTACACTCCTCATTTAGTGAATTCTGACCCCTGACAACGAAAGTAGGGGCGTTTGATAATTTCGTTACAATTTTTACGAACTCACATAAATTACAATACATTGAAGCAAAAAAAAAATCCGTTCTAATATACTTTTCGTCATTACAAGTACAGAAACCTTCATATCATATGCTGTATAGTCAAGAGTAATGTTTAGAGAGAGTGTCATATACTCATCGCCAATAATGTTCAACATGCTAAAGTTGTTGGGATAAGGGTGCATTTCAACATCTTAGTGTTTGAACACTTTACAGGCCGTAAGATCTATGAGCGACCTTGTAAACAGCGTATTTCGGACGATGTGGATCAATAGATGCTGTATTACCATTATTTTTTTCCCCATACATTCCTCTTTTAATATATTTCCAAAATTTTTTACTTCCATCTCTTCCACTTTTATTAATATCTTCCAATAATTTACTATTTAATTTTAACATATATTTCGCTTTCTTAGTTTTTAATAACATATTTATATCTTTTCATGCTTTTTTCATCTCTTTTACTAAAGCTCACTTTTCTATTGCTTTTATTCTTTTCAATATTCTCACCTAAAACCCTATTTGCCACTTTTTCTATTTCATCACATATTCAGTCTCCTTCCACATCTTTTACTATTCTTTCTACTTTTATTACTATTTTCTATCACATTACTAACCATTTCTATTATAAAGAAATTATGATCACTATTACATACTCTTTTTTCATTATCAAACACTTTAATTTTCCATACTTTATTGATTCCCTCTTTCTCTATTAATACATAATCTATTGTGTAAAATATATTATTTCTAGACCATGTGTGTTGTCTCTCATAAATATTTGATAAATTTCCAATGCTCAAATTCACTCTCTGACAAAAATTCTTTAAAAGCTATCCATTCTTGTTATCTACATCATCAATTTCTTCAATATGCCCATTCATATCCTCTATAACCATTATTTTCTTCCCCCCCTTTTTTTTTGAAACTCTGTATATCCTTAACTAGGCATTTCTATATGCTACTATTCCACTCCATTATAGTTTGATTATCTCCAGTGGCTATATACACTATAGCCACCATCCATTCTTGACTTCAAACCACAAATATTCTTGACATTAATAGTATTTAAATATTTTTTTGACCTAACTCCTATACCACCACCCTTTTTTTTTCTATTTATACCTTGTCATACCATGTCTTTCAGTGTAGGTTCTTCTCTTAGATGCATTTCCACTACTGCATTCAAATATCCAATTTGAATAAATTTCTTTTTTCTTTAGTACCATTATATAATTTTTTTTGCCTTTCTTCTCTATTACATTTGCAAGTAACTTGCTTATCATTAATTTTACAGACCCATTCCCTTTTCACATCTATATTTATATCTAAATCTAGCTATCCTTTCCTTATTTCTTACATCCCATCCATTCTTCTTCATAATACTGCAATTTAAAACCCTACCACCACCCCATTACAAGTTTCCTGAAATATAATTTTTTTATAAATCAAATTCCCTAATACTTCACTTTCTTATTTTGCTAAATGTAATCCATCTTTACTATACAACTCCCTCTTACTAATAAAAAAATCGCACACATTCACAAATATAACATTATTTCTCTCACATAATTTTTTCAATCTCTTATTTATAGAGTATACCCTATCTAAATATACTTATTGTTGACTCTTGGTAATAACCCAATTATTCCTACTCCTCCTTTAATCTTACTCAAATTAGTAATCAATTCTATTTACTCATTTATTATTCTCTCTGATAGCTCTGACTAATTATTTGTCTCTACCATAACATAAACATCTCTACTTTATTGTTTCTATATCTAATCTATACATCTCTAATTCTAGCTCCAGGCAAACATATTCTTACAAACCTGTTCTATTTTTCCTTGCAATTACATCCCCACGTCCTCTAATTAACATATCTACTATCAATACTGTGTCATAGTTTATTTTCCCTACTTCATCCATAACATTCTCTTCCACCTTCTGGACTTCTTTATCTAGTTCTTTCTTATTGTTGTTTCTATTCATTAATTCTTTAATCTGCTCACACTTCATCTCTAACAATTTTCATTTTTCTTCTACATTCTTTATCTCTTTTTCTATCTTACTTATTCTTTGTCTAATCATCACCATTGCACTTGACATCTATACTCTTGTCATGCCATTAAATACCTACTCTGTTCTATCTTTCTTAACTACATTTTGCTCCATTTCTCTTGACTTTCTCTTTAACTATCTATATTTAGAAACCATTTTTTCTATCACATTTACACATGATCTACATAACCATACACTTTTTATATCCTTTCTGGTCTTACTTAAGTATTTCAAATGATAAACCTTATCACATATGGTACACTCTACAACAACCCTCCTAATTTCCTTCTGACCATTCTATATACATTGTGGGATACAAATGCAATCTATATTCTTTATTTTTTAAGTTCCCTACTCTATATTTAAATTTATGCTTTTTGTACTACTCCTCATATCTCTTCTTAAGTAGATGCCTTCTTTAGATCAACTACTTGAGATTCAAATATGTATTTGGTCTATCAGTTTTTTATATTATTAAAAGTTGAGATCATTTAGTATTGCTTTATTGAGTTGTTATATTCAGGAGTAGAGAATTTTCTTATGATTAACAAGTCATGGCAAAATAATTATTGACAAGGGATTCCAAGCAGATATGCAGCAGTTTATAAATGTCTTAACTAAATGAGAATGGGGAAACAATACAATGAAATTAATCAGAATTGAATAATTATGACTGTTAATTGGAAAAGGACAATCAACAGTTATTTCCAGAATTATACTACTCTTTTGCTATGAGATGAGCCAATATCAAATGTGTCAACACATCCTTACAATATTTACCTAATACCATTAACTTATTAACATGAATTTTATATACATATAAAAACTATGACCTCCTGTAAAGTATGTATTTATTAAGCATATTTTATATCTAATAAGCTAAAATGTATTTAATACGTTATAAGATTAATCTGGAGAGGAGATAAAAATAGTTGTAATCAGATTAATCTGAATTTGGTAAAAATGCAATTAAGCAAAATATATAGTACAATAGATTACTGGAAATGAGGAATAAGCATTCAAATTATGAAAGGAATTTAATTAGTACTAGTAAAATACCAATTAAATTACAGAGCAACAATTGTGATGATAAAATACATACCACCTGGATTTTCCAAAAATAGAGTACTCTAGAAAACAAAAGGGACCAGAACACATAAAAATTTGTGGAGAGAAAGATAAGGCAGTGCATGTTTCATGATGGTCTTCAGACAACTGTGCTACCAGAGGAAGCAACAGAAGAGAATCCATTGGGGGGAAATCATGAGAACCCCAGGATTTTGGCTCCTGAAGGTTCAATAAGTTGATTAGGGTTTTTACAGATCACACCAATCTTAATATTATTTTGAAATACCTCAAGTGCCACCCAGGTTTGAAGATCAGCTATAGTGTAAAGGCAAAAGTTTTCTACTTTGGATTAATTAGCGAAACAGACTTAGTAAGCAAAAGAACTTGCATTCCTAGTTAACTTATGATCAGATATTATAGATTAGTCTGTATTAGCACTTGAAGCTCAGGTCTGCCTATGTATTTCTTGGTACGTATATCAACTTGTTTAGCATTTGGACTTAATATATATATGTATTTTATTGTGAGCATATAACTACAATCACATCTGTTTAATGTCTCGTGCGTATGCACATCTTACTTGTACTATTAATGTTAATTAGTTTAATAATTTGTTTATTCTTATTCCATCCACCAGAAACATAAAAGGTTGAAATAAGAGGCTTTGTGTCTATTTTTTCACTTAAAGAAATAGATAGCTCTGATATTGTGATCTTTCCTGAATTCTCTGGTCTCCAACTATTCATTCTATTTAACATAAGCCATGATCATTTCCATATATCATTTGGTTACAATACTTCCATGTTACTTGATCCATTAATATTCCAAAATGAAAAATTAGTTAATCTTTTAACTAAAATTCTTTATTCATTTTGCTGAATGTATTTTGGTAATTGTCATTACCTTCTTATTCTTTTTTTATTATATTTAATCCTTTAAAACAAATACTTTAGTTTTGGCTACCATTATATCTTTCTTTAATTACATATTTTTAATTCCTTAAATATATGAATTTCTAAATTATATAGTACTTATATGCTAGTGTGAACATTGGGGGGGGGGGGGAATCTATAATTCCAACCATTTCAGCGAAAATAAAATTAAATCATATAAAAACTTATATTTGTTTCAGCAAGTCTATTTCTCTATGCTGAAGTCTATTAATAAAACAAATTAAAAAAAATAAATAATAATAATTATCCCTCAACTTCAGGACATACATTCAGAATTAGTTGAATACAGAAAATACTTTATTTCCACATGCTGTGAATATATATGCAGTGCATTAATTCAAAGTTGCTTTAATTTTATTTTTAAAGTCTATATATGAGTATTGTTAAACTCTTAGTTATTGTCTATTAACACAATACATATATTGCTTTTGTTATTTTTCTTTTTTGATAAATGCATTACCATTAACAATTTAACAGCTCTCTCTACTGCTTATTAGTTACACAATCATTTTCAATTTACATATTGCTTACTTCTTTTCTATTCTCTCTAGTTCATCTTTTTATTAGCTATGATAATTTGCATAATTAATATTCAATTTCTTTTAGCATCAAAGTTTTTTAGAGTGTGCTACTTTTCAGGGAGAAAACAATACAAAGTATTGTCAGTACATATTACCCAGATCCCATAATAAACTTTATTCATGTAATCATAAATACATGTACAGTTAGTGCATAATTCCTCTTCACTTTAGAAAAGTCTATATATTTCAGGTTTTTTCAATTCTTCTGATGTCTGGGAATTGATATAGTTCTTCTTATGACTCATTAATCTGCAGGTTCTTTAAATCTTGATCAATTATCTTTGCTTAGATCTGCAGGATCCATGTCTGCTTTGACATCAGCTTCAATCCTTCTCAAGGTGAGGTTCCTTATTTCGCTCATTGAGGGGGTATCTCCTATCTTCATTTATTGTAGTTTCCATTTTGGGATTGACTATTGCAAGTTTACTGTTCAACACAATTGACATGTCAGAGAAACTCTCATGTAGGTAGTTTATATATCCCCAGACATGCAATCTGTTTTCGAGTTTAATCACTCATAACCTCAGGTGAGACTTCCTCAATGGTATCTGGATCTATCTCTTTTTTATTAGATCTCTAACCCTTATATTACTTCATCAACCTGAAATTTTATAAAGTTTGCATTGTAAGTTTTTTTTTATTAAAATTATTTTTTCCTGGTCCCTTTTTAAGCAGTAACAGCAGATGTTTTACTGTTAAAAGCATTTGGAGTAAAATGTTGTTAGAATGTAATTTCTACCAGCATCTCCTTCGTATCTTCAATTTTTATTTTCTTTAAAGCAGATTTTAAACTTTGAACTGCCTTAATCTGGAGTTAGAATGTGATGTATCCCTTTATCTGCTAAATACTTTTTGAAATTGGCAGAAATAAATTTGGTTCCATTATCAGATAAAAGAATGATGGGGTGGCGATAAATAGCAAACACTTCCTGGGGAGCTTTAATAGCACACTCTGAATATTCAGTCCATCAGGAATCTACTATTATAAATATATGAATGCATTGCCATGGATTGTTAGCCTATGTCCACGATTTGTAAGTTTTCTTCAGTAAATCAGTTATAGATTGATATTTGTTACAGGTTTTTATCTACAGGTTTTTATCATCTGTTCTATATCAATATTTAAATTAGGCCACCACACATATGTTAGTGCTTTCATTTTTTACTACTCTTGGATGTCCATCTTGTAACAGTTTGAACACCTACATACAACATTCAGTTAGTATCAAACCTTAATCTGTTATCTGAACATATTCTTTGCAGTCAACAAACTCTGGCAGGCATTCCATATCACCTTTGTGACATAGCTGTGTTGACTCTTTGGCCATCTAAAATAGATTCAGTTCTTGAATTTAGTGTATATGTGGTCTCTATTTGTCCATTCTGCTATCTTGAAACTACTAATTTTTTAGGTAAAACACGTTCAATAAGTTTACCTCTAGAAACATCTTCTGCACTCTATTCCTTGTAGGTTTATGTGATAAAGCATCAGCATGCGTAATCTGCTTATTCAGCTTAAATATTAAATCATAGTTATAGACAACTAAAATATTTATCCATCTTAAAAGTTTCTGGCTTGCATACTCGGGAGTTTTTTTATTATTTTTTCCAGTATATAACATAAATTTTCATTTGTATACATCTTGATGGAACTTTTTTATTGGACAAATAATAGCCAGAGCTTCCTTATCTAGCTTTCTATATTTTTTTTCAGCCAAGGTGTGTGCAATCAGGCATTCACCTCCATAGCAATGCTGGGAGATGACAGCTCCAACTCAAATTCTGAAACGTGTAGTAATAATGCTTCATGGTCACTGCCGTAAAGAACCAAGAGTTTCTCAGACATAAGTAGGTTTTTGGCTTTTTGGAATGTTACTTTATGCTCTTCTGTTTATCTCCAATGCATTCCTTTATATAATACATCATATAATGATGTTAGTATATGCAATATATTTTGGAGAAAACTCATAAAAGTTTAGCAATCCCAAAAAGGCTTGTAAATTTTGTTGTCTTTTGGAATTGCTGTTTCCTTTACAGCTTTCATTTTTTCTGTGTTTGGATATTTTTGCCTTTCTTATATATTATATATCCCAGGAATTTATTCTCTGAAGTTTCCCAAATACACTTTGCAACATTTAATCTTGCTCCAACTTTGCATAGTTTTGAACACATTTCCATCACTCGTTTTTAAAACTCTTCTTCAGTCTGACTAGTGATGAAAATGTCATCTAAATAGGGAATGACTCCATCTATACCTTGAAATAATGCATCTATCTTCACTTGAAAGGTGATTGGAGCCACTGTAATCCCATATGATAATTTGTTACACTTGAATAGACCTATACTGGTGTTTAATGTCAACTCTGCAGTTCTCTCTGTAATTGATATCTAATGGAAGACGGACTTTAAATATATCTATGCAAAAAATGAGGTTTTCTTCGAAGATGTTAATACCTCGTGCACACTTGGCACAAGGTAAGATCCTTTGTTAATATATTTATTTGTGTAACTCTGTAATCTCCTCTAAGATGAATAATCCCAAACTGTTTAACAATTATGACCAAAAGAATATCCCACAACAAATCTTCTATGGGTGATAACACCCCTTCTTTAATCATATCCATAATTGTCTTTTCAATCTATAGCTATAGATCATATAGAACTTTTCTTGGTTTATACCCTGTAGTTGCACTTCTTTCAATAATTCATGTCTACTGGTCGTATTTTTAATTCATCGATTTACTTTTTAAATAGATGAGGAAATTTAGTTCTGACCTTTTCTAATTGAACTTTTTAAAGTTATTTTTAGGCACATACCTAATGGTTAGACTCAATTTTGACTGGGCAATGGAGTAAAGTCCCTCTACTATAAATAGTGATAATACTCTCAATTTGTTGTTTACTTTTATCAGAACTGAAACTTTTCCACAAATGTGAATTTGTTTCCATTCATATCCATAGCCAGTACATCTGTCTTTTCCAGCTTCACTCTATTTTTGCCTTTAGTGTTTTTATCTTATTCACTCAGGGATAGAATAGGTAATTTAGCACCATTTTCAACTTCCATATTCATTTTATTATGACGAATAGCATAGTCTAATGTAATTTGGCCATTGTCTAAATCCTTTAATATTTTTATTTTTAACTTTAAATTTCATGCATGGTTTGACTTTTACTTTATTGTTCTTATTCTGGAAAACTCAAGTTAGATGACCCTTAATATCACAAATATGGCTTATCATTTTATACAATTTCTTTGTGTTTCCTTTAGCACCATAACAATAATATATTAGTTCATTTCTTGGGAATTTTGTAGCTTTAATGATAATGCATCTCTCGAAATAGAGAATTGACAGTGCTATAGTTAAAGCAGTATATGTAATGGTGAATACCTAAGAATTAAGGATACTCATGTATAGACTAAAAAATAGGAATTAAAGCAATTGTATATATATAGTTGTAGTGTGTGGAAATGAAGTATTTTCCACACTCATTTTATTCTGATGTTTGTTCTAAAGTTGAGCGCTAATTATTGCTGTTATTTATTGTTATTTAATTAATTTATTTTATTAATAGTCTTCAGTATAGACAAGTAATCTTTCCGAAACAAACGTTTTTGTAAGATTTGTTATTTTTGCTGACTCAGCTGGGAATATAGATCCCCCGTGTACACAGAGATGGGCACAGTTGACAACTTATGAAATACTTATGCAAACATAATAGATGGTGCAATCAAAACTTAAAAAGAATAATGATGACAGTGCTGACTCAAAATCTTTGGGAGTTTGATTCTATCCTGATGTTCTTCACTTGTAGTAATGTTTTGGAGATAATGAAACATTTATGTGGCCCAAAGATCCCATAGGACATACCATATAAAAAATTAATGAAAATTCTCAGTGTATATTTTCAGCCAGTAGTGACAAAACAAATGGCTCATTTATATTTCAGGATGATAAAATTATTTCATGAACATTATCAAGATTATAACTTAGCATTGAAGGCATTGGCTAAATAATTGTGAATTCACATCAGAGTTTGAGGATGTACTTTAAACCAATTGCTATATGGAATGTTAGCTGTTAGATCACAACCTTAGAAAAAAAATGTTAATTGTGGTGGATTTAGTGTATAGGATTGCAATTGCAAAATACATATCATTGAAATAGCAACAGAAAATGCATCGGAATTTCAAACTGACAAATGAATTGAAAAATTCAACAAGTATAAATAAAGCTAAAATGATTAACAACTGTCAGCTCTCTACACGATTGCCTTCAATTTATATACTGCTTGCTTCTTTTCTATTCTTTCTAATTCATCTTTTTATTAGCTATGCTAATTTACATAATTAAATTCATTTCTTTTAACGACAAAGTTTTCTAGTAAGTCCTACTTTTCAGGGAGAAAGCAGTATAATATATTGTCTGTATGTATTATACAAATCTCATAATAAACTTTATTCATATAATCATAAATGTGTACAGATAGTGCATTTACATTTAATACCCGGATAATGTATAGTATACATATTTTGTAATACGTAATACGCAGTTCATCTGTGTGGTATAACTTGTACAAATACGTATATTTTTCACTAGATAATACAGGTACATAATTTATTTTAATAGTATTTATTTTTCAAAGTACTAACTCTTTTCATAAAACTGTAATTCTTAAGCACTTGTTGACTTTGAATTAAGATGAAAAGGTATAATAAACAAATTCTTTGAGTCAACTTTCAGCAAAACACTTCCAGAATCATAGTGCTGAGAAAAGTTATGTAGTACTAGTGTGCTTATGTAATTGGCATAATGTAATATGCAAATGAGGCAATATGCAAATAAGGTAATTAGATACTCCATTTTTTGAACAATGGAACCCATGAATCCTTTTTGTTGATGGAGTGTGCCTCCTTTGCAATTGCTTACACCTCTTTGTATTTTCTTTTTTTATTGTTTTTTTTTAGAACAAATTGTTCTAACATTTAATATGATTTATGTTTCATAACTGAAGCATTTTTTTTCCTTTCTTTAGATACTACATTTTTTAGTTGATTCACATAAGCAACCTTTGGATGCTCTGGAATTTATCTGCTCTAGTTGGTAACGTTGGATTGTCAGTCAGTCTTTTTTCATATTTCCTGTTGTACTTCCCTGATTTTAAATTCCTAGGATATTTTTGATAAACTTTTGAGTTGACCTAAATCTTCCCATAGTTCAACTCCTTGGGTCTCAAGAGTAAAAATTATTGTGTTTCTGCTATCATCTAGGTTTGGTTTGCCAATAATCTTATTGCAGTAATGTTTAATATGATTTAATTTATCTTTAGAGTTCAGTATCACATCAGTGTGTTTTGAGTATATTTCTCACCCATATTTTTTCTCCCACTTGGAATTTATTTTTAGGATTATTAATAGTAATTTTTCTCTCTGAATTAGAATCTAGCAGAGTTACATTAATATGGCATTTTTGCTGTAGCAGCAACTCCATATTTAATTGTTCTGTGAAAGCAATTGTTGTGTATGTTGACATAAAATATTGAAAATTAGCATTTCTTAAATATTAACTTCATATAGTATTTGCTTCAGTTGTTTAACTAACTTTTCAGCTAATTTGTTTAAATTTGGGATGGTATGGAATGTTAGAATGTCTGTATCTCCTCCTTAGATCATAATTCACTCTTATGTAGTTTAGCAAACTTGATTCCATTGTTAGAAATCAATGTTTCTGGTAAGCCATAGAATGTAAATGATTAGGTCATTTAATATTTTTATGGTTGCTTCAGTATTTGTGTTTTTTACAGCGTGATACTTGGCCCACTTGGAATAGTTAACAATGATTATTATGAAAATATGACCTTCAAATAGCTCAACATAGTTTAATGTGAATCTATTGCCAGGATTTAACTGCTTTGAATCTATTGCCAGGATTTAACTGCTTTGACCATAAATCAAATTTTCATGTGATCACCATTTCATATGCTTACACAGGCTGTTAATAAAGTAGCATACTCTTCATACAGTAGTGCCACAAGGCTCAAAACTTAGTAGTCAATGGATGCAAGAAGATTTGTACATAAAATCCTTATCTAGTGTCTACTCAACTAATATCCCCAGACTAGTTATCTAACTTGTGAGTTTTTGAGAGCATTAAACTTAGATCTTTGAGATACCCTCCAGCAGCCATCTTTTGCCTATTTAGTTAATTATAATGCTAGGAGCCCACAGTGAAAACACAATAATTTTTTAATCCAAGTTCATTCACTTGTATAATCATATAGATCTGAGCTCAGTTTAGCATCTATACATTTTGGTGTCTTTGATTTTTCAAAAATCACTCGCCATTATCCTATGGAGAGAATAGGTGTAAAACCATCAAAATATCTTGCACAGGTGGTTAATAACAATAGCAAATTCTTTACATAGTAGTGCCACCAAGTGCAAGTCTTAGTAATCAATGGATGCAAGGAGGTTTATGCATAAAATCTCTATCCAGTATCTACTCATCCAATATTCCCAGGTTAGTTTCTTGCTTGTGGCTTTCATTAGTTATGAGTCCTGTATTTGAGAGCACTGCATCTAGATCTTAGGATCTAATACAATCCTACAGCAGCCACTTTTTATCTACTTAGTTAACTATAAAGCTAAGAGCCCAATGCGAAAACTAATGTTTTCAAATCAAACTCATTCACTTGTATAGTCATATAGATCTGAACTCAGTTCATCATCTATAGATTTTGGTATCTTTGATTTTTCAAAAACCCCAGTCACCATTATCCCATGGGCAGGATAAGTATGAAAACATCAAACTATGGTTTTTGAAAAACCAAAGATATCAAAATATATAGATGCTAAACTGTGCTCAGATCTATATGACTATACAAGTGAATGAGCTTTGATTGAAACATTTTTTTTTTCATTTTGACTTTAGCTTTATAGTTAGGTCGCTGCTGGAGAGTTGCATTAGATCCTAAGATATATGTGCAGTGCTCTCAGATCTAAGGCTCCTTGCTGATGAAAGCCACAAAGTAGAAACTAGTCTGGGGATATTGGATAAATAGGCACTAGATAGGGATTTTATGCACAAACCTTCTTTCATACATTAATTACTAAGGCTTAAGAGCTGGTATGAACATATGAAATGGTGATCATTTGATGTTTTGATGGTTTCACACCTATCCTATCCATAGGATAATGGTGACTGTGCTTTTGAATAACCAAAGGCACCAAAATGTATAGATGCTGAATTGAGTTCAGATTATATAAGTGAATGAGCTTGGATTGAGGATAGTTAAGTAAATTGGTAAAAGGTAGCTTTGGAGAGTTGCATTATATCCTAAGATCTAGATGCTGTGATTTCAAATCCAGGGTTCTCTGATAAAAGCCACATGCTAAAAACTACTCTGTGAATATTGGATGAATAGGCACTAGATAGAGATTTTATGCACAATTTTCTTGCATCCATTGATTATTGAGACTTTCATGGCAATACTATGTAGAATTTTCTATTCTTGTGTCAAATTTTCTTTAATAGTAAATCAAGTATTTGGTGGAAAATTTGGTAAAACAATTTTTTATTCATATTCGATTTCTTAATTATGATATAATACCTCTTTATTCCCTCACTTATATATTTCACATTTGATTTCTCTTTATTAGTCCCTGTATACATCTTTTCATAGTTTATTTTGCGATCTGATGTCTCTGCGTTGTTCTTCTATTAATACCAAAGTCTCAGATTCATATGTAAGCACTGTTAAAGCACATTTATGATAAATTTTATTTTTCAACTACAGAAGCATATTTTAAACCCCTAAAATAATTAAGTTATTTCTATCCGAAAAAACAATCTATCCAAGTTTAATTTTATGATTTATTTTATCTAGTCTGACAAAGAAAGATATTTACTTAATGGCAGTTAACTTTTTAAATTATCAATTTTTTTTTTTTCTATCTTTTTTTTAGCATTGCTTTTTAAACTATTTTATTGCTTTCATCTAATAGCTCATATAATGTTCCTCCAACTGAAATATTATTTGCAAAAAAAAAATAATAACATTTTCTGCTAGATATATATGATTGCAATCAGTTTTTCTCAATTGGACTGTATGCCATGGACCAATAAATTTTACAGGCCAAATGTTTTTATAGTAAAATATAATTATTGTAATGTTTAACAAATTTAATATATATTTTTGCAAAGAATGATAGAAAAAAACACAGAATAAGTGACAAAACTATACCAAAGTAAATTAACTAACAAAATATTAAATTAATAATAAACAAAAATAACTGGGTGAAACATTATTATAATTATAAAACAAAAAGTTAATGTGATTGTTGTTGATTCTTTTCAATAATTAGCTTTATCATAACATTTTGAATTTGTAGTTTTAAAGAGAAGGTAAGTAATTATTACTGGCTTTATTTGGCAAGCCATTACTTTTATTAGATTTTCTTTTCTCAATAGAAAATCTAATTAAAACTTAAATTATCCCTACAGTTTTATTTAAAATTTTATTATTTTTTCTTCTATTTTTCCTTTATTTTAAAACAAGATTGGTATAATTTGATTGGAGTTTTTCCTCCTCCTCCTCCCCCTTTTTTTTTGTAAAATTCTAAACTGTTATTTTGTTCTCAATTTCAAAATGTCTTCTCTCTTTAATTACTAGTATATGACCATTTAAGTGATCTACCTTAGGTAGCCCTTTTCATTTAAAAAAAATTTATTATACTTTATACTTTTATGTAACATATTTTACATGTAACGGGCTGGACGGATTCCTGGAGAGATAGGGGTTTTGCATCTTACTATGGTCGGACTTTGGGTCTTCGGATAGGATGCAAGTGATTACACGATGAAATACATAACCTATGATTGTACCTACTTCCAATAGACTAGCTCTACCTATTTTTATTAACTTAGATACAATTTGGGTCAGTTCATCCAATTCTCACCCCTATATAGCCGCGTTATACCACAGTATTCAAACTCAGGGAGTAATTGCCTGAGCTCTCTTATCAGGGAAGGAGATCACACTAATAGTAGTTATTGCACCTCTATATAGGTGATAATTAACTATCAAAAATCAATTAAGCATAGGATATATAAAAAAAATATGTATGTGCAGTATAAGTATATATGTATTAAAAGTTATAATAAATGGCTTAAATATGTATATGTATTTCCTCCATTATATTAATAATATTAATAAGTGTAAAACTAAATAAGATAATAATGTTTATAATGGATGTGTGAATAATAAAGAACTATAAAGCTGATGGTGGATATTGAAATAATGATGAGTTAGAGACCAAACCAAAATAATGAATTATATAAACATTTATTGACTAACAAAAAAAAATATTAAGTATTAATAACAATTAAGTCTGATATATGTAATTCATTTTGTCAAGAATGAATCTCTACCACATCGATATCTATAATGATATTAATAAAATAAAACCCTTGCCCTAAACCCAATGGTAGAAGTTCATTTACTTGTCTAATTATTTACAACCACGAATATATAAAATCATAATATGTACATGTGATTTCGATTTCTAACTGGCTAATTTAATATATATATATAAGCATAACAACAACAACAAAAAAAATATTTGTTGTCTAGATAAATCAATGATTATAAATCATTGATTTATAAAAGCAATACTAAGGTAAGTTTAATTAATAATAGAAAAATCTATCGGTGTGTTTTACTTAATATAAGATGATATTAAAATTTCTTACCTCCTAATTTTCTATAGTTGTCAAAAGTCAGTCAGCTGGGCGGTCAAAACTATTAATTTTTTTTTATTCTTACTACAATTATAAATGATAAAAATATATATCTAAGTTTTTTCCCCCTTATTACTCTCATACAGAGTACTCCAAAAATTATTCACATTAGCTTCCATTTGTAGAAACGAAAATAATACATAAAACTTACATATATACAAAATAATAAAACAAAAAAAATCACAATTTATATCTCATTATGTTAAATAAAGTTCGATGAGTCCTGGAAACTGTTCATTTGTTAAATAAATTCCTAGGAATGGAGATGAAGTTTTATTCCCACGACGAATTTGCAATTTCTTGTCTGAGTCAAGAAATAATAGTGTCCTCCATTTATCCTGTCCTGAATTTTGTTAGACATTTTATTTAAAACAAAGATGGTTTTTAAGTTTCTCCTAAATGGGCAGGTAAAATTCTTAAACTTTTATGGCTTTATTGATGGGCATATTATTACCCCATGGTATAAACTTTTTTAGCAAGCCATCATGATATAAAATTAATATATATTTATTAATTCATTTGCTTTTCAAAATTTCAACGACAATATTACTATATATCAAAACAAATAATTATTGAATATTTCTGCAACGCTTAAGTTTCTCTTATTTGTCTAATTAGCAAATAATTTAAAACTTCTTACTTTTCAAAACGATTGCTTTAAAATTTCAGGTTTTGATCATTTTGATAAATATTTAAATATATAAATATTTATACATTTAAATTCAAACACTCATATCTGTTTTGTATTTGAATTTATTTTTAAGTAGAAAAATAATAATAATGTTCCATCTTCAAATGCAGAAGAAAATTATAACCTTTAATACGGCGTTCTGTCGCGTAAAGTTATTTTAAGCATTTTAACCTTGACATTTCCTATTGTTTAAATGACGTAATAAAAATAAATGGGATTATAAATAAAAAAATAATAATTTATAAATATTTTAAATTTCATTTCCCCAAATTTCATCTCCACAAATGGTTGTCTTATGTTTATATTTTAATCCAGTCATTGTTTTTATTTATTTATCTCTCTTAAGTTTATGTGTAAGTTTTTTATGTAGTTATCCCCAATTATTAACATATAATACATTGTATTCTAGTGTTAATATACCTATCTGTTTCTCTATTAATTTATTGGCTTTTATTACTTCTCTAGAAATAAAAAAAATTGTTTATACACATGTATATGTTGGAAAGGAAAAAAAAATGTTAATATTACAATTTGCTTGGCAATTTATTAGTTAAGCAAATATGTTATGTGACTCCAATTGGTAGAGTGTCTTAAATAATTGGATGGTGTGGCTAATTGTAACTCATCACTACAATATATATATGTATGTATCAGTCTTAATGATATTAAGTTTATGACAATTGCTAATTTCAACTACTATTTGGCAGATAATCATGAAGCAGATTTTTTATATACCTGATTCAATGAGCAAATACATCTTTTTATCCTAACTTCATAAACATGTCTTCTACTACAAAGCACATTTTGATAGAGGCTTTTAAATTTTTTCAGCAGCTTTGATGATTTTCTACAATACATCATGATTACTTTAACCCTGTTATGTTAAAAGAGTAAGACAGTCTCTATATTTTAAAATAGATAAAAAAATCATTTTCAGACTTTTATATCTTTCAATAAAAGACAAATATATATATGCCTTAAGATCTTTGTAACATATTCTTTATATTTCCATTGACAAATTTATTTTATTTATTTTTTTAAAGTATTTCAATTTCTTACAAAACTGTATGTAATATCTGGATTGTTAAGTAAACTAATTCATGTGTAAATGTATGGAATTTTTTTCATTTTGTAGTTATATTTTATCAATAAAATATTAATTTTGTATTATAGGAGTCTTTTTGTTTGTTTTATTAAAGAATTTGTAATGAGTATAATATTAAAACTATTTAATTGACATAATAATAATAAATATTTAGTTTGTACTACTAAATTTTTAAGATAAATTATTTTAGATTTTAAAGATAATTTTTCAAATAAAATATTTATTAACTTTGTTTTTTTTTAAATAAATAGTTTTACTATTTTGTTGTTTATTCTTATCTTTGCAGTATAGTAACATTGGATCCTGTTTTGAGTGATATTTTATTAAACAGAAATGAAATTTTAACAACTCTAAGGCGAGATGAAATAATAACAAGGTAAGAATGCTTTTATATTTTTTAATGTTAAATTTAATTTGCCACATCAATTTTTTTTTAAAAAAAAAAAAATTTGTTTTAATGACAGTTTTGTTTTTTTTTTGTTTGTATATTTTAAATCCTAAATTAAGGACAATTTTTCAAAAAAAAAAAAAGACAAATTTACTATAATCTAGTAATTTAAGATGTGATATGTTGGACTATTTCCATCATTTATGAGTGAATGTTGAATGTATAGAAAATTTTAAACTTTATTTAAACTTTCTAAATACAAACAACTTGTTAGTAATAACACCCAAATAGACAATACAGGTTAGTAATTACACAACGTTTCGAGTAGTATTATTCTCCACTCTTCTTCAGGTGTTGCTGGCTATATGCATAGTGACAATATTCGCTTAGAAATTGAACTTGCACTTTTAGATTCTTGAATATTGAATTTAAGGCAAATGCTCTACCAACTGATTCAAGAATCTAAAGGTGCGAGTTCAACTTCTAAGTGAATATTGTCACTATGCATATAGGCCAGCAACACCTGAAGAAGAGTGGAGAATAATACTACTCGAAACATTGTGTAATTACTAACCTGTATTGTCTATTTGTGTGTTATTACTAACAAGTTGTTTGTATTTGGAAAATTTAAATAAAGTTTAAAATTTTCTATATATTCAACATTCACTCATAAATGATGGAAATAGTCCAACATATCACATCTTATAATATACCATCATTACAAACCTTCAGACAAATCTAGTAATTTATTTCACAAAATTTAAAGATATTACAACTTATAATCAAAACTCATTTTTAAATTTTTATTAATGTGTAATGTTATGAAACTTTATAAATTACATTTAAAAAATTACCGATACCATAAATTCTTTTTGTGTGTTAATAATTTTTTTAGACTAAATGCAAATTTATATAGTTTTTACAAAAAACTACAATAAAATTAAATATTCAACAAAAAAATATAACTATTAAATATATATATATCATGAATTTCAAAACCTTTAATGAGATTTGAAAGTCTGCATTTTTTGCCACACCCTAATTAGGTTTTAAACTTACGTTTGTACTAGTAGGTTAGTAACTGTGAATTGCTGCAATGATTTACACATTTTTGATATCCATTTTAACTAAAGGTAGTAATAATTATTACTAATCTTGTATTAGTTTAGGATTATTATATCATTCCTAACCCGATATAAACTTTAGACTCAGTTAAAGATTAATATATATATATATATTTTATTAAACATAAGCACGTTATCATTAACCCAATTTCATATCTCTTTTTTCCATATATATATATTTTTAGTTATATATGACACTTCTATTCTACCATACATTCTTGAGACATACATATGAAAAAAGTAAATGATCCTCAAAATGCATGTTGTGCTAAACCAAAACTCTTCAATTAACATTGTGGCCTGGATCGACTAAAGAATATTGGTTCTGCAAAAATAGCATTTTTGATGTCATTGACCTTCCTCAGATGTTTTTATTCATATATTTCAAAAATGTATGATAATATTCATTAAGGCTGTAGCCTCAATCACATGCGTATAAATTGCGATAGTAGGGACCTCTACAGGTCTTAAAACCACAAGCTTACTCTTGGAAGAAAAGAGGGGAACCCCTTCTTTACTTCAACCTACTTTCTATTTAAATAGGTGAAGCTGAAGCAGTTCAATCTGAGAGGGTGAAGCTATTCAATACTTCACTAATTAAGTCCACATTTCTTATTACACATTAATACTCGTGAAATCTTTCGATTTACAGCGAGTCAGTGGAAAGATTTTATAGTGAGAAATCTATTACGATAATTTAAAGTTGTAATTATAAATTTATTTAAACGCATATTCATTATGTAAATAATATTCATTAAGGCTGTAGCCTCAATCACATGCGTATAAATTGCGATAGTAGGGACCTCTACAGGTCTTAAAACCACAAGCTTACTCTTGGAAGAAAAGAGGGGAACCCCTTCTTTACTTCAACCTACTTTCTATTTAAATAGGTGAAGCTGAAGTGGTTCGATCTGAGAGTGTGAAGCTATTCAATACTTCATTAATTAAGTCCACAATTCTTATTACACATGTAAGTGTCAAATGTATATAAAAAAGGATAGCGCTATATAAAATAAATGCTTATTTAGATTCAATATTGAAAATGTTGTTTCAACAAAATATGTGGTAACATATGTCAAAAGGCCTGTCATTGTCACCTCAAAGAATATTGGAAATTTAATTTGATTTTAGCATAAATTGCAAACATTTAATGATTTTATATAAATTGAAAATTAAAATTTGCACTTTTAAAAGCATTGCAAATTTTTTTTGTTTGCCTTGCAAAGAAACGGTTATTTTTAGCTCTATTTGTATAATTAATGGTTTTGAATCTATTAAAAATAATGAAAATCTGAAGTCTATATGTATTAATTTTTTTTCCCCAAGCATAATAAATGGTCATTTATAATTTGCATAGTTGGACTATATATAACTTTAATTATTTTTATTATAAAATTTAATTT
Source organism: Epiperipatus broadwayi (assembly GCA_028023455.1). NCBI lineage: Eukaryota > Metazoa > Onychophora > Udeonychophora > Euonychophora > Peripatidae > Epiperipatus > Epiperipatus broadwayi. The sequence continues at coordinate 163,000 of JAQFVV010000406.1, read as the reverse complement.
TCTTTATGTATAAATTCAATTGTTATTTTACATTTTGTCTTCCATGTATTGTATTTTTTAATAAATATGTGAACTTTATTTTTTAGAACAAAAAAATTATTGTGTTACTTCTTTCCATTACAAAGATGAAAAAATATTTATAAAAAAATAATATGAAGAGTGTCTTTAAGCTTTCTCTATGATTCCAAGAATAGATTTTTTATCTCCTTATTGAAATCCAAATTATTCTTTGATAGAAAAAGCAGGCAACTCATTGAGATTAAATTTATTATATTATAATTATCTACTGAATGTTTGTTTGTAAATAGGTTTATAAACTATTTTTGGAAAATGTTAAAGATCATCTTTTTAATTTTGTTTACTTAATAGAAGTTATTGAACAATAGTTATTCAGATGAATGATTTTCCATTTATAACCCAATAGTGATTTGTGAACAATATCAGGCTCACATGACTAGTTTTAGGAAATTAATTTTTCCAAACCTCAATATTACTAACCATTAGAATAGACGTGAATCTTATTTATATTAAGCAGATTTTACTTGTTTTATTTCAGCGTGTAAAAAATGAGCATGCATAAATATTAAATGCGATGATTTTTATAGTTAACAATCACGTGTATCATTATATTCTGGATAGATAGAATTTAGCATTAATTTCATTGTTTTATAAATCTTACTATTAATATATTTACATATAAAGATAATGCTATTTATTTCATGAAATTTTATTAATGTTTGCCTTTTTCATAATTAATAAGCATAAACTGCAAAATATTCTAGTCAGATAAAAATTTAATTAATTCTATTTTATATACCTATATAGAATATAATTATATATTTGCTTGCTAATTATAAAGAGCATTTTATTTAATAATTATGTGTGCTTCATTTTTCATTTTTAATCAGTTTTATTAAGTTAGAAACTATTTATTTGTTTAGATAAAATTTTGAAAGCAAAAATTAACATATGACAATGAACTATTTCAGATCAGTGCCCTTGTTTATTTATTGTAGAAGTGTTGGTAGACCAAATTTCAAATTTGTTGATAATATTTCATTAAAGTTTCAGTGATGTGTAAGAGAAGGAGATATATATATATTTAAAAAAAATTGAGACTAAAAAGTATTTTAGCAAAATAGAAATAAAAGTAAATCTTGATTTTTCTTGATTGTAAAAAAGTTTCCATTTTTAAAAAATGTATGAAATTTTATTTTCTCTTGATTGTAAAAATTAATTTTCCATATATAAAACACTATTGTAAACAAGTTTTAATGCTCACAATTTTTCTTTCAAGAATTAGGTAAACTTCAATGTAGTTTTAATCTCCATTTTAAGTTTTGAATTGGAATAATTGCAAAAAATATTCAAATTATTAAAAACTTAAAAATAATATATATATAATATTTTAATAATAAACACTTTTATTTAATGTGAATTAACAAGTCAAAAAATAATTGTTTCTTCAACCACAATTGAAATTTTTATATTTAACTTAAAATAAAAGCATTGGCTGTCTAAAAATTAATTAATTCAGTCACTACTTTTTATAACAAGAGATTGAATTAATTAATTTCTGGTTACCCCATGGTTTTATTTCAACTCAAATATAAAAATCCCAATTGTGGATGAAGAACCAATTGTTTTTTAGCTTTTTAGTTTATTATAAAACTATTTACTATAATATATATATATATTATTTGAAATAAAGTAAGTAAAAATCTCTTTGATTATAAATAAGATTCAAGCTTTATCTAATTTGTATTTAATAATATTGAAATTTGTCACATCAGATGAAGAAGTTCCCTGAAACTGGTTCTGTGATCCTTATATTGTCATAATTTATAATTCAAAATTTGGCTATTATATAATATCTTATATCTGAATTAAATAATGGAAAATAAAGGGTGATTGAATGCTGTTAAAAATATGAATGAAATTAAAAATATGAACAAAATGACTAAATAAGTTAATGTGGATGAAAGAAGAAGATATAGGGATAATTTAGGATGATAATTTAGAAAGAAATTGTAAAGAACATATGTCTATTAAATTGAAATTGGATAGTATATTTAACTATTGAAAATGGGAAGAATATTTATTTATTTAGCATATAGATTTTTTTTCTTTTAAAAAACAACTTAACTATTACCAATATTATAAAGGAATCTGTAGAGATTTCAACCATGTAATACATTTATTAATGGCTCTATTAGGTTTTTCAATTCTGCTATTATTAGACTGAGCAGTTATTAATTATGTGATTCATGGTTTGTGTTGTCACATTTACATTGTTCAGTGTCTGATAAATTATATTGTGAAGCAAATAAGTGCAACAACCATGGGTTGTCCTGAATGAATGTTGATGAGAGTCTTACATTTAGGAAGATCAAATCTAGCTGTATTTATTCTTGGATCTGGAAGAAATTTGTTTGCTTATGCTGTAATTCTTCTGTTATAAGTAGGATGTGAGAATGAATTATTTCAGAATATTTATATAGGGATGTAAATAAATTTAAAAAGAATATTTGTAAAATATTGATTATATGTGATGGTGATCTTAATGAAATTGATGGAATAGAAAATATGAATGGAATATTATTAAAAAGGATGCTGAGAAAGGACTGAAAATTGGGAATTTGAGTAAATATATGAAGAGTTTGTATTGTCAAGAAAAATCTGAATTATAATCTGTGTAATTTAAATATGAAGTTGGATTGAAACATGGATTTCCATTATCAATTTTATTATTTATTTTGATTCTAAAGAGAATTGGAGGTTGAGATAAAAAAAATTAGAGATAGAGGTGGAGATTCTTATACTTGGAATTAAAAGAATTCATAATGTGACAACTTTTTATGAATAATATATATTTTTTGCAAATAGTATAAATATGTGGAGTTATTATTAGGAAAATGTGGAGAGGTAGAAATATGAAAATTAAATTTATTGAAGAAAAATCTTAAGATTTTAATATCTAATGAGAATGAGAAAACTGAAGAAAGAAAAATATTTATTAGAAAATTATAAATAATTCTTTACTTTATTAAATGGTGGATGGAATTAGATGCATTGGGAATTAGAGTTGAGATAAAAGCAAAAAATAGAATAGGATTGGTTAAAAATCTGACAAATTTTTGTGAGGTTATATAGAATAATTTGAAAATGGTAGTGTCTATTTTAAAACATTTGAAAAGGATATATTTTGTATTTTTCAGAGAATTCAGAAAACTTTTCAAGTAGAATACAAAAAATAGATAGATTATACATTGAGTAATAAATTGGGAACAGCAAATGAAGCTGTTCATGAGAAATCAGATTGACTTATTTTTTAATGAGGGAAAATTTAAAATATTTGGAAGGTTACAATAGAATAATAAAAATAGTGTTTAATTGAATTATGTGGAGAGGATAATAAATAGTTTAGGGCAATATTTTATAGTATGCAAAGAAAATAAATAGTCCATTTAATGGCATGAATTTGCACAAGAAATGAGATAGATGTATAAAAAATGCATTACAGATACATAATTATGAGGACTGGCAAAAGATGATAAATGATTTGGTTAGAGAAAAAGAAATGTTATGAAAAACAAATATTAATTTTAAAAAAATAATTTGGAGTTAAAAATAAAAACTGTATGATTAAATGGTGGTTATTGTTATTTAGTGCAAGGGAATGAACTAAAATTTAAATATCAAGAAAAGATGGCAAAAATGGAATAAGTGTCTGGAGTACAGCTGTAATTTATGTAGAGATGAAGAGAAAGTGGAGCATTTATTTTTGGGGTATAGGGTGTTGAAGCAGAATCAGGATAAATTGTATGAAGATAAAGAGACATTTAAAAGTAAAGAAAGTGGATGAAAAGTTCTTTTATGGTTTGTTTTGTTTAGTTTTTTTGTAATATAATTACAGAACATGAGTGAAATTAACATTTTTGTTAAAGTAGAGGAGTGTTGGAAGAATTGAATTAGAGCTGGGAAAAGTAATTGGATAATAAGGAATAAGAAGTAGTTGGGTTTATTGGCTTATATAATGATTTTGTAGGGAAAGAATATTTAACCTTGCTAACTGGTTTCAAAGCATTGTAGCTCATATACAGAAATTTCTGATTATGTTTAAGAAGCTATTTTACATCATATCATAATATGAAATACAGGACTTTTTAATGTAGTGGTTACAAAACTGGATATAATAAAATTGATTCAAAATAAATACATACAAAATATATATAAAGAAAAGCTTGATTTAATACTTTAACACCATGGTATGCTAAGCATGCTTTCGTCTAACTGGTAGTCATATTCTTAGCAATAGTTGTCCAAGAAGTTTGTGACTTTTATAAAAGAAAAAACAAGAGTGGATATTTGCTTAAAATTTGAATATAGGATGAAAATAAGTTAATTTAAGTGAGCCAATTTTTTGATAGGGGAGCACAAGATTTTTTCTTGTTGATTGCGCGTAAATTGTTAGCAATATGCCAGGCCTCATTAACTTTACATTTAGCATCTTTTCTGTCAAAGCAAACAATGCTGACTGATATAGGTTCAAAGCTGTGACTTTTGTTTAGACTCATGTTCAAGAAAAATGGATTTTGCCAATAATATTCATGCAATGAACAAAAAAGAATCCTGCACCTTCCTATCAAGTGGCTCATTTAAATTAACTTATTTACATCCTATATTCAAATTTTATGCAAATCCCCAGTCTCATTTTTTCTTTTATAAAAGTCACAAGCTTCTTGAATAACTATTGCTATGAATATGACTACCAGTTAGTCGACAGCATGCTTTAGGTATCATGGTGTTAAAGTATTAAACCAAGCTTTTCTTTATATACATTTTGTATATATTTATTTTGAATTACATTTTTCCAAGAAAAGTTTTTAAAAGACTAAAGTTACAATAAAATTATTTACATAACTAAACATTATGAAAAATTGTAGTAATGTCATCTTATATCTAAATGCAATAGTAATTTATTGTAATCTCATATTTTTCTACAAATTTAGAAAAATGTTACTGTTAAATGTGCATTTCTTAATGGAGTTATTAATTTTTACTATATCTTTTAGTATTATATTTAGAAATATTTTTAGTCATCATTTTCTCCATTTGGAAGAGTAACTGTGTTGATGCATTTTATAGAAAATTAATTTTGTCACATATATAATATTTTTTTCTATTGTAGTTCTAGCACTATTTAGAGCTTTCATCCTGTGTTCCCATTTTGTGGATAATAACTCTCAAATATTCATATCTCCGGGGGAGGGAATCACTGGTATTTTTTTTTTTGCAATACTGTCAGTGCCATTTTGCTTAGTGATCTAATTTTTAAAGCGCATCTTAATCTTTATTTGTTTCTGCAAAACATTTTGTTTTTTATTTACATACCATTTTTTTAATTAATTATTTTTATATTTTAGATTTCAAAATTTAGTAGCAATAATCTTATATAATTATAACTTATGTTTTATCAATTGGATTATCCGAATATTTTCTGAATTGTGGTTGGTCATTATTAGACATGATAATGACAAAACCAAGCATTCCATGACTTTTAGTTTACCTTTAACATCTATAGTAGCAAATTTCAATAATCCACTATGTTCATCAATGATAGTTAATAATCAGAAATAATTTGGAGATCTGCATAGGACCATCATCTAATCTCTGTACATTCTTTATACTTGATAGGTGATTCTAAGAGAGAATAGATAGAATGGATTCATGGTTATTTGCAAATGTCTTGGTTAGTTTGTATAGCTAACTACATTTTATTTTGTTTTTGTTTTTTTATTTCTCAAAAATAATTTTATTTTGATCAGAGTTTTCATAATCATACTACATTTATTTAAACATTTGCTTTTTAAGGAAATATAAAAAAGTACTATTCTTTAATATGTATTATTGAAATACAAGTTTGGTATATATACTTAACCTAGATGTAATTAAAGGGGATTTGAACCCAGACTTTCAAACTTTCTCTATAGTCATCCACTCTATCCAATATAACCAATACACATGACCACATACATGTGAAAAAATAAATGATTTCCTTTAATATTTAAATTAATTATATTGCACATTCTAAATATTTTGATATACAATTGTATGAATAAACATTTGTTTACACATTTTTTTTACAAATGTTATTTGTAAGCAGAACTTCGTTTTTTCATAAATAAAATTGATTGCAGATTTATTTTCATTAAAAAATAATAAATATTAATTTATTTAGATTATTCAGTATTTCTAACAAAGAAAATAAATGTTACACATTTCTAATAGAGTCTAAAAGCTAAAGATAATAAACTCTCTTAAATAATTTATGTTCAAATTTTAAAAAAGTGAAACTATCACAGAATAAAATCATTATTTAAATTAATAACTACTGCAGGCCGAACAAACATATAAGTACTTGTTTATTTCTATAAATTTTAATTCACAATTCTCCCGCCCCTCCCCAATCGTTTACAAACTGCCTCAGTTAATTTTAGATTTTCAAGAAATAATGTATGGTCTTGTATTTGCTGCCCTCTAGTTAAAGATTACAAATTTATTTTTAAGTAAGTTTTAGTTAATATAACCAATTATTTTGTATATAAATATTTTTTTGTAAAGTATCATATGTTGGGTTTCTAAAAATACTGTTGTTAAATGATAGCAATTATATTAAACATATCTTAAAAATTAATTATGAATAATAATAAAAATTTTAATCTTAATTATCTGTAAGGACTTAATACAATTTATATATAAAAGTAAAAATAGTCTTGTAATAGCTCACTATAGGACAAAATTCTCTCTAATTGTACATCAGCAAACAATAAAGGATAAGGTATTACTCACCAGGCTTATCATTTGCTGACTAATAAGAGTTTAGCAAACAGATTTTCATCCTTGTTTTTCTCTTTAGCTAGGATTGACAAGTGTTGAATAGTTAGTTGGATTAACTATACATGAGTTGTTATGAAAGAAATTCTAATGGTTCTGACATATCAATTAGGTTTTCTTGAAGATAGAGTTAATGCTTAAATATGTGAATTGCCTTTTTTTTATATATATATTTTACATTCATTTTAGAAAAAACTAAGTTATGTTTTTCATTTTCAAAGCAGCAGTTGATGATCAAAAATAGAGAGTGCATAAAAATCCTTTTTTGTCGACAAAGAAGCCATTAAATAATGGCCTTTTATTTAGTTACCTACAATTGAAGATTACATTAAAATAAAGAAAGTCTGCATATTTAGAAATACAATCATCTAATATTAAATGGGACATTGAAGATTTTGGGTCTTTGGAAAAAAAGATAGACACAATTGACTTGAAAACTAGACTTTTACTTTATAATCATCATCATCATTATCAACCATTATCAGTCCACTGCAGGATGAAGGTCTCTCCAAGTTCAATCCATTTTCTCCGATGTTTAGCTTTTTTTCTCCACATTGCCCCTGCACCCTTTCTTATTTCATCCATCCATCTCACTTGTGGTCTCTTTCTGGTTCTTTTACAATCTTTTGGAATCCAGTTTAAGATTTCAATCATCCATCTATTATCATCTCTTTTAGCAATATGTCCAACCCAACTCTACCTCAGTCTTTTAATTTTTTCAATGAGGTCAGTAACAGCTGTTTGTTCTCTTACCCATATAATGCGTTTTTAATCTCTTTTTGTTACTCCCAACATGCATCTTTCCATACTTCTTTGAGTGGTCTAAAGTCTCTGTATTGCTCTTCTATTATGGGTCCAAGTCTCAAATCCATAAGTAAGAACTGGTAAAACACATTTATTAAAAACCTTTCTTTTCAAACACATAGGCATATTTCCTTTTAGTATCAAGTTATGTAACGACACAAATATTGGGGGGAAAAATGTGGGATTTATTATAAATAAACGATTGCAAGAACAACTTTGTGGAATTTGATAATGTATCACATAGAATGGTGATATTAATTACGCAACTTAACCAAAGATATCAAATATGAAGATGATTCTGATTTGTGATCAAAAATGTTCTCATTTTGATTAGAAAGTGGAGAATTTTTATGTAGCTGTATAAAGTGATCTGAGCATTGCTAAAATTGAAAAACAATTGTAAAAGGAAAGTGCTGTTGTTAAATTTGTATATGAAAATAAAAATGAAAGAGAAATAAACTTGTAAAATTTTCTTAAAAAAAAAAATATGGAAATCTATATACAGACAATCCTTGACTTACATTCTACTTTCGTACAATTCGTTATTTCATACAAAGGGCAGTAGAAAAAGACATAGCATGTCATGGAACTTTTATCAAGAAAAGAAAAAGAAGAATACAATTCAACTATCTCTAGATAAATTTATAAAGAAAACACCAGATTCTAATCAATAAAAATGTTATTTATGTATATGCTAATACACCTCATTAAAAAATAAATATTTTAAAAACATTTTTATATATATATATATTATTCTACTTTTGTACATTTCAACTTCATACACATTTCAGAAACCAATTAGGTATGAAAGTTGAGAATCACCTATATTATGATTTTTTTTAAAGAAAAAATCCATATATTCATATTCACTTTATATAAATATCCTCATGAAAGTACTGCAGAATTGAGTTATGTTTTGATTAACAAAAATGTGTATTTCAAGATTGTAATATATACATTCTTTTAATACAGTTCAAGTACAAGTAGTGATCATTCATTAGTGAGGTATAAGATGTATGTTAATGCAAACTAGATAACCAAAAACATTAAAAAAGGCAATATGAACAGAAGACATTTCCAAACTTCAGAAATATTTGAATGAATTTAAGGTGAAACTTATTTTCAAATATTATTAGTCTTAAATGATGATTGAGATTTGAATGAATTCAATAAAAAATAATTGATCATCTAAAATATTTTTAAAAGCCCATTTAGAATAATTGAATATTTGGAATTTTATAAATTATGTGGGAAATAATTAATGGTAAATATAACATATACAAATGTGAAGTAATAACAAAAACTTTAGAATAAAGTTGGCAATAAATACCATTACAAAAAGAGGTATAACATCATGAAATATATTCAAGAATTTTACATAGAACTATTTAATAATAACAAGAATATTTTAGTATTAGATCTGCTGTGGAAATAAAAATGAAAAAGGAAATATGTATATTACGATTTTTTTAAAGAAAAATCTAAAGTGAAGATGAATTTGGAAACATTCTCATAAAGGTACGACAGAATTGGGTTATATTTTGATTAACAAAAAACTTATATTTCAAGACTGTAATATATATATAGTATCAGTTGCCAAACAAGATATATAATTGACCACAAGAGTGCTTAAATGCTGGTTGCTTTTGCGGTAACAATTTTAATAATAATGATAATAATAATAAAAAAAGTAGACAAGTAAGTTTAAATAAAAAGATTTCTTTTATTTCACTGATTTGAAATTTGCTTGTATTGTCTCTAAATTTAACATTCAAAAATCAATTATTCAAAATTTAAATGATTCAAATCTGATTTTTTTTTCTTTTTTTTTTTTAAAAAAAAATGTTTATTTTGTTAAAATGTCAAATTTATAAAAAAGACTTTTGTATTGTAGCAAATATTTTTTTTTTTGTTATTGTAAGTAACAAAATTAATTTTAAAAACTGATGAGAAAGTAATAATTTAAACATTGCTCAGTATAATTAAAAATTTTATTAAAAATTTGTGCTTTACCCAACATCTGGAGTCTGTCTTTTGTTTAACAATCATCATTAGCTGCTTGTAAAAACTTTGAGTAAGTTTATTTTTATTTTATGAACAAAAAATAAATATTATAAAATGATCATAATGACATATGGTGGTTAAATCCACTATGAATATATCATTTACCCTGGTTACAATGTTATCTGGATTAATTATTTATTTTTAGCCTGGTATGTGATCATACTTGAACTGTCATTTCTGAATTGTGTTTAAAATCATGACTGCACATATTCCTCTTAAATAAAACTTATCTCTCACAGAATATTTGTGGTATTAGCGAGATGAAGAAATATGATCTAAATAATTTAAAATATAAAGCAGTTAAAAAAGTTGAATACTTAATGTTTCTAAATTTTCAAGAATAGATTTATAGCATCTTAAATACTGGAATAGACTCCATTTAAAGACAAATGAAGAAAAATGTTAAGCTAAACAAAAAAGAGATTTTAAACTGGAGACTTTGATAAAAATTTTAATGTGAATGTGTGATCACCTGAAGGATGGTAATATTTATGTATTTATTACTATTTTATAAGTTAATGCAATAATGTCTTAACATTTTATATATGTCTTATTGTATATATTTTTTGTTATTTATTAATTTAACCTTCTGTTTCTTTTCGCATAAATTCTTACCATTCAAATATAATATATTAATTTTGTAATAGCTTATGAAGTAAGAGTTCATATTCTACCAAATTAGTCATGATAGATCTTAATAATGCTGATGGTATAAACTATTCTCCTATGGATTTCCCAGTATTCGGTGGCACTCTGATTTTAAACCTAATATAAACTCATATTCCATAGAGAAACTAATTTCCTTTCAGTTACTTAGGAGAGATTTAATGATCTGGAAAGGTAACCATTAGTATAATTTATGATTAAATTGAATTATATATATTTTCTCTTATCTTGTTGCATCTCTGTTATTTAGATTTAAATATGAAATCTCAAAAGTTATTTTATTATTAAACAATAACTTTTCATATCCATAGGATTATTATAATTCATGCTTAACTTTGATGATTATCTCTTTCTCCAAATGTTTTAGGATCAGTACAATATAGTCTTTTAATAGATTCAATACAGAAAGTGATCATTCATTGTGCTAATGCAAAGCTAGAAAAACAAAGACATTAAAAAAGACAATATTGAAAGTTGATATTTCTAAACTTCTGAACAATTCCAATGAATTTAAAGTGAAACTTATTTTCAAATATTAACTTGCATAAATAATGATTGAGCCTTGTATGAATTCAATAAATAATAACTGTTAATCTCCTATAAATATCTACATAGGACCTGGTACAAAAAAGTAGTTTTGTATCAATAAATTTTTAACTGAGACAACTAATGTATGAACTAAGAAGGAATATAAAAGTATTTTTAAAAGCCCATTTAGAAGGATTGATTATTTGACATTCTGTAAAGAGTTAACAAGGAAATATAATTGTGAAGTGACAAGGAAAACTATACATCAAAAGTTATTAATAAGAAAAGTGGATATTATTATAAAAATGCAGATGAAATCATGAAATATGTTCATTAATTTAAAATAAAACTGCTTAATAATAAAGAACAAAAAAACAAAGTAGCCCTACAAATATAATTTTATAAAATTTTAAAGATAAGACCTACAATTTAATTAGAGAAAAATAGGAAAATCCTATGAAATAGAATTATTATAAACATTTTAAAAGAAAGAGCAATAGTGGCTCATGCATAGACACTGTGGAACTTCAGCTCCCTTCCCCCATAACATTCATAATGAGTCTTTTTTCCTTTAATTCATTTTTTATACTTATACATTATGTAATTCTTAAGCTTAATGATAGCCATCCCCTATTTCATGATAAACTACAAAAATCTTTGTATAAAATTGTGTGCTTCACAATTCTAGCAATACAGTGTTTGGCTGTTGTGCATATGTCCAAGATATGAAGCTGCACGTTAGTAGTAGAAAGAGTGAGCACTGTCACTCAAACAGTGCAGACTTTCTATTTTTGATAACATTCAATATAATGACTTAATGATGAGCCTTTTTTTTTCTTTAATTATTTCTTTATATTTGTCCATTATATAATTCTTAAGAAGCTTAATGTCAGTAGCCATCCCTGATTTTATGAAAAAATTACAAAAATCTTAACTGTATGCTTCACATATCCAGTGACATGATGTTTGGCTTTTGTGTGCATGTGCACATGTCTGAAATAAGAAGCTCGAAGCAGTGCTGACCCTGTTGTGCAAGTGTGAGGTAGTGTTTCTTCTTGACTTAACAGGTGTTGGGTTTAAAACCCATGTACCATATTTTTGAATGTGATAAAGGATAGAATTAGATTATTATCCTGCTTCTAACCTATTTTATTTAATTCATAGTTTTTTGTTGTTTTTTTTTTTGGTTCTTTTATTTTATAGAAAATATAATTTAATCATGGCTTCCTTAGACTCTTTGCATCCCCAAGAAATAATTATGTGACTGCAAGTGAACCTCAACAGCTTATGTTTTCACAAATGTCTCTCCATGAGAAAGTTAAGTTAAGAAAAGAGGTCTTTCAATAACTTCAAATATCTCAGCCAGATATAAGCAACAACAAGAAGTATATTCATAGCTTTAATTCTGAATGGGACCAACAGAAAAGTTGTCTTTGCAGCTGTGAAGTAAAAAAATGAATTGTTTTGCTTCCTGTGTTTGCTGTTTGAAAGTGATGTAATGTGGACAAAAAATAGTTATAGAAATATAAACAAAGTGAAAGAAAAAATTGAAAAACATGAGAAGTCAAAGAAGCATGTTGAAAATGTGGTTTTACTATTGCTTTTAGGAAACATAAATATTAATGAGAAAATTAGTGAGTTATACAGACTTCCACTCAATGAGCATAACATAAACATTAAAACCAACCATGAAATTTTATCCAAAATAATATACTGTATTTTGTTTTGTGGAAACTTTGAAACTCCCTTACATAGACATGATGAAAAAGATGATTCAGTAAATCCTGGGGTATTTATGGAATTAATAAATTTTGCATCTAAACTAGATCCAGTTGTGAAGAACCACTTAGAAATCAGTACAGTCTACAAAGGTGTTTCAAGATCATTCAGAATCAGATACTTGACTGCTTGCTAAAATACACTATGAAGAGATAAGGGCAGAAATTAGAGAAGCTTTCTTTGTAGCTGTCATGGATGGTGACACAACAGATGATTTGGAATACACTCATATAGTCATTGTTCTACGATATGATTCTTTATTCTAGTAAATCAAACTGTAGATGGCATATCAAAATCTATTCTAGAACAATTAGACATAATTGTTCAAGGAAATGGATAAAAACTGATAGCTCAGACATTTGATTGTGCAAATGTTATGAAAGGCAAAAAAGGAGGAATTCAAACAAGAATAAAAGCATTTTATAGTAATGCACATCAACTTAATTTAATAATGAGAAATGCAGCATGTATTACACAGAATGCAGGAATATTTTGCTCTAACATTTTGGCTATTCCAACATTCTTCTCAATATCACCAAAACGTATATCCATGCTCTCTTAGCATATGGACTTCAGCATTCCATGTTCATCCTCTACAAAATGGAACTTGAACATACAGACCATAAACAGAGTTCATGAAAATTTGTAACCTTTAAAAAGCTGCATTACTGAAATTCAGTCAACATTAAATGCAGGTCAAACCATTGCAGAAACAACAAAAACTTTAAAATACTTGAATGATGATAATTTCATGTTTTGATTTAAAAAAATTTCATCAGATTATGCCTCATGTTGAAATGATTTACAACTAAATGCAGTCTTGAGAAATTAGTGTGTTTAAAGTAATGAATATATAACAGATTTCAAAATTGCTATTTTAGATTTAAGAAACTTGAAGTACTGTGAGAATCTTTCAAAGACACTCCTGGTAGAAGCTAAGGAAGTAGGTTACTGCATATATGTTGATGTAATTGATAGATATTCTTCAACTAAACATTTAACTGCTAAATTGTTCAACAAGAAAAGCTTTACTAGTTTTAAGATTGAACTGCCTACAGAAGAGATGGTACCACTGAAGCATATCCCATGATTTTCGACAAAGATAAGCTTGAAACTGAACTAAAAGTATTCTATTGTAGATCTAATATGGTAAATATTGCTGATTAATTGAACTGCTGAAATTTATCTTGGAAAATAATCTATGTGCTGTTCTTAGTGAAATTACGAAATTTGTCAAAATCCTCTTGACAATCCCCATGTTTATATCAGTGCCAGAATGCTGCTTTTCAATGCTGAAAAGAATAAAAAACTTTTCTAAAGAGTACTATGAATCCTGAAAGACTAAATGCACTTGAAATGCTTTTAGTGGAGAAAAATTTCCGCAACAGTAATCCAGAGATTAAGCAGAAAATTATTCATCTTTTTCGCAAAGTAAAAAAGAAGAATGGATTTCGTTTTTAAAATGAATGGATCAAACTTGAACTGTAACTATTTAGGGTATTAGTAAGTAAAAAATATTTTTTTTTGCTTAGGATTTTGTCAAGTTTATGAATAAATTTTCCTTTTGTATGTTTTTTGTTTTACACAATATTACAACAATGGCTAAAAATGTTCTGAAACAGCACCCCTTTAATCATGAATTGCCACTGAGAAAAAGTGAATTTTTTTTTAGCAAAGCTATATCAAATATATAAATATTACAGATATACAAGATAATGAAATAACATAGAAGTGATATGGATATATAAGAAAGTTGAAAAGAACATAAAAAATTATAGATCTGTCTTATTTTGTATAAAATTTTTGCTTAGGTAATTACTAATTATTTTTAGATAACTTTGAATTCAAGACAACCAAAAAAGCAAGTTGAATCTTAAAGATATATGACATTGGATTACATTCAAATATTAAGAAATATTATAAAAAGGATTGGTGAGTATAAATTACAGTTTATAGTTATTAGTCTATATAGTGAACTAATAGATTAATATTTTAACGTTGCGTAGCAAGATGATTCTATTTCTCCAAAACTTTATTTTGCTGGTGATGTGCTTGTTTCATTAATAATATTTCTTGTGGCATTTGGTATGTTCTGAGAGCTGTTAGATGAAAGCAAAGAGCATGATTGAAAATTACTGCTAAAAGGATTTTTTAAATGTTCGTAGAAATTTTTATAAAAAATAAATATTGTTAATAATATCACCATAAAATGGAAATAAATACAATCTGTTGTGTTATTTTTTGCATATAAATGAATTAATAAAACATTAATATTTTTAAAAAAACTTCTTTTAGCAATGTTTTATTGCTCTCTTTAGCGTAACATATAAATTGTGAACATTTATGGAATATTATATATAGAATCATCTTAATTTTTTTTATATATCTACAACTTTTTCTTTTTTTACATCCTCCTTATATAATTTATATACATTATACTGCAATGAAAAAAAAAAGGTTATACATTTATAGCCAGCTAAAAGTTTTTTTTTTTTTTAATTACTTTGATAATATTCAATTGCAAATTAATAACTACAAATACTTTGGTCAGATTTTTAATACTGATGGAAATATAGTGAATGAAATTAATCAGAGGTAATTTATATGAAGATTTTTTTGCTCTAAATAATTTAGTATTAAAAGGAAATATGTTTTATTCTTATAAAGGAAGTTTTTAAAGAAATATATTTTTTATTTTTTTTGCTAATGCTTATTTATCGATAACTTACATTTAATAGAAAAGCAATATAAAGACTTATGAAGTGTAGGGAGTGATATTTTGGAAGTAACAAGGGAGAGATTAAAAACAAAATTAATAGGTGGAAAACAAACATATTTTTAATTTAACTGAAAGAAATAAAAATGGGAAATGGCATTGAACTATATGGTACTAAAAAAGAAGATGAGTGATTGGACAACTAAAATCTTAAACTGGATTTCAAGAAATTGTAAAAGTTTTAGAAAAATATGGATGAATAATATAATGAAGTTTGTTAGAATGATTTGAAGAATGAAACTATTAATTAGAAAAAACTGGATCACTGTTGGAGTAACTTTCATTTTACAATGGAGCAAATAATTGAAAATGATAATGATAATATACATATAGAATAAACACATTTTTTTATTTCCTATATTATTAATTCATTAGGTAAATTATTAAATACTTTAGTAACATAATGATTTCTTATTCTAGTTTCATATTTTTTACAATATTTTGAAACTGTGTATGTATCTGTTTTCCTTAAACACATTTCAAATAAATCAAAAAATGGAATGAAGTAGTTAAATTATATGTTTGTTTGTTTTTAACCAAGATGGAAGAAAACAAAACATACTTAATTATCCTGTTTTAAAATTCCACTATAGACTATAAATAGTGGATTCAAATTAAAGATTAGTTATTGAATTATTAGATTACAGAGAATGCAGTTATAGTATGTGTAGATGCCAACTCCAAAGAATCTTTATCATACTCCATAATGGTCAAGTTTGAATTTCCATCAAAGTAGGGATGCCTTTTCTCTGAATTCATAGACCAATATATGAGCAGCTAACTGCTTGCCTGGTTGCAATTCAGCAAGTTACAGAAGCTGAACAAAGTTGAGGACTGACAATGTTTATCTGATGTATAGCCAGACATGACCACAAAATTCCAGTATTATGCATTGTATAGGTGCTGCTTTATACAGTATATAAATGGAAACACAGATGAAAGAGTTACTGTCATTCATACATATATTAAGAATATAGTACTAAATGAATGAAGAAAACATCTACTTCATGTAAATTATTTTTCTTGAATTTACATGGGAAATTTTTTTACATTGTATTAAAAAATTTTAAAGCAATTAAGTGAAAAACGTGGATTTGAGAAAAGTTGATTTAAAATTAAAGAATGCAAGTAAATGTTTAAACAAAAAGTAAATAATTATCAGATGGAAATGGATTTAGAAGGAAAAACTTTCTCAAAGTTAGAACAAAATAACTTATGTAGGAATTTGAAAAATATAATGAGTTTTTCTTTTTTATATTAAAAACTTTTGATTAACAATTTAAAAGGTGTAACCTGTTATATGGTGAAAGTAATTAGAATTGATTAGTACTCAAAATATTTTATTTTATATTGGAATAAGCATGATTGTATATACTTTGTATATTATTAACTGAGAGTAATATTGGCCTATATTATTAACAAATGAAATCTTTGTATATTATAACACATACGGTGTGTGCATGTATATTTAAAATTATATCTTTTTCACATAGGAAATTATTAATAATTGAAATATTTTATAACATGTGCCATATCTAAATTCATTTATAATTGGTATAATGATGGGAATATTTTTATTATTAGATAAGTACTTGTGTGCATACAAATCCTCTACAAATTATATTTGTAAATTAAAATTTAAATAACTTTAAATGTGTAGTTTTGTTTATCAATTTATGGAAATATTTATTTGTAAATCAAAATCAGAGTAAGGTATTTGTATTATGTTGTTCATCAGTTTTTCCATTTTTTAATTATTATTTCTTTTTAATAAATTTATTGATCATTATTTTAAGTTTTTCCAGTAAAATTATTTAATATAAAAAGATTAAGTTTTAGATATTTATATTTTCTCTTGTTCACAATGTCAGTTATTAAGATCCTAGTTTCGAGCATGTGGATATATGGTGTTTGGATATCCAGATAGTTCTTTATTGGATTATTTGGAAGGTGCAAAGATTGTAAGACACCTTTAAAGTCCACTCATTTTATGATAATTAGTGTTTTAGAATGGCCAGTACACTCATTGTATCTGATGGTTCAGAACATTGATGATGATCAGCATTCCTAGAATGATCCAAGCATTTTTGATGTAGATTTATTTGTATACATATGGGTTGATTTTATAATAGGTTCTAAGTTTGGTATTGACTAGATTAAGAGTCAACAGTCTATGGCTCTTCAATCCCAATCTCACAACTCATTTTATTATGATAAACATAAACAAATTTTTATTTTCTCTTATAGTTTGTAAATAAATATTTTTATGATTCTACGATAGGAAAAATATTCTTTGCAATGCTGTTTCTTGAATTCAGCCTTATTATAGAATTATTATATATGATGAATATTTAATAAAATATTAGGAATTTATAAATAAACCAAACTGTCATATTAATTTTTTGTTTTTAGTCTTTTATTTTTAAGAGAATTTTTATTTTCATTAAGTTGTATACAGTTTTTATTATATTCCTTTATTAAAATAAATGTTCAAATATATCCAAAGCTATTTAGAAATTCATATTTTTCATGAACTTATTTTTCATTTCTTTCCTTAAGACTCTGGGGATGAATATTTAAACAAAATGGGTCTTGATGTTAAAAAGTTTGCAGAATTTTGGCTTAGATGATAATTAGTCTGTTTTATATCTATCTTTTTAAAATCTATTCACAAAGAATGACTTGATTTCAATAATGCTGGTAATGCTATGTTTATAGTTTATATATTTTTTATTATTTATTTCCAGTGTTGAGTTTTTCTCATGCTCATTGACAATGTAATTATATTGTTTGGGATAAAATGATGATCGTCATCACCCCATGTATACCCCTATCCCATTTCCATTACATTTGTTACATCAGTGTGTGTCTCAATAAAGTAGACATATATCTTGTACCATTATAATACTATTTATAATAAGCAATTATAATCATTCTAATAAAATCATTATTTTATCATATTGATTGAATGTGGTATTATAAATATAAGACTATGTATCTTTAGCACTAATTTATAGTTATGTTAACAATTTAGTATATAATTTTTGAAGGATATAGCAATTATTTTAATATCATTTTTACAATAATTACATTTAGATTTGTAGTTTTGCAATCATTACCTTATTATTTTATGCCACAGATTATACAATCTTTGTTTTGGCAATAAAATCCTTATTTTGTTTATAAATATTTTTTACAATGCTTAAATTATCATTTTTATTGTCTTTTTAGCCTTTATCACTTAATTATTAATATTATCTTTTTTTAAAAAAAAAAAAATGGTTTTTAGTCATTTTATGAATGCCTATATGAATGAATATTTAGTTCAGTAGATAAATATGTTTTAGTTAAATTTATGAGTGAATAGATAAAGAAAATAAACTTAATATGTTGTGCTATTTACAAAAGTATCTTCCAAGTTTCAGCCACTTCTGATTAGTATAAAATACTGATCGCTGTAGTGGATTGATTAATAAATTAATATTTATAAATAGATAAGATTTTTTAATAAGAAAATAAATATATATTGTAGTGGGCAGCAGGCACTCTAATATACAATGCCAAAGAGCATCACTATACCTATAGCCTAGATCAGAGGTCAGCAACCATTTAGTGGTATCATCCTGAGCCTGTGTTATGATGTTATTCCGTATGCTGACATGTTTCTACCAATCTTATATATAGTATCAAAATTAGTTCGGTTATAATGGGTTTCAAAATTATATATACTTTTGAACTCCATTATAATCTGATCTTATATTATAGGTCATTTATTTTTTAAAATATATAGGATCATATGTGAAAAGTATGTTTTGTTCAATTATTGCATTCCAAAGACATGTTTAAAATTTCCTTTATCATGGAGAAAATTCATCTTGTTGGTGCTTAAAAAATATTTATTCTTTACAAAATTGTCGATTAATATACAATAATTTTGAATAGGCAAAGCGCATTTAACTTTCAATGGTTTAATTTAAAAAGCTGATTTTTCTAACATTCATCAAAAATGTTTTTAAAAAAACTCATTTTGTGATATAAAAAATTCAATTCGAAATTGGAAGTTTTTCATCTATTCTTCTTTTTTTTAAAACTATGAACATTTGGAATTTTTCTCTATGCGAGAATTTGTTTTAATTACACAATAGACATTTAAAAGAAGAAAAAAAAGATTTTTAACTTCTTTGAGATCCGAACAATATCTCATGTATTTGCAGACTTTGTTCACACATTAACTTGACTATCACTAACTATAAACTTGTTTTTTCAAGTAAATGCACCAAAACTATTACAAATAGAAGTTTTTGAAATGAATTAATTGACATAATATTTTGCCTGAATGTAGTCTAAATGTGCAGTTAGATACAAATATATCAAAGGTCAATTTTGACTGTCAAAAAAAAAAAATCCAGGCAAAATTAATTCTCCCTGGGGGGGAATATTTTCATTCTACTTAGCTTGTATCCTTATTGAAAATAGCAAAGATTGAGTGTACATTTATTGTACAAAATAATTAGTAAATTAAACTGAATCATGATTTCCATTTACATGTGAATCACATTTTCAAAATGTAGGTGATGATGCAATTGTGTGTGCTGTAATTAAAATATGTTTTACTATGTCAATTCAATCAGAATACCATTGATAATTGTTTCATACCCTAGGTTGCCAACCCCTTAGAATATGACAGTTTACTGGTGAGGATACTAAGAATAAATGCCCACACAGCTGCATCTTTTCTCATAGACATTTAAAACTGCTTCTAGATAGCGGAGAACAAATTCTTTGGAAATCTCATTTGGCAGATCAGATAATTAAATAAAATGCTAAAACATATCTAAAAATAACAAAACAAAGTTTATTTACAGTAAAATATAACTCAGTTCAAATACAACAGTTCAATAGTAATTGTCCCTTTTTCATGTTTGCATAAAGTGCATTTGATATCTGGTGGCTTTAAATATTACTATTCATAAAATTTTACATGATAATATTGTATGATCTCTGAAGACTACTAAGGACTGCTATTTATTTTTTAATTTGATTACATATGTGGTCTAGTTAAGATGTTTGCACAAATATATTTCACTTTTCATAAAAACAACAACAAAAGTGCTTAAATTCACTATAAATGTTCACATGGGTAGGCCATTACAAAATTAGCCTTATGCTTTGTGTTCTGATCCTACACTACTTTAGCAGCAAACAACAATAAATAGGCATCTTAATTATCCATAGAATAAAGCAAAAAAATATAATTCATGGGGATATGTCTTTACCTGAGCAAATCAAAATCATCACATGAATACTTTAAGTGGGAATAATATATATATTATTGGGTGTGGGGCAAGTAAACACACAAAATTTGAATGTAGCAGATAAAATATCTAATAATTGCTATATAAAATTGCACACGTGCATACATATATATATGTATATACACAGATGCATGTGAATCAAATTAAGTAAACAGGCAAACTACAAATCTAAGCACAATAAAATCAATTTTTAAATTAATTTTATAACTATGTTTACATTATGTTAAACACACATATTAATTTATATTAACAATTTTGAATACCATCAGAGAGACACTAAATTTTAATTATACTAAATTTAGCCTTTAAAAAAGATAATCAAACCTTATATCTCTTTTTTAAAACAATTTTTTTCTTTTGGAGAAAGATGTCAGTTGTTTTAAAACTAAGCAGTAATTATTAACAATCATGAAAATGATTTATAAAATATATCTTTAAAAAGTATGATTTAAGGGGCAAAATTGATATATCTTTTCACTATTTAAAAAAAATATATACTATTTTAGGTCCTTCAAAAATAAAATATTTAAATATTAAAAGCCTACCACACTATATATCAACTATACTGAGTAAAAGTTAATATGACTCATAAATACATAAAATCATCTTAAGTTAATTATAAATATCACGATCTTGTTGGTAATGTAATTTTATATAATAGTTCATAAAGTAAATAAATTGTTACCTTTAATATCAAAGAAAAATATGGCCAAGAAGATATGTTCTATCAAGTGGAATTACATATATACATTGGTGAAATAGAGCTTTTTAATAGTTTATAATGTCTTTCTATGTTGGTTACAATTATATACATTTTCAAGTAGAGTGGGTATGAATTTTTTTGTTTACTGTTGAATAGCATACCTGTTTAATTGCAATACATAAAGAGAACTTGAAGATCATTGGATCAAATTCAGTAAGCACAATTGAACATACTAATGTTTATGGGCTCCATGCTGGAGGAAGTTTGTGTGGTGATTAACAACATAAACCTATTAATTCAGTTATTGGTAGCGGTTCATTATATATCATGTTATGCAGACAAAAGCAAAGATCAAAAGAAAAATAATAAAATTACATTCTGAACTGTTTTTTTTTATAATATTCACTTTTCAAAACACATTTTCTCTTTAATTAGCAAGCCTCCATGTTTATAAAATTTATTAAACAAGCTAGTAATCACTTTAATTACCTCTGTTTATAAAATTATTTAATCAAACAAGCCTACATGTTATACAATTCTTTAATTAAACAAGCCCACATGTTTATAGATGATACCTAGTCATCCTATTCCTTAAAAATATTTAATTGACATTTAAAAGCTGAACAGAACTTAAAAAGAAATTGTTTTTCCAAGAATTTTAATTAATAAAAATATAAAATAATTATGTAAACATTTTGTAGATTAGTATTATGTTTTTTTCTTATAATATAAATTTTAAAACATTTATTTGAAATATATTTAAAATAAATCAGTTTTTTATCTTTTTAAAACTAAAATAAAATTGACTTAATTTGATTTTAAATGCAGATTTTTATCGATATGTGTATGCTTATATAATACAAATCTTTATAATAATAAAAAAATCTAATTTATGAAAACCTGAATTTGATTTACAACTTGTCATCTTTAATATTTTTAAAATAAATTATAGATTGAGATAGGCCATTACCCATCTCAACTTTTTTTTCCTTAGGGCAATAAAATAAAATATTTTTAGCATGAGTTTATTGCTGTAAGGAAACTCATTTTTTTTAAAATTACAATTATTCAAGTTGTTTAATATTGTTTTCTGCTATCTGCCAATAACACACTTTGAAATATTGATTTTGTTATACTTTGTTTCTCTAGTTTGGGTCACCTTAGTTTTCTCTGCTGGTCAAACTTTGTCTGATGATTCTTTCTTTCATTCTATTTTTTCAACATTGTTGCATACCATTACTCTTAAGCTAAATAATTGATTAGTTAATTTAATTAGTCCCTCATCTTCATTATACTTTTCAAGTTCATCTACAGAAATTTTATCCTGCTCTTGCCTATAATGTTTTTTTAAGGGTGGCTGTATAGCATCATTACAAAATATGTATCATTAAATGGCTGGGCAAAGCTAGTCTTATAAGGTAATGCCATTATTTGTTGTACTGTGGCACATTTTTTATTATTGCTTTGGATATAAGTTCTGCTGAAAGTTTTATTTCTGAATTTGAATTTAATGTAAATATAGGAAAAAAATCCTGAAAAATAACGTTGTTACTCATATGAAAGTCTTTGAGCTATACATGTAAGATTGCCTGATTTTTCACCTAAAATATTACTCTCATTATCTTATCAAATCTAGGAATTGATTTCTGATTGTGTATGCATGTGCTACACTAAACACAAAATTTCATCATCTGCTAAGTCCATAAATAATGTCTCACTATCCTGTCCATTGTTTTAAAACTAAACAGTCATTATTAACAATTGCAGATGATTTTTAGTAAACATTTTCTAAAAACAATTTAGTATATAAAACTGATTTCTTTTATCTGTTAACTATTTAAAAGAAAAAAAAATGCTATAATAGCTGCAAAAATATAAAATTTAAATATTCAAAGTGGCACCCCACTATATATCGAATACATTGAGTTAGATCAGGTTTTATGAAATATAAATATTAAAAAATAATATGAATGATAAATATATAAATGCATAAAATCATCTAAGCTAAATTATAATTATCATTGGCCTGTTGGTAACATAAGTTTAAGAGTTTATAAATAGTTCATAAAATAAATAAATTGTTATCTTTAAATTCAAGGAAAAATATGGCCAATATTTATGTTATTGAAATAGAACTCTAGTAGTTTACATGTGAGATTTTCCTATTTCTGGTGTCCAATCTTGGTCACATGTTTTCAGGTGTAATTTTTTTTCTTTATTGTTGAGAAACACATCTGTTTAACTACATATGTAAAGATAATTAGCACAGTGTTGGATCAAATTCAGCTAGCAGAAGTTGATTTACTTATGGTTATGAGATACATGCTGGAGGAAGCTCATTTGTGTAGTAGTTAGCAATACCTATCTTAATTCAGCTATTGTTAAAGGTTCAGTATGCATCATGTTAATGATGCAAAAGCAAAGAGAAAAAACAGAAGAATAAAATTGTTTTGATGAACTGATCTTTTTATGTTATCCATATTGCAAAATACTTTTTTTTCTTCAATTAAACAAGCCAGTAAATACCTTAATTATCCCTATTATTGACTGGACATTTATACTTTATATATATCCAAATGTTTCTGCTACAAGTTAAAATATATACCTCTTATGTATATATTATATTTAGTATGAGTACTTGATAATACATGTGTATATATTGTAAATGAATTTCACTTAATACACATAATTTTACTTTAAATCAAAATCATTAATTATTTCTGAAGTAAGCTAACATATAAGCTTTTAATGTATATATTATATTTAATCATTAAAAACCAGTCAACATTTATACAATCTCAATAACAATCAACAATTTCAAATTATTGTTAAGTCAACTTCCTTTTAACAATAAAGGTGGAATCTTAAATATATGTGTATTTAGTATGTATACATAATTATATATGTATAATAAATCAGTAACAAAGTTTTTATTTAAAAGTGGGTAATAGTTTTTTATTTTAAAACAATTGTTTTAAAAAGGAAAGCTTAAAAGAAAAAAAATCACATTGTTTCAAATAATTATAGCAATTTTTTTTTTCTTTAACTTTTGACAATGATTTTAAATAATGAAAGTTGTCTCTTCTAACTTTTTTAAACAATTGTTTTAAAATAAAAATAGAAACTATAGACAATTTTAAATAGAAAACTTAATTATTGATTTATTATACATATATAATTATATACACATTCTAAATATAATATATACATCAAGAGTTTTAAATGGTTTTAAAAATGTTATTAAATTGAAAGAAAGAAAATTTACTATCCTCTCACAATCAGTATTTAAAACAAATGAAGGTTCTAGAATAATTGTTGACTGTGATACTTGAAATTGCTGAATGTTTTTCACATTTTAAACTTGCCTTTTATTCCATTTCTATTAAACTAGTTGAGATACTGAAAAGTGTTTCAAATGGATTTGGGTCACATAACTTAGTTATATATCAATTTTCAAGTCATTCTACTAAATAGTAAATCTCAATTTTAAAATTTTATTCTAACTTGAAGAATTTCAAAAGTTAACAAACAAATAAACCAATTTTCCAAAATCAATAAAAGCATTTTTTAAAAAAAAAACAATCTAATTTATTAAACCTTAATTTGATTCACAATTTTCCAACTTTGATATTTTTGAAATAAATTGTATATTGAGATAGACCACTGTCTATCTCAATACATTATTAACTCTTTGTGATATTTTTTTGTTAAGAAAGACAAATATATATATATATCTTTTTTTTTTGTATACTAAAAAAAAATTAATTAAACATTAAGAATTATTAAATTATATAAAAACTGAAATAAATTCAGCTCTACAATTTTTTTAATTTGTGATTATGCATTTATAGAATCTTTGATTCATTTTACATTTGTTTTTACTTGTGTTTTTATATTTTACTGTTTAAAATTCACTTCATGATCAACAAATATTTTTGTAATTTTATTTATCTGACTTTTTTTTTTAATATGATTTTGTTAGCATTGTGATAAAAAATAATATTGTGTTATTCAATAAAGATTTCAATCAAATTTTATGAAAAGATAAAAAAAAACTAAATAGTGTGTGTATTGATATGTACATATATATGTAATTCAGGAGTTCATCACTATACTTAATATGTCTGGGTGTGGTGATTTTTGAAAATAAAAATCAATTACGTGATTATTTAGATGTTAAATCTTTTTTCATGAAAATAATTTTTTTTTGCTATTTGTAATTAGAAATAGAAATTAAACTTTAACTTCTTACAAAAGTTCATTTTGTTACAATTTTTAGAGCAAGGTGTCACAAATGAAAAGTTTAAAATGGAGTTTATTTATATTTGAGGAGAGCTTAATGAAAAATTTGTTTAAAACAAGTTTTATTTTTAATTTGTTATTGTCTTTAATCATCTAGTGCTGAAAACATATGGATGCATTTTTAAAAAAAAACTAATTGAAAATATTAAAATGAAATGCAATTTAGTATACAGTTTGGATAATAAACTTAAAAGCAAATATTATCTAAGCTATTCAGAAATATTTCAAAACTTTTTTGAAGTATATGACTGTTATATAACTGTAATAACTCGTTTGAACTTTAACTTTTGATAATTATTTTGGTCATTAATCATAATACATTTGACAAATCATGAAAAATCTTTTTATTTACAGGTGCAAATTCTAATCTGTTATCCCTTTTTCATAAAAATAAATTAAACTTGTTAATTAATAAAATTGTAAATAATGTTAAGCCAGCTTGAAAATTAATTTATCTTCAAAAGTATTTTTGCATTATATTTGTAATGATATGATATTAAAATTTTTGATACTTAAGATATATCAATTGCTGTACTTTTTATTTATATCAAAATCTTATAAGAATTTTTCATCTAATAAAAATAATTAATAACTGTGGATACAGTTTTGTAATGTTAAAAATACTTTAGCCCCTGTCCACTTATGCACACAATCTTATATTTCCAGAAACACAATTGCTTTTCCTTCCCATTTATCCAATTGTTGTGCTTTAAAACTAAAATATATACTAATTAAAGTACAATAAATATATTTTATTATGAATTAATTATTAGATATTTGTATAATGTGTGGTAATTATGATTTGGCTGTCTAATGTAAATAATTGTATTTTTGGTGAAAAATAAAGATAAGTTTTAAAATTATATGTGAAGATAATTTTAAAAAACAAGATACTCATATTTTTATTTATTTAAAAATAAAAAAGGAAAACTTACAAAATAACTTATGAGATTAAAATATAGTTTCATATTACTAGATTTAGTCAACAAGTTAATTGAGCCAGGATAGCATTTTGTCAATTTTTCAAATTCTGTATAATATATTTTTGACTATTAAATTTCTTGTATTATTTATGTAGAATTACAGTTATTTTGCCAATTTTATACTATTTTACCATGAATTTTAAAAAGTTTATATAGTTAATCTATCAGAGATGACATAAAATAAAAAAACATAGCTATTTATGAAAGCATTTTTTTTTTTTTTTTAAATACATTCGTCATCTTGAAATCCATCAAACGTAACAACCATAACTGTTTCTGTTAATGAACCTGTGCTCTAAGTAAATTATTACTTGCCAATTCAAATCAAGAAATTTTTTCCTCATAAAAATAAAAAAAATATTACTTTTAGGTAGATAGATGGATGAATGGACAAATGGATAGATAGATGGATGGAGAATGGGAGGGGAGAGATGGTTATGGAAAAAGACTTAAAAAATCACATGGAAGAGGTATTTAATTGAGCTTGTACTTAGAAATAGAGAAATTATGAAGGGTGTATTGAAAGAAACTAGAATGAATAAAGGAAAGATAGAAGAATGGAGAAGTTGATAGATTATCTTAAGGAAGAGGATAATTTATTTGATAAGTATAGCAAAAAGGTTTGAAAAAACTGGTGATTGATGATATATGAACTTGCCTATCAGCATATAACTGATGTTGATTAATGTTCAAATTAGGTAGAATCTTAATATTGGTTAATTAAAGAAATTGTAATATATTGCTATATTTAAGCATTTAATATTTAAAAATATATATAAACATTATTTATATATAATGTTTGATTGAATACACATATGATTTATATACCTGGAGATATGTAATTATATAAAAGATTTGAACACAGACTTTCAAGCTCCTTTCAACTATCCAATCTATCTCATACAACCAATAAACATAACCACACACGTGTAAAAGATAAATAATCTCCAATATATGTATTTTATGCTGAACCAACATTCATCAGTTGGTCCAAATCATCATCACCCATATATATATATAATCAGTGCTAAGTGTATATTAAGATTGCAAATCTTCCAACTTTAAAGGTCCCATATATGAGGAGTCAGAATGACTTAAGGTCGTGACAATAATATTGGCATTAACTGAGGATTTTGGGTATTCTATTATCAGATTTTCAATGGTATGGATGGCTGAAAAGTTGGCGGATGGAGTGGATTGAAGCCTGTCCATTAAAGTTTGAAGATTTGCTATCGTAATATAAGCTGAGCACTGATTATATATATATATATGAGAGATGATAACCTGGACCAACTGACGAATGCTGGTTCAGCACGAAATATGTTTATGGAGATCATTTATCTTTTACACATGTGTGGGATTATGTGTATTTGTTGTATTAGATAGGATAGTTGGAAAAAGCTTGAAAGTCTGTGTTCAAATCCTTTATATATATGTTGATTTAAAAACATTAAGTAATTCACATTATTTATTATTTTTTTCCTTATTACAACATTATTATTGATCAAATTTAATGTTATATTAAATCAAATCAGTGTTGATTATTAAATTTTTGCTTGATTTTGCGTTATTTAGATACTTTACTGATTTTTTTTTTTTTTTTTGTTGATTTTCAGTTAACTAAATTTATTTATTTTGTAATGATGTGTGTATTTTTAATGTCAAATAGTTTAAGGCAGTTTGCTATAAAATTGTTTACAGTTTGAAAGTTTAAAATCTATTTAATTTATATTTGCTAAACTTATTCTGAATTTGTGCCTTGTTATGTTTAAAATTTTTAGAATTGAAGCATAATAGTTTTAATTTTTTGTTTTTTACAAATAGAAGCATTTTTCTAACATCCTATGCTTTATTAAACATTATCTGTTGCAATAAAGAATATTTATGGAATTAAAAGTTTATGCCTCATATTTTTTGATTAAATTCTGGCTATTTTTTATCTACCATGAAGTGTTTATCAGACTTATTGTCTCAATACTAGCACTTAAAATATGGTTATTCTATTGTTTTTGTAAATAATTTATATATTTAAATTTTTATAGTATGAAATTGCTAAGTATGTGTGTATATTCATATAAACATATGAAATAAATAGTATTTAGTAAAATATTATATCTGTAAAAGTAAATGTATGTGCGTGTATGCCGAAGGCATACACATTATTTTTAAAGCACTTAGATTAATTAAATAGTTTTTAATAAAAGAGTAAATCTTATCTTATAAAGATTAATTATACTAATAAATAATCAGTAGTAACAGAGATATTAATCTTAGTTAAAGTAAAGAAAGCCACTGAAGCCTTGGAATATTTAGTTCCTGATCAGATTGTTGATAATGAAAACTCGTTGCTAAAAATAGATAATTGGAATGTGAACTGTGTTAACTGATCACAAGAATTGAATATGGGAACTCTAGATATGGACCATAACATGGGCAGCTGATAGCCAATCAAAAGAGACCTTTGACAACACCCAGGAATGCATGAAGAAGAATAGTGACTTGCGAGGTGAAGCTCCAGGAATGCAGATGTACCTTTCAGTGGGTGCTCCAGTCACACTACTTCACCTTAGCCTTGTGAAGAAGTTTACCTCCGGCCAATATTATTTTGTAAGCCTTTGGGCCCATAAATTATGTTTAGTGAGAGATGAATATAAAGTGTATAATATATATCGTAAATAAAACTGTTATCTTTAAGTTACTTGTCATGTCATTTCACCCTATTCTTAATATTTCTTTATTCAGTTGTGTTTGCAATTGAGCAGGCAATAGAGTGCCATTGAACACAGCAGTTGGTGCAGTCACAGTCTTGATTACAAACTCGTTGGTCCAAATCCTCAGAAAATTGTGCAATTGTCAGTTGAGAACAATTAGCACACAGACAGCCAAATAGGTCTGCATCTTAGTAATCAACTTTGTGGAGCAGATAATTTAATAAGAGAAAAAAAAATTTTTTTGCTAAATTGACTAAGTCATCATAATGCAGCTGACTATAGCAGAATTTGATATCAGAGAGTCAAGTGAGTGACTCCTGTATGCCCAGCAGATAGAGAAACTCATAATTATAAACAGTGGTAGAGAATAAATGTATAATAGCGACATTATGTTTTGCTGGAAAAGGGGTTATTCAAATAGCAAATAGACTTTGTGAACCCCAAACTCCTGAAGAGTTAATGTTTAATGAAGTCAAAGATCATTTAACCAACTAGTTTAACCCTCATGAGTCTAGGCACATTGCCAGATTCTGTTTTATAAATTGCTGATATGGCAATAATGAGAAAATGCAAGATTATGATACTGCCCTTCGCAAACTTGCCAAAGACTGCATTTATGACTCATACCTAAGGAAGCTTGCCTCAAACAATTCTTATGTTGAATGAGTAGTAACAGTCTGAGGCTGCAATTATTAACAGATAAAGACATTAATTATAACTAAGCTATCAAATGTGGAATAGCTCACAAATTGGTTTTACAGCAATCAAAAGAATTTACTGACATGAAAGTAGCAGACAAGGATCCATTAGAAATCCACAAAGTTAACAATAACTGAAAGAAGGTACCCAAACAAAGAGGAATAATTGATAGAAATAAAAGTCAAATAAAGTGTTTTTGTTGTGGCAAACCCAGTTTCACAAACTCATGAGTGGTTTTACAAAGATGAATACTGTAAGCACTGCAATAAAGTTGGCCACTTGGAAAAAATATGCAAAAGAAAGAGATTCGACCTTTATAAGAGAAATCCTAGCCAAGAGCGAATTACCAGAAAATCTATGCAAGAGAAATTTGCTGTGATTAATAAGATATCTACTGACCAAGCACAGAAATTCAAAATTATCGTAAAAATTTATGAAAAACCCCTATTCATGGGAATTGACAATGTTAGCGGGGTGTCATTAGTTTTCATTAATGATTTGGCAAACCATTGAGGCTGAAATGAGACAGCCACCTAAGCTGATGCATACCAACTTTAAAGTTCGGGATGTCAATGGTAATGCCATTAAAATTGAAGGTGTAATACAGGTCCCAATTACTTCCAATCTCAGTAAAAAACTGAAACTGCTATTATTTGTAGTTCACACCCTGATAAACCCCCGCATTGGCCATGATTGCCTCAATCTCCTAGAAATTAAATTATTGGGTAAAAATATGGACAGCGAAATGTTTATTGAAAAATGTACATTGTGAGCAAAAGCACCTCCAGCTAAAGTCAAATCCTGGAAAGAAGTTCAGAAATCACCCCACAAAAATATGTAGGTTGTAGATTGTAGGCAATACTTGCTGAAAGTAGGTCATTCAAAGATTATGAAATACTATCTGTCCCAAATTACAAATTTGTACCTAGAGAATGGTTTTGGGTCAGAAACAAAATTGACAGATTTTGGACAAAGGCTGAAATTGTACACCATTTAACCAAGCAAGTGGTTATCATCCAAATGGTGGATGGAGTGTTATATAAACACATCAACCAGTTGCAGAAAGATGAAAGTACAGAAGAAATGCTGCAGCTGCTTTTGAAAAGCCATAACAGCAATGCATTCTTTAATGAAAATACTACAAACCTTGAAAGAAAAATTCCCCCCTACCTTAGTTATTATGGTTTAAGTTCAGCAAATAGGAAAAACGTAAAATGTAAATCTCTGAATTTGGTGTGGGGGGATGTACTAAGTATGTGTGTATTCATATATACACATAAAATAAATAGTATTTAGTAAAATGATATTATATCTGTAAAAGTAAATGTATGTGCATGAATGCCTTACACATTATTTTAAAACAACTTAGATTAATTAGATATTTTTTAATAAAAGAGTAAATCTTATATGTGTAAAGATTAGCTATATTGATAAATAATCAGTAGTAGCAGAGATATTAATCTTAAAGTAAAGAAAGCCACTGAAACATTGGAATATTTAGTTTCTGATCAGATTGTTGATAATGAAAACTCAATGCTGAATATAGGTGATTGGAATGTGAACTGCATTATCTGATCACAGGAATCGAATATGAGAACTCTAAATATAGACCATCATGTGGGCAGCTGATGGCCAATCAAAAGAGACATTCTACAACACTCACGCATGCATGTAGAAGAACAAGAACAGTGACTTGCGAGGTGAAGCTCCAGTCACCCCTACTTCACTTTAGCCAAAAAAAAAAAAATACTTCACTTTAGCTTTGCAGAGAAGATTTATCTCTGGTCATGCAAAAGTAAACTTAGAGACTCACAACAGTGCATCATGCTTAACTTTCTGTAAATAAAACTCTGTTACCTTTAAGTTACTTGCCATGCCATTTCACTCTATTGTTAATATTTCTTTATTTAATTGTATTTGCAATCTAGCAGACAATAGAGTGCCACTGGACACAGCAGAAACTCATCACATTGTCTTGATTTCTCACTTCATGTGTTTGTGTGTGTATAGTGTTTGTCTGAACAATATTCATTAAGCAATCATCATCATTAGAAACTACTTGAAAGCAATTATAGCCTTTCTAACTCATGAAGATAAAAAAAAGTAGAAGACAAATTAAAAATCAATAGAAATGATTGGATTCAGAATGTCTTTGCATGTAATTAAAGGATAGAATTGCTGCATAGTTAATAATAAAAAAAAAAGATGGCCGATAGCATGTGACTGCTGATCTTACCAACCTACGTGATGATTATAAACAATAACGTAAAAGAAAATTGAGAGGAATAGAAAGAGAAACAAATAACTATTAATTACATTATAAATGTTGTTAATAATTATAATTGGTACTATTACCCATTAATTTAGTATTTCCTTAATAAAATTTATTCTTGAATCTTTTTTGCTTTTTTATATATTCTTTCTTTTTATATATATAATTTTTTTCTTTTATTTTTTTTTTTATATTATCATTATTAAATTACATCTTATTATTATATCTTTCAATATTTTATTTAATGTGTAAAACTGTCATAATATTGCAGAAATAATATTTTATTTTTTGTAAAAACAAACCTTATATGTAAAGAAAATAATAATAAATAATGGCAAACTTTTATTAATAATGATAATGTAGAATGCTGGTTTGATAATAAATAACACTGATGTTTAGGAAGAAATGTGACATGTAAGCATACATTTTAAACTTGTTTATAATAATTTTGGATATGTTTCTGAGAAACTTTTTTTTAGTCATTTAGAAATCCTTAGAAGATTTGTATGAGAATGAGTATATATTTTATATGGTGTGTTTTAAATTGAAAAAGTATACAAAACTGGGAACAAGTTATTAGCTGTTATTTTGAGAATGAAATTTATTATTAAAAACAAAATGTCATTATTTTTTTTTTTTCATGTGTAGGTATTAAATAGCAAGAATTGCTAAAATAATGGTAACTATCACAGTAATACTATTATTGATATCAGATAGCACAAACATTGAAATACATTTCATTAACTTCTTTATTTACTTATGCAATCATATGGAAATAATAAAAGTATTTTGACAAAATGTTGGTCTTAGCTTCATAGTCTGTTTTAAAAAAAAAATCAGGTATGTTTGAGTCTTATATATAGTCATGCAGAATTTCGAGAATTAAATATAAGATATTGAATCTTCTAAAATTAACTGCACTTATTGAGAGGAACTAAGAAACATTATAAATTTTGTCATGTATAAAATTACTGCAGATATTAACTTAAATCTGAACCTTGCTTTATCTATCTAAATAATCTTCTGTGAGCTTTACAAGCAGAATAGTTATGACTGAACTATCATTTCAAACTACTGTTTTTTTTAGATGTCTAAAACCATATTGCATAATAGATGAATCATTGTTTATACTTTTCCTTATATATTTTTTTGATAGCAGCAAAAGAAGCCTATTATGCATTCTGGATTTTTTGAACTATGGAATATGATGATAAATCTGTCATGATTTAGAGCCATAATGTATTCTTTGGACATGATCATCACTCCGCAAATTATTTTAGAATTTTTGGAGGTGAGACTTATCCCATAATGAAAACATTGATTTAGACAACCCTGGTTTTTTTTTTTCACTATTATAATTCTTCAATTCATAAAGTTAAATATTGCTTTGAGGAACATGGGAATGTTTTTTTTATCTCTATGAATCCCCCAATCTTTTGATTTAAATATCATTGAGTTTCTGTTGGCCATTTTTGATGAACAAATGAGTGATTAATATCTTCTATTGATATTTTTTAGAATACTTTAGATCTTTTTATGTGTGTGTGAAAAGTGACTTACTATTTTTAGAAATTCTTTTAATATATTAATTTATTAAGCGCAAGCAGATGATATAATAATAATGTAAAAGGCTGAAACCTTTCACAAATGTGCCTTAAAAAAGGTTTCAGCCTTTCACATTATTATTATATCATCAGCTTACACCTAATAAATTAATATATTTATATTTGTTACTATCATTTTATTAGATTTAAAAATTATTTTGTCGTAAATCGTAAGATTTCTCATTCTTTATTTGTATATAATATTTAGTGTTTAAAACTTCACCCTCTTAGTATAAAATGCTTGAGTCTGGCTTATTTATATATAAATTTAAATAGAGAAGAAGATGGGAAACATATTTTTCTTGTAAACTCTGGCTTGTGTTTTGAATTCAGATTTCCATGTGCAGTCATTATTACATCTAATTGGCTGTCAGATAAGCATTTTTAAGGTTCATCTGTCAAAGGTTTCAACCTTTCACATTATTATTAAATTGTTTTAATGTTATATAAATAGTCCTTATATGCAAGTGATGGGCGCTGTATTTTTTTAATAATAATATCATAGGTATTTTTGTTATATTGTTTAACTGATATTGATCTACAGCAGGGATGCCCAACCCGTAGCTCGCGAGTCACATGTGGCTCGCGTAACTGTTTAATGTGGCTCGAATTGCACTCTTCAAAAAAATTGATAAAATATTTTATGTTCCTTGATGGCACACGCACACGCTAAAAAATAAACATTTTTACAATACAAACAATAACGATATGCAGTGTCAGGTTTCACATTAAATAAAATATATTTTTCCTGTAATTGTAATTTATATGTATGTTACCAAATTTTTAATAAATAAAATGTATTTACATTTTTTTTCTTTTTAACATATTACACCATTTTTTTTTTTGCTGTACACGTTTGGTTTGGTGCTATATATATATATTGTGTTTAGTGCTCTTGTATATATTGTTGTTTTTATCGAGAAAGATCCTTGTAGACGTTTGGTTTGGTGCTGTATATATATTGTGTTTAGTGCTGGAAATACTTTTTATCGAGATAGATCCATGTACACGTATATATTTTGCTGTATATATCGATGTTTAGTGCTGTAAACAGTTGTTTTTATCCGTGTACACGTATATATTTTGCTGTATATATATATTGATGTTTAGTGCTGTAAATAGTTGTTTTTATCGAGATAGATTCGTGTACACATATATATTTTGCTGTATATATTGATGTTTTCATCGAGAAAGATCCGTGTACACGTTATTTTGGCCACATTAGAAACGGCGGATTGATACCAATGTGAATAGGCCATCCCCCCCCCCCACCTATCTCCCTACATTGCAGGTTTAGTACCCAAGTACCATGTTTATAAATGTAATATGAAAAATGTAATATATAATTGTGGCTCCCCAAATTTTTTTAAATTCTCAACTGGCTCGCGTCAAGTTAAAGATTGGGCACCACTGATCTACAGGATATTCAAATTATTTTTATATTAATTAATAGTTTTTGCTTATGGTAAAACATGGGAAGTTCATATGGTAGATATTAATTTACAGGCATATTGTAATTTTATAGTATTGATAAATACTATATTTTAATTATTACTTTTTTAATGGCATAATTTGAATTTTTTTTTCCTAAAAAAAATAATCTAATGCAAAACTTTTTAAAAAAACTTTATTAAAATTTACAGCACAAAGACCACGAAATGGAGCAGATAGATTTTTTTTTTTTTTTGTTCCTTTTTATTTTTAATGATTCTTTCATTATTACAGTACAAATTATCTACATAGAACATTCCATTTGAATTAAATGAATAATTAAGCAGATGTGATTTTATCGAACAAACCATTAACAACATTATTGGCCAACTTTCATATATTTATTAGAAATAAAATAAAAATCTGATTATAATTTTGGGGGAAAAGTTTTTAATACTTAT
The DNA here is from genome assembly GCA_028023455.1 of Epiperipatus broadwayi. Classification (NCBI taxonomy): domain Eukaryota; kingdom Metazoa; phylum Onychophora; class Udeonychophora; order Euonychophora; family Peripatidae; genus Epiperipatus; species Epiperipatus broadwayi. The sequence goes on along the minus strand of JAQFVV010000406.1, from coordinate 127,005 downwards.
GCTACATCAACTTATACTTTTGGTATACAAACACTCTCCAAGACTGTGGCCACATATGGAAATATATATATTAAGATTTAAAAAGAGGAATTTAATAAAATTGAAGCTTGAAGTGTTTGTTATTGGAATGATGTGTTGTCATGGCAATAAATCCTAAACTGGATTCTAAGAGATATTAAATGGCTTGGAAAACGGGGTTATTTAAATGCATGGATGTAATAATTAAGTTTGCTAGTTTAATGTACACAAAAAAAGTTTTAGATTGGAAGAACTAGAATAAACTTCGAATTCTTTACCTATATTGAACTGATAAATGATTGCAAATAATGATAATAGTGAATGGAAGATTTTTGCAATAATGTTAAATCTGATTTATCATCATTAAAGTTAAGAAGTATTTTGGGATGAAATAGATAGTAAGCTACATTATTAATCACATGATCACTATTTCTTATGCTAGCATATTACTGTTATTAAAATAGGCAAAACTCTCTGTACAGTAATGCCACTCAGTGCCAACCAGAGTAATCAATGGATGTCAGAAGACTTGTGCATAAAATCCCTATCTGGTGCCTAATTATCCAATATCCCCAGACTGGTTTCTGGCTTGTGGTCTTCATCAGTGAGGAACTTTGGATCTCAGAGCACTGCACCTAGATCTTAGGATCTAATGCAACCCTCCAGCAGCCGCCCTTTATCTCTACTTAACTCAAAACTATTAGAATAAAATTGAAAACACAATATTTTCAATCTAAGCTCAATAGTTTATATAGTCATATGGGTTTGAACCCAGTTCATCACCCATACATTTTGTTATCTTTGGCTCTTTAACAACTATAGTCACCTCTATCCTATTGGGCAGGATTGGTGTTAAACCACTAAACATCACATGATCACTATTTCTTATGCTAGCACATTACTGTTATTAAAACAGGCAAAACTCTCCATACAGTAGTGCCACTCAGTGCTCTTGTTAGCACTGAGTGGCACTACTGTATGGAGAGTTTTGCCTACATTATTAATACAGAGGCAAATTTCTGTATAGTAGCACCAGTCAGTGTAATCAAGAGTAATCAAGGGATGCTAGAAGGTTTGCATATAAAATCACTATCTAGTACCTACCCATCCAATATTCCCAAACTAGTTTATAGCTTGTGGCTTTCATCAGTGAGGAGCCTAGAATCTGAGACCAGTGCACCTAGATCTTCCAGCAGCCACCTTTTATCTTTCTAGTAATTGCAAAGCTTTGATTCAAAATTTTATAAATAATAATGTTTTCAATTCGAGTTCATTTGCTTGTGTAGTCATATAGATCTGAACTCAGTTTAGTATCTATATATTTTGGTATCTTTGGCCCTTTAATAACCACAATCACCATAATTGTATTGGGCAGGATTGGTATTAGACCACTAAACATTACATGATCTCCATTCTTTATGCCTACACAAACTGATAAGACAAAGGCAATTCTCCATGCAGTAGCACCACTCGGTGCAAGCCAGAGTAATCAATGGATGCTGGAAGGTTTGTGCATAAAATTTCTATCTAGTGCTTATTCATCCAATATCCCTAGACTGATTTCTAGCTTATGGTTTTTATCAGTGAGGAGCCTTGGATGCAATCCTCCAACAGCCACCTTTTATTTTTTTAGCTAACTATAAAGCTTTGAGTCCAAATTAGATATGGATTTTAGGCACAAACCTTCTAACATCCATTGATTGCTGTGGCTTGTACTGAGTGGTGCTACTGTATGAAGATTTGCCTCTATGTTATCAGCTTGTATAAACATAAAGAATGATGATCATGTAATGTTTAATGGTTTAATATCAACCCTGCCCAATAGGATTATGATGACTATGATTATTAAAGGATTAAAGATACTAAAATGTATAGATGAACTGAATTCAGATCTATATGACTATACAAGCAAATAAGCTTGAATTGAAAATATTATTGGTTTTTAATTTGGATTCAAATCTTTATAATTAGCTAAAAAGGTAAAAGGTAGCTGCTGGAGGGTTGCTGTAGATCATAAGATCTACTTGTGGTGCTCTCAGATCCAAGGCTCCTCATTGCTGAAATCCACAATCTAAAAACTAGTCTGGGGATATTGGATGAGTAGGCACTAAATAGTGATTTTATGCACAAACATTTTAGCATCCATTGATTTTTTTGGCTTGCACTGAGTGGCATTTCTGTGTGAAGAGATTTGCCTATGTGTTATCAGCTTGTATAAACATGAAGAATGGTTATCATGTGATATTTAATGGCTTAAACGTTATATTATTATTAGGCAATCCATATTAAGTTAGAAAAATCCATATTTTTGCTTTAAACTAAAGAATAATAAATTATTTATATATCACAATTATAATTGTTTTTATAAGTCACAGCATTAAAGATTTTGACCAAGTCATACAATTAATTTCATCATAAAGACAATATTGAAACTAATGATTAATTATATTCAATTTATGTGTTAAAGTTTCTCTGTGTTTTTAACAATGCCATAGCATTTCTGCACTTATGAGCAGATTCCACTTTACTGATCCTATTAGTTTATAATAAATTACATCTAAGATTTATAAATTATATTTCTATATATTGTAAACTTGTTCATGAATAAGTATACAGATTGTAATTTCAAAGTAAAGTTTTAACTTTTTTAAAGCAATTTAATTCCATAATATACATGCACATTGTGTATATTAAGAAAAGCTTATTTATTGGTTTAACATAATATGCTAACTTCTATTGATATTGTATGCTAAATATGTTTTCAATTAACTGGTAGTCAAAATCATAGCAACAACAGTTCCAGAGAATTATGTGATTTATAGAAGTGGAGATTAAAATGTGTTGATTATAAAATGTAAATGAGTTAGGCATTTGTATTATTAGTGACATGCCAGGCTTCTTTGACTTTACATTTTGTGTCATTTTTCTCGGAGCAGACAACATTAATGGAAATAGGTTCATATGTGTGTACATGCCTGCATGCTTGGTTTTACACTCAAAATATATCTAACTTCAGCATTAGTTTTGACTCTATTCTAATATCTATGCTGGGCTACACTTATAGCAAGATTGGCTCAGGATTCACCAAAGTAAATAGCTTAGGAGTTTATGTTATTGCATGTGATTTTCTACATCACTTGAGAAACTTGCTCTGGGGTCAATTTGTCTTTAATGTTGTTGATTAAGTGGTTCAGTGGAGGGGGTGAGCAATGTTTTCAAACAAATTTTGCTAATGCTATTAGTTGAAACTGGAAATGTAGGACAGCAATATACAGGATTTTTGCATCTCCTAACATAGGTCTGTTTTAATTTTGTCATAGAATGTTAGGATTTTTGCATCTCCTAACATAGGTCTGTTTTAATTTCAGCATAGAATGTTTTAACAATATTAATGAGCTCTATATGTTTATTATCGATGTTGTTTAAGTCCTTAATGTATGTGTCTGTTATGTTTATTTTCTGGTCAGATTCAAGTGTGCATAGGTTGTAATTTCTATGCAGAAATGCTCAGATTTATGGACTTTAATGATTCAGGGTTTATGGCTCGCACATGGACAGATTTAACTGTCATTTTGTAATTTTATTGATAGCCATCATGCTCAACATATAGAAACTTTATGCCTTTTAATATATCTTTATATTTTATAGTCCACTATAATGATGATTTTTGTATAAGGAACTATAGAACATGAAGATGTGCTAAAAGGCATAAAGTTTCTGGGTTTATATATTCAGTGTGATGGCTATCAATTGAATTACAAAATGATGGTTAAACCTGTCCATGTATGAAGCATAATAAACCCTGAATCATTAAAGTCCACCACTGATAGATTTGCAGATCGCAAAGTGCTTCTGCATAAAAATTACAACCTATGCAAATTTGAATCCAATCAGAAAAAGAACATAGTCACATACATTAAGGACTTATACAATATCTGATTATATGCCAAAAGTAGAAACAGACCTACATTAGAAAATGAAAAACTCTGGATATCACTGACCTACACTCTCGGTTCAACTCACAGCATAAGAAAAATTTGTTTGAATAAAGTTTTTGCACACACACACACACCCATTCTACCCTGAATCATTTAATAGCAACACTAAAGACAAATTGCTCCCAGATCAAATTTTCCTGGTGATGAAAAAAATCACATGCAATGGCACAAATTGCAATGCTGTTTACTTAGGTGAATCTTGAGTTAAAATTAATGCTAAAATTAGATCTATTATCTTCGAGCATGAAACCAAGCATGGTCACATATTCAAACTCACCTCCACTAGCATTGTCTTCTTTGGGAGGAATGACATTAAGCATAAAGCCAAAGAGTTCTGGCGCATCAATAATATGAACATCATTAATAAGAAAATTCTGCTTTTCTCTTTCAAAAAATGGATTATGTAAATTAACTCATTTACATTTTATATTCAACACTTTGTAAATCACTACTTCTATAAACCATATAATTCTATTGTTTTTATGATTATGACTACCATTTAGATGAAAGCATGCATAACATACCATGTTAATAGAAGTATATTATGTTAAAACCAATAATTAAGCTTTTTTTAGTATACACTATGTATGTATTTATAATTGTACAACAGATTCTGTAATACCAATTAAGAATTAAAACATTCAGTTAATTTTAATTTTCTGTAATGTTGCCTCATAATAATTGATAATATTAATCTGAAAAATAATTATGTGAGTATTATTTTGAAATTTATCATTGTCATCATCAAAACCACATGTACAGTTTTAAACATAGTAATTAAATGGCCTTGTCTTATGTTTTTAAATTTTTTTAATTTTAAGAATTCTATGATATGATTATCCATGAATAATTTAATGATTTACCTTATGAATTTTTTATTATTCCCAAATTAAGTTACTTATCATCATATTATTAGTAGAGCCTATAAGTTTTGATGTTTGTTTTAAAGCATTTTATTTTAAAGATATTTTTTTTTATAAGTATCTCTTAACATTTTATTGTTTGAGCTTATATTGAACAAATTATTTTTAACATTTTATGCTATTCCCCCTAGTTATATTTAGTTATTTGTGGTAGCTTTTATAAATGAAGAAATGGAGAAAAATGATAAGATATTTGAAATTACAGACCTTAGTTATTCATGAGTGTTATACAGATCATTGAATGTTAACAATTACAAATACTATGATCATATTATTAATGTAGATGGAAACGTGATGAAATTAATTTTAGTAATAAACTTGGATAGAATGCTTTTGATAGAAATAACTTAGTATTAAAAGGAATATGCTTATGTGTAAGAAAGTTTATAATAGATATATTTTAATATTTTTATATAGATTCAAGCAGTATAGATTTCAGACCATACAGAAAGGTGTAGGGTGGGAGTAACAAGGAATAATCAAAAGTAAAATACATGGGATAGAAAATGTATAGTTATCATTGGCATCATTGAAAAAATGAAGTTAAAATAGCTCTGGGCTGGATTCTTGCTAGAAGAGATGACAACAAATCAAGATCTTAAACTGAATCCCAAAAGAAATATTAGAGATGAATGGATTTTCTGGAATGATGTGAAGTTATGGATTGGAGAAATTGGACTCAATTTGGAGAGACCTTCATCCTGAAGTGGATTGATAATGATTGAATTGATAAATATAAATGGTATTGTCATCATTCTGCTGATCATAAACATGGAAGACATTATTTAATAAATGTGTGGCTTTTGAGATTCTAAAATCATTATGATTAATATGTCACCTGATAATTGGTTAGGTAAAATTCTTCAACATCAATTTTCAAGAGAACCATTCTTCAATGTAAAAAGATTTTATAGTTTTTAAAACAAATTGACGTCACATATGAGCTCTGGCTACCAATGAGCTCCACAATGGCAGATAGTGGAATGGCCTTTAGATATGAAGGCCACTGGTTCATCAAAGTTAGGTACTTTTTCTAATACAAATAGTCTTTTCTGTTTCCTTCTTCAGTTAATTAGATTATTGTAGAGTTCAGTCTTCATGAGCCTCTCATGCCACTTGAGATCATCTTATGGGCACAACATTTCTGACTCCAATTTTCTTTTTCTTCCCCCTCTACCTCTTTTTTAGCCCAGGCCATTGAGAATTGTTAAGCACATCTGGAAGAATAGAAATAATAAGAATACTATCAATGGCAAATGGTAAAGGAAAGAGGCAATGATAATTCTAAAGATAGATATTGTAAAAAAATTTATTTAAATATAGGTACATGAAATGTGAGTTTATTTGATACAAACTCTTAAAACCAGAACAGAGGACTGCATTTAAGACTATAGAACTGTCAAGATTTAAAATTGATATAATTGATGTTTAGTGAAACTCATTTTTCAGAGAAAGGAAGTCTAATAGATAGATGAATACACATTTTTTTGGAAAGGCAGGTCAGTCAGTGAAAGTAGATGCATGGTATTGGATTTACTGTAAAGTCAAATTTAGTATTTTCTATTATTGGAATTCCTTATTGTATCAGTAAAAGGTTAATGGTTTTGCACATTTGTAGTTGTAGATTCAGAAAATTCAGAGAAAGAAAACTTTTATTCCCTATTGGATAAAATTATTGCAGCAATACTATTAAAAGATAATTTTTTTCTTCTTAGTGACTTTAATGCACATGATGCTACAAGTAGTAGATGACTTTAATGCACATGATGCTACAAGTAGTAGATTTTGGCCAAAAGTTGTTGGAAATGATGGTATTGGTACTGTAAATTCAAATATTTGTTGTTATTGAATTTGTGCACATCGTAAAAACTGCTATAAAAGAACATAGATGCATTCATGCTCAAAACAGTAGCATTTAATAGATAAAATACAAGAGAAATTCCACATTACATAAGGACTTTCAAGCATTTACCAGATAAAACATAAGAGAGATTCAAATTACATGAATACTTACAAGCTCAAATTGATGGAGAGATCATATATTAGTATGCTCCAAGATTAAAATTATAATTGCATTTAAAATTAGATTATTGTCATATTTATAAAGAAATTTTGTTAGTTCAATAGAAGAATCTATTATACGTATTAGATTTCAACAACTATTAAATATTAAAATTGAAATGTGGATCTTTAGAACTGTACTGTTGTAATATTAAATTATGGAATTATTTTAAAGGAGTGTGTTATGTATGCAAGTAAATTATTCTTGGATTGATTTTAAAAAAAATCATGACTGGTTTTCTGTCAATAATTTTAGTGTTAAGATTTAAAGAAATATGTGGCATTTTCTGCATGGCAGAATAATAAATTTAATGTGGAACTTTGTAATAAAAATCTTAAGGCAGAATTTTGACTGATTAAAAGGATTTAAAATGGTTGGTGGATTAAAACTGTGAAGAAGATAAACATTTGCTGATTGTGATCATTTCAGATCTTTTGGGATTTTGTTTTGATATGTTGAAAGTGACATATGGACCTGAGAAATGATATTACAATCCTATTAAATCCAGAAGTGCACTGTCTTATATGATGACAAAGATATTAGGTGAATGAAATATTTTGATCATCTTTTAATTAATTATAGAGAATCGAGATGATGACTTAATATTACATCTATTTTATCTACTCATTTCTATTTGGACAAAGATACTCAAAACAGGCCTTCGTAATTTTAAAATGGAAGATTGTAAGTCCTGATGAAAAACTTGGAGGTTTTAAAATATAGTGGTGATATCCTATCTTGAAAAATATTGGAATTTTTTAGGAATACCCGGACTCTTAAAATTGTGCCACCTTATCTTAAGGATACTTTAATTATTTCACTTTTTAAAAGCAAAGGAATAAACAAGATTACAATAATTGTCATGGAATATCATTATTATTCATTGCAGCAAAGGTATTTTCAAGAATTTTGTTGAAGAGCTAGCTTCTAGTTAAATAGTTACCAGAGATTCAATGTAGTTTTAAAAAATCAATAAGCACTACAGATATGGTTTGCCAGGCAAATGCATAAAAAATGTTAGGAACAAAGGAATGTTTTATATATTACTTTTATTGATTTGGTCAAGGCATTTGATTCAATTAATAGGACAGAGACCACCAAAATTTAGTCATAAAATACAGTTTCTACATGATGGAATAAAGAATAAAAATATCTACTTGCTCCAATATTGTTTCCAATTTTTATGACGATAGTCTTCAGAATTGTTTATAGGTGGCTTAATCAAGATAGTTTTGATAGTGGAATTTTTAGTTTTGATTAAAAGTAAAAAGATGATTGTCATCAACGGTACTGAATTTATAATATATTGATTATTATGTTATTTTTATCCAAAAAAAAATTACAGAATGTTCTTAATGTTTTGAATGCAACTAAAGACTTTGATTTATTAATTAATATTGAAAAAATTCAAATCTTTACCTGTCGTGGCAATAGAAAAATCCTCAGTAAGTTTTAGCTTGAATTTTTATCAACTTGAGAATGTAAATTGGGTTAAATACTTTAGTAGTTTTTTTAGTAGAATAATGGACTTAGATGTTGAGATCCAACACAACAATAAGCTGCTGTTACTGTTTTTAAAATGTTAAAAAGTAGAATACTCCATAACAAGGAAATAACTACTGCCATTGAGTTAACTATATGTAGGGTTATTATTTTACCTAATTTATTATTTGTAAGTGAAACTGGTCACTCTATCAGCACAATATAAAGACATTAGAAAAGTTTCATTTAAGGATGCTCCGTTAAATTTTAAACATACAATGACAAGACTATAAAATCAATATGTTTTTCAGTTTGCTGGATGTGTATTGAATCCAATATTGCAAAAATTACATTTTCATTTTATTGGACATGTAAAATGAATGAATAATGGAAGAGATTCTAAAGTGGCATTTCTCAAAGTGATTCTAAAGATGTTTAATGCCAATTGTTTCTATTGGGAAGATATGGTAGGGAATAAAATACATTGGAGAGCTACAATTAGACGTGGTGTTAAAGTATTTCTGAAAGAAAAGTTTTCTGCTGATGAAATTAAAGACAGCATTTGAAATATAAAGTAAGCAGATAAATGATCTAAAATGTTTTAAATGTTGACATATTTGTGGCTTACAGATTTGTTTGTATAGTCATCACAAAACTAATTTTGTAGTTTTTTTTTTCTCTTTTTTTTCTTTTGGAGTTATGAATGGCAGTTATTGTTATTATCAGAATAATTGATACCATATTGGAAAGTGTGTAGCTTTTTATTAGATTTCACTTGAAAATAACTTAAGAAAAGTTAAAAGAAAAAGAAAAAAGCTGTTCAATGATTTTAAAATAAGAAGTCAATATAATTATTAAAAGAATAGAATATAGAATAGGGGATTTTAGAAAAGGTGTTCTGAAATGATCAGTGATGGCTCACTGTTAGTAGATAGCTGATAATGATAAATTATGAAAATACTTTAAAAGCTATCAACTTTTTTTAATTTGTGATACTGACCTTTTTTTGTGTATGATAGATATGTTATAATAAACTCATTCTTTATTTGTACATCTGCATATTGCTTGAGTCTACTAAAGGTATCTTAATTAAATAGATTTTTTTTTCTTTCTATGAATAGAGGGGTATTTTTACAAATCAAATGATATAGGTATTAAAAATGAAAATGTTGCATTATTTACATCATAGATATGTAACTGATTAAAATGTATCTCTGTGTTTATGCTGATATTTAAATGTTTTTTATATAACATGTGACTAAAATAATTATATTCATACTTATATATATATATTCCTCTAATACTTACAAGGATATATATATATATATAGTATGATTATTTCTTAAAATATCTCTTTTTTTAACATTAAAAGTGCATATTTTTGCAAAATCTTTGTGGTATAGTGGTAGGCCATGTTCACAATAAGTTTGAATTCAAGTTGGATAAAACTGGAAAGCTTTTTGTAAATTCAAATTAGGTTTGGTTTTATCTTTCAGATAGTTATTCTAGCCAATCGTCCAATATTGGTCATTAAATTGAATATCTAGCTAGTTTTAGCTGTGACTGAAACAAGAATGGAAAACTGCCAAATCCTTTCATTACCTAATAACTAACTAGCTTATGAATAATGCTTTCTATTTTATTTTGCTCTATGAAGCTGTTTGAGAAATCTTGTTGCACTAGGCCATTTAAAGACCGTTTTCACCCATGGCTTAACTGAAAGTTAATATAATTAGAAAATATGTTTGTGTTTATTTTATGGATTCTTAATATATGTATAGTAATAGATTTGAATAATTGTGCAAGCTTGGATAAATTGCTTTGTATGTTATGAATCAGTGCGTCCTTCTATACCCCTCCCCTGGCTGTATCATTAATTATTGTTAGCAGAGAATTGACTGGTTAATGTTTTATATTAAATTAATAATGTGTAACCTATAATATTGACAGTAATTATTGTATCATGAACAGTGTTGCACTAACATTTCTTATTGTCATTTTGTTACTGACTGAATCATTCAAGCTTTGATAATGATTTCAATATTTTATACAAATAAAAAAAAAACTATTTTTTTTATACTCTGATTGTTTAAAGGACAAATTGCTTATTCATTTTTTTTTTAAGACCTAATTGAGATGTATTTATGTGTGTATATATATAATGTATATTTTATTTCGTTTTTAAAAACAAAATGGTATTACACAGAAAAGATTGTTATCAATCTGATTTACATTAAATTGTTTATAAGAATAAAATTGTTTTGAATATTTCAGTTAAGGTAAAATACTTTTTGAAATTTTATATTTAGATATTATGATATGGTAAATCTGCATTCCTGTTATTTAAAGGGCTCATTAAGATTTATAATGTTACTCTTAACTTTTGAAAAGCTAGAGTAACTGACAATAAAATGTAAGTATATATCTTGGGGGGGGGGGGAATGTAATTATATAGTTCCTAGGAAATGTTATAACATTTGAGGACTGAAATGGCTAGTTAAACACAACCATTTCAATTATTTGGGTCAGACTGATTTTTTATTTTATTTAAACAATCATTGATTTTAAGAACTCAACCCCACAGACAAATGATTAAGGGTTATCATTTAGTTGTGGTGTGATTCTTCATCACACTTTGATATAGAATTTAACACACATGCATAATCTAACCTAGGTTTTTTGTTATATATATCTCCAATTTTGACATCTTTTTAATTACAATTGTATTATCAGCATTCTGTTAGTTAATAAAATTATGTATAGATTTGTTGTATTAAATTTATTAGATAATTTTATTTTGGTAGCAGCTTTACTATAATTACACTTGTATCTGTAAATCTAATGTACATTGATAAATTCAAGTATTTATATAAGTATATGTAATATTTATATTCATATAAAGTGTACTATTTTAATGGACAATTTAATACATTGTTAATTAGCAATATTATTTATAGTTCTTTAGATTCATTTTATTGAACAGTCTTTCTTTATTTATCATTAACCTTGATTGTGTGCAATGTTAAAGTTACATACATATATTTTCTTAGCCAATATTTTCTGATTTACTGATAAGCGCTTTTCATATTGATTATAAAAGTGGCGTTCTTTATGAGAATATGATTTGAATATTGTTCACATGTTGATATATATGTATTATTTTCAGTTTATATTAGTTGATAGGTGAATTATATTATTATCAAAGCTACTGAGAATTGGGTTTGTCTAATGCAGGGATTGGAAAAAATTTTAACATAAAGAGCGATTGTGTTTAAGTATCCCTCCTTCCCAATGAAAGAATTGCAAAAAGGTATGAAAAATAGATTCATGAAAAATATGAATATCTAAATGGCTGTGTGTATATTTGAATATTTATTTTAGTAACAAAACATAATAGAATGTGTATACATTCTAATGAAAATCAACAAAAATAAAAAATTACTTTGACAATTTGATTAATTCACAAATTTATAATATGGCTAAATTCAAGAAACTGTTGTAAAACTCATTTTTTCTCTCCTAGAGTCATCAAAATATTTATTTACAAATTACAAGAGAAAATTAAAAATGTGTTTATGTTTATCATGATAAAAAGAACCACATGTGGCGTGAGCTGCAGTTTGCTGATTCCTGGATTATTAGCAACAAGGGAATATACATTCAAATGGAGAAATATGGGTGATTTAGTCTGCAAGTTATATAAGGAGGGTATCAAAAATATTAGGCATCTGCTTATTAAATGTAAATGCTTGCAAGCAGAAAGGGTACAAATAATAGAAGATATGGGAGAATAAATATAAACAAAGAGAGTATACAGAAAGTAATTTCTTGTTTTTTTATGCTGGGTTCGGAAAAAGATAAGGAGGATTAGATATAAAGGCCATAGAGTGGACAAGGATGATATTATGGAAATGGGATGAAGCAGGGTAGAGAAGTATATGGTAAAAACTTAGGGTGGAGAATGGAAAGGGAAGGTAAGATGGCTAACAGATTTCTCTGGCATAGTGGCTGAGAGATTTCTGACTTGATAAAGAAGTCATAGTGCATCGCATCCTGGTTAATGAAACCATCCCAGTGAAATGTAATTGTGTTAATCAGCAAATTTCTGACAGAGAAATATTTATTAATTTTATTTCACACACTCACACAAAGCAATTTTTGTAAGTCAAAGCTCTCAAGTGATTACTGTTGAAAATTATCTCAATAAAGTTAATTATATATAATTATCCTTCCATATTCATAATTTTCATATCTGTAATTTCCAAAATTCAAAATATATATATTAGAAATTAATAAAAAAGAAATTTTAATTTTTTAGTTCACATTCTAATCATCAGGCTCTGTGCTTCAGTTTTTTATCATTCCTCTTTCATTATTAACCTGACTTGTCCAAAGCACTCAAATTCTACTAAAATTTAAATACAGATTATAACTTCACATAATTTTGTTTATACAGTGGGGTCTGCTACAATGAAATAAATGTATTTAGAAATAATTTATTTTAGATCCAGTTTTTAGTAAAGATTTGTGAATTACCATATCAGTAAAATAAATATTTTTTTCTGTGAGATTTGTTTTAATATTTCATATTGATTTGGTTTTCATTCAATCAATATTCTGTGTATGGATTAAATGAATAATAATACACTTTTTTCAATTGTATTAATGGTTTGAAACAATGATTTTGTTAATTATTTTTCAATTATTACATATTTAATAAAGAAGATTCTGCTATCTATAGTTTTGAAAACAATCTAAATTAAGGCTTTATTTTTTTGTATTTGTTGCTGTTTATTTCAAGAAAAAGATAAAAATAATAATGATAAATATGGATGAATGCAAAGATTGCAAAGAAAAAAATTAAATCTTGAAGAAGGCTATATACCATATACTGAATTTTGTAAAGGATATTTTCATTTTAATTCTGCTGGTTTGAAATTATATCTAAAGTAGATATACAAGTAAAGGAAAAACTTAACATCAGATTAAATACAAAATATATGAAAAAATTCCTAGATTGAATATGAAATTACAACCTTCTGAGAATGAAATAAATAGAAAAAAAATCAACTTAAATACAAATATTGAGATAAGTAATTTGTCCTATTAAATATATATATATAAATTATTTATAATAGATAATAAACATCACATGATCACCACTTCTTATGCTTGCTTATAACTGTTATTAAAACAGGCAAAAACTCACTATACGTATGGAAGCCTTCTGGCATCCATTGATTACTCTAGTTTGCAGTGTGGCAATACTTATAGTGAGTTTTTGCCTGTTTTATAATAGATAATTTAAAAATTAAATTAAAATTAATGATTTTGAAAATAATAACATTATTAATATGTGCAAAATACATAATAAGTGTAAAAAAAATTTCTAGTGAAAATAAAATTCAAAAATATAGATATGCAATGGTTAGAAAAGAGAAAATCTTTCACAAGCAATAAAAATATATACAATGACTTATTGATTCTGTTATTTGAAATAAGAGAATCTTTATAAATGAAGCTTTGATTAGATTTATTAAAATAAACTATAGCACATAGTAAAAAGATAGTATCTGGAGGATAATGGATACAAATTTGTTTGGGTAAGAGATATCAAAATGTTTTGCAAGAAGAATTGATTATTGTGTGAAAGAATATATATTTATGATGGAATTAATGTCATCAATTGAAAGTAATGATGATTGTAAAATTGAATTTGACATATTTAATACTTTACCTGATTAAGCAAAATATTCTAAAAATTATTTAAATTGTTATCATTTATCTTTCTTACATGTAAATATAAGAAGAATAAGAAAATATTGGATCTATCTGAGATTAATGTTAGTAATGAATAATTAATTATTAGTATATAATATAGTTGTTGTTGTTTTTTTTTAAAAAAATCGTCTTGCAAATAAAACAGAAAAATAAGTGATGTCATCATCCTGATTATGACTTTGATAATTCAAAATTAATTTTGTTTTTGATTTGTAGGCCATCTGATAAAAATGTCTCAATGTTTCTAAATGAACTAAGTTAAATAAAAAATAGTCTGAATTGTGTGAAATAGTTTGTAGGGTCTTCAATACAATTTATAGTAACTCATTAATTGTATTTGAAAAAAAGTGTAACAAAAAAAAAAATGATATTTTGTGAATAATTTCTACACCAATAAAAAAAAAAAACTTGTGGGAAAAATATAGAAAAAATGAAAAATAATAATTCAGTGTTATAATATAAAATTTTGAAAAATGAATGAAGCTCAATAAAGAGATAAGAAAGGAAACATTTTTCATATAAAAATATTTGAAAAGTATAAGGAAAAGATGAAAAAAAGGAATATAAAATAGAAATTATATAGCATCAGATAAAAATTGAAGTCATTGTTCTTCTATTGATAATGCATATTTATCAATAGACCTAAAAATGTTGATATAAACTTTACTAATTATATTAACAAATTTACTCTATTTATGTTTCTATACTTGATAACTCTAAATTACATAAAATTTTAAAAACAAATAAATCAATGTCAATCCTAATATTGACAGAAATAGAATGATAAGCATGATTTACAAGGAATATTTATATTTAATAAAATAATACCCGAAATCAAAATTCCAGATTAATTTAAATAGTTCTTATATATCCTGCTTTTAAATTAGGCATCAATAACCAAAATACTTGGAAATGTGAATTTTTAGAAAATAAAAATTTTACAATACTATTAGATTTTTTTAATAAAATGATTATCACCTAAACAATAAAAAGTAGGTTAATTTAATTTCTCTGTATTTTAACATGGCATTTAGTATTATAAATGATTCACATTTAATGAAAATATTAGAAAAATATGGTATCAGAAGTTTTATGTTACATATTCAAAAATGTTATTTAGATGAAAGCTATGTAAATTGCAAAATTTTATAAAGTTTAAGCAGTAAAAGAAATTTAAGTTATGATTTTTCTCAAGACTATTTTGAGTTCATTTATTTGTATTAAATGTCAATGGGGAATGTCAAAGTAGAAGATTCTATTTATCAGTATGATAATGATACTGTTTTAAGATGCATAAAAGAATCTCTAGGTTCTCTTGAAAAGATTACCAGAAAAGTTTTTATAATATTCAGAAAAGGTATTTTGACAGTGGTATGATAATTTTTAAGAAACAAAAAGTATTCTACCTTGCTCTGCCAGTATGGTGTTTTACCATCGCATGACCTTTTGAACAATTTATTACATGTAAATATGGTACTTTATCTTGAACTTTAAAAGTATATTTCATTTTAAATAGCTATTAAAATATAATTTATTTAATTAAGCAATATAAATTTAAATATTGAAATATTATATTCTCTAAAGTTCAATCACAATATCTTATAATTGTTTTATACTTTTTTTTTTTAACCTGTCATTTGTTGATATAAATTGTAATATACTTTTTAAGTTTCATTACAGAATTTTTAGTCTACTTCAGATTATATCATGAGTTTCTTTTGATAGTAGCTGTAATTTTTTTTCTTTTTGTTTGGAATTTTTCCATGTTAGTTCACAAAAATTATAAATCACCTTAAAATATGCTTACTGTGGCTTCCTTTTATTTTTTTACTTTTTTATTTCTGTTTGTTTCTATATTACCAATAAGACTAAATGATTTGTATGATACAAAACCATTTAGGCTATTTACATATAGAATAATGTTCCAATTAATGTTAAATAATTAACTTTTTTTCATTATTTAATAATAAACTTAAGTACATATATATAAACAATGCTCTCTTATTTTTTTCAACATCAAGCAAATTACCTTACTCTTACAATTAATTTTAGCAACTTTTTAAAGCTGCTAAAATTAAGTGTAAAGGGAAAGTGATTTACTTGATACAATAAATTATATATATATAAAGTACAGATCAGATTTCATTTTCTAGAGAAATAATTTTAATAGTATATATATCATGCATGAATATACATGAGAATGCATAGTTGTTGTTGTTGTTTTTCAAAATAATAAAAAATAGAAATGTAATGCATTATATGTATGAATGTGAGATACTTTTTGTCAATTTATTTTTGATTTATAATGTAAATTTTATCTCTATATGTATATAATATCTATGTTCAAATCCTGTATATTTACAATTAATCTCTATAAGTATATATAACTTGAATAACTTTATTTAATATTAATAGTGGAAAATGTTTACTTTGTAATAAGTAAAAGTAATTATTATAGATAAGTTGGATCATATTTTAGAATTTCATTATCCAAAATTGGATCTGAAGTTAGAAGACAAGATTGCGTTTGAGAATAATTAACTTTAATAAAGAACTAAACATTTTGATTGGTTAATTTAGGAGGGTGTGGGTACTTAACTTTAATGAATAAGATGTAACAGATAGATGACTTATGAAAAAATATGTCAGCTAGAGTTCGGTAAAGAATGATAGAACTCTGAAGTTTGCTGTATTTATAAAATAAATATTGGATAAGTGATCACTAATTTGAATAGAATGATTGGAAAGAAAATTAAATATCTACTTACAAGTGGTTTGTAGCAAATTCAATTTCCAAAACTACATTACTCTCGGAATTTTTCATTTGATGAAATTTATAATAATTTTTGAAGATCTGATTTTGTGAAAGAAATTGAAGATTTTTTCCCCATAATTTTGAATAGAATAGATAATAGATCAATAACTTAAAATTAATCATAATCGATTGTTTAATTAATGAGATTTATTTATAGTTTATTACTCACTTTGTTGGTATAATTTATAAAACTTGTTTTTATGAGTGATTGTCTTAAAATAAAAGATATATTGTAAATAAGATAATGGTTTGATTAGTATAGGAGATTTTAAAAGAATTTATATGATTTTATTGCTTTATTTAAATAAAAGGTTATCTTCAGATGAAGTCATGCAAAGGAGGATAATGATCAGTGAAAAATTATTTGGAATAGATAAAAGTTTTTTTAAAAAAATAATATTCTGTAGGTTGATAACAATAATCCAGAATCAAATAATTAACTATTATAATCCATCTGAAATTATTATTATGATATTATTTGAAATTAAAATATAACTTTCAGAAAATCTTTAATTTGCATAATGCAGATGTAAAATATATATTACCAGAATCATAAAATACCAAGAAAGCAGTAAATTTTTAAGACAATATGGTTATTAGTATTTAAAAAAATAAAATAAACAATTTAAAGATATTTAAAATCATTTTTGTTTGCTTATAAATTCTAAATTTTAATAAAGTTATATTGTCTGTAAAATTATGATTAAAAGGATTATTTACTAGCACTTGCCTTGCAAAGAAAGAAAAGTAATATATCATGCAATAATTGTTATTCTCAAATACAAGATTAAAATAATTTTATTACCATAATAATTTTGAATGTGCAAATAAATATTATTTGCTTGTATATACAATCCATCAGTGTTCTTTCTCATTTTCAACCATTATCAGTCCACTGTAAGATGAAAATTTTTTCCAAGTTTAATCCAGTTCCTCTAATTCATAGCTTCTCTTTTCCACATCTTAGCAACAAACTTTTTTATTTCATCCATCTATCTCACATGTTGTCTTTTTCTAGATATTTTACAATATCATGGAATCCAACTTAGAATTTAAATTTGCATCTTCATTTCAGTCTTAATTCTTTCAGTGATGTTAATAATAACCTGTTTCTTCTCTCACTCCCTATTTCACTTTCATTTCTTTTTTATTATTGCCAACAAACATCTCTCATATACCACTGAGTAGTCTGAAATCTCCACGTTGCATTGCTCTTGTATACAGTAATTATATAAATATATATATGGAAAATATATGTTATGTGAGCACTTAGAAATATTAATTTTTTCTTTTTCTCTTCTGAAAAATAAATACAAAGTAATTTTCAAGCATATAGAAGTTATTGAAAATCTTTTTTTAGAAAAATAAATTGTCTGCTTACATTAAGAACAAATGATTAAATATTCATTGTTTTATTGTGAAAAAAATACTATCACTATTATAAAGCATATTAAAAGATCAATAAAATGATGCTAAAGATATGTATAGTATATACTATACAAGTTACATACTAGTTTGAATGTAAGATGAATAAAATAAAATGTATACAGTGAAGGAGACTATACAAATGTCAGCATTGTTTGTTGATTTGATCAAAACATAATAACAAAGGAACAACATTTTTCATTAGCACAACAAATAGAAAATTTATTTTTCTTTTAATTGTTCATATTTTCAAATAACATTATTTAGTAAATTACCATTGGTAATATTGTACACTAATACTTTTATGGCTTTACAAGTTATTATTACCAGTAGTCTTTTTTTTTTTATTTAGAAGAAAGTAGTAATCTGGAGAGATTTCAGAATGAAGATGTTTGGTTTTTGGTGATACTACTAATCATTAGTGAAAAATCAAAACTTAAAAACTAATGTGAAATTTGTCTGTTTTCAGTTTATTTTAGATAATTTTCAGCATCAAACAGAAAAAATCTAATTTGGAAGTAATAAATTACTTTAAAATATTTTATATGTTTAAATTAATAATGAAGTTTTTAAATCAAAATTTGTTTTCCAACATACTTTCTTATATCATTTGAATAAATTTGTGTCTTACATGTTTACAAAAGTGTGCAATATATTATGCATAAATTTTTTGAATGCCTTCTATTTGAATTATAAAAAAGGCAAATAGATTTATTGCTCAGGAGTTCATAAGAAGTTCAAGTGCCAGACCTGTGGGTGCCAGAATCGATCCCAAGTTGATCCACTCTATCAACTGCACCTAATTGCACAAGTTATTTGAATTATAGTAATATTTTCAATATAAAGTTTTTGAAAGAATCAAAGTTAATGTATATAAACAAACACAGAAATATTTCAAATAATATGTTGTCAAAAAATGTGTTATTATAATATTTGCAATTTCCTCAGAAAACCAAATTCATTTCCCCAGCATTTTAAAACTTTCATATTTTTATTAGCCTAGTGATTGAATTTTCCAATTATTGCTAACCTTTGGTGATAAGATTTTTTAAAATTAAATATCAGTATTGTAAGAAATATATAAAGGTCTGAAATATATATATGTGTATGTTATTTTTTAATTAATTTAAAAAATACATTTTTGTTGGACCTTTTTTTTTTATGTTAAAGAAGCTATGTGTAAATAAAGAATGTGGGAAAAACTGATTGAAATGCTTTCAAAAATATTTTTAGTAGATGTTCTGGAAATAATTTATTGTTTGATTGATAGATAATGCATATAATATAATTTTAAATGAAATAGAAGTGAAATTTTAAAGTATTTGGAAATTTTAATACAGAAAAAAAGAAATGTGAAGTCATGATAAAAATTTTTAATAACAACATCTTTTATTGCTTCTAATCTTTGTTGATGATGTTATTTATTTGAGATTTGTTTGAAATAAATGTCCATGTGAAATGAATGCCTGAACATTTGAATTTACAATTCATTTACAGTTGTAATTAGTAGAGAATATTTTTAATATATAATTGTTTTATAACCAGATTTTTATTATGCTGTATATTCATTTCTTTAAATAAAAAAATTTTAATCTGACATTTTATTAACAAATTAAGCAAATTATTCAAAACTTAATTAGAAAATCTCACTTTTGAAATAATTTTAAGTTTTGAAAAAAAATTATAATGTGAATTTGCTGCATTGTTTTGTTTTTTGTTGTTGATTTAAAAAACAATACTGAAGCTCTTATAAAAAAAAATTTTATTAAACATTTTGCCAATTCTAATATCCAAAGTAAGTCAAATCTTACCTTTTTTAATACTTAAACAATAGAATGAATAAATGAATTGCGTTATGAAAAAATATTCATTATATATATTTATATAAAACATCACTTTCTGGTGTTTTTTCTCAAAATGTTCTGTTAAATATAGATATTTATTTATGAATTATGTACGCATAGTTTTTGAGAGTTTAATTAAGCTTTATTGGCAGCTTTTATGAAATAGAAATAATTTTGTGCTGTATGTTTTCAAAATATTATTTATAATACATGAATGTATGCTTATAATATTTATGTATATTGTGGAATAAATATTTTTATGATGATTTTTAAAATCATGACTTTCTTATTAAAATATTTTAATTTTACATTATTTGAAGAGTATGGTATCACACACTGCAGAGTTTTGTTCCAAAGAGCTTGATTCCACTCTCATCCCTAAAAAAAAAAAAATTAAATTGTTAGAATAAATCTTTTGTATGAAAATTATTTATATAAATATACTCATAATGTGTTTAGATGTTTGTGTATATACAGTATTTTCCAGTTAAAGTATGATTCGTTCTCTCTGTAAGTTGTCTATAGTGACATGTTTGAATCAGTGCATGATATAAAACAACATAGTTAGCTATTCTCCCAAAAATGTTAGAGGACTAGTTTATCTGGATTCCTATTTTGAAATAAATGTTATAATGTGTTTGTACCATAACCCACAATGGAACAATACATTAACATAAGTTTTGTTTTAAATTGGATAAAACTTTTACTCAAAAATTTAAAATGATTCAGGGTATGATAGTGAAGTCAAGAGTGGCAAAAATAGTTTTAAGTATTTTCAAGATTTTCTGACAATAGGAAGGATATGTGAAGATGATTCACTGTTCACGTTAATGATTCAGATACACTACCATCTTAAAATTTTTCATTTCGAATATGATTTAAATTATTATAAAAGAATATTTTGAGAAATTACAAATTATTTTCAGAGAGAATACTAAAAAACAAAATTATTTTCGAAAAATATTGAAGATTTTAGTAAAAATATTTAAGATTTAGTAAAAAGAAATATTTACTTTTCTATAACGTAAAAGTCGACTTTTTTGTTTATATTATAGCTTTTATGTTGCCGAAATTGAATATTTTAGAATAAATAAATAGCAATTTATTTTTGAAAGAACTTTCGTTCTCTTCATAATCTGAAAAATTAGTAATATACTTTTTATAAACGTATCTGAGTTGAATTTAATATTATAGGTGAATATGTTTTAACAATAGGCTTTGTCTTCAGTTTGTGAGTTGGCCAATTAAAAGATTTGATTTTTACCTCATACAACCAATAATATAATTAGCGGTTTAAGGGTTAATGACACACTTATTGATTGAGAGATAGTGCTTCAGGAAGCTTGGAGATTAAAATAATCATCTATTCACATGTTTATATATGTATAATTTTGTTTTTAGCCTATTATATGTATTGTAACGAGACAGCGTTACATCAATATTAAATCCAGAAAGCATCAAGAAATACACACACCAACAAGCAACCTAAAACACGCATAACCTCATTATCGTAATTTAGAATAGTTTCCTTCATCGTATAAAATATATGTATAAAATACCGCTGTAAAACACACCCATAAAAATGCAGATCGTAAACGTATAAAGTAAATGATTAAAGCTGGTAAATAATAAATGTAGTTTATTCCTTAAATAATAAAGATAATTCACTTGCATAAATAATAAGTATAATTCGTAATCTTAAATAATGAATATGAGTCAATTTGATAAATAATAAATATATAATTGTTATCTTGAAATGATAAATATAATTCACGTTTAAATATAATTTGTTTCTTTAACATGATAAATATAATTTGCCGTTAGAAATCAAAATTCGCTTTCTTAATTAAAATGTATAATTGTCCTTCAAAAACGCCATGGGAATTTAACAGGGGATTATTTTAGAAAATCATTTAAAATAAGAGTAATAGAAAAGATTTAATGAAATGATAAGTGCTCGACTTCTAATTTTAAAATAGTATGTATTGTTCTAATAAAAACACACACACACGCATGCATTAAAAATGTGAAAGAATAAGATTGATTGCGAAACGAGATTGCCTCAAAATAAAGATTGCCTGTAGCAAAAAAGAGAGTGAGTAATGCTAACGCGGACCTTAACGACAACTTGAGAAACAGGGAACTCTGGGGGTAGATTGGATCCCAAGATATGGACCAAACCTTTTAAATACACCTCAAAACCTAGTCAAAAAGGACAGAACAGGATTCTAGATGCTATTCTACATAGATATCTCTGTCTTATTGATATAGTGATATTACTACGCGATCATTACTGTTGTTATTATCACCCGCTCATCATCCGACGCTTATGCCATTGGCGTCCCACTGAATTGGTCTGAAGTAACTCAACGAATTCCTCGGCATTAAAGATGACTATTCCGAAATTAATACCAAGAGCGTCGATCGTCATGAGGGGCTAATAAACCTCTCAGTGACTGATCGGCGCTCCGCTACCAAAATCTCCAGGACTATGCAACTCCGATAACATCGTGTTCCGTGAATGTTCCAGCTGATAATATGTTCCGCAAAATTCCCACGTGTACCAGGATCAACCGATAATCGCCGCACCCAAGATAAAACCTAGGTAAATATGTTTATATTAAATCACTCACTCAATCTAGAACTCTTACAGGCAATCTCGTAAATAACCTACCTAATTTGTACAAATCAAACTTGAACTTTCCTCGTCTGATAATTTATCGTATAACAGAACTTTATTCACATGAACTTTAAACTTAAATGAAAGTCAGGATAGAGAATTATTTAATCCATGAAATGAACTTTATTTCGCAATGCATACTTGTATTTATTAATTATGTTTCTCTGAGAGCGTGTTTATGTGTGTGTGTGACTAAAAAAGGTTAACTTAACAAAATTAATATCTTAATAAACTTGTTCATTATATAATCAATTCGAGCATTTATCAAATCATTTCACACGATTCAAATTCTTAATTTATACTTGTTATCATAGTTATTGTTTAAATTATTAGATAGATTCGTCATTTAGATTAATATTTGTGTTATATTGTTTTATGTATCAACATCGCGCCGTGAGTCACGATGTTTTCTTTAGTATGTAATCTAGTTAAGATAGTCTTAAGAGAGGGCGGGTCTATGAAAATAAATGTCAATAACTTATGTTGTAAGCAATAAAGCGGGGGGATGATTTATAAGCCTTGTGTTCGGGCGTAAACGAACAGATTGATAGGTCAGCGGTGACCAATAAACGGCCTTCCTGCCGTGATAGACTTAGTAAAGAAACATGCTGATTTTAATTAGCGGTCAATGCGTCTTCTCCGGGAGGAGTCTTGTTAGGGACAATCGTGTAGCGACCCTGAGTCATCGGATTGGTCCATGCTAAGAGTATCGAGTTAGCGGGCGGGATTTGACTTCGGAATCGTTGTGACATAATGTAAGGTGATGCGAGTAGTTAAAACACTTAAATAATCGTATCTGGCGCCCTCTTATGTGGATTATAAACAACTGTCGATGTAAGAAAAAAAATAAAGCCTTACGCTGTGTCATGTTAGTTTCGAAGCCGTAATCTCTTGGTAACCGTAGATATCTCACGAGCAGAAAGAAAAAGAGGGGGGGTTACGTTACATTTGGCGCTTCCAACGTGAAGCTAGTATAAATGAAGCGTCTTAAAAAAAAAAAAAAAAAAAAAAAAAAGAGCAAATCCAAATACTAGCAAAAGCGGCCGAACTGGGAGAAGACGCGGAAAAGTGTAAACAAAAAGCGTAGTAAAAAAAGAAAAAAAAAAAAATTTTTTAGCGATAAAATATAAACAAACGGAACAAAATCGCGGCGAGACTTAAAATTGCAAATATGTAAACAAGTCACCGGAGCAAGATAAAATAAATAAAGCATAGCAGGAGATAAGGGAGCGGACGCGGATCAGTCGCTGTCACCATAAAACTATAAAATCAAAGTAAACAGAATGGAGGGAAAATGGATAAAAATAGAGCAATTCAAAGGAAAGGGAAATGAGAATCCGTGTCGATACATAGAAAGTTTGAAGAGGTTGTTTTCATGCGAGCAGTTCAACGAAGAGTCCAAAATAGCGATCGCGTGCAGCCACATCCAAGGGGAAGCCGTGGAATGGTGGGAAACGATAAAAAACAAACCAAAGACATTCGAGGAGTACCAAAGGGTTATCATGGAAAGATACTGGGGAGTAGCCCAGCAGGAAAGAGAAAGATGGGAAATAGAACGAAACAAGAGGGAGGAAGAGGAAAAATACAGTACCTTTGTACAGAGACAAATGGCAAGACTAGAAAAAATAAACAGATACCAGATACCGGAGGAACAGCAAATTAGGATCGCGGGACGCGACCTACCCAGGGAAGTCAAGCAGATAATTGAGAGGGAGACCGAAATAACAGGAGTGCTAAAGAAACTACAGGCGATCGAGAACGACGAGTATTTCAACCAAGAGGAGGACAATGGGATCAGAATAGCCAATATGACACAAGAGGGGAAGGGGGAAGAGCCTCGGGGAAGACCGGAATGCCCAATAATCGACGTGTCGATCCAAGGGCACAAGGCTAGGGCTTTACTGGATACGGGAAGCCAAGTATCCGTGATGTCTCAGGAATTGTTCAACGAGATCGCCCGAGAACCGACAGAGATAAAAACGTTACCGCTAAAGGGAACCCAAATCGTACTGGCCAATGGAAGAAAGGCGAAAATACAAACCAAGCAAGTGTGGGCGAAGATCAGCATCGCGGGACAGGAGTGTACCCAGGTCATGTTAATACTGGAAGGCCTGATCCATGACTTAGTGTTAGGATCAGACTTCATGGGAGCGGCTAAGTGTAACATCGATTACGGGACCGAACTGGCAAGGATCGGCACAGTCACGGTGCCCTTTAAGAGCAAAGGGGACGAGAAACTGGAAGGACGACAGACGAAGCTGCAATGCATCGCAATACAAGGGGAAATCAAAAAAAAAATCGAGGAAATAACGGAACCAGATGGAGAAAAGAAGGAAAGAAGTCAGGAAATATTGGGGGCGCACAAAAGTGTCTTCTCGGACAAGCCGGGAGTAATTCGAGGATACGAGCACCGGATCCGATTGAGCACCAACCACCCATATCAAACGAGGGCATACCCGATCCCATTCCAATACCGGACAGAAATTGAGGCCCAGTTAAAGCAGATGACGGAGTGGGGAGTCATTTCGAAATGCACATCGCCGTACAACAACCCCATCCTAGCTGTGAAGAAAGGGGACGGGTCGATAAGATTATGTCTCGACGCTAGACAACTTAACCGAGTAACGGTACCGGACACAAACGCCCCACCGGTCATGAACGAACTAATGACCAGGTTCCGGGACAAGCGGATTTTTTCCACCATGGATTTAACCAACAGTTACTGGCAAATGAGCCTCCATCCCGACGATCGAAAGTACACAGCGTTCAAGTATAACGGGAGAGCATACCAGTTCAACCGAGTACCTTTCGGGCTAAAGAACAGTGGGGCGGGCTTAGTACAATGCCTGGATCAAACCCTGTCCGACGAAGTAAAAGGATTTGCGACGATGTACGTGGACGACATCATCATAGCGTCCAACGACATCGAGGAACATTGCCAGCACCTAGAAAGGCTACTCCAGGAATGCGAACAGAAGGGGATCAAAATCAACATCAAGAAGAGCCACTTTGCGACGCAGGAGGTCAAGTTCTTAGGACATATCGTCAGCCCGGAGGGAGTACGGCCAAACCCCGAAAAAATCCAGGCGATCCAGGAATTCCCCACACCAAAGAAGAAGAAGGACATTAAGGCATTCTTAGGAATGTGTACGTTTTATAATAAATTCTACGAGAACTTCACCCACGATATGGAGCCCTTACTACAACTACTAAGGAAGGAGCAAGCGTGGGTGTGGGACGTGAAGCAGGAACGGAGTTTCCGGAAGGTGAAAGAAGGGTTCCTGAAACAAACAATATTGACACACCCAGACTTCGACCAGATGTTCTGGGTGCAAACGGATAGCAGTGACATCGGGCTGGGAGCCACCCTGTACCAGAAGGGACCGAAGGGAGAGCAGAGGGTATTGGCGTTCATCAGCCGGCTGCTGAAGGACCCGGAGAGAAGGTACACAGTTACAGAACGAGAAGCCCTCGCCATAGTGTGGGCGTTCAAAAAATTCCGGCAATATCTGGTTGGGTCCAAAGTCAAGGTCGTCACCGACCACCGGAGTCTGGAGTTCCTGAACAAAAGCTTCTTAACCAACAACAGATTGGTGCGGTGGAGTTTAGCCTTACAGGAATTTCAATACGAGGTGGAATACTGCAAAGGAAGGGATAACGTGATCGCGGACACGCTGAGCCGTTACCCGATAGGAACTCAAACGAACGTGGAGACAAGCGAGTTCGCCTACATTGCCGCGACGACCCGCCAGGACAGTAAGGGAGGATTTACAGCAGGCAACATTCGAAGAAGCCAGGAAAAGGACAAGGATTGCCGGCAAATAATCGGTTATTTACGTAAAGGGAAGTCAAGAACAGGCTCCCACCAGGGGGAAGAAGGGACCGAAGGGGGTCCGATATGGAAGTATCGGGACCGATGCGTCACCCTGGGGGGGTTACTCCAAAGGAAAACGGGGAATGGGAAGCAAACCCGAATCGTGATCCCGGAGAACATGCGCAGTCAGATAATCGACGAGACTCACCGAGAACGCGGACATTACGGGGCGAACAAGACGGAGGGATATCTGAGCAACTGGTTTTACTGGCCGGGAATGCACCGGGACATCGTCGCAAGATTACGGAGATGCGATGTATGCGCAAGAACCAAACCACTAAATCGATGCAACGAAGGACCTCAGATCCCGATTATCATACGGGAACCCAACCATACCATAGCAATCGATTACTACGGGCCGTTACCGATGGCCGGGGGAAAAAGATATGTGTTAGTCACATACGACTTATGTTCCAAAATGGTCGCCACCTACCCCATGGCCCGAGCGAACGCCCACCAAACCATCAAATTATTGGAGACAAAGCAGTTCCCCATCATTGGAAAGCCAAGGTACATCCTATCAGACCATGGCACGCCATTTGTGTCGAAAGCGTGGCGGCAGTGGATAAACCGAACCGGGATTAAACACCATATGACATCAATTCGGAACCCACAGAGCAATCCGTGTGA
Organism: Epiperipatus broadwayi; assembly: GCA_028023455.1. NCBI lineage: Eukaryota > Metazoa > Onychophora > Udeonychophora > Euonychophora > Peripatidae > Epiperipatus > Epiperipatus broadwayi. The sequence goes on along the minus strand of JAQFVV010000406.1, from coordinate 99,473 downwards.
GCGAGTAATGCGAGAATTGGGACGGTTACTCCGGGTATACACCATGGGAGATCACCGAAAATGGGCCCAGGAGATTCCCCGGATCACGGGAATGATCAACTCCTCGAAGAATGAATCCACGGGGTTCGAACCTAGCCGACTCCATTATGGGCAACCAATACCTTACCCATACGAGGACAGGCCCGCCATCCGAATCGGAAAAATCGACAGGAGGCAAGATAACCAAATAGCCCTGCGGAGATTAGAGCACATGGGAAGAAGACGAGCGCAGACCCAGAAGCCCGCCCAGAACACGTTCAAAGTGGGCGATCGAGTGATGGTGAAGACCAACCCAGTCAGCCGACCCGGGCAAAACATCTACAAAAAATTCCTCGACCTATACGAGGGCCCATACGAGATCGTCAGGGCGTATGGAAACAACGCCTTTGCGTTGACCCACGGAAAAGGAACGTTTAATGCGAGAGCATTGAAGAGAGCAGAATAATTCCGCTCCTTCACCGAGCTAAAATCCGCAGCATCGGATTTTACTCTTCACCGGGCGGGGAGATATGTAACGAGACAGCGTTACATCAATATTAAATCCAGAAAGCATCAAGAAATACACACACCAACAAGCAACCTAAAACACGCATAACCTCATTATCGTAATTTAGAATAGTTTCCTTCATCGTATAAAATATATGTATAAAATACCGCTGTAAAACACACCCATAAAAATGCAGATCGTAAACGTATAAAGTAAATGATTAAAGCTGGTAAATAATAAATGTAGTTTATTCCTTAAATAATAAAGATAATTCACTTGCATAAATAATAAGTATAATTCGTAATCGTAAATAATGAATATGAGTCAATTTGATAAATAATAAATATATAATTGTTATCTTGAAATGATAAATATAATTCACGTTTAAATATAATTTGTTTCTTTAACATGATAAATATAATTTGCCGTTAGAAATCAAAATTCGCTTTCTTAATTAAAATGTATAATTGTCCTTCAAAAACGCCATGGGAATTTAACAGGGGATTATTTTAGAAAATCATTTAAAATAAGAGTAATAGAAAAGATTTAATGAAATGATAAGTGCTCGACTTCTAATTTTAAAATAGTATGTATTGTTCTAATAAAAACACACACACACGCATGCATTAAAAATGTGAAAGAATAAGATTGATTGCGAAACGAGATTGCCTCAAAATAAAGATTGCCTGTAGCAAAAAAGAGAGTGAGTAATGCTAACGCGGACCTTAACGACAACTTGAGAAACAGGGAACTCTGGGGGTAGATTGGATCCCAAGATATGGACCAAACCTTTTAAATACACCTCAAAACCTAGTCAAAAAGGACAGAACAGGATTCTAGATGCTATTCTACATAGATATCTCTGTCTTATTGATATAGTGATATTACTACGCGATCATTACTGTTGTTATTATCACCCGCTCATCATCCGACGCTTATGCCATTGGCGTCCCACTGAATTGGTCTGAAGTAACTCAACGAATTCCTCGGCATTAAAGATGACTATTCCGAAATTAATACCAAGAGCGTCGATCGTCATGAGGGGCTAATAAACCTCTCAGTGACTGATCGGCGCTCCGCTACCAAAATCTCCAGGACTATGCAACTCCGATAACATCGTGTTCCGTGAATGTTCCAGCTGATAATATGTTCCGCAAAATTCCCACGTGTACCAGGATCAACCGATAATCGCCGCACCCAAGATAAAACCTAGGTAAATATGTTTATATTAAATCACTCACTCAATCTAGAACTCTTACAGGCAATCTCGTAAATAACCTACCTAATTTGTACAAATCAAACTTGAACTTTCCTCGTCTGATAATTTATCGTATAACAGAACTTTATTCACATGAACTTTAAACTTAAATGAAAGTCAGGATAGAGAATTATTTAATCCATGAAATGAACTTTATTTCGCAATGCATACTTGTATTTATTAATTATGTTTCTCTGAGAGCGTGTTTATGTGTGTGTGTGACTAAAAAAGGTTAACTTAACAAAATTAATATCTTAATAAACTTGTTCATTATATAATCAATTCGAGCATTTATCAAATCATTTCACACGATTCAAATTCTTAATTTATACTTGTTATCATAGTTATTGTTTAAATTATTAGATAGATTCGTCATTTAGATTAATATTTGTGTTATATTGTTTTATGTATCAACATCGCGCCGTGAGTCACGATGTTTTCTTTAGTATGTAATCTAGTTAAGATAGTCTTAAGAGAGGGCGGGTCTATGAAAATAAATGTCAATAACTTATGTTGTAAGCAATAAAGCGGGGGATGATTTATAAGCCTTGTGTTCGGGCGTAAACGAACAGATTGATAGGTCAGCGGTGACCAATAAACGGCCTTCCTGCCGTGATAGACTTAGTAAAGAAACATGCTGATTTTAATTAGCGGTCAATGCGTCTTCTCCGGGAGGAGTCTTGTTAGGGACAATCGTGTAGCGACCCTGAGTCATCGGATTGGTCCATGCTAAGAGTATCGAGTTAGCGGGCGGGATTTGACTTCGGAATCGTTGTGACATAATGTAAGGTGATGCGAGTAGTTAAAACACTTAAATAATCGTATCTGGCGCCCTCTTATGTGGATTATAAACAACTGTCGATGTAAGAAAAAAATAAAGCCTTACGCTGTGTCATGTTAGTTTCGAAGCCGTAATCTCTTGGTAACCGTAGATATCTCACGAGCAGAAAGAAAAAGAGGGGGGGTTACGTTACAGTATGTAGAGATAAACTAGATCTAATGTAAAGTCCCTTGGTGTTATAATTGCTTATATCTCTAAATTTGAAGCAGGTACACATTCATACCTTCATTTAAATTGTATTTTTTTAATATTGTGCTTAATGATATAAAAAAGTGATTAAAGTTTATAATACAACTCTAAATAGTATATTGTCAAATTTGCTAGTGTAATAATGTCATTGAAGAGATCAAATAGCAATAAAAATATGTAATAAAGCCATACCATAAAAATATCAATCATAACTTTTTGATGAAATTATTTATTAGAGGACTCTCAGTAATGAAAATGAGATCTAATTAATCTTAAGATTATTGTGAAAATATTTCATAGAATTTGGCAACATTGCATCAAAATTTTTACAGAAAACTGAAGACAAATAAATTCACTTGGTGCCCAGGTTATGCTCAATAAATCAGTTTGGCTGTAAGTCAGGAATATTGCTCAATGTCCTACTTATTGAAAGAAATTATTTTATATTTCTAAATCTAAAAAGAAATCTTGAAAAAATATATCACTTCTTGTGTGACATCTCATTACCACATTTAAATAAGTTTATGCTAAAAATTAGTCATAAAGATTAGAGTTTAACATTGAAAGAAAACTGTCAGTTGCATAATTTCGTTTTAGGAAAGCATGAATGACAAGATTGACATTGCTGGTATATACTAGACAATCAAAACAATTAAAGAGTACCAGAAGGAAATCAGAATATATTTTGTTAATTATAATAAGACCTTTAATTTGATTTACTCAAAAATTAATTTTTACTTTAAAGTTCATTATTAATTTAAACCCATTCCTATCAATCTTTATTTTGATATAAGAATTTTATATTAATAGTATTTTTATTATGTAAATGAAAAGATATGCAAAAATTTCTACTTAAATAAGTGCTTATATGTATGTGTATATTCACATACACAAGTTTGAAATATTTTTTTATATTATCATACTTTTGGATTTAGTATTTTAAACTGTTTTGCAATAAAAAGCTCGTGTGTATATATATATAACAGATATATCTTTGTTATAAAAATATTTATTCTAGAGTTTTCTTCCTTATCATGAAATATATATAAAGGGTAAATTTTATAAGAGCACTTAATGTCTTATTGCATAATAGTAACTTATTAATCGATTAAAACAGTTAACATTTTAATAGTATTAAACAATATACAGTTTTTAATTATACCATTGTAATCAAAAAGATATAATAATGCATTTTATATTTTATTATTAAACAGTTTTCCACGAATATATTAAATAATTAAGCATTTAATAATTAAATTTTACTTTGGGCTTTAGTTGCCATAAACTTTATGTAAGGATAATTGAATTCTAAAATTTAATCATTAGTAATCTATAATAATAAAAAATAAATGAGATAGTGTAAAAAGTCTTTCATTTTTAAATTATATTATTAATAACTGACTTATCATAAATAATAGTAATATCAAAGTTTTAGTTTTTATAAATACGTTTTTTATAACATAGTTTTAAACTATTTTAAAATGAATTATTCTGTGATATTTATTTTAAACTGATCCTATTATAATGCTGTGATACATGCTTTATTTTAAATGTATTAATAAATATATTAAATTGTAAAACTATATAAATAAGTTAAAACTTTTTAACTTAAAAAAAAATAAATTAGAAATTCTACGGTATATATTTTTTAAGTGCTTAATTGAATTAAGGATTATTTAAAATGTTTTGATAAATTGCAAATCTTTCCTTTATTAAAATAGTTAATTATTTATTTTATTTCAAAAGTAATTTTTGTGACTTATTATCTTTTTAAATTTAAATTGATCATTTTAAATTAATGTTTAAAATAAATTAGTTTAAAAATTAATATAAAACTGCAAAATTTTGTAAAAAAATTCATTTTTAAAAGTCTTAAGATTAGATAGTTTTTGATACTTTTTTTTATAATAAATAACTGCTATTTTATATATTTTTATAGTAATATTTATTTATTTTAAATAAAAGTACATATTTTAAGAAATAAGTTGATTTTTTTTAAATAAATGATCATTTCTATGTTGTTTTTTTCTTTCAGTAATGTAATTCTCAGTTAATAGAAATATATTTGCATATGAATAATGCTTTGGATTTTTCCATGAATGTGATTACAGTGTAGCCATGTTATTCTGTATCTAATTACACAATTCAATAGCACATTTCCAAAGAAAAATGTAAGCAAGTAAACAAAAATGTAAATAAACAGACAAAAACTATTAAAATTTACAAATTTTATAATATTTTAATAGTCATTTATTTAAAAAAAAAGAGTAAAATTTGTAAATACATTTTATAATATACCAGTAGCCATTTTTTCTTATCAGAGTGCTATACATGATTATGTTTATTAATAAATAAATTTTAGTTTATCTTGAAAACACATAGATTTTATTCCTCTTTTATTATCCTTTCTGAACTTAATGTGCAGTATTTGCATAATAAAATATTTTTTGAGTGTAATACTAAAAGTTGATACTCACTTAAAAGCATCAAAACAATAAGATACTAATTTCTTGATAACAGGGTCAGTCTATAAGAGAAAAAAGTTATTGAAAAAAAAAATTTCTTATCATATTTAATAACAATGAAAGTCAGTCATTTCACTATTGATTTTATTTTTAAAATAAAATTCAAGAAGTTAGTTTTTTTTCATTATGCTTCAGTCACTGCATGAGTGAACACACACTCAATAAAATATATGTAAATGTGTTATCTCAATTTATTATTAATAACTGTATTATTAGTTTTTAAAACATTTTTTATATTATAATCCCAATTTATATATGCATGCTTTTAGACCCAAAATATAGCTTAGCTGGTGGCTCGACTGCTTGATCTAATCTTATCTGTTATCATTTAAGCTACTATTCTATCCTGATAATGAAACATGAGAGAACCCAAAAGATATAACCAAATTTTTTTATTTATGAAAACTTTATTTTAATAAGCAACTAGATATATATATAAAGAATAGAAATGAAATAATCATATATATATATAGAAATAATCTTTAACCTTTGATGTTTCCAAGAAATTATTAATTACAAGTAACTGACAATCCCTGAAGTCAAAGCACTTTTTTCATTAAACCTATAATAGCACTTTTATTTAAGTTTTTTGTTGAAGTAAAAGAGTTCTTATATGAATTTAAACCCAAAAAGCTATTTTCTATAATGAGAAACAGAAGAGCTATTATAGATTTAATGAAAAAAATGATTTGACCTCAAGGATTGTCAATTAATAGTAATTGGTAATTTCTTGGTAACATCAAAGGTTAAAGGTTATTATTTACATGGATATATCCTCATTTTTATTCTTTAGTATAACAACAATCCATGGAAATATTATTTCCAGAATATTAAGAAAGATGCTATTCTTTCATATTCTCACATCTTATAAAAAAATAGCTTTCTGAGTTTAAATCCATATAAGAACTTGGGTTTGAAGTAAAAGAGGACTTTTTTACTTCAACAAAAACTCAAATAAAAAAGCTATTATAGGCTTAATGAAAAACCTGGTTTGGCTTCAGAGATTTTCAATTAGTAGTAATTGATAATTTCTTGGTAATATCAAAGATTAAAGGTTATTTCTATTTACATGGATATTATCCTCATTTCTATTCTTTATTATAATAATAATCCATGAAAATATTTGATTCAATATGTATATATACAGAGAGATAGAATTAAAAAATGTTTTTAAGGGAAAAATTTGTATTTGCATATTTTGAGTTAAACAAATCCAGGATTTGTAATACAGCGATCCCATTCATTATGTTTAATTGGTTTCAGGAAAATAACATGATATACTGAATTCCTGATTAATAAGTGCAAAATTTCCACAGGAATAATCTTAATATATTATTAGGATAATACCTCTGTAAAATTGCTTATCTGTTTTATATATCATTATATAAAAGTTTATATTTTACATTTACCATGTTTTTGATGATTGTGATTGAACTCTTATAGAATAATATGTAAAAGTTTCATTCCTTTATGAAATGCAAGCTTCACAAGCTGATGGAAACTTACAAAAAAAAAAGTTTATTTTCACTAAAAAATGTGTGAATGATTTTAAAACATTATATAATGTACTGTAATTATTTTTGTTTATGAGAGAACAACTATAGAATTTTTAACTGTTTGTATTTTTATATTGGACTATTTTCGTCATCCAATATGTGTATTGAATGTCTTTAGAAAAATTTAACTTTATTTAAACACTTAGTTGGTTAGAGCATTATCTTAAATTTCAATACTCAAGAATCTAAGGGTCCAGGTTCGAATCCCTTGCTAGTACTGTCACTGGTCAGTCCAGCAACACCTGAAAAAGAGGGAAGACTAATACCTCTAGAAATGTGCATATACTAATCTGTTTGGTGTGCTATTCAGTTGAAGGTATTTGGAATATTTAAATAAAGTTAAATTTTTTAAAGACATTCAATACACATATTAGATGATGGAAATAGTCCAATCTAAAATTACAACTAGAACACCATCATCAAAAACCTTCAAGAAAACACTAAGTTTTAACTATATTTCTTAGTAATACATACATTTTTCCCACTAGATCTTTAATATCGTTTACACTTAAAAACAGCATTATAGTTATAGTAGCTTAATCGTAGAACTAGAAGTGATTTTAAAAAAATTGCAAACAAAATGTAGCTATTACTCATCATTTAAGAATATTAAAACGTATTAGGTATTAGAATACATTTATTGAATACATGTTTTGTAGTTATAGTATAATAAAAATCCATTCTAACTTTAAAAGAAATTGATATATTTAAATATGAAATTAGAGATTATCAGAGGTAATTATCACTTGCTAAATGAAAAAAAAAAACATCTATAGAAAGAAATATGATTTAATAAGTTCAAATAAAAAGATACTCTAATAAAGATATAAAAGCCAATAAACATCACATGGCCACCTCCTCTTATGCTTGTGTATAACTGTTGTTACACAGCAAGCTAGAGTAATCAATGGATGCCAAAAGACTTGTGCATAAAATCCTCATCTAGTGCCTATTCATCCAATATCCCCAGACTAGTTTTTGGCTTATGGCCTTCGTTAGTGAGGAGCCTTGGATCTGAGAGCACTGCATCTAAATCTTAGGATCTAATGCAACCCTCCAGAAAACCACCTTTTATCTCCATTTAACTACAAAACTATGAGTCTTAAACTGAAAACACCTTAATGTTTTCAATCCAAGCCCATCACCTTATATAGTCATATGGGTCTCAACCCAGTTCAGTACCCATACATTTTTGTGTCTTTGGTTCTTTAATAACCATAGCCACTACTATCCTATTAGGCAGGATTGACGAAGGCCATAAGCCAAATACTAGTCTGGAGATATTGGGTGAGTAGGCACTAGATGGGGATTTTATGCACAAGCCTTCTGGCATCCATTGATTACTCTAGCTTGCTGTGTGTGGCAAATATATATAGTGAGTTTTGCCTGTTTTAACAACAGTTATACACAAGCATAAAAGGAGGTGGTCATGTGCTGTTTACTGGCTTAAAACCAATCCTGCCTAATAGGATAGTGGTGGCTACAGTTATTAAAGAACCAAAGACACCAAAATTTATGGGTACTGAACTGGGTTCAGACCCATATGACTATATAAGCTAATGGGCTTGGATTGAAAACATTAAGGTGTTTTCAGTTTAAGACTCATAGTTTTGTAGTTAAATGGAGATAGGGGATGGTTGCTGGAGGGTTGCATTAGATCCTAAGATCTAGATGCAGTGCTCTTAGATCCAAGGCTCCTCACTGACGAAGACCATAAGCCAGAAACTAGTCTGGGGATATTGGATGAATAGGCACTAGATGGGGATTTTATGCACAAGCCTTCTGGCAGCCATTGATTACTCTAGCTTGCTGTGTATGGCAAATATATATAGTGAGTTTTACCTGTTTTAATAAAAATGTAACAAAAGTTTATCTATATGAAATAAATTTCTTATTGGTGAAAGAATTACATTTTAAAACTTTTTTTTTTTAATTTTGATAGTGGAGCCAGAAACAAATCCTATTTAAAATAGAAATATTTTTATAATTTATAAAAATGAAATTGCTGTGAAAATATTAGAAATCCCTCCCCCCCCAGTTATTTGGAAATATAATAAAAAGACAACATTTATTTATGTTTAATGATTATTTTTGAAATAGAGCTTATTTTTAAATTTAAATGACATTTAGTAGTAAAATTATGGTCAAAGGCTTAATGACATTTAATTCTTTTTCTTTGCAAATGGAAAATAAACATTAACTTTTTTTAAAATTCATAACTATATTTATTTAATTATTTTAAATAACACTAACTTGTCTATATATTTGATCCATATAATTATATTTTATAATAATTTATATTCAATATAATCAAATATTACTTAAAACATTTTTGTGTTTATTATTATAAATCATCATCATCAGTCATTGGTAATAATTTATACTCAATATAAACAAATATTACTTAAAACATTTTTGTGTTTATTGTTGTTAGTATAAAAAGGTAAATCATCATCATCAGTCATTGGAAAACAAATGTAGTCATTCTAACTCCAAAGAAAAAGATTTTTAAAAAAACTACTTTAAAAATAAATTATATAAAGTTTATCCAAACTAATCTATAAAACATAAATATGTCCCTAAATTAAATATGCTGATGCTTTTTTCTCTTTATTTGATACTTTGGGATAATATGTTTTAATTTTTTCTGCAGAAATGTTTTTTTTTAAAAATACTTTAACAACACATCTAATTGTTATTTTCCAATGTATTCTATTCTTCATCATATCTTCTCAATGAAAACAATCAACATTGCACTTCTTTGGAATGTCTTTAAGGTAATCCATATATTGTAAACAGGATTCATCTCTACCATAAAAATTATGTTCAAATTTACTATGAAACATTCCTTTATAAAATTTTGTATTGTTCATTGATTTCATATATCCAAGTCAAAAAGGTTGGGATTTTATAATAATAGACACTAGCATTGCATCCAGAAAGTTGAAGAACCTATTGATTAATCTTATAATCTTGTTATTATATTTTTTAAATTTTATGAAAACATGCTTAAATGATTAAAGTTGTATTGATAGGATAAATTAGGTAAAATAACAGCTCTATACACTCCTAATTTAGTTGCGATAGTTATTTTCCTAGGATAAAATAGCCTATCTTTTAATTTGGTAAAAGAAATAGTAACACTTTAAAGCAACGTATACAATTTAAATGATAATAATAAATATAAAATAAAATCAACAAATTACAATTTGATTCGTGTTTTTTATATCGTATACTTTTTAAATTGTGTTATGGCTTTTTTTTATCAATTTTCTATCGGATATTTTTTTACTTGTGTTACGGCTTTTTTTTTTTATCAATTTTCTATCGGATATTTTTTTACTTGTGTTACAACTTTTTTTGTTGTTGTTTAACTAAAAAATAATAATCGTAACAAAAGTAAAAGTTGTTATGGTTACATTTAGGGTTAGGTTTAGGGTTAGTTTTAGGGTTAGTTTTAGGTTTAGGGTTAGAGTTAGTTTTAGGGTTAGTGTTCTGTTGTTTGTAATGCTAAAATAAAAAAATTCAAAATCGTAACCGTACTCGGACAAAATAAAGAAACTTTTTAAACAACAACAAACACATACAAATGTCTTCTTTACTTATTAAACATGTTTATAATATTTGCTTTTTATGAAATTTACAAAAAAACCTGTATATTTGGACTTTTCTTACTGGATATTTTTTTCGTACCGCTCTTTTTTACTTCAAAAATATACAGATGGTAGAATCTTCTTTGTCTCATCGAATGTTACAACGTTTCTTGACACGTTACCTAATTGCAACTCAATAAAAACATAGATATTTAACATTTTCCCGAATAAAAGTTCAATACAGTACGTTGTAAAAAGTCTTAGAATTATTGCTTTAAAAAATCTGAACATTTTAATACTTTAAAATAAAAAAAAATCCAATGAAAACAATATTTCAATACAATTCAAATACAAACTCTCTCATCAAGCCGTAATTATTTTATAAATTGTGCGAATTCGGAAAATGTATTTGCTGCTATGCGACATACACGCTGTACTGCGACGCGACATAGCGGACTGCATTCTGTAGCACAACAAAAAAGTTGTATTATAGAAAACGCGAGTTCGAACGTGTCGGCTGTGGAAACAGCATTTTTATGTGTTTTGGTGCGAAAACCGCGCCATAGAGTGGCATCTTTAGCTAAAAGATGAGTACCAAATTACTTTACGACACTAAATCAGTAATTATCAATAACTTCCAAGCTAGAAGTTGCTAAGAATCTTTGGTCCTGATTTAATATGCGCTCACTACCATTTTGAATTCTAAGGACTTCTCAAAACCATTGCTGACATTTCCAAATGATAAATGTCATTGAATAATCCACAAGGGGTCACTTGGATATATCAGTGGTGGATTTTGGGCAGTCCTTAGAATTCAAAATTGTGATGAGCACACTCTAAATGCTAAATGTTTATAACTTCTAAAATATTAATATTATTAAATAATGATGGTACAAAGTACCGGAATATGCAGGCAGGGGGAAGGATGATTTGATCGGTACAAAGTATCATCCAAAAGATGCAAAGTCTGATCAAACCAATCTTATAATTTCCAATACTAAAAGATTATAACTTCTAAAATATGAATTATACTATATGCCCATATGAAATAAAGCATATTATTTTTACTAGTTTATAATTTCTAAAATATGAATTTACGTAAATGTTGAATAAACATAGAAACAACTGTCAAAGCACATTAATTCTATAATTAATAATAAATCACATTTTATCTTAACATTAGTTGAAAGAATATTAATTTTACAATTAAAAAATAATAAATCAGATTTTTTTTTACCAAAGCAAGTAAGGTAGTATGCTTAATTTCTCACATGTTGTTATTAAGTGGTGAATGAATAAAAAAATCTAAATGAGAAAGGTTTATTCATTAAATTTTTTAAAGATGATAATGTTATCTACTTGTGATCATGTATGGATTATTCAATGCCATTTATCGGTTGGATATGCCAGCAGTGGTTTTTCTGGTTTTTAGATTTCAAAATAGCCATGAGCACAAACTAAATCAATACCAAATTTTTTTATTATCATTAGTTGATAAAGAATTTTATCTTTTTTGAACATTAATTAAACCAAAGTTGCATTCAAAACATTAAACACATTCTGGATATAATGCTTTAAACTGGCAAAAAATACACAATTATCATCAGTATATTATAAAACTAGTATACATAAGTTGAAATTCTTGTTGTCACTTTTTATTAATGTATATTAAAAAATTCCACTATTAAAACTGTATCACATTTAGATAGCTGTTTTATTAACCATCTATAAACAATTTCAACAGGCAACATTATAAAAATCAAAAACAATTCTTGTTTAATAGCAATTTTTTTATTTGATATGTCTCAGATTTTCCACATGCAGTAGCTTCTCATTCCATCATCTGAAAGTTGTACAGTATGAATAACCTTTGGAGGACATTCAAATAATTTCAAACATTGCCATGGTCCTTTTCAATTAATTGAGTCTAATGACTTGATCAAACCTATAAAAGCAATATATATATATATCACTTTTTTGTATCTAACATTTCTTTTCTACTTGCTTGGAAATAAAAACCATGTCTATATCTTTTCTGTAGTGGACAAAAATGGCATTCCATGATAATTATTGTAATCTTATCAATTCCTTTTAATTTTAAAAATTGGAATAATAGAAGCATTCTTAAGATTAGGCAACACAATTTCATGTGTCTTCCTTAAATGTTCCAATATTTTTGAAGTTAACTTATTATCTCTATATTTTAAAACTTTTCCAGATATATTCTTAAGATCTGCAGCCTTTCTATTTTTAAAATTGTAAAAAACTGTTTTGATTCCTAATTGGAATACTTGTGTTCAAATCTAAATGATTAGATAGTATTTTGATAATACTTTACAGCATCATTGCTTCCAAAGAACAATCTAAATTCTTGTATGAGGTTGGTTTTCAGCTATTATTTCTGGTCTTTTTTTTTTTTTTGCTTATGAATATTTATAGAAACTGATTTGCATTATTTATTGTTATTAAATTTTTTTGTAGTAATGTGTCATCAAAAATTAATTCAAAATATTTTGATCCTTTGCAGCTGTTTGTATTGGCAGTTCTCAGTGAAAGAAATAAGTTGTGATGATATATTTGCATATCTGTTAAGATATCAAAATCTTGCATTATACATATTTTTCTTTTCCTTATCATTACTAATTTTTATCCATATTTGTAGTTTCTTCACTCACTCATGTTGCCATCATTATCAAGATAAATAGATTTACATTTTGAATCAGTAGAATCAAAACTCATTTTTAAAAAGCACTCATCAATGATAAATGTTGATACAATAGTTGATGTATGTGACATTTTTGTCTAAATGTTAATTTTTTATATAACAAGAAAATCAAGGAATATTGTTCATGTGATGTGTATAAAATAAAAATGCAAAATCATTCACTGCATAAAAAAGAAATACCAATTAATATGTAATATATTTATCAAAAACCTCTATAAAATGTATATAATATTTAAAATCTACATGACATATATTGTCAAATATTATAATACTAAAAGCATAATGAGTGAAAATATTGTTCATGTGATATGAATGTATATAAAATAAAAATGCAAAATCATTCACTATATAAAATAGAAATCTCAATTAATATGTAATATATTTATCAAAAACCTTTATAAAATGTATATAATATCTAAAATCTACATGATATATATTGTAAAATATTATAATACTAAAAGCATAACATTTTGAAATGTTTCAATATATAAAAATGTAGAGCATAAACTGGTGAGTCTAAGCTCTTAAAATCATTTGATGTACAAACTAAAAAACATGATTTGGAAAACAAATATTTCAATATAAGAAATAAAATTTAAATTTAAACTACATATGTGTGTGAAATAATATAGAATCAACAGGTGAAAATAATGTATGTATGAAATATATATATAGAAAATGAAAAGCCTAAAATCTTTCGATAGACAAATATAAAAGTTTACATTGATAAAGTCTTGCATTTGAAATACTTCATAAATAAATTATTTTATTTTTAAAAAAAAAAAGGTATTGTGTTATTTATTGATTAAAAAAAATTTTTTTCCAATTTTTTAAGAGCATGTTTTAAAAATCAAGGGATTTGCATTATATCTTAACTGAGTTTCAGCAAATACAGTTATCTCAGATAACCCTGCATAGATGTATATAATAAAAGCTGAAATTCTCTATTGAAAAATATAAAAACTATAGCTAAAATGTTTTTCTTTTACATTGAAAATATTATGCTCCTACATAAATTCTCAACCCAATAACATCCATCAAGAAATAATCAGGACATGAAAAATTGTATATGTGGACTTTTTCTTTTATTAGAATAATTTAAAGTTGTAATTATAAATTTTATTAAACGCTCACTATTATTTCAGTAATAGTTTTAACAAGGTTGTAAACCTTAGCAAAGTTTAAGCATCAATAATGTCCTAAATTTTGATAGAACAATTCAAGCACAAAATTTGTCCAAAGCAAATAATAATTTAATTGTGTACTGTATTTATATAAATTTAAACATTAACTTTAAACAATATTTCTTTTTATAATAAAATAAATGATGAGATAAGATAAATTATCAATAAAAGTAATCTTACTCTTTTGTTTTTTAATCATATGTACTGTACTACTATATGTATAAATGTATATATTTTTCAAATAATACTTCTGGAATGTTTTGTATTATAATATAAATTATGCTTAAAACTAATATCTAAGTTGTACTTTACATGTACAATATTTTAATGAATAATCATTGAATTGCTCTATATCAATTTTAATAGCTTTTTATTCTATTGTTTATTTTCTTCTATTCTTTGAAAAAGAGTGGATGGAGATCACCGTATACATATATATTGAATATACAAAATCTAAAAGAAAATGCCTTTAGATTTGGAACTAAAAATTGAAATTATTTACAAATGATCTTTTATTTGCTTTTGGATGATAAAAAGTAAAACAAAAATAAAAAATTTTAAAATGTATTATTTTCAAGAACAAAAATAAATTATTTTGATAATAAGGATTTTCATTTTTTCCTTGGAACAATTTTAGAAGATCATTATTACGATGATTTCTTGTTTAATTAATTTTGTGTTTTATGTTTAATACTGTACTTAAATTATATTATATTATAGAATAGTATTATACAACATGTTAAATGAAAATTTCTTTTACATGAGAAATAATTCAAAGAAAAACTTCATTTCATTTTATTATTTTCTTCATTAGTTAGTTGCGAAATTCAATTTTAAGTCAATTTTCTTCCTCTCATATATCTATCACAAGATTTTTTTGTCTGGGAATGATAATATAGTTCAGCTTACTATTGTACTCTGTAGAAGAATAACTATTTAAGACATTATATTTGTGCTCACTTTTTTGATTGAAACTGAGCCATAGCCTATAACTATTGACTTAGTGTTTTTAATGGTTTTTAAACAATCGAGTTTAAGAGTTTTTATGATTTTAAATATGAATATATAGTTAGCATCAAGTGTCTGCTTAATTTATTTTATCTCATAGTACTACTATTTTTTACTTGTTCATTATTTTCTTTTTCTACATAGAAAAGAACTTTCATAATTTTTCTCTTTTTCCTCTCTCTCTCATTTAACTTCTCAATCAGAAAATCTATTGAAATTAAAATATAATAACATCTCTATAAATGAATCATACTGTATTAATTATAAAAGTATAAGCTTTAACAGACTAATGTTTTTTAAAACAATTTCCAAAAACAAAAACTTAATTTATTAATCTAATTTTCTTGATATGCTACATTAAAAATCTATACCTTGTTTTTCAGATTCAATTTTAATTAAAATCATTGTCATGCATCTATTCAATACTTTTTATATTCTTTTTTATAATTGTCTTTCTTATATTCCTCATTTTTGTAATGATCTTCATGTTTGTAATCATCTTTCTTATATTCATCATGTTTATAGTCATCTTTCTTATATTCATCATGTTTGTACTCATCTTTTTTATAATCATCATGCTTGTATTCATTGTGCTTGTAATCATCATGTTTATAATCATCTTCTTTATAATCATCTTTCTTATAGTCATCATGCTTATATTCATCTTTTTTATAATCATCATGTTTGTAATCATCCTTTTTATAATCATCATGTTTGTAATCGTCCTCTTTATAGTCATCATGCTTATAATCATCCATTTTATAATCATCATGTTTCTCATCTTCCATTTTATAATCATCTTTTTTATATTCTTTCTTGTAATAATCACATTTGGCCATTATCAGATAAACTACTCCAATAATTAATATTGTAAAGAAAATCTGTAACAATTCAATATATATATATATAATTAGACTGTCATCAAAAATGGAAAATTAATAAATAGAAAAATAGATTTTAGTGACAATAATAATTTATATCTTATAAATAAAGAATTAATAACTAAATGCATACTTATCTATTTTATACATACCTTGCTTTTTTTATTTGAAAAATATTTTTTAGGTAAATGAAATTGGGAATAAACTGATCCAGCAAATGGCATATTTTGTATGTGTACCTTGATAGTTTAATTTTAAAAATAATTTTTTTCTGTCCATGATCATTATGAGTTACATATCATATATCAAAAAAATGAGAATGAACTGAAAACTAGTTTTTAATAATTCCTAAAATAAATGCCTTTGAAAAGAAAGAAAGTAAAAGACTAGAAGAAAGAAGTGAGTAAATTGAAAAGCTGATAAAGTTTTTTAAATCAGAAAATTAGTATGGTAATAATGAATACATGAATTAAAAATTATATGAAAAAAAAAAAATTGAAAAGCTCAAAAGGAAATTTCACTTTGATTATGTTTTAATCCAAAATACATTTGTAATGTTTTATGGTATAGCATTTTTGATTTTTCCTTGACCTAATATTTAAAGCCACAGTAGAGTTTGGAGATCTTTTTAGATAATTAATGATTTGCTCAGCTAGTATTAATTGGTAAATCGTTTATCCAGCTGTTTTTAGCCCAATTAGTTTTTTAAATAAATGTCTATGCTCTAACAATTAAGAAAAGCTTCATTATAATAAATTATAACTTTCATTTCTTATGATGGAGAAATATTAAGATTGAATGTGATACAACTGATAAAACTTATTTTAGTTAAGTTGTAAACTTAAAGAAAAATAAATACAATAATAAGAATGAAAAAAAATAGCCCATAAATAAATTGTCAGGAAATATCTTTTTATAGTTATGATTTTTAAAATAAAATAAACCTTCTATATTTAAAAATTAATCATTTCTATCATTAATATATCTTATTTATATAGGTTGACAAAATAATAATATGTAGTCGTTTTTCATCTGATTAAAAGACTAACATGAGAGGGCATTATTTGCAAGTTTATTAAAATGAAAACGTAACTTCATATAATAATACATATAATGACTTCTTTCTTTGGAAATGACTTTAGTATTTCTTTTCTTTCAATCCACATTAGTTTTTGTTGAAAATAAAAAGACTCATCTCGAATGTTAATCTCACAATATTATCATAAATTTATATTGCTGAATCCACTAATGACTTATTAATGAAAACCGATACCCATGATGATTCTAGCGATTCGTCCTATTCAAGAAATTATAATTTATTACTTTTTCTAAGCTTCTATATACATTTTTCTTAATGAGAGATTTAATCCACCTATTCAATATAGCCTACTATATATATATAATATTTAAATACATGTCTATATTAAACTTTTTACTGCTACAAGCAGACTTCTCAAGTCTCCTTGCAGTAGTGAAAACATTGGTTGTGTTTTAGAGTAATTTTTTGGCTAGTCTGGTTTAGTTGAGAATTTGGAGTAATTTTTTTTTTTATTTTATTCACTAATTTAACTCTAGGCTCTTAATGTTTATAATATCTTGTAATGGATCAGTTCCTGGCCTTGCATATTAGTATACTTGATAGACCATCAGAGTGAGTGAGAAAGTATATCTAGGATTCCTAATTTTCTAAACTCCTATCTACCTCAATATCAGTTCTTGGAAGCAACACGTTTGCATATGAACATGTATCAGATATCTCCACATACACTTGTCCTTCTCCATCCCTAAATTCCATTTATCCCAGAATTCAAGCTCCAGGAGAATATGCACAATCTTCTACTTCAAGGAATATTTATATTACAATCTTTATTGCATCGAGTGTGTGCTAAATTAATAAATGAATAAAGAGAAACACAAATGACCGTGAAAATTTTTTTTTTTGTTTATTACTATTCAGTACAAAACTATAAACAATAGCAATTAATTTATTTAGATATTTATAACTATTCTTTGATCAGTGCTGTCGATATTCATTAATCCACCCCCTCTGTTTCCCTCAAAGAATAATCATTCAAGTTCAATACTGTATAGCAAAAAAAAAAAAATCAAAACGTATTGCTATATATATATCTTTGCTTGCTAATTTAAAATTTAATAAAATCATAATATCTTGTTTCCAACATATTTGCTGATTGATTTATATTAAATAGCCTGATGATGGTTTGAGATCTCCCTTTCTATTACGATTTATTTCTATTATAATAGCAAAGACCATTCATGGTAGAAGTTTTTAATCATATATACTGAAAAAACAAGTAAATAATAAAATAGTATCAATACCCAAACAATAAAAAAACAGTGTAACTATCCAAGTGATATTTTCCCCCTTTCTAATATTTCATGAATACATATCCTATTAATCTATGGTAAGGAAAAGAAATAAAATATATATACATAAAAATTAATCATACAATGTTAATCAAAAAGAAAGCAATAATTCATAAAGAAGAATGTCCTAAAGCTTATGTGAGTTCTTATTTCCATTATTCATAATCCAGTTGGTTGGATTCGAATGTCTTGGAACATGCATAATGGTGAGCTGAATTTTTTTTCCTATGTAGAATACTTTAAATTGTTAAATTCACATCTTCAGATCCTAGTAATAAAGTTTGGTATTGCTTTAAGAATAGATGGATAGATGCTGCTTCAAGTTGAATTCGATTTTGGCTGTTACAGCTTCATGGCTGACAAATCTCTTCCCATGATGTAATTTTGTTCTTAGCCACACATAATGGTATGTGTATCTATCTAAGTAGTTAATTAGAGTCCTTGAGTTTGTTGGACAGCTAGAGGTTGCCTCTTTGGAATCTCAAGTTAGAGTTGGTATATCTCTTTGGCTAAAGATCGAAAATGTTCTTGAAATATCAAATAAATTTAAAACTATTTCTGGAATTTTTTATTTAAAATACCGTAAATCCATCGCCTTGTATTTTAGTTCTTATCCATGTTTGATGGAATCTTATAGCTTGAGGTTTACTTTTATGTTGGCCAACCTTTGGCTCTCGAGCACCAAGTTTGTTCATGGCTTCCAAAATATATGTGTTGATAAGTCAACAAAGGTTTTATCTGATTCTTGAAAAGAAGGGCCATTTATATATATCTACTGCTAATCATCAAAACAAGGTTTTTTTTCTGTTAAATATTGAATTGATTTTTTAAAATAGCGAGTTTGATATCAAACATGGACTTGATTGTTTAGGTAATGTGTTATGATTTATATATATCTATGGCGGATTAATAATAATATTTTTTCTTTGTTTACATTTTTATGACTTTATTATGACTTTATTGCTTGCATCTAAATTTGATATTTTTTTCTTATATTGTTATAATGTGTGCATATCTTTCATGATAGGGTTTCAATATTCTAGCTTTATAGATTCATCTGACTCCATTTCCATTGTTTACCCAATATGCATTTGGGCTGGCACATTTAATGATAGTAAATGGGCCCTCATACATCTTACAGAATTTATGGAAAATAAATTCTTTTGGATTACTAATGTGTGGGGTTTTGATGACACTTTATATCCAATTTTGGATTGGTAATTTGATTTCTTTTTATTTTGTCTCATTTTTTACTCATTTATACCATTTTGTGATATCCTCCATTCTATCTTTTTCTTGATCTATGGTTAATTTTATGAGCATAGGCATGTATTTTTGAAATAGAATTGGGGTGGGTTGACCCAATTGTGTAATCTGATGGGTGTAAATCCAGTGCATTCATTTATACTCCAATTTATGTAGTTGGTTATGCATTGTATATGCTTCACCCAACCTTTGTGCTTGTCCTCTAAGTAGGTTCTGAACAAATATCCAAGTTCCCACATTACACGTTTACATGGGTTTGACTGTGGATTTTTAATAGAGATTAGCATATGTTTTATTTGATGTTTTTATACCCATTTGGTCTATTCTTTGAATAGGAAAGAGATACCGTGATCGGTTAATATTGTTCCTGTTTTTTCTTTTTGCTCTAAAAGGGACATCTAATATTTTAATAATATGTTTAGTATTGGCTTGAGGTATTGGGTAAACTGACATAAATTTGGTGGATTATAAAAATCCAAAACTAAGATCTCATTTGGTCTTTCCAGAATGATAGGATTTACTGAACTGATGTAATTTTTATTTACTGACTTGGCTTTTAGGCATATGTGACAATATTGAGTTTCTTTCAAAATGTCTTTGTACATTCTAGGCCAATAAAACCAGTTTTTTAATATTTGTTCAGCTTTGTGGACTTTTTAATATTTTATGTATCATTACTCTCCACTCATCTCTGTCATTGTTTGTTTTATATTTTAATAACTCTTTGTCTAGCTTATAATATTTAAGATTATTGGCTTTATACAGAATTTCTCTTTGTTTAGTGTTTTAATAATCAGGATCAAATCTTTAGCTAGGATTTGGAGATTTTGTATATTTAGCAAATTGTTCTCTAAATTTTCATTAGTTGCGAAATTAGTGTTTAAAATATAGGCACTATCTACTGTTAAATGTTGTTGTTCTGATTGGCATGGATTTCGACTTAGCACATCAGCTACAATGTTTTTACATCCTTCACAGTATTTAACTGTATAATTGAATTCTTGTAACAACAGACTCCACCTGACAAGCTGACTACTGATTAAGTAGCTGTGGTTCAAGAATTCAAGGCTTTTATGATCAGTAATCACTATCATCTCTGATCTGAGAAACATTTGTCGAAATTTCTGGAAAGCCCACACTATTTCTAATGCTTTTTTCTCAGTAACCATGTGGTTTATTTCTGGAATCTTTAAAAGATGGCCAATGAAGTAGAGGACTTCTGATTGGTTATCCTCCTGGATTTGGGCT
This sequence comes from Epiperipatus broadwayi, assembly GCA_028023455.1. Classification (NCBI taxonomy): domain Eukaryota; kingdom Metazoa; phylum Onychophora; class Udeonychophora; order Euonychophora; family Peripatidae; genus Epiperipatus; species Epiperipatus broadwayi. Next base: position 78,285 of record JAQFVV010000406.1, on the reverse strand, counting down.
AATGTTACTTTTAATTCATAATCATTACTATCAGTTTGTATGATAAAGGGTTTATTAAAATCAGGAAAATCTAGTATGATTTGCTCTAAAAATCCTGTTTTAATTTTGGCAAACACATCATCTTGTTCTTCAGTCCAGTTTCATATTTTCTTATTAATTTTAATAACAGTTTCATGTGACCAGTGAGTTTTGGATATAAACAATTATAAAAATTATGTGGGCCCAAAAATGATCTGATTTGTTTTTTGTTTTTAGGTGTAGAAAAATTCTGCATTGCACTAATATTATCTGTGTGAGGTCTGATCCCATTAGAACCTATAATATGACCTAAGAAGACTTCTTCATTGCATATTAATATACTCTTCTTGAAATTGGCTTTTATCCTCTTATCATAACAATCTTTAAAAAAAAATTATAGATGTTGAAGATGTTCTTCAATAATAAATCTTGTGATGATATCATTTACATAGATAATTGTTATCTGTTTAATTTCAGGAGAAGGGTTTTATCCAGGCATCTTATGAAACCAGCACCATTATTAATCAATCCAAATGGCATCCTATTAAACTGATAGGTAAACGCTTCATATTGGAATGCAGTATATTGGTAATCTTCTGGATGAAAAATTTCATTGTCCCATCTTTTTTCTTTACCATTACAATAGGATTGTAATATGGTGATGAACATTTTGAGATTATTTCCCAATCAGTCATTTTTTGGATTTATTTGTTTATTTAATCTCGATATTGATAGGGGATTGGGTATGATTTTGGTTGAAATAGTTGGTTTTCAAATAATTTAATTCTTTGGTGGAATTTTTTTATTACTCCTGGTATTTCTGAAAATATGATGATATATTCATTGATTGCACATTGCAACTTCTCTACATCATCACCGGTGGTCAAATTTAATTGTACAGTTTTTTTATTTAAAAGTGCTTTTGGGGTGTTTGATATTATGCAATCAATTTCATGCAGGTCATAATTCAGCAGTAATGTCATCTTTATAATCTCATCACTTACACTGACTGATTTATTTTGGAAATCAATTGTACGTTTGTTAATATGTAGGAAGTTTGCCCCTAAGATGACTTCATGAATGAGGCCATTTAAAATAAGAAAGGCTGGTTGATCATTAATTTGATCCAGAATTGTTTTTGAACTATTTTTGCCTTTTTTTGTTGTTAGCCATGGTAATCTGTAATAACTTGAGAAGTAAAGTTTTAACATTTGGATTTTTATCTAAGATCTTTTTGTAAAATTTATTAGCAATTACTGATATTTGACTACCAGTGTCTAACAAAGCTTTAACTAGAAAACCCTCAAACATTATCTCTATCATAGAGAAACTTTGTAAAGCAATAATTAGGTGCTTCATCTTCCCATGAACAAGTTAAATTAATGATTTCCTTCTTTGTCATGTTAATTTTGTCCCTTTTTCTTGATGGAGTCCTTGAATCGAGGAACTATGTCTCAAGTCCCTTTTTAATTTGCTTTAGATATTTTTTTGGATGCATTTATTATCCAGGTTTCAGTTGCTTCTGTTGGGTATTTGAGGCTATGTCAAAGGGGTTTGTGTCATCATGGGTTTTATCCCCTGTTCTGTTATCATTGACATCACCATTTTAATAGATTTTTCCTTCCAATGGTTAGGGTTATTATTATGATTTTTTTTTTCATAATTTATTGCATTAATTGATGCTTCCTCTTTTATTTTTTCAGGAAATTTATTTGTCATGTTGTGGATTATATCAATATTGTTTAGTAAATCTGCTATTTGTTTATTACTTTGGGTGTTAATGCCCAATAAAGACTGTTCTATCTTTAAAGGTAGATTGTGTTTAACAATACTTATAAATTTGACTCTGACTGAGGTACTATGTATCCAAGGTTTTTAATTTTGCTACTTGTCTTCTGAAAAAAATGGTTAGTGTTTCCCCAGGGGCACTCATATTTTTCCTGTAGTATTTGATGCAATAAAGACTTCTGGCAATCATTGTTCCTGAAATTTTTAATCAATAATGTTTGGTAATCGTTAAAGGTGGTTGGTACTTGGAATAACAATTCCCACCATGATGATGCATTGCTTTGTAAATGATTATACACTACTATTAATTTTTTTTTGCTTTTGGATAAGTTGGTATTGATGGAAAAGGATAGTTTAGGCTTTTCAAGTGTTCGATTGGGATCTTCATTTATAAAACTTTTGAATACTTAGAGTTTGACAAATTGGTTTAAATTATTTATCTGAATGTTGTTATTGTTATTAATACATCAACTTGGCGTATTCATAGATGGTTGTATTATTTGATAAGGTCATTACTTATTTTTGTTAAAGATAGTTTCATCACTATTATATTCTTGGGGTGTATCTTCTATTCCCCTTTAAGTCTCATATTGATCATTTGCTTGATTTGTTTATTACTCAATCCTATTAAATCTTTCTAAAGTCGGATTTAATTTTTCCATCATTACTTCACATCCATTCGCTGTGAGTTTAAAGCTTCAGGGGGGGGGGGATTTGTTTTCCTTTTAGTTTTTCTAATTTGTTAGAATATTCAGATTCTAAAGTTTTAATTCTTTGATTTATTGAGATGTTTATACTTTCTAGTTGGTCTTGAAAACTATTATGGAATTTAATTTTCAACACCATTTTTATTTTATGTTACCTCAGTTTTAATTAAACCTTGTCTAATGTTAATGCATTTATGATCATTTTCTATTGAATTAAGTTTCTTTTCCTGAATTTCTAATTTATTGTCTTGTTCTTTTTAGAAAGATTCATTTCCAGCTGTAAATTTCCTACTTGTTTATCAATCTCTGTTTGGTATTTCTTTTGATTTTGTTCTAGTTTGAAATTATCATAGGTTTGTTTTATTTCTATGAATTTGGTATCTACTCTGCTTTCTGTTTTCTTTTCAAATTCCTCAAACCTTTGTTCACATTTGTGGTCCTTTTCATCAAGAGCTTTCTTTTAATTGTAGTAATTTAATACTGATATCTGTCTGTAAACTTGAGGATTTTGTTTTGCTATATCCGCTTTTTAATTACTTTCCATATTTTTAGATAAATCGGTTGTTATATTTACTGACATTTTCTGCATCATCATCATTAATTGATTAAGCAAGGCATCGTTTGTGTTTGTTTTCCCCTCTCTTTGTTGTTTCTGGTAATTGGATGCTTTCTGTAAAATCCTCTAGATATATCAATGTTTCACTTTTCTGGATTTTCCAAAAGAGAAATCTCTACTTTTTCTTAATCTGTATCACCTCTTACTTCATTTTCATCTTTTTCTTCATAAATATTTTCAGACTGCATAGTTTTTATTTTACTTCTACTGATCTCTATTTTATCCTTAAGTTTATCTTATTCTTTTTTTAATTATTTTTCTATGCTTTTATTTTAGATATTACGCTTTGTATATTTAAAAATATATTAAGAAATATCATGAAAAGATTTTTTGTCATTATATTTTTTACTGTATTCACCAAAAATTTTATTTTAACTAAGTTATTATTTCACTCGATTTTTCATCTTTACTACTTTTAGACCTTAATATTTAATTCTTTTAAGTGGTTGATTACATACTACTTTATTTAATTTTAATCATTGGTAGTCTTTTATTATTCAACTTCAATTCATCACATTGTAAAAAAAATATATAAGGGAACATGCTTAATTTTTAAAATCTTATCATTGAAAATATCTAATCATAATATCAATATAAGATTAATAGCCTGCAGGTGGATGCATCATATGTAATAGATCATTTCCTGGCTTTGTATATTAGTTACTTGATAGACCATCAAAGTGGCTGGGAAACCATATCTAGGGTTCCTAATTTTTTAAACTCCTACTTACCTTGATCTCAATTCTTGGAGGCAACATGTTTACATATGAATATACCCCAGATACCTCCATATGCACTTGTCCTTCTTCTCCATCCCTAAATTCCATTTATCCCTGAATTCAAGCTCAAGGAGAATATGCACAATCTTCTACTTCAAGGATTATTTATATTACAATCATTATTACTTCGAGTATGTGATAAATTGATAAATGAATAAAGAAAAACATAAAAGAGTGACTTTTATTTGAAAACTTTTTTTTTTATTATTACAATTTATTCAACACAAACTATAACTGTAAACAATAGCAATTAATTTGTTTAGATATTTATGACTATTTGATCAGTACCGTCAATATTCATTAATTCAACTCCTCTGTTGCCCTCAAAGAGTAATCATTTGATATCAATACTGTATAGGAACAAAATTTTTAACTTATTGCTATTTATATATATCCTTGCTTGCTAATTTAAAATTTAGTAAAATCATAATTCCTTGTTTCCAACATATTTGCTGATTGATTTATATTAAATAGCATGATGGTGGGGATCCCCCTTTCTAGTACAACTTTTTCTATTATGAAAGCAATGACCAGTGTAACTGTACAAGTATTGGTGTTTAATGTTAGACAATATAAAGTATTATCTTTAACCCTGGTGGTGATCAAATTTATTCACAAGCAAGCTCATATCTAACTCTATGTTTTATTTCAACTTAGTATTAAGGTAATAATATTTTTCCCCTTTCTAATATATCAAGAATATATATCTCATTAATCGATGTAAGGGAAAGAAATAACAAAACATATATACGTAAAAATTAATCATATAATGTCAACCGAAGAGAAATCAATAGTCCATAAAGGAGAATGTCCTAAAGTTTATGTGTGTCCTTGTTTCCATTATTCATAATCGGTTTGAAGGTTTTGGAACATGCATAATGGTGATCTGATTTTTTTTCCCCATGTAATCTACTTTGAATTGTTAAGTTCACAACTTCAGATCCAAGTATTAAAGTTTGGTATTGCTTTCAGCATAGGTGAATAGAGGTTACTTCGAGTTGAATTCTATTTTGGCTGTTACAGCTTCATGACTGACAAATCTCCATGAGGTAACTTTGTACTTAGTCATGCATAATGGAATGTGTATCTAAGTAATTAATTAGAGTCTTTAAGTTTATTGGAAAGTGAGATGTTGTCTCTTTGGAATCTCAAGTTAGAGTTGGTATAACTCTCTGGCTAAAGATCGAAAATGTTCTTGAAATATCAAATAAAGTTAAAGCTAGTTCTGGAATTTTTTATTTAAAATCCCTTAGTTTACAATTTAAATTCATCAGCTTTTATTTTAGCTCTTATCTATCTTTAATGGAATCTTATAGCTTGAGGTTTTACTTTAATTTTACTAACTTTTGTCTCCAAACGCCAAATTCGATCACAGTTTCCAAAATATATGTGTTGATTAGTCAACAAGAGTTTTATCTCATCCTCAAAAAGATCATTTGTATATATCTACTGCTGATCACCAAAATGAGGTGTTTTTTTTTTTTAAGTATTGAATTGATTCTTTTAAAATAGTGAGTTTGATATCAAACTTGGACTTGATTGTTTAAATCATGTGTTAAATTTTATATATATCTGTGGTGAATTAATAATGATTTTATTACTTGCGTCTAAATTTGATCTTTTTTTTTCTTATATTGTTATATGTGTATATCAAACAATAGTTCATGAAAGGTTTTGTAATAAGGGTAAGCATAAATATTTAAGTTTTACATGTTTATTTTGGGTTATGGATTTTGTCATATGTTTGTTTATCTTTTAATTATATAAACAATTAAGTATTTTTTCATCTAAAATGTTTGTGAACATTTTTGTTTTCGGGAATACGTTTCAATTGAGTTACATTTTCTTTATATATATTATACCATTTATTTATATATGGTACAAATATATTGGCATTTGGTAAAATATTTTTTTAAAAAAAGGTAAAATTTTAAAAATCTTTAAAAGACGCAATTGATTTTTTTTTTTTTTTTAATTAGTGTAATTTATTTTTTTAAAACGTATAAAGTTAAATTTTTGGTTCATATTTTTTTTATGTAATTTAGTTACTGTTAAAATTAGAATGAATAAAAGACATGCAGACTGTTAATCCAGATAAACTAAAAGAAAGAGAATTCCACATGCAGAGTACAATCAAAGTTTTAAAACTAAGTAAAGATGGCAGAAAGAATTTATATAAAAAAAGAACTTTGTAGTTGGAAAATACAAAATGAATGTACAAGATCATCAACTTGTATTTTATGATAAAACAAAGATAAAAATATGCCCAGAAGTCTGAAAACCAGACCTGGAGTATAAAAAGAAGAATACCAGTGCAATCAGGGTCTTGTCTGTTTTTTCTTTTGGCTGGTCCTGGATCACAAAACATTTAGGACCACTCTACGCTGAAATAATTTGTCATGCTGGAATGGACCAAAGCTTTTGATATCGTTCATCATGACGATGTCAACCCTAAAAAGCTTTCATGACTAGCCCATAAGACTGACCAAGAAAAGTTTAAAACCAATGGCCACAAGCTCATTCTACCTCTGATGAAAAACCATGCATGGTAATCAACAATCTTCGTAAACACTCTAAACTTACTGGTAAGCTAAGATTAATTATTTCCAATTGTGACTAAATTAAGTGTTTGAAAACCACTCTCAAATATAAACTTATAATATAATCCCAATAGAGACAATTTTCCTTATTCAAGAGGCTTTCATTTATAGCTAAGAAATCGAAATATAATATGAACTGTAGTAATTAATTGATTGTTCTAATTATTTTACCTAACTATCTGGATTAGCATGTGTGGATTTTCCAATTTTAGTTAACAATTTATCTTTAAACATTTTAATTTGTTCGAATAAAATATTTATTTTTAATATCAATTTTTCATTGTGTGTTATTAATGTTAGTTATTAAATTTATTAATATTAGTTAATTGCGTTATAAATGTGTAAATTATCTTTGCCAATATGCGTATTTATTAATTAAGCATCTGAAAAATATTAAGTTACGGGAAATCGTAATCCTGATCTTTTTAGTTACTTGTGTCAAAATTATGGGATACGAGGAAGTTAGGAGTTTTTTTATTATGACACCCTCTTATAAATTAAAACTAACTTCATCGGCAATTCCAATAGTAATACAAATTATTAAATATAGCTATGATTTTGGAAATAGGAACAAGATATTTTCCTTCTCCATAGCTTGATTATCTTTCACCTTATAGTGTGTAAAAGAAGACCTACTAAAACATGAAAAACATGACAATATATATATATAACCTATAGTATATTATATCAAGAATGTTGTTATGGTAGGTATTGGTGCTAAAGTAGATAAGGGTGTTTACTGATTCTTGGTGGGATGTAGGATCACATCTTACTATATATATATATATCAAGCTCTCTACAGCATTGCACTTCATCTTATATAACTGATACACATGATCACTCACATGTGAAAAAGATAAATGATCTATAATATTCTTATTTTGTGCTGAATCAGCACTCATCCACTGGTCCAGATCACCATATCCCATATATATATTGTAACAATATTTTATAAATTATACATTTGTCATCACTATATACTACCCATCTCTCATGTATGTGGGGTATTTCAAGCCATTATTTGGCTTATTTCGAGCCCCATGTTGGGCGCCATTTGTAACAATATTTATAAATTAATATAAATATGTATTTGTAATTATTAAATTAATATAAAATATATGTATTTGTAACTATAATTTGTAACTATTTTAATATGTCACATTTGTAACCATAATAAATATTTAGATAGGGGAAATTATAAATTATTAGATATATGCCTATCCAATCTGTACCATTTGTAACTATATTAATTCATCATAGCATAGATAAAGAAATTATAGAATCACTGTGCCACTTGAAAATATCAGCATTAAAGATTCTTGGTATTTATTTATATATTGGGGCAGTCATCTGAACAATAAAACATACTGGCCATTGTCATCTAATAAAAATAATATTAAATATAGCAACTGAATAAAAGTACCCACTGTGAGATTCCTGGAGTGCCTTATGCTTATCTCCAATACTAGGTTCTTCTAACAAAGAATCCTTCCTATCCTTCTTTCCAAATATATAAGACCATTCATGGTCATATGCACACACGGGTGCTATTCATGACAACTTATAAAAAATATATTTCATAAAACTAATATTACGAAGTTGGAAAGGGATGATATCACTCTTTATTCAGTTTAGCTAAGTATTATGTGTTTTCCCATGAGCGCCACTAGATTGTTTTCAATCTAGATAAGTATCTATTTATAGTGTACTTGAGTTCAAACTCATTCAGTACATATTTATTACACATGACTTGGATGACTATTGAACAAAAATGACATTCTTACATTTTACCTATATTGATAAAATTACAAGATCCCAATATTACCAAAGTTTGTACTATAGATCAAAGATTCTTATAGACATTGCTAGCTCATTAGCGTATATTGATGAACAGACATGTATAATCCTATTAATGGCTTCCAAACAAGCATGTGAAGACCATTATTGATATTGATGGCCATTTAACTAGATTATTTATCACAATAAAGGTAATAATGATGATGATGATAATAATAATATCATAATAATGATAATAATAGTGATTCTATAATTTCTTTATCTATGCTATGATGAATTAATATAGTTACATGGTACAGATTGGATAGGCATATATCTAATAATTAATAATTTTCCCTATCTAAATATTTATTATGGTTACAAATGTGACATATTAAAATAGTTACAAATTATAGTTACAAATACAGATCTTTTATATTAATTTAATAATTACAAATACATATTTATATTAATTTATAAATATTGTTACAATATATATATATATATATATACAATTAGTGCTCAGAGTATATTATCAAATCTTTAAACTTTAATGGACAAGCTTCAATCTTCACCCTCCAACTCTTCAGACATCAATATCATTGAAAATCTGATGATGGAATATTCAAAACCCTTGCTGATGTCAATATTATTGTCATATCCATGTTGACTTTAAGTCACTTTGACTTCTCACATATAGGACCTTAATATGTCCATTTAATTGCACAGAAGAGGGATGGTCAGAATACAGCCTGAATATATAATATTCAAATATAAGTAAATTGTCTATACTAAATTTAATGTAATTATAAGGGACTTGAAGACTTTCAAACTCCCTACAGCTATGCACTCCATCTTATACATCTGATATTCATGACCACATACATGTGAAAAAACTAAATTATCTCCTATATATATATTATGCTATACACTCAATCTTATGTGAGGGTTCACAGTGACTTAAAGTCAACATGGTCTGATAATAATTTTGGCATCAATAAGAGCTTTGACCTTTCCATCGTCAGATTTTTAATGATATGTTGTCTGAAGAATTGGAAGGTGGAGAAGATTGAAGCTTGTCTATTAAAGTTTGAACATTTACTATCTTAATATAAGCTGAGCACTGATTGTATATATGTGTGGGAGATGGTGATCTGGATCAACTGATAAGTGCTGGTTCATTACAAAATATGTATGTTGTTTTCCACGTGTATGTTGTCATGGGTATCAGTTATATAAGATGGAATGCAATAGAGAGTTTAAAAGTCTGAATTCAAGTCCCTTATAATTATATTAAATTGAACATAGACAATATACTTATATTTGAATATTATAGATATTGCAATGGTAACCACTCTTTTGCAATTGGTAATAATCAAGTTAACAATAAAATGAAAAATATAATATTTTCAAACTCATTTTAGGCTAAGTGAATTTAAAGATAACTAATGGGCGACCATGTAGATGGTAGAGAGACAGCACAACTTACTTTTAATTTACAAGTTTGTAATAATCACAAGCAAATCCTGACCAAATATACCTCTCGATATAAACTTACCTTTAACCTCCAAAAAACGGTGACATGGAAAATTGCAACTAGAAAAAGAATCAACAGCACCTTTCTTAGCGAGCTACAAAACTTCCTTGGAATACCATTTTATAAACCCCCAGCCGCCATCACCACACTAATTCAAGATGACATATTAAATTCAGCTAATAAAATAACATCTCTCTCCAAAATATACCTTTTGCTGCATGGAAAGGTAACCATATTGAACAAAGTCCTTTTTTCTAAAATCAACTATTACTTACCAATTGTTAAATTAACAAAAAAATTTGAAAACAAACTTAACTCAAGGTGCTCTAAAATTTTTGGGGGTGGTAAGACAGTCACCATTAGCATTGGAGGGATGCACCATCCATCTGTCCTCAACAGATTGTCCCTCCATGCCATCACAACTTTCACCCTTTAAAAAATTCATAATCTCATCCACAAATTCCAACCTAACTAAAACATATCCACTCTCATACAATTCAAAAATAACTTACTGGGAAGCCTATAACCTACAACCCCCATGCAGCCAAGAACAGGATTGCAGGCTTAAATCAACAAACAAAAAAATCATCTCCCAATTTAGGCTCTGGAGCTTGGAAGCCAAATATCTTGACTTTGTGATAAAGTTAAACCTAAATGCATTTCCCACTAGATGGTTTCTAGTATACAGAAGAGGCCATGGCAAACTGGATCCCCAATGTCAGTTCTGTCAATAAGAGGAGGAAACAATCATCCATATCATTAACATATACCCTGAGTACAACTGCATCAGACAGTTAATTCACTCTAACTCTAAAATAAACTACAACATGATCACCTTTATTCAAAGATGCCTAGGGACAAAAGCCTTTGTCTGGATCCAACTGGCCATTTTCCTCACATTCTCATTATGGCTGGTCTGCTGTCAACTAGCCATTGAGGATTCAAGTCGAAACCTGGCTCTCACCTTCATCAACAGCATTACCAAAATAAAGAAAAGAGATCAAATGCTTTCCTCCAACAACACCTTTGATGACCTTTGGAAACTCTTCGAGATTCCAATATTGCAGTAATAGTATAAGCAACAACTCAACCACACATAACAACATTCTAGCCCTAAAAACCCACAAGATACAAGTCATAGCATATACACAACCTTGTACTTCAATATTAGGCAAACATCACCCACAAAAAGAGAACTTTATGAACATTGAGATGGTCCCAACTGAGGCACATGAACAATCAAAACGCCTCACAGATCAAAGTCCCACTACAAACCTGTATACTTTATTGTAACTTATAAATCAGCCTAAAATTCGTTAAATAATTGGGGGGGGGGGAGACAAACATTTAGACCATCCCATTATCAATAACAATCAACAATTTCAAACTATTGTGGTAACTTGTTTTTAACAATATAAGTTATATACATATATGTACTCTTATGGAAGATAGATATAAATATATTTTACATGAGATCTCTTAGGTAGTAGGTTCTTAATAAATATATATTCAAATGTATATGTAATTTTCTGCAGCAAAAAATTTGGTGATTCAAATTTTGTCATTAGAATTTAGTGATCAAATGATATACTTGATGATTATTGTTCGAGATCTGTTATTTGTTGTTTCCAAAACTAAGTTGAATGGCTCAATCATTCTTGGATTTTTAATTTTACTTAATATCGTAAAAATTAATTCTAAGTAAAACGTCATTGTAATTATTTTATGTATCCTTTTCAAAAACATTATAATATCAAATTAAGTATTTAACTGAAAACAACTTTAATACTATATGTGGGTGTGCTTAAGTATAATTTTTTTTAAAAAAGATTCATTTAAATTGCCTGCATATGTGCAAGTATTTGATATTATGTTATAAACATTAATTATTTTCATCTTACCTTATGCATTCCCTTCATTTTTATCATTTATTATCAGGTTTTCTATAGAGATCTTTTTGTTAAAACTTCGCAAAAAAAATGTAAGATTATATATATACAGTATACTTTTTTTTTCTATCTTTTATAGAATTAATTGTGTTTATATGAATGTAATCATGCATATCTTTAAAATGTTGCCAAATTCTAATTATCTGAAGTGGTACTGTTTCTTTTTTATTAATTACTGTTTTCAAAGATGAATCATATTTATCTTTCTTCAATTTTGATATTATTAGGTCATACATAATTGTTATAAACTTATCTGTTATTAAAGAGTTGTTTTTTTTAAATTTATTTTAAAATTAATTAAATGTTTAAGATAAATAATATAATAAGCTAGCAATGTACTTAATTATACTTCATAAATATTAATTAAATTTTTAATATCTACAGTTGTATTTATTAATTGGACTAATATGAGTATTGAATGCCTTTAGAAAAATTTAACTTTATTTAAATATTCCAAATACATTCAACTGTTAGTAATAGCACACCAAACTTAGCACATCAAACTGGTTAACTTGTTTGATGTGCTATTACTAATAGTTGAATGTATTTGAAATATTCAAATAAAGTTAATTTTTTTTTAAAGACAATAAATACAATCAAAACACCATCATCACAAACCTTCAGGAAAACTCTAGCATCTATAGTTTCTGTAACCCATGATTCAATATATATATATATATTAAAATTTCATAAATTTGACTTTGTAAATTTCATTTGTGTATCCACCTATATGACAGCTACAATGAATCATTTATCTTCAGTTAGCTATTTCTTTGTCTTGCACATATGGTGTACACTCATTTGATTATGTAAGTGCTTTTTCTCAATTTATTATTGTACTATATTTTTTGTGTTGTTTTTTAATAACTACATTCAATTTTTTTGTTAAGTATTTTTTGTTGAAATCTTAATATGTATATATAAGTGCATTTTTTAAATTTAATAATGTCATAGGCATTTGTAATTACATTAAGCATGTATATTGTGTAGAATTTGCTATTATCCATGGTTTCATGTATTCACAGTAAGATTTGAAACCAAATGCAGTAGCTATTTGAGGACTACTATACATATTAATGCATATATTAAAAGTGTGTCTATTAATTTTCAATTATCTACTTTATTTACATAAATTATGAATGAGATGTGCAAAAAAAAAAGTTATCCAACACACATAAAAAATATGTGTAAGAAGAATTATATTAAATTTTAGAGTTATTCAAGATATTTATAATAAAATAATAGTTTGCCATAATTTTCTCAACAGTGTAATTTTAAAAATCTTCAAAAAGAAAAACAATAAATAATTACGAATGTTAGCGTAAATAACATTTATAGATCTATAAGAATAAAATAATAATTGCCAATTCAGAACTATTTCACTTTCAGACCTAATATTGAAAATGCATTATTATAAATAATGAATTTGAAGATTTTTCTTAGATAATAACTAGAATAAAAATTAGCAGTTATTATTAAGGTTTTTAAACTATCTGATAATCTTCTTAACTAATAAAATTACGATTTTATTAATAGTAAAAATTGTAATTTAATTTTTTTAAAGTAAGATAAGTTATTCAAATTGTCTGTGAATTAAAATAAAAACTGATTTTTTTTCCCAAAAAATTTATCTTATAGATTATACTTATATAAGGCACTTTGTGGTGTTCTTTTTTTATTCATTTAGAATCTTAATAATATATATATATCCATAAAAGAAAAAAAACTATATATATTAAAACTATTTAATTTGTGATATTTACGAGAGCTAAAAGCCTTGAAAGGAATATAATCCGATTGAACAATTAGAATGTTATAATATCAAATTAATATTAAAAAATTTCATGCAAATTTTAATCATAATATTTGTATATAGATAAATTATTTTGTAGTGACCACATTAAATTTATATGGAAATCAATGTACCCAGAAATTGATTGATAACCTTTTCTACTGAAAGTACATGGGTAAACATTTATTATTTTTCTATTAGTAAAATGCTCTTCTACTCAGAACTTTAAATTAGTATCTAATATTTATTGTATAAAAATTGTTTTGCATCAAAACATATCAGCATATCAACTCATATGCTAATGATACATATGTGTTGATTTCTCTACCCAAGTGTAGGTTGAGTTAATTAGATAAAAGATATTGTGATCATGCATTTACATTTGAGTATTGTTGGTGTCAGTTTGTTATTGCTTACCAATTTTTTAATACTATTCTATTACTGTATCTTATTATTTACAGTTATTTTATAAATTTTGATAAGACCTTTACATCATTATAATGTATGTATTAAATTATATGTTTTTGTTATAATGTTTTTGCAAATTCAACCTTTCATCAAAATTGTCACTTGCTATTTAATGTGGAATTAAGCATAAACCTTCCAACTTCAAAATATTAGACATCTGTTTGTCAACCAGTATTGAACAATAAGCAGCTTGGCCTATGGGCAGACTATTTGGAAAAAAATTTAGTCTCATCAAATAATTGTTAATAATGGATTGCAGATTAGAAGTAATTGTAAATATGGATTTTTCCATTAATTTAAATAAAGAAATGAAAACTTTTCTTAAGTCTAAAGAAATGTGAATCAATCAAAAATTAAATTACTTAAAATACAAACAAAAAAGTATCTATATTATAATATATTCTTGAAGTGGACCATCATTTTGTATTAACAATTTCCAAACTTTTTTTGTGAAAAATATCATATTGAATAGAAAAGTTTGTAAAAAAAAAAAAAAAAAAATAGTGGTCTAAAAAAATGGATTTGAAAAAAAAAAAAATTGTATTGGAGTTATTTGTTATATGTACAGTGGAGCTGCAAACTACACTATATTTTATTCCAAGCCCTTCTCACAATGTATATAGTGTGTAATAGCTCATGTTTTGTTGACAAGTCCTGATTATAATGCAATAAGTATTGTTTATTGTACTGTAAGTGTACAGTACTTTTTAACATAGATAGGTAGGTAGGTAGATAGGTAAATAGGTAGGCAGGTGGTTTGTAGATAGATAGACAGACAGACAGATAGATAGATGTTTGGATGGATGGATAGGTAAGTAGGACATTTACATATATATTTTCAGTAATGTGGGTGTATTCAATCAATCACAATTCCACTTCATCGCAATTAAGAACCTGTTCTGGACATTTTCTTTCTTTAATAATTTTTTTAATTCTAGTGAAAATGCAGTGGAAAATTTATTATTGGCAGATGCAGCTTCACTAGTTATTTTAATATTTTTCAAAACTGTAATGGTTTCTTAATTTATACAATCATCCCCTAGTAGCAAATAGCTTGGAAGATGTGATCCAGATTCTCAACTAAATTTTTCTTAGAAACTCAAGATTTTCTGATGCAATACAAGACTGTTAACTGTAATGTTCTTACAATTCATATCATTTAATTATAGATTTAAGACTTTTTCTACTTTAATCAAAAATTATCCCTTACTTTAGCTATTTCAGGGATATAAGTGGCAGTTGCATGAATCTGCTTTTTTTTATAATTTTTCTGTGTGATGATTCATCTTTTTGATTTTGTATTTATTGCTCATTGTACTTCAGTATATTTTACTAAAGATATGGTACATTCTACATACAGTATAAAAAATTTTGAAAAAAAAAAAAATGCAAAGAAAACATTTTGTACGTGCTTTTTTTAACTATAATACTGAACTGCATTTAAATTGTGGGGGAAAAAATGTGATTTAATAAATTCATATTTCAGATTTGAGAATGTTAAATTTACCAAGAATAATTAAAATACAATTAAAATTACATAAATAAAATATGATTTTGATAAATACTATCTTATCATATGTGTCTTGGGATTTTCATCATATAATAATGGAACATTTACAATTTAATATAAAATAATTTTCTAAATCCAAGATTTCCAACCTTTTTAGTTCCCATACTCCCTTGGCTTTTAGTAAATTATCTGGTTCCTTCTATTCTTTGTAATAAGAAATAAACAGTAATTAAGTTTTCATAAAAGCTTTATTCAGTTAATAAATCTTATTTTGGCAATTTGAGTTATTGGACACTGCAATGAGAAAAAAGTCTATGCAACCTTACTGTGTTTGTGTCTCAAAAGAGACCTAAAATTTTGCTGATGTGGTTGACTGTCAATACAAACACAGAATAGCTTAAAAATATTGATAACATAACTATTTTTGGAATATATTAATAGCATAATATACTTACATTTTCTTCTATTTGATCAAGCAGGTATGGGTACTCCAGGTGTTAAATCATATTTAAGCACATTTAACTTATTTCAAGATATTTAATCCAATTATTTTATAGTAAATTGTTACGGCAAACAAATTTTTTGAGAATTTTGTACAAAATTTATATGTAAGTATAATATCCATATATTATAGTACATGGGTTTGAATTTGTAAATTCCACTTCATTAAAATAAAGGGGAATTTTTTTTAGTAATAAAAAAAAAGAATTTTAAGTTATATTAAAATATTTAAACTGTATAATTAAAATATATGTAAAGTCCCTATGTGACTATGTAATATTGTAAGAAAATTAAATAGGTTATGAAGGTTTATTAAACTTTGCAAAAAAGAAAAAAAAGAGAAAAAAGTAAATTAAAGTTAAAATATTTTACTTTTAATTTTTTTTTTTTTTTAAACTTTTTCTTAAATCTCTTTTGTTAACTGAAAGAGATTAAAAGATTTAATTAATCTGTAAAAAGATTAAGTTGTTTACATATATATATATTGAGTTAAAAATCATATAAAGTAAAACAAGAAATAAAGAAAATCTAGATTTTTTTTTATTTTATGTATTTGAATCTCATCACAATTGATCAATTTTTGCTATAAAATGAGCTGCCTTCATTTTGTTTTTTTTTCTTTTTTTTTCTGTCTTTTGCTGATTTGGAGTGAATAACTCAAACTTTATATCAGTCTATAATAAAAAGCAAAAAAATAATTTGCTACTGCAAACTGTTTTTAAAAACTGATAATAATAATCGCAAATGAAAGAGAAGCTAACTTACCAAAAAAGAAATGAAAAATATTAACATCAGTAAAGTAATTTTCAGTGTGAATAAGTAGAACAAGCATTTAAGTATCAATTGCTGCAACATAACCATAAAATGGGGAGTCTACTATAAAGAAAATGTCTTAGCCTGTTGCAAAAAGTTTTGTTAGCCTGCTAAAAGAGTAAGGGAAAGAGGATAAAGGAAGTCCATTTAAAAAAAATTGACTATCATATTTATTGCTTTTTAAGATGATCAGATCTACTAATAAATGCATTTTTAACTCACAGTATTTAGGTATTAGTCCTGCAATGTAGGGAGATGGTATGCCTTTTCACATCTGCAATAATTAAAAATTAACATATGTTATCACAAATATTATATTATAGTATAATTCTCTATGTAATACAGCACTTTGTGCTGGAAAAACCATCTGCCCCTCTCCCTGAAAACTATGGAGCTTTGTGAAAAGATATACCATCTCTACATTGTAGGACTAATACCTAAGTACCTAATCCAGAATCAAGAAATGAAAACCCTTTTATAATAACTACTCAAATTAGAAAACCACAAGAGCTGATTTGTGAACCCTGTAGGACAGCATATAGAAAATTGTATTGTGGCCCATTAAAATAAAATAAAATGATCAAGAATTAAATGTGCACACATAACATAAAATCCAAAGCAAATAGAAATATAAAAGTATGTACATTTTAGAGTATTTTGTGTATTTAAGCGATATATGAAAAAAGATGAGATTATTTTTGTCCCTTTTTTTGAAATTTTCAAATGTAATAATTGTCAATATATTTTTTGTCTGAGATTGATATTTTTTTCTGTATTTATTTGATTTAATTATATATGTTTTTTTAATTATTATTATTATTATTGCATATGTAAAAGAAAATGCCTGTTTATTTCTTGAGAGAGTATTTTTTATTATTATTGAATAGTTAGTTTTATTAAAATGTCTTTTTTTCATTATTCTTGGCAACATTTTAAAATGAATATAAAATCTTATAAACTAAGCAACAAATGTAGGGTGTGAGTGATTTATAAATTTAGTTATATAAAGATGAATTAATTATAAAAGAGCTAGCATTATGGATGATACTAAGTCTAAAAATAATAATAACATTAATACTAATGTGAGTTAATTTAACACATTATGATGAAAATGCTATAAGGTTTAAAATGGCTAGCTTTTATTTATTTATAAATCTTTCATCATCACATGATTTATAGGCTAACTGCCAGAAGAGTTATGGTAAAAATCTAGTTAACCTGTCTGTCAGAAGTATATATATATATATGTGTGGAGTAAATATAGATGACCTGTTACATGTGGTTCTCCAAATAGAATCTGTTTAAAGCCTATGGTTGAATCCATCTGGTATATTTGGACAGCCAACTAGGGCAGGAATAAGTACATTTAGCTGACCAAGTGAATCCATAAGTCCTTAGATCATCTGGTACAATGTATATATAATATTTGAAAACACATATATTGTTTATACTAAACAATATAATTATAAGGGATTTGAACTTAGACTTTCAAGTTTCCTACAGCTATCCAATCAATCTTATATAATCGATTCACATGAGCACATACATGTGAAAAAGATAAATGATCTCTTTGTGCTGAATCAGCAGCCATCAGTTGATCCAGATCATTATCTCTCACATATATATACAATCAGTGCTCAGTTTATATTAAGATAGTAAATCTTCTAACTTTAATAGACAAGTTACAATCTTCACCACTCTTCAGCCATCTATATCAATGAAATTCTGAGGATTGAATGCTCCTTGTTGATGCCAATATTATTGTCATACCTATGGTAACCTTAAATCAATCTGTTCCTTCACACATAGAATCTTATTATGTCCATTTAATTATTCAGAAGAAGAATACTGGCTGAATATGTAATATTTAAATACACGTATATTGTTTATACTAAACTTAATGTAAATATAAGGGACTTGAACTCAGAATTTCAAGCTCGCTGCATTTCAACAAGGGCTTTGATGATTTCATCCTCAGATTTTCATTGGTATGAATGACTGAAAAGTTGAAGAGTGGCAAAGATTGAACTTGTTTATAAAAGTTTGAAGATTTGCTATCTTAATATTAACTGAGCACTGATTGTATATATGTGTGAGAGGTAGTGATTTGGATGAACTGATGCATGCTGGTTCAACACAAAGTACAAATATTGAAGATTATTCATATTTTTCACATGTATGTGGTCATGGGTATCGGTTTCATAAGATGGATTGTATAGATGTAGGGAGCTTCAAAAGTCTGAATTCAAGTCCCTTGTAATTATATATATATTGCTTTCACTTTATATACATAAATAGAATCATATAGAATTTTTGTTTATAGAGTTATTTCTGATTAGACTAAATCTCGAGTTAATAAATATACAAGAAAACTTCTATTCTAATCACTATCTGAGTCCAAAACTACTAAATATTAACATTAAGAATATTTAATTCAATGTTAGTGTTGTAAACCTTTTGTGGAAGAGGTTAACCTAAAAACATTTATAGAAATCACTAGAAAGGAAAGGATATGAATGTGATTAGATAACTTTACTTCATTTCTTTGAGAATCTTGATCAAGAAGTAAAAGTATATAATTAGCTCATTTATCTTTCAATAAGAATAAAATAAAAACAAAATAATAAGATGGTGACATTAATATAAAACAATTAGTTTTTTTTTTTTTTTTAAGAAAAAGCTTGCAATAAATACATTTTCATCACATATATTCCATTATTATTATTTTTATGTAAGAGAGGGATTTTTTTTTTTTTGTTTAACTGAAACCTAAAACTTTTTTTTTTGTTCAAGTTTATTATTTCTTCTCTGGATAAGTTAATAATTTTATCTCTCCATTTTGACATATTGATAATGACAGACTTGGGAGCAATGTAGTTTACCACAGTTTCCTTCTAAACACTTTAAAGCCATTGCAATTCAGCAAACACATCTAGAAGATAAATGAAGAAACAAGTGTGCTAATTTAATAATAGTCTTTTTCCCACATAGTTCTATTTTTTATATTCTAGACAGTTACATCCTATTGTGTTTAATATGTCTTCCTTTTTTCTTTCATTTGAAAATAGTTTTTGTCAAATAGACAATTAGTAAATAATATTGATTTATTCTTTTGTATTTAAAACAATTTATTTCATCAAAAGTTTTGAAATTATCTTCCTTTGTCAATTTAATCTTTAAATTTAAAATTATTATAGCATTATTTAAATATTATTACAATTATTTAATGATCTAATTAACTATCTATATTATTTTGTATAAATTTTAAAGGTTTTGTGTCTTATATATGTAGATTTCATCTACTGTATGTTAAAATTGCACAGCCACACAATTTTTTGTTTAAATTAAAACTGTTACAATGTATACCTGTGTATGTGATATATGTGCAGTATGTTGTTTTAATATTATTATAGCTATTGTTTCAAATTGAAAATACATATTAAAAATTGTCTAAATATATCTTATATAATAAAATTTGTTGCTTTTATAAAAAGATATTCAGCTAATTGTTTTATAAGGTATATTTAAAGTAAACGCTACATCGTGCTGAATAATAAAAATGTAAATGTCAATTCTATCACCTCTAGAATTTTCAGGGTCCAGTTGGAAATAATAGAATTTTACTTTTCTATTTCATGCTTCCTTATATTTGTCAGGATTTATTCTCACAAAATTGTAAATTAAGTTTTTTTTTCCAATTTCTGAGAATCATTTCAGCTCTTATCATCCTAACTCTATGTCTACAGTGATGGCTATCTGATTTTATTTTGAAATTGTTTTATATATATATTTTAAATATTTGGTAGATTATGATTTCTTTATGAATTTGTTTTATTTCATTAAATATTTTATCTGCAAACAAAAATAAACTAAATTGCTGAAAATGTTTAAATGCAAGGAATTTATTTTCCTGTGAATTTGATCCCATTTGCAGAAGATCAAATAAAAAAATTATTGGAAAAGATATCAAATATCTAAATTGTACAGATAAATAAATGATTATGAAAATACAGTAATGGTATTAATATTTAAGAAAAGTGAAAAAAAAGACCAGAAATATATTAGAAATTACAGACTTATTATTTTATAATAAAGATTTTTACTAAGATCATTGCATTACATTTACAAAAAAACTTTGAATTTGAATCAACCAAAAAAAAAGTTGAGTATAAAAATGGTTTTAACATTGTCAATAGATCAAATTCAAATGTTAAAAAAAATTATAGAAAGAACCAATGTATGTTGTGATAATATATTGGATTATTTCCGCTATATATTATTAAATGTTGAATGTCTAGAAAATTTTTAACTTTTTCAAATACAAACAACTGTTAGTAACAACCACACAAATAATCAACATAGTTTAATAGATTACACAATGTTTTGAGTGATATTATTCTCCGTTCTTCTTTATGTGTTGCTGGCCTGATCAGAAACAATATTAGGATAGGAGTCAAATTTACACCACATCTAAAATATCATCACCAAGGAAATGAGTTTCTATTATGCATTGGAATGTCTATATCATGAAAAACATTTGCTTCTATAATCATTTTTGCAGTAATTAGAGTATTGGAATATTCAGATGATATTTGGAAAAAAATATTAAGAACAAAATAATTTTTAATCTTGCATTTGTAATTTAAAAAGTGTTTACAATTTTTAATTTTCATTTGAAAAATATTTATAATTATTCTGAAATTATTGTTAAGCCTTTATTATTATTTTAATTTTTGATCATGCCCAAGACTTATAATATAAATATTATAACTTGTCGGCTCCCTTAGATATGTATTGCAAACTGAATTTGATATTTTTCCTACGTTAGATACATATTGGAAATTATATCTGTGTTTTTTTAAAACTATATTTGACAATATTTTTCATTTTGCATTAAATATACGATGTTTTTTTTTCTTCTTTTAGTTTAAATGTATATTTAATTTTAAAATCATTAAATTTGTAAGAATAGAAAGATGATAAAAAGTATACTAATTTTTTTTTATCCATATTTTCAATACTCAGGATTTTAATAATCTACCATTCAAAGAAAGACAAAAATATCAGTTAATTAATAAAAAGTAAAATTTTAGTTTGTTTTATTTTAATTTTTTGATTCAGGTCATGCTTGAAGTAGTATTATCCAATATTTTACATCATGTACAATGATATAGCTCATTTTCCTCTTAATTAATAAATAAATATGAAATTTAAAGCTCAAAATCTCATATATTTTATATATTTATAAAAATCCTCCTTAACAAAAATGTTCTATTCAGAAAGTTTGTCTGAAATAAAAAAAAATTGATTACATATAAGTACTATTATATATGATAAAGTGATAACCTGATTATTACTTGGTATCTCTTTCATTCCGTTTATTCTTCTATCTCTTCTTTAAAGTTTACATCATAAATTATTAATGAGCTCATCTATTTCTGAAAAATAATAAATAAAGTTGTAAAACGTGTAAGGTATCCTTAATTAATCACTTGTATATTTCACTTGAATTAAACTATTTTTGTATATAGTTAAAAAAAAATTTAAATAATGATAATGATGATGGAATAAGAATATTTGAAAATGCTGTTAAAAATAATATTTGGTTTAAATTAGAAATAAATATTTGCGTAATTAACGTTCAAATGATCAGTTTGAATAATATTGATTTTTATTTGAAATAACCTTTCTTTCTTTTTTTCTTTTTTTTTTGTAATATTTGAAGATAGGAACTCTCAATCTTTATTAGTCAGATTTTAGTGTGCGTGTGCCACTTGAATCGTACTGCTTCTGATACTTATTAACAGTTTAATGAAATATTGAACTCTCTCTGCATATATATTGGATAAGCAAAAAAAAAATCAGCATTGTCAACAAAAATTATCATTCCTCCCATTTAAGTTTTATATATTCCTATAAACAGCAACAAACTATAGCTTTTTACATCATTACTATTTTTTTTGTTTTTAATTGATATTCATTTTGTATTTTATATGCAAAACCAGTCATAGCTTACATAAATAGATCATGAATGAATTCCAATTTATAAAAAAAAAATGCATCAAGGAAAAATGATATCTATTTTGTTCTTTTTTTCAGCCTCAAAGTATTATGAGGTATGTCATGTGATGAGCAAAGATTGTTCACAAAATTTATGTGTGATTGAAAAATATTATTTAAGTTTCTATGCTGATGGATGATTGTCAAGCATGGTCAAGTTTGAGATGGGATACAATATTTAAAAAAAAAACAGAAAGAATTAAATATTTCTACAGTACAATGATTATTCACTTTTCCATAAATTTTTAAAAATGGATAGAGATCAGTTCTTATTTTACGAGAGAGTGGTGCAAATATCAAATTATTAATACAGGTTTAGATATTCAAGTGTTTGATAACTCTAATTCACCTGCTGATTGAAGATTGTTTCAAAATATATGCATGATGAGAAAGGATAGTCTGAGTTTCTAAATCTGGAGAATGGATAGAATATAATGGAGTCAAGATGGGAGAAGGATGCTGATAAAAAAAACACAAAAAACTTGAAAATATAAATTTATACTTACACATTCTCATCCTATTTCATTCAAAACACATTATATTGCTTTTTTGTTATTATTAATTATTTTTTACATATTATCTCTATTGCTGTTTAATTATGAATTATTTTTCAGTTAAGATAATAGATATCTTCTCTTTTTTTTTGCATGTTTCTGAGATGCTGCCAATGAATAAATAAAAACATTTATGCAAATAGATTAACAACTTGATTTTTGTTATTATATGGAGCATGAATGTGATAGTAATTTTTGATATGTAATATTGGCAAAAATATTTCATTTCCCTATTTTACATATATAGAAAAATGATTGAATATTTTGACCACAATTATTTTGATAATGAAAAAGTATTTTTCAATTGTGACTGAAATTGTATTATATTTCTTTCTCTAATTTTATGTTCAGTATTCCAATGAGTTTATAGAATGCTAGAATAGATTGAATGTGTATATTTTTTCTTGTTTACAGTTACCAAGATCCTTGCCATTCCAAAGCTATATCACACTAACAGTATGTATGGGGTATATGCATGTTTTGTCAACATAAATAATAAAAGTCATCTTTAGTTTTGTTTTACAATGATAATTACTAGTTTAATAATTGCCAAGAACATTGATGATGATCAGCATTGATATAATAATTCCAGCATTTTTTGTTATTCTTATTATTTTAGTTATTTTAGCACTTACATATGTGCATGCAGTTAAAATATTGAAGATTGCTTTTATAGTATTATGTCCAGGTTTGGCATTGGCTTAATGATGATTAATCTAAAATTTATATTATCTCTCTTTTTAAACCCAGTCACATTTGATGATTGTTGACTTTTGAATGATGATTATTGTTTGTGATTTTATGTTTATTACATTTATTATTTATATTGTCTTCTGATACTGATTTATTGCTTATTTACTATATTCATAACATTTATTATTTCCATATTTCTCATTGTCACACTATTCCATATCTTACCATTGGAAGAAAAGATGATATATTTAGAAAATTTGATCATCTGAAAGTTTATAAAATGGTATATAAAAGAATTAATGATGATAAAAATAGTGACAATTATATTAAAATTGGAAGAAAAGTTGTTTCAGCAATAAGAAGAAAAGATTACATTATTACTAAAAAGAATCTCGTGAAATATGTGAAGGTGACACAGAACTGTATAATAACTAAGAACAAGAAAGAAATAGAATCACTACAATTACAACATCTTTTGAGAATGATAATAGACCAAAAGTGAGACATGCAATTATATCTATTGAAAATAAAAAGTCCTAGAAAAAGAAGCAAATGAATAAATAAACTATATAACAAATGTCTAAATAATAAAGATGTCCCAGATAATTGGAAGAATGCAGTCATAATTTTGGTACTTAAGAAATGTTAAAAGGACAATATTGAAAATTACACACCTATTATCATTATTTTTTCCTTTATATACAAGATCATTTGCTAAGATCATAACTATTCTGCAGAGAACATTGAACTCAAACTAATCAAAAGAAAGCTGGATATAAAAATGGTTGTAATGTAGTAGATCATAATAAGATATTGATAGAAGTTTATGAGCTATTGTTTGCACTGGATTTGTATGTTATACAAAATGGTAACATTAAGAAAATTAAGATTGATAAAGATACCAACAAGATGTTCTCATATCTTAAAAAAATGGTAAATAGTTTTACAGAAAATATTTTGAAGATTCAAATAGAAAGTTAAGAGGATATGACCATTATGTGCTATAATTTCATCATTTATTCATATTTATAAGTCAGTTTTTAAATATTTAAGAAAGTCAAGTATGATTTTTTAGAATATCATTCATTTATAAAATTAAATTAAAAAGAAAACAAGTCCAATTTATTGAGTTTTATTATGTGGAACAAAAAAGTGTCAGTATTTGTAAGGATTAAAATTGTTCTCATGTTCTCCTAATACTTTATCTGCAATGACATAATAGTTATAATTTTTATAAAGTAATGTGATCAAAATGCCATGATTTTTTTTTGTTAGCATTTTGCTAGAAGTTATTACCTTTTGTTTTTAAAAGTGAAATATATATGTATAAAAAACAATATAATGTATATCTTTGACTTTTAATAATTAGTACACAAATGTTATTAAAAATAATCATAAATCTTAATAAACTTGGCAAAAAAAACAATAATATATTTTTAGTTATTCCAAAACATTCTTGAAATAATTTTGCAAATAGTCATGGATACCAATAACAAAGGAATAAGTCAATCAAAACAACAAAAAGATAGTATTAAAACTCTTTTTACTTTGCCATTATTCGATTATACTGGCCTCTTGATTTTTTTTTTTTTTTTTAAATTATAACATCAATATATTAAAACTGCATGAATTTAGAAATTTAAAAAAAAAAAAAATCAAAATATCTCAGTAGATGGCTGTACAAATGCAATTTTAAATAAGTATACAATTATAGCATGATGTTTTGTATAATTAATTAATTTACATCATTTGGTCATTAGTCTATTTCTTTTAGTTAGATTTTCCTTTATAAATTTATATGGAATAATTTAACATTAAACATTTTTGTCATTCTTTGGTAGCAGATCTTCTTTGATAGTTATTTGATTAAGAATTATATTTAACTACTCTTCTATATATTTTGGGGAAAAAATCTATGTAGTTTTATATTTAAATAATTCAAATTTTTATCATCTAATGTTTTATTTTTTTGTGAAAGTAATAATTTTAAGGCATCCTAAATTTGTGATTAATAAACACTTATAATAAGACTCTTTTTTTTCTTTTGAAAGACCAATTTAATTTAAACTTATTTCAATGTAAAAAAAATCATATATGGAAATTTGATTTAGAAATATATTAATAAATTTTACTAAATTGATATTTTGCAGTTCATTAGATAGCAAAAATATTACTAAATTATAATGGTTACATTTAAATACAAATAGCATTTACCTTTGATGAAGCTACAATGAAACATTAATGCAAATACTGAATCATGTAAATTGCTTCAAAAATAAAATTATAATATCAGAATGCTTGAATTAAATAATAAATAAAGAAAGAATGCTAAAAGTATTTGATCAAATTGGTTTCATTTGCATTTGGTCATTTTTTTATTTTTTTTTTAGTAAATGAGTGCAATCATTTCCTCATAAAAGAATGAAAATCAATTTTTTTATGTCCGTCATATTAAATTATAAGATTTTTTATATTTTTAAAAATAATTTATTATTTCTTGATTTAAATTATTTTAATAAGCATATTTATAGATATGTAACATTTATTTCATCTACACATATAAGTTCATGACAAATCAGTTAGTTTCAGTGATTGATATCTTTAATTAAAGTATGTCAAAATTAAATTATTTATTAAGTATTTAAACTTTTATATCTTTTTCTTTCATAAGTATATCAAATTGAGATGCTCATGTAGTTATCAATTTCAATTTTTATTTATATATATATCTTTTTTTAAATATCTAATGTATGTATGAGTTATGATTGAATTTATGAAACATTTTAGAAATGAGTAGTGACCATTTCATTATATAGTGTAACGATATATAAATATGCCGTTACATTAATTTAAAATAAAAACTAAGTTCGCAAATAAATTTATTAAAAATCTAAAAGCTAAAAAAAAATTAAAGAGTTGCAAAACTTTAAAAATATTTTTTTTTAATAAATAAAAATATTTGAACATACTTTGTTATAAAAAAAAGTACAAGATTTAAAGATTTATATATTTTGTAAATGGAAATGATTGTTTATGAATTATTGAAAACCAAACTAGCCCTTAGGGCTCTTATATACTGTAATTAAAAAGTCAGAGGATAAGATTAGATAAGAGAATAAAAAGAATTAGCTTGACCAATGGAAGCACCAAGCCTCAGCCTGGACCTGAATGAAAATGATGGATTAGTGATGTTTTGTTGGTTGAATCTATGTGGATACTATAAAAAGAGAAATATCAAGTTCCAGAGAGTGCCAGCTTTTTTGTGTTTGAGACGTGTGATAGGACGCACATATCACACTCTTATTTTTTAAAAACAAAATGAAATGACTGTAATTCCGAAATGAAACCAGCTAAGGTCACCTCCAGAATATCAGATCGGTCTTCCAATGGAGACACCATGGGAATTAAAAACAGGAACCTGGACTCTTCTACCGTGAGCTATGAACTTTACAAATTAACAAAAAAAAAAAGTAATTAAGAACTTTCGTCAATTTTTTTTTTAAAGATTCAGCTAACCTAAATTTTAAAATGAACTCTGATCTGATTTTCAAATTGACAATTAATATTTAAATTATATATATCTGACTTATGTTTCAAATTAATTATAAATGTTTAATTTTTACATATTTGCTTGCTAAAAAAAAAAAAAATCATTTCCATTTTATTATTTTTTATTTGTATTAATATTTATTGTTTGAATTATTTAAATGCATAAATTTAAGTTGGGTATGAATGTTGCATGGATTCGTTAGCAATTAATTATGTTGTGGTTTTCATATTCGATTAGAATATATAAGTCATCGATGTCAATGCGGCATCTTATGATGAATGCCATTGGGTTTCTTGTATTCCCTCTGCAATTGACGTTATCAATGACTTTGTATTTTGATCAGTTATGTTTATTTTGAAATGTTTTTAACTGTGGAATCTATGCAGCCGATCTATACTCAACATTATAAACAAATTTTATAAAATTCATCTGTGCGAATTTAAATAAATGTTAAATTTAAGTCGGGCATGAATGGCTATATAAATTTGTAAACATATATATAGTTTAAGGGAGAGTAATCTTAGGTTATTTGTTTCGTAGTTAAATTGGGTTAATGGATTAGATGTATTGATGTAATTAGTAAATGTAGCATGAGATCCGCTACGGGCAGGATTGCATATATACGCCGCACAAACCCCTTTGCCTATGGATGGGATTGTAAGTCGGCAAAAAGGACCGCAGTGCCTTCCTATGGAGTTTTTTTTTGTTTATTGTTCTACTCGCCAACAGATGTAGCATTCCTGTTTGGTTGAGAGACAATGTCTTCTCTAACTCTACTTACTGTTCAGATGTACTTTCCTGACAGTATAGTATATTTAGTGCTGTTGTATTTTCATGCTACATTGAATACATTAATGTATCAGATGGATTGACGCCGGTTTGACTGCGAACTTTTGGCCTAAGGTTAAATAAGGGATAGAATATTTTCTTTTCAAATGCAGATCTATGTAGTCTATTCATACTCGACGATCTTAATAAAAATATTAAATTCATTCATACTCAACAATCTTAAAATAATAATTTAAATTAAAAATTAATATTAAAATCTAAATAATAAATGTTATTCCTCAAATTTAAAATGATTATATATGTGCGTAAATAAATATTGTTTGTATATTAATTACTGGCAGTGGCTTTTATTTATTTTTTTATATATATTTATGATACAAATTAAACAAGTTATTTATTATCTCTGCGTCTCCATGAGCTAGTGACATTGGGCTAACGGTCTAAATATTTAAATAAAGTGGAATCTTAACATTGCATATCTGCCTACTTTATAAATTTTTCTAGGTCCAAATGCCTAGATGGCGCCCTTGTAGTGCAGATGCGGTAAGATTCGATCTTCACTTTCTTTTGGATCGTTATAATAGATATATAACTAGAACAGGAAATAACTGAAATCTTCCAATGAATTACATAACGTTTGCATTTTTTTTTTTACCAACCATCAGCCCAAAAATCAGACCAACACTACAGATATATTAGAAATATATACTTCCCAAGTAATCCATGTAGAACTTGCAAACGTTATATATAACTCATTGGAAGATTCCAATTACTTCTTGTTCAAGTTACATATAATCTGAGTTATTTACTATTTACATTTATATATCAGAATTTAGTAATGAAAACAATGTTAATTAACAATATGCAAGGAAAAACAATGCTTACAAATTACCAACAAAGAATATTTCTATATAAAATAATTATTATTATTGGTAACTATTTATTGCTTCTGTTTAGTGTAAAAATCGTATAATGTACATAAATTTAATGCTTATTTAAAAATAAGAAAGCAAAAAAAACATTTAAATATCTTTCTTGCTTTTATCTATAGAAAAGTCAGTTGCAGCATTATAAAATTTGTTTTTCTTGTGTAATTTGTCATTTAGGTTTTTTTTTTTTATCAATTTTTTTTGTTATAATTTATTTTATTCTATTTTTTTTTACTTTTTAAATTTTTAAAAAGTATTAATGTTTTTAATTTATATTTATTATATAATTGCAGTGATAGAGTACTATAATATCTTGTTAATCATAAACACATTGAAATGATTAATAATAAACTTGTTTTAAATGTAAATGTATACTTCAACATATTCCAATTACTTTTTCTTTTAAGAGTGCTGCTGTGATATATTTTATAATTTGTTTGTTTATTGTTTTATTGTAATTTATGTGATTTTTTTTTTTTTGTTAAATTTCATAAAATTGAAATTCTTGACTTTATATAAGTAGGTTTTTTTTTATTTTGTAAGTTTTTAAATACAAAATGTTAATTATTCACTGATTGTTAAATAAAACTAAAAGCAATCATCAATTTTGCATCATATAATGAAGGTGGAAACATGTCAGTACTGGTAAGATAACTCCATAATGAAATTTCTTGCAGTCTCTGAGTTGACTATGTTGGTTCTGTCAATTGCAAAAGCATGTTGTATAAATTAGAATAGATATTGGCATTGTTTATGTTCCAATCTATTAAGAGAAATTAAAAAATTATATCTTGGAATTTTAATAAAATTTTAGGAAATGAAATATAGTAAATATCTTGATTTAAGGCTCCAAAGAATGTGTTACTTATCTGTAATATTTGTGTCTTCATAGTAACAAGAATAACATTCACTGTTGGTGATAATCAAATGTTACAATTAAAGATGATTTATAAAGTCTAGAATTAAAAATGATTATTAATTCCTGATATTTTGAGCTTCATGTGGCATTACTTCAACAGAAAATTACTGTATAGTGTTTTTATTGAACAAGGGGTGGAAATTTGGAAATGATTGAATGAGCATTTAATGCATATGTGTTCACACTCAGGGGGGGGGGTGATGTGTCCATTGCAGTTTCAATTTCTCAGTTATAGTATGTGAATCAACATTTACTGAGTAAAATGATGAGTTAAACTTTGTGTAACACACGATGTAATCATGTAAGCTCGAAAATTTGTAACAAGATAACAAACATCATAGAACTTTTTTCTTCTTTGAATACCATTTAATGCATCCTATTTTTAACCTTAGCATATGAGTTGTAACCAAATTACAGAATAAAATTTCCTATATTTTATTTAAAAAAAGAATAACATTCAGACATATTTATAAATGTACATATATTTTTACATATTAACAATCAGTTACTGAAATAAGTTCCAGTTTGTTAGTACTGGAATTATTTAAATAGGAAAAGTTAATTGTGATTTATTACTTGTGTATAAAAACTTTATTTTAACCTGTTTGTGCAATTCTCCTGATTAGATGTAAATTAAATATTAAACTTATTTTTTCCTTTCCTGTGGACATAATTCACAGTAATGTTTATTGATTTTATTGGGACAAAATTTACATATTTTATAAATGGCATTGTAAAGCCTCTTAGGATTAATAATCATATTATTTAGAAAAAAAATAATAACAATAATAGGGACTGCTGGAGAGATTCGAAGATTTGGAAGTTCTTTTGTAATGGAAATTGTGTTTTTTTGAATAGAAATAGAGGCATGCAAAATATTAAATTGTGGTTGTCATCAATCAAAATATTCTTTTAAACAATCGTGAAAAGATAATCTTCAATGTAAGAGAAGGAGGGAAAGAAACTGTTCAGTCATTATAATGTCTTATCACTCTTAATGAATATATGCATTATTATTAAGCTACGTATTTTTTTATTAAAAACTTTTCCATTTTATCTGTGTGTGTGTGAAAACATTAATATATGTAATCATTTGCTTTCACTTTAAATATTATTTTTTTAAATATCATTGCACCAATTAAAAGTATGTTATCCTTTTGGATCTCTGGTTATTCTTAACAAAGATAAAAATAAGAATGGAAGTATTCATGCTCTTTCCACTCAATTGACAAGCCTGCTAAATAATATCTTTTCCTTCAATATAGGAAAGAAAACTAGTAGAATGGTCTTTGCTAGGCTATTTAAAATTGTTTTATCCTGTTACATCTCTGAAATGCTGGATCTTTTGCTGTAGTGGTTAGCATATTTAGTCTTCATATCTACGAACTGGAATTTGAATAAAACTTGCAATTTTTTTTAGTTTTCAAGCAGGCTTTGTTTTGTGTGTGTGTCTTTAAATAGCTGGTCTTTAGTCAATACAACTAGCATCTAATTTTGGATTGTGAATGTGGGTGCTCAGCTATTGTTAGCTAGTATATATAACAAAGATAGGTAATCATTTTCCAACCCAGCTTTTGATTATCCCAATGAGTATTTTCATCTTTAATATTTCTCTATAAAGGAATAAATAGCATTTGTTCTGTAGTGAGCCAAAACATTCTTTAACTAAATAGATTACAATTCAGCAATGATATTATATCTTTATTAGCAATAGTTTTCCATCTGTTAAGATCATTATTTATCATTTTATATTTGGAGCTATATAATAAACTTCATTGATTAATCTTTCAAATTTTATAGATTGTACATCATAAAATAATATTATCTTAAATGCATTATTAATTTTAAATTTATTTTCATTGTCTTTTTTATAAAATAAAATGCTTAAAATTAGCCAAAACTTCATTTGAGTGGAATGATATTTAAGAAGTTGCTGCTACAAATGATAGATTGCTCTCTGATAATAATCATAAAGCTAAAATATGAAATTTTAATTAAAAGTTGTTTAAAATAAGGTGTCTTGAAATCTGTATTTTAATATGACACTTTCACAAATCAATCCCCTCCCCTCTATTTATCTCTACAAGAACTATTTTGAAAAAAAGATGATCTTAAACGACCCTTACTTAAAATATATTTTAAGTAATCTGTTGTTTATAATAGTAATGATACTGATCTAATAATATAGCAAAAAAATTAATTCTTTTCATTTTTTTTTTTTTTAAGGAAGTTTACTAGTATGACTTTTTTTTATAGTATTAAGTAAGGTTACATAGGTTGTATTTTTTTTATTACTTACAAATTGAAATCATAAAATCACATGATTTGGAAAGGTATTTTAGAGATAATTCTTCGTTTTGTTTATGTTGTATTTTTAGAAGACCATGTTTTATAAAATATGTCTTTTGGTTTCAATTTTTCTATAATCATTGATATTGCTGAAATATTACATCTTAACAGAAATCATAAATAATGTTGTTGTTTTTTCAAAGATTTCCTGTGTCACATATATTTTATGAACTTGACTCATATATTACAACTTACTTTATTTGTCCAACATTTGAAATTTTTACTTAGGAATAATGCTTTATTCTATTAATTAAATTGTCAAAACAATAATCCAGATAAATAGCTTGTAATATCACTATTACTTATTACTATTTTGTTGTACAATATTAATTTAATATATTAATAGATAAATATATATAAAAAACAATATATTAATAGATGTTTTACAGAGCCTCCATATGCAAGTGTGCAGACTGTGCCTCACACAATGGCACTTCATCAAGGAGGGCACCATGTTGCCTGATAATTAATGAAATTTATATGTAAATGCAAATGTTTAGATTTCTGAATCACTCCATTGTTAGAAACAAGTTCTGATTATAAATATTTTTATTTTAATATGAGAGAATTACTTTTTTATCATAGTCTTATGGTAATTGTTTAAAATATACTCTGTATTAAAATCCACTATTATTGCATTAAGCTGAAGTCATATTGATATTTTAGAGTGGACCATTCATTAGAAGTTATGTTACAGTTATAGTAATCGATTTCTTTTATTAAATATCTAATTTATATATAAAAAATGACACATTAGTATTAATAATTTATTTGAAAATAGACTTATTCAAAAAATATTGTCTCATAATAATTATGCTAATTCTACAATATATTAGATAAATAGTTTTATAGTAGATAATTGCATTTATCAATTATATTTTATAGAAGAATTATTCCCTGCTCAGTATAGCACAGAGGTATAATGTCAGATGCTGAGATATTAGGATAGGTTTTGGTGGTATTTCGGATGTTTTTTTTAATACTGATATCCTTTTTTTTTTTTAAATACCAATAGTCTTCTTTTTTTAATATCAATATCATTTTTTATACATTTTATTAATTTGCTTTTCCTTGGATTTGAACCATTGCAAGGCTTGGTATCTAGCTACTAATTCATATTTGATCCATAATATTATCCAAATATATCTGAAAATTATTGTATTTTGTTGCTGCTCTATTAACATGACAGTTCAAATTCAAGGAAAACAAAATTAGTTAAAAAATGCATATAAATTTTTTTTATATTCAAAATATTTCATTCTTAACAAATTTTATTATATCAATATTTTCATTTAATGCTACTCTGTTGAATGTAATAATTATATAACATCATCTGAAAGCTCTTCTGTATGATCACACTAATGGGAAAGTGCCTGTAACATTTGCTATGTGGTGAGACAAACCAAGTGTTTGATTTTTAATAGTTACCCAACTTAACCTATCATTAAAATAAAGTACAAATGTGTGCTAAGGTCTTCTAAAATATATTGAATAAATAACTTAAGTATGAAAATTGAAAACGATAAACCATATATGTGAGAGAGATTGGTCTGACTTCTGAGCTGATGGATGGTTGTGATAGGATTATGCTAAAAGTGAAAGATACATTGAGATAAGTATAACTAACTCATGAAAATATAATTTATTTTTAAAAAATATACTATTTTGCAAATTATAAATCAAATTTAAGTTTCATAAATTAGATTGTTTTTTATATGTTTGTATTATATAAGCACACACATTGATAAATATCTGTGTGTTTAAAATAAAATTAAGTCAATTTTACTTTAATTTTAAATAGATAAACAAACTGATTTATCTTAACTAAATTTATTTCACATAAATCTGTTTTCAAATTTGTTTACTAAGACAATAAACCAATTACTTAACCCTTAAGTAAGCAACAATCTCAACCTGTAGTTAAGGCAATCTTCTTTAACAATAAAGATAATACCACCTTTATCTATGGTCTGATATATTTATATAGACACTAAAGATTGCAACTTGATCAAAGAGTGTGAGATTAATAATACAAAGAAATTTAAACAAAACTTATTAATCAGGCACATAAACCTGTTCAGAAAATAGATTAATAAATAATCAATTATAACTTCCAAATTTCAATATAAAGTATATATTTACTAAGACAATAAAACCAATTACTTAAAGCTTTAATAAGTTTATAAATGGAGTTGATGATAATCAACCCTTAAGTAGCAACATTTTCAACCTGTAGTTAAGACAATCTTCTTTAACATTAATACCACCTTTAACTATGGTCTCATATATTTGTATAGACATTAAAGATTGCAGCTTGATTGAGGAATATGAGATTAATCAGGCAAATAATAGTCCATAAAATTTGACTGTTAGCTTGTATTATTATTATTAATTAAAATTCTTGGAAAATCAGTTTGCTTTTAAGCTTTGTTTGGGTTTTGAAAATCTCAATTAAATATATTTTAGAGATTAAGATGGCTAAGTATCATCTTGTTTAATTAAAGAATTGTATAAATAAATGAGCTCATGTAATGAAAAAATTTTGTAAAAATGTGAGGTTGTTGATTAAAGAAATAATGTGTTTTTCAAAGTGGATAATATAATAAAAAGGCCAGTTTTGAAAATAATTCTGTTTTTTGTTTTTTGGTCTGCTTTTGCCTGCCTAACATGATGTATCTCTACCAATAGCTGAATTAAGAAATATGCATTACTGATTGCCATAAATGAACTTCACTTTTTCAGCATGTATCCTATAACTATTAGGATGTCTGGCTCTGTTTTCTGAGTTTGATACAACACTATGCCAACTATCTACACATATATAGTTAACAGATGCATTTCTCAACAGTAAAGGAAAAACTTCATATCAACTCTACCTGAAAGTATTACCTGATTGTGACAAAGATTGAAAATCTGCGAATGGAAAGGCTTCACTAGTAAACCATTAAAGAGTTCACTTTCTGAAAACATACATACATAAATCTAATTATATTTTTAGAGAAAAATTATTGAACTATTTTATAAATGTTTAACCATCATTACCAACAAGCCAGTTATATTTATAATTTAATTTAGGTGATTTTATGTATTTATCTTTTATATTAATGTATTTTAGTACTAAACCATTATAAAATTTGATTTTGTCAGTATATTTGATGATGTGGTAGGCTTTGAATATATTTTAAATATTTTTGTTTTAAAGAAACAAGACACAATTTCTTTTAAAAATTTAGTTGCATAAAGTAGTTTATATTTTAAATATTTGAGAAATAAAAGAAATCAGTTTTTTTTTTCTTAAATTTTTTTTCTTTTTTGCAAAAAGTTAAAAAAATTATTTCATATTTGTTAATAATCATAATTTTGTTTTAAAATAATTGTCATTTAATATTAGATTAATCTTTCTCCTAAAGAAAAAAGTTTTGAAAAAAGAAAGTATAAGATTTGATTTTTTTTAATAGTTTAAATTTAGTATAATTAAAATTTAGTATCTCTCTGAAGATATTCAAAAATCAATAATGTAAGCCAAAAAATATGTGTCTAACCCAATCTGCATTTAGCTATATAAATCATTTAATAAGTTAATTTTATTGTGCTTAAATTTGTAGGCAGTTTGCCTGTTTACTGTGTTTGCTTCAACCATGTATATGAAATTAAAGATTGATATATGAGGGCATTTTCATATAATGGTCCTTAGATAATTTATTCATCATCCTTGAATTTGTGTTTGTTTATTCACCTTCCCATGGTATATGTTATTTCCCTTTGAGATACTCATGGATGATTTTGATTTACTTCAGGTAGAGATGTTTCTTTTCATGAATTATATTTTTTATATACTCCAGATCATTAAGAGTCCTATTTATTGATTTATTTTAAAATGGATGGTAGTTGCCAGTGCATAGTTCTACTTTTGTAACAGCTTATGTAATGTGAACATTTATAGTGAATTTAAGCTTTTTATTATTGATTGTTTTTTTCAATTGCAATTGAAATATATTTGTATTTGAATTGTTAATAAACTTTGTTTTTCTTATTGTTAGATCTGTTTTAGTGAATGTTTACCGTTGTCTACTC
Source organism: Epiperipatus broadwayi (assembly GCA_028023455.1). Lineage (NCBI taxonomy): Eukaryota > Metazoa > Onychophora > Udeonychophora > Euonychophora > Peripatidae > Epiperipatus > Epiperipatus broadwayi. The sequence continues at coordinate 41,514 of JAQFVV010000406.1, read as the reverse complement.
TGCTAATTGATATTTCCAAAGAATCTCTGCTAGAGGCAGTTGTAAATGTCTATGAATGATGGTACAACTGTGTAGGCATATATACTTGTGGGCTTTACCAGTAAACACTCATATTCTAGGCTATAAGTCTAGTGCGCCTTCTGGTGTTGGATATTAGGGTGCCTATTATCCATTACTATATATATATATTGTGACCTTCTGAATGGGCACAAGTAATTAAGCTGTGTTACATCAGTAATGAATAACTGCATTGTACTAAAAAAAATGAAATCTGCTTAAAATTTTAAAATTTTTCTATTAGTGGTTCAAAAACTCATATGTGGGCCAACTGTGTATTTTGGTTAACAATTTTTCAAGCATTTATTGTAATTATTATATTTTGATAGTGTTTAATACAAGGAAGGGGGTGGATTATTACAGAAAATGTTGTGATAGTAGTTAGATTGAGGCAAAGTTGTTTTATTTATTTATAAGATAGTGTTGGTGTTTGTTGAATGGTTTTCTGATTTATTATTCATTGACACCCATCCTTTTTACTAATATTATAGCCAGTTTTAACCCATAGACATATTAGATATGTTTTAGTTAGAATAATTTAATATTCACATAGCAGCATATATATGTATGAATGTTGTCATTATCTCATTTTCATTTCATATTCTAATTGCAATAAACCATATTACACTTATAATAAAACATGTAAATTACAGTAATTATCTTTAATGATTTTGCAAAAATATATCTTCTTTACTGATTAATGGATATTTGAATTGGTAAATTATTTGACTAATCTAAATAATATTATAAATCATTTATTTAATAGCTAATTGATATTCATTTGTTTTAAGTTTGTAAAAAGCTATTTTTTTTTGTTTCATTTGATTTGACTTTAATTGTGAAGGTCAAGATGATTTTTTTTTTTTAGAAAAGATTTTTTAAATATTAATTAATTGATTAAATGTAAAAAAGAACATGGGAGTTAAGCTTTGGATGATCAGGTGACTTTTTTGATTGGTGGGGGAGATTTTTTTTTAAACTGATAGTTAATAATAATAATAAAAAACATTATCTTTTGTAATTTCAATAAGTGTACTTTTATTTTCTGCTACTATCGATTATATCTCTTCCAAAACAGTTTAAAGTGAAACATTAAAACAGCCTTTTCATGAAGCTCATTATTGGAACTCCAGACATTTAATCTTTATAGGGGAGAATGGCTGAATAGAAATATAAAAGTATCAATCTCTCCTCCTTTGTCTAATTAAAACATTTAAATTAACGCTTTTATTTTGTTTAAAGATGTGCTTTTATAATGTTAAACTTACTTTATTTCATTTACTTTTATTTATCTCCGTTAAAAAGAATATCAAAATGCAAGAACTTTATAATTTTTTAAGTCCCATGTGTGATGTTTATAATGTTTTGTCATCATGGAAGTATATGCAGACTTTTTTAACAAAATTTATTTTGATAAGCTCTCTGTTTAACTTATATTTTACGTATACAAAAGTGAAGTTAAAATTTAAAAGGATACGTGTACTTGATTATGTGTTTGATATTTAATAATTATTGCGGAATGCTAACTTTATATCTTATTTTATGCTTATAAAATAATATGTGTTTTATTAAAGAAATATAGATGTGACTTACCCAGAATAATTAATTACTACTACTTACCAAATATAGATGTCTAAATCGAATAGAAGGACTTTAATATTACATATTTTTGTTCTCTTCGATATATGGATATGTGTGTTAATGTTTAAGGAAATACAAATTGCATGTGAACAATTATCAGCAACTTATTAAAGTTAATAATGCAAATACCAATCTATAAATTATGAAAGTGAATATTTTCTGCAGAAAAATATGTTAAGTTATCATTGAATTAAATACCCTAGATGTGCTTAAAAATAAATAACAGAATATACCAATTAATAGCTGAAACTGTCTTTCCACGTATTTATTATTATAAATATTTATCGTTATGTGTGATATATAAGTAAACTCTATTAGCTTATGGCTAAAGGACATTGGATGTTTATTAAATTAATTGTGAATTATAACTGTTTTGTCCTACAAGAACTTATTTTATGTTTCATATTCATATTTAAACACGCACTCATTTTGGAATTCATCTCCGGATCATTTAGTAAGCTTGAAAAGGAACTTTGCAAGTGAATTTTTTTTTCTCAAGTTTAAAAGAAGAATGACTCTATTTTTATTTATTTATTGTTAATAGTATATACATCATAGATAATTAGACAGATTTAGTGTTGTATGTATTTAATATTATATATTTATTTAATTTGCGAGCTTCGAGAACTTCTCATGATAGCATATCCACAAAAATGATGAATATGCTAGTAAAATCTTATTGCTTAAATATGATTTGTTTTCTTTTATTTGAAAGTGAAACATATATATTTTGGGTACATTATTAAAAATGATTTAATCTTATATATCTCTCTTTTATCTCGAAGTAAGAATTAATTTCAAGAGTAGCTAGAAAATAAAAAAAATAAAAGAAAGAAAGAATATTGTGTTAGAGGTAATAAAGCTTAATTTAATAGATTATTGCTATTTAAAGTATAAAAGAACTCGTTAATAATAATTATTATTTAAATTTGAAACGACTGAATGTCTTATTTAAGCTAAAAGTTTATATTTTAATATGTTATTTATCTGTCGTAACTTTCGCATATTATATAACTTATAATTGTTTCTCATACTCTTATTTATGCATGTGTGTGTCTATTTTGGGCAATTATTATATTTACTTAATAAACATTTAGTTTTATAGCTATTTCTCAATATAAATTTCGGATGTTGTCATATCCTAAAGAGTTGAAGGGATGATTGATTTATCTGTGGGTATTTATCTGCCAGCGTATAATGCTAGATATGTAGAAGAGCTGTGAAAAAGGAAATTATTCTTGATACCTTCTATATTTGTAGGGATGAAAGATTTTTTCCCTTAGTATATTTTAAGTATTTTGCCATGAGAGGAGCCTATTTTAGATTGCATACGTACGTATTATGATTCCACCAATAGTGTATTTCAGATTCAAATAAGTTATTGCTGATATATTAGTTAAAGAGTTTGTTTGCTCCTCATGTGCTGGACTCCTCTTGAACGTATAGTTTGTATTATCATAAAATATAGCTTTGTGTAATTCAGTCAGTGGTCGGATAAATAATTAATTTAAATTCTTTATTGAATATTAGAATAGATATAGTGTTCTATTTGCTGGTAGGTGTATGACATTGTTCGAAATTAAATAATTATTTAATAATTCTTGAATAAATTGATAATGTGTAGAAATATTGTTTTCTGTTATTATTGCATGGGATGTAACACACACGCATAATGTAAATAATGTCGCGGATATAAAGGTATAATATTGCTAAGTTTATATATCTGAAAATAAACATTATACAGTATATCATGTTGAATTTGCCATAAGTTCGAAATCATCCGTATGATTAGTATTTGTTTCTATTTTATTTTGTATGCCTGAAATTGTAGGTATTTAAAGTGATTATTTAATTAAGATTATTTAAAGTTGCTCTCTTGATAGACAAATGTATTAATTTGTTTTATTCCAACGATTGATAGTATATCCTCTCTAAAAGTGTATATAGTGCCCAATAATATAATGTATGATTTATTCAGTATTGTATTTTGATAACAATTATTTAGATAGCCTGGATATTCAAAGTCAGAATATTAAGGTATAGTTTGTTAGATGTCAATAATAAATTGTGTAATATGTAATAGGGATAATCCTAAATTTCAATTAATAAATTTGCTTGTAAATTTTAAGATTAAGACAAAAGTCTTATTCTGATATTAATTACTTTTAACTTAACCTTAAGTGTAAATAAAAGCTTTGTTTATTATTTAAAATTGTATCTCAGGTTGTTCTTATATGCATTCAAATTCTGGTTTCCACATCTCCATATTTCATACATCTATTACAAAATTAAATATATTATTTTATGGCTTTGATATTAAATATGCTAAAATCTGATAATATTGTTTCCTAGATCCAAACATTACATGAGATATTTTACCACGTGATTAACTTATAAAAGTGTTGCCTAGCTAAAATATTATTTGGATGATGATGTGAGATTAAAAGATACCCTATCTCCTTCACTATCTAATCGTTAGCCAGTAAACATTATTCAATTTATTTCATTATATCTTATTATAATTTAGAATTATAAATTACTGGCTAATATAGTTCTTTAGTCTAACTATGTTATAGATTCCCTGAGATCTGATTTTTATATTCCTAGATCAACATTGATTCAGCTTTTTAGATTAAGATGTGCTGAACAATAGTTATTTAGTGTTGTGCTTTTCTATTCTGTCAGAGTTATATTGAGCTATTATAGAGTGTAACTGGATGATGGAAGAGATCAAATTGAAATTATATTTTGTTAGATGGAATAAATAAAACTCTGCTAGCCTGTATCATTTGATTAATTAATAAATAGGGTTTATATTTTATTTGATAGCTTATAATATTTCTTCCTTCATTTATTTATATTCTCTATATGTTATGAACTTTCTGTAACCTCCCACTGAGCGAAGCTGTATGATAAACATAAGTAAAAGAGTCTCAGCATTAATTATGAATCAGATAAAGTGATAAATCATTCTATTCATTAATAGATCTGGCGCCTGGGGCATTTGCTCATATAATGTACATGAGCGGTAATGTGTGAGTGGGTTATAATATATATATATATATATATATGCAGAATATAATAAAAGGAAATATAGATAAATAAAAGGAAGAGAAGTAATGAAAGAAAAAAGATAATTGATAATTTTAAGAAAGAGGAAAGCTAGTATGAGTCTATGGTGAATAATGGGGTTTCCATAATAATTTAATGATGCTGATATTTTTATTGATTTAATCAATTCATGTTTTTGCTGGAAAAAGTGCTTTCGAATTGAAAAATTCAAATGTCTCTAAATAAAAATTTTAGCAAACGCATTTTTTACAACAGTTATATTTGCCAGTATTCTTCCAGAACCATAGAAAATTTATTTGTACTCTACAATATTTTTACCATCACAAAAATATTCTTATCCAAAATAAAGATAATAATTCTCTTAAAATTTGCTTTTTTTTTCTTTTCAGTTTCGAAACTTTTCTTTAATAATAATAAAACAGCCTTCTATCTAAACAACAGGGAAGAATCTAATAAACTGAATATGGCAGAAACCCTAGTTCATGCTAATTGAGAATTAGCTTTGGAAAGTTGACTGTTATATTTTGGGAATGTGATAGAATGTAAGAACAGTTTTCTTAGTAGTTATGTTTTATACTTCTGAAAACTATACCCTATTTGTAGAAAAACTACTTATATCACATTTTTGAAAGCCAAGATAATTTATTATATATTAATAGAATCTCAAATTTATCCTTTTCAATGGCTCCTCATCAAATCATATATTTTTTTATCAAATGTCATTATGAAAATTGCTTCACAAAAAATGAATATAATTATTAATTACATTAGCCTGATGCAAGATCATCTTTCTAGAACCCTATCAGAAAATCCTTCAAATTACATAATAATTATGATATCGTGGCATAAGAGACAAGCTTTACTTTTTCTTTTCAATGCCAGAAGTAAAGATTATGGAATTTGGTATTTCTCAGACATATTGGAATCTTATTGTGTTCTAAATCATTCATGATCAATATGTTTAATGGAATTTAATCAACCATTTATGTAGATATGGTCAAACAAAATTCTGTTGCTGATTAAAAAATTTCATTCTTGGTTATTTTTTTAAGATAAAATTACAATTTTAAAAAATTAACATATAACAATAAAATTGTATTCTAAATTATTATTACCATTAAAATTATATAAATATTATATTTCTTTTATTTTATTATAGATGTTTAACAAAAATGCAGCCTGCTTATACAATAACTTTTTCTGGATCAAGTCCTGAAATTCGAAAAGGTAAAATTGAACCAATCACAATTAAAGTAGAACAACGGACAAGTAATAAAAAGGTAAATATGTTAATTGAAAAGTTGTTGTTGATGTTTTTTTACGATTTATCTTGAAGTTGTTAGTTTTTTTTTTATAAAATGCATTTTATAAAATTAAATACTAAAAATAATAATAAGGGGTTAAAATAATTGGTATTCTAAACAAATCTGTCCAAATTGTATGAGCAGCAAATTACCATCCATTTAGTTTTAAACCTTTTATAAATAGATCAAATGTCTTTTTCTGGGCTTAAAGTATTTTAAAAATTGATGGGACTTGGAAAAAAAAATTACAAATCCATCGCAATTTAATTGAAAAAGATGTCAATCCCACTTGTTTTAACAGTCTACTACTACTACTACTACTACTACTACTACTACTACTACTACTACTACTACTATTATTATTATTATTATTATTATTATTATTATTATTATTATTAATAATAATAATAATAATAATAATAATAATAATAATAATAATAATAATAATAATAATAATAATAATAATAATAATAATAATAATAATAATAATACAACCATCAATGCTGTGAATGCTGCAAAGAAAAACTATCATACAACTAACATTCAAAGTGACATGCGGACAAAACTAAATAAGCTCCTCAAACGTTAGAACTCTGATTATTTTTGCTTTTTTAATTTTTATATTGTTATAGTCCATTAACCACAAAGTGTAACCACTAAATTCATATGTGTTTACCCTAATATTATTCATTGTATGTTAAATTTCAAATTTTTCTAGATGTAAACTTATGTAAACCATTGAGATCAATAAAGCCTTTATTGAAACGTAATAATAATAATAATAATAATAATAATAATAATAATGTATGCCTAAGTCATCAAGAACGAAGTTCTTATTAATAATCTTTTTTTTTCCCATATTCTAATCGTTTTTCACACTTAAAAACTGTGATATATATCTGTGATAGATAAAGACAGCGATGGCTAATTACTGAACAGTTGTTTTTTCCAGCAAAAAGTAAGTAATACGGTCGTTCATAACAAAAAATTAATTCTAACGTCATAAACAAGCATGGCGTCGCGTCAAGAAGCAAACGACGTAAATTGCGCTCAAACAAACGGCGATAAAATGAAAACTGCCACTATCGCAAAAACATACGCAAACGTAACAAAAATAAACCAGCAGCTTCACAGCATCGAAAAAAGTCCAGCATTAACACAGACAGCAAGATTTAGGAAGGTAAATCAAGCCGACATAAATAATTTAAACCTCGTGGAAAACAATAATGAAGAGCCCTCCCCAACGATATGGAATCAAGATGAACTGCAAGAAATAAACGTTAATTTCAACAGCACCATCCCAAAAAAATTATTCGCAACTTTCCAAAAATTTTTTTCACCGAGATCATTAGTGTTAGCTGTCACTGATAGGAATTTAACACTCTATAAATTCCCCAGAGAGCTTCTTTACGAGGAGCTGACAGCAACAGCATTGTGGGATACAGTCTCTAGTATTGGAGAGCATCCAAACTCGCGATACGTTGCAATTCAGTTTTTCGATGAACATCAGCGTGCAAGATTTCAAACTAAAGTAAAAACTTTGGGAAGCTACGCGCTAATAATAGTCGATCAAAGCTTGCAAAACTATTGTAACGGAATAATTAAAAACACTTACTTCGGATATACCATTCAGGATTTTCAAAAATTAATACAGTCATTTGGCAAAGCTATTTATATAAAACAAATCTACTTATCCGACACCCCCATACCGGTTTTCAGCAACAACTTTCATTTCAAAATAAAGCTGAATGACAATGTAAACCCGGAGGATATTCCAACACAAATAATTGACCAGAATGCAATACTGACTATTCACATAAAAGGATTAAGGCCAAGATGTTTTGTGTGCGGTGAAACCGGACACTTAGCAATCGATTGCAACACCAAAATCAACCAAAAAAAACCAACAGAAGCTCACCAACCGGAATCAAACAGTACAAAACAGATAACGAAAACAACTAATAAACAAGAAAAAATTAATAAAAAAACCACAGATCAACAGCAATTGAATAATAAAAAAACTGCACACACGTTGCCAGCACCTGAAATTCTGGATTTATCAACAAAATCAACCAATAGAATTCAAACCCCCACTGATAAAAAAACAGAAAGTCAACAACCTCAAGAGGCTCCAATGGAAAAAATAGCGCACAATCTAAGTCAGACTACCAAAAATACCCATGAAAAAGAGATAATAAAAGAACAAATAAACTCACACAGTAATAGTGATCAAGAAAAAATATATATAACACACCAAACACCCAATATTAAAAATAATACAACAATGGAAATTATGAAAGCTATCACCCCAAATATGCCTCAAATCACCAAAGCTGACACAGAACAAAGAAGAAGACCAGGCCGCCCACCAAAGAAAAATAGAGGGCCCAAAAAAATCAAAACAGAAGCCAACCTTAGCCTTTCTGATCACAACAATACAACTACAGTGGAAACAGATGAAGATCTGGAAATGGAATATGAGAATGAATGGGAAGAAACACCAGATCAACCCTAATATTTAAATCTCAACCAAAAAACATATAATGAAAATAAAAATTGCGGCAATCAATGTCAGGGGTTTGAACTCGACCTCAAAAATTAATAAGTTAAAACATTGGATCAAGGATATACAACCACACTTGCTTGGTATACTTGAGACAAAAATTTATGCTGGATCACAAACTGACCCAGCCAAACATTTAAATATGGAAGGTTTCTGTGCATGCTCCAGAGACTCTTCCTCTCCCTCAGCTGGAACTGGACTCATAATTGCTAGAAATTGCCCATTCACAACGTTCAAAATAATTCACATTGACATGAACTTATTAATTGCAACCTTCAACCAAAAAAGCATAACAATAAATCTGGTTTTTGTATATATGCCTTTACAGGATAAAAAAATAGATACCATAATTGCAAACATTAATTCAAGGTTAGCTACAACTTCAAACCCAACCACCTTAATTGGAGATTTTAATTTAAAATATCAGGAATTTACCCAACGTTGGCTTCACAGAATAAACATACCACTAATGAGTGGCCAAGGTTTTTTGCCAGATGATGCCATCTCTTTCCACAATAATCGCTTCTCTTCACTTATTGATCTGTGCTTTTATTCTCCAATGCTTCACCACCTTATTGAAATAAAACTAACTCCCTCAACTTTTTCTGATCACTCAGCTCAAATAGTCACAATTGACTGTGCCCAAATTCAAATATCACCCTTTCCACTTACAAGAACAATAAGAGTTTTACTCCCAGAAACAACCCCTGAATTTCTGTTCTCTGAGACCTACATAATGCTAAACAAAATCAAAGATATGACTTTGAACCCGGTCCAGAAATATCTAGCATTTATGGGAATGTTGTCCTTTAACATCACCCATATAACAAAAAAACAACCTCCACCATCAAGACTTTTGTCTCTGGCAGATCAGTTACACCAGAGAATAATCATGATTAACCCATCACACTGCACCCAGCAGTATATATTCAAGCTTACACATGCATACAATAAAGCATGTGAAGAACTCAAAAGCTATCTGAAGATAAAGAAAAGCAAGGTATGCCTAACCAGGCCACACACTTGGACAAGAGATTATATAAGATGGGCACTGGGGAACCAACCAGATGTAAAAGTGCCAATGGCACTATATACAAATAGTGGAACATATGCAGGACACAATATGATTATGCCAATTTTTGAATATTTTAAAGAGAAATTACAAGAAAGACAACCATATAAAATACCACATAATCTGTTTGGCCCACCAGAGACAAAAACCCCATTCACAAAAGATCTATTCACAACAAAACTAAATACTATTCGAAATGCTTGCCATCCAGGTAGTCCTGGAGTTCCATTGTTTGTATTAAAGCATCTAAGTAAATTCACAACAGAATATTTGTGTCAGTTAGCAAACCATCTAGCGCAACAAATTCAACCCATGGAGGGTGTCTATCCAATAGCCATAGTACCCTATAATAAAAAGAAAGCAATTATTCCACCTATTACAGACCTCAGACCAATATCTATGGGACCTTTGCCGATCAAAATTATGGAGAAAATTATTAAAGATGAAATTGAACTGTATATAATGCCACTTATCTCCGAAGCACAATATGCAAAGAAAAACTCTTCAACAACAGAAGCAGCTTTATTCTTCAAAGCAATTCTAGCAACAGTAAAACAGCGGAAAAAATACGGACCCGTTGTTGTGCAGCTTGACATAGAAGCTGCATTTGACTCAGTCAATATATACACACTTCTAAAAATGCTAAAAGACACAGAAATTCCTAGAACACATCTATATATTATTGCTAACCTGCTTCTGAACAGAGAGATCCATATAACTTTAAATGGAAGAAACTCACCATCTTTCACACCCACCAAATCTATATCCCAAGGATCCCCTCTTAGTTCACTATTGTTTATATTTTACATCAATCCCCTTATTAAAAGCATACAAAATGCATTTACTGGGATCGAGATACCAGACACAACACAGTGCACTACATGCATCGCCTATATGGATGATGTTACCATATTCCTAACATCAAAAAAACAAATACCGCAACTCCAAAAGATATTACAAGAATATTCACAAAAATATGAATTATCATTTAATCCAGCAAAAACCACAGCCTGGTCTCTATACACTGGTAAACCATGTACATCAATTTACAAATCAAAACCAAACTCTTTCCTTGGGTTCCCATTTCATATGGGAATTACAGGAATGAGATGTCATATCCAAAATAAACTTAAAGAAGAAGCCACAAAAATTATAAACTCCTTGTCCAAGGCATATCTTTCACTATATTCCAAAGTACAGTTAATTAACCAGCTTATCACAACCAAAATAACTTACTATGTACCGGTTATTTCATTCTCAAAGGGGTTCATTTCAAAAATTAAAACCATATATAATAAACTACTTTGGGCCAGAAAAACAGTAGCAATTTCCACAAAAAAACTTAGCCAACCTCTAATAAAAAATGGACTTGGCTTGCACAACATCAATGTTTTTCATATACAAAAGTTAAGGAACTCAATAATCACAATACTTGCCAAATACCCCAAAATTAACCACTTGCTAGAAGTTACTCCAACAGATAGACCACCTCCAAAAGGTTCCTTTTTCACCAACATTATATACCAATGCAAAACCACAGACAAGATTCCAGAACAGTATTTGCATAAGTATTCACACTGGGATATTTATGGTTTAATAAACAGAGAAGCAGATACTAATGTTATACAACCTATGCTAGGAATTAACAACAAGAGACTACTCAAGGAATATAAAAAATGGGCTCTAGAGCCCAAATACTTTGATTTTATCATGAAAATCAATCTCATTGCCTTGCCAACAACCCACTTTCTTTATCATAAAAGAATGTATATATCTATTGACCCCTTCTGTGGACTCTGCCATCGAGCAGAAGAGACACTGGACCACTTTATTTATCAATGTGTAGCACTTAACCAAACACGACAGATGATGTGTAACACCTACAGAAAACCGGGTACAATCATTAATCACATAATAGCTGCTTTTCAGGGAAGATCAATACCTAGCATTAGGGCAGCCACATTTGTTCTATATGCGTACTGGTGCACCCGATGTACTTTCTTAATTGGCAATAACACCAGACGACACCCAGCTACATTTAGCAACAAACTGCTACACATTCGAAATAGAGATAAAATAATAACCAACCCCCACTTATATGCAGCAACATGGTCATTGTTAAAACAACCATCAATGCTGTGAATGCTGCAAAGAAAAACTATCATACAACTAACATTCAAAGTGACATGCGGACAAAACTAAATAAGCTCCTCAAACTTTAGAACTCTGATTATTTTTGCTTTTTTAATTTTTATATTGTTATAGTCCATTAACCACAAAGTGTAACCACTAAATTCATTTATATGTGTTTACCCTAATATTATTCATTGTATGTTAAATTTCAAATTTTTCTAGATGTAAACTTATGTAAACCATTGAGATCAATAAAGCCTTTATTGAAACGTAGTAGTAATAATAATAATAATAATAATAATAATAATAATAATAATAATAATAATAATAATAATAATAATAAGAATAAGAATAATAAGAAGAAGAAGAAGAAGAAGAAGAAGAAGAAGAAGAAGAAGGAGAAGAAGAAGGAGAAGAAGAAGAAGGAGAAGAAGGAGAAGAAGAAGAAGAAGGAGAAGAACGTTTTTACCTAAAAGTTTTGGAAGACAAAAGGAATTCAACTAAATCTTTAAAGTAAAAAGTTTCCTCAATCTAGATAACAATCGTAAATGTTTTTGAAGTGCTTTTAAAATAAAAAAGGTAAGAAATTCATCGTTTTTTTAAATTATATTTAATCAACATCAAAAGATAAACATGGCGTCAAGATTTAAAATTGACGCGTCAAATAGCTCAAAAACGCTCAACCCAATGGAAAATATAATATTGAATCAAAAAACCTACGCAAATGCTACAAAATCTAATATACAACACCAAGAGAATAAACAAAATACCAATTTAAGTCAATCTAGATTTAGAAAAGTAAATCAAACCGACATAAACGATATATATATCGGTGATGAATTTGAGCTAGAACCATCAATGATCAACTGGACGAATGAAGAAATAAAAGATATTAATTCTAGATTTAATAATACCATACCCCCAAAATTATTTAATAGTTTTAAAAAAAATTTTTCTGACAAGTCGTTAATACTAGCAGTTACAGACAAAAATTTATCCCTCTATAAATTCCCAAGAGAACTCCTATTTAAGGAATTAACAACACAAGTATTATGGGATAGCATCATGACTATTGGAGAACATCCCAACTCCAGATATTTAGCTATAGAATTTTACAACAAAAATCAATGTGAAGCATTTCAAATAAAAGTCCAGACATTAGAAAATTATGCTTTAGTGGTGGTTGACAAAAATATACAAAACTACTACACAGGCATTTTGAAAAATACATATTTTGGATATAGCATACAAGATTTTACCAAACTAATTCACCCTTATGGTCAGGCAATCTATATCAAGCCTATCTACTGTAACGATACTCCAATCCCTATACATACCAACAGCTTCTATTTCAAAATCAAACTAAAAGAAAACATCAATCCTGAAGAAATCCCCAACCAGATTATTGATCAAGAAGCAGTCCTCACACTTCAAATAAAAGGACTCAGGCCAAAGTGCTATGCATGTGGAGAAAGAGGTCATCTGGCAGGAGACTGCCACACAAGGAAAGACCACAGGAGTGACCAGCAAACAAAGGAAATCCCAGAACAAAACCAAGCAACTCAAAAACAAATAATAAATAATGCAGAAAGCAGCAAGATACATACAAGTCTTCAACAACAAGAAAATCAGGAAAAACAAAGTATCTTAACAATACAAGATAAGAACGAACCATTAAACTTGACAATGGAAAAGATTAATAAAAATGAAGAGTGGAAAAACAGCACAACAAAACTCATCAATAGTAATCAATCACAAGAAAAAATTGAAAATCAAAATATAATCACAAGAGAAAATATAAAACTGAAAAGCACCCAAAGTAAAATAAAAGATCAAACAAATAAGGATCTGCAAATAAACAGTGAAGAACAAATAAAGGAATATGAAAATATCACAGATGTAGAATCTCAGATGGAAGAAGATGATTCTACACACAAAAATGAAAACATCAACAATTATTCCAACTTACCACTAAAACCAACAATTAGAAATAATACAGCCACAGAAATCTTAGAAAAAATAACACTAGATATACCACAAAACATAGTAATAGAAAAAGAGCAAAAAAGAAAGCCAGGCCGGCCACCAAAAAAAAAATATAAAAAAATTAAAGTAAGATCAGAAGAAGATGTAATCACCAACTCTGAGCATACATATCAGACTACTGAAACCTCTGATGAAGATACTAATCAAGACTATGAAGATGAATCAGAAGCACAACCCAATACAAAAACTAGTAAAAAAATACTAACTGATCAAAGCCACATTACCACTAAAAATAACATAATTGAATTAGACACTCAACAAAATTCAAAACAATAAAAAGCCCACTTACTGATCAAAGGAAAATTACCAAAGAAAATATATATATATATATAATCAGAATGAAAATAAAAATTGCTGCAATCAATATCAGGGGTTTAAATTCAACCCAAAAAATATACAAAGTAAAACACTGGATACAACAAATCAAACCACACATTACAGGTCTACTAGAAACCAAAATCTATGCAGGGTCACAAGTAGACCCATCCAAATACTTTGGTATTGAAGGATTCTATGCAGGTTCCAGAGATGCAACATCACCATCAACAGGATCTGCCCTAATAATTGCAAATCATTGTCCATTCCAAACTTTCAAAATCACTTACATTGATTCAAATCTCCTAATCACTACATTCAGTCACAAAATAATGACAATCAATGTAATTTTTGTATATATGCCAATAAATAAACAAAGAATTGAAACAATAATCATGTCAATAAATTCAAGATTAGCCACCACAGCAGATCCCACCATCTTGGTTGGTGACTTCAACACATCGTATCTGGAATTTACTAAAAAATGGCTCCACAAAATACAAGTTCCACTAATGAGTGGACAAGGTTTTCTTCCTCAGGATGCTGTCTCATTCCATAATGGTCGGTTTAAATCACTGATAGACTTATGCTTTTATTCACCGACTCTACATCACTTAATAAAAATAAACCTCATACCATCGGGCTTCTCCGATCACTCTGCACAAATAATAACTATTAACCTAAACCAAATGCAAACTAACATTTCACCACTAACAAAAACAATCAGAATCCTTCTTCCCAAGTCAACTCCAGAATTTATCTTTTCTGAAACCTATATAATGTTAGAAAAACTAAGACAAATAAAACTAGACCCTATACAACAATACCAAGCTTTTATCAATATTTTGTCATTTAATATAAACCACATAGTAATGAATAGACCATCACCATCCAAGCTACTAGAATATGCTGATAAAATACATGAAAAACTTACAGCAATCACGCCTACACATCACACCCAAAATTATATAAGAAACTTAACACAAGAATATAATAAGGCTTGTCAGTCCCTAAAAGAGTATCTAAAAATTAAAAAAACCAAATTATGCATCACCCACCAACACACATGGTCACGTAAATACATAAAATGGGCCCTAGGAAGTGCACCTGAAATTAAAGTACCAATGGCCATACAAACCCAAAGAGGAATATTTGCTGGCCAAAATATAATAATGCCAATGTTTGAACATTTTAGAGACAAACTGCGATCAGCACCACCAATACAGTGGACAGCACACATATTTGGACCACCAAAAAATGAAAATTTATTCACGGCAGATGATTTCATTAAAAAAATGAATGAAATGAACAATAACTGTCACCCTGGAAGCCCAGGAATACCACTTTTTGTCTTAAAACACCTTAGCCAATTCACTTCAAAATATCTTTGTAATCTGGCAAACCATCTAGCTCAAGAAATTAGGAGTGTACAGGGAGTGTACCCCATAGCAATAGTACCTTACAATAAAAAGAATAAAAAAATTCCTGCACTTGAAGACATAAGACCTATATCCATGGGACCGCTTCCAATGAAGATACTGGAAAAGGTAATAAAAGAAAAAATAGAGCCATTTTTGATGCCTTCCATCTCTGATACTCAGTTTGCTAAGAAAAAATCTTCAACTACACAAGCAGCTCTACTTTTCAAAACCATAATGGTAACTGTAAGAAATAAAAAAAATATATTGTACCGGTCAAAAAGAAGCCAACACATCAACAAACCCAAACTCAAAGTCGGATTCAAACTCAGGCGGTTCAAACTGAATTCAAACCCAACTCACGAGCTCAGATCCATTCAATGGATGACATATATCGACGGTACATGACTATGCGCCAAGGAACTAGCTCAACGGATGATGATGATTAATGAGACCCTGATCTAACTCTAATAAAGTATAATAAAATAACTAACGGTAACTAACAATCTTTATAAGTCAACTCATATATATATGTTCGGGTTGCCAATACAGACAGTGAGCATTAATATTAAAATAATTTGAATAAGAAAGAAAGTTAAAAAAAACCCAAATGTGTTAATAAAATGTTTAATAATAATTATAATTTTGTTCAACTTTTAGATTGTGATTATATAGATTACCTCTAGTCTTTAAACAGAATTTATATTTACAACAAGAATGGCAGTCCTTATTATATGCCAATACTATTACGCAATATTATATGATAAATATATGTCTATGCCCCCGACAAGAAAATAAAGGTAGATAAAGGTATTTGGCTATGACTGAAATTATTATTCTGATTCTAAAGGAAAGAATGTGAGATTTATTTTCACATTCGCAAATCAATTCACAAAGAACAAGATACGTATTTAGGGCATAACTTTAATATTTAATAAACTTATTTAATTATAAATAAATATTAATTTGTTCGACTTTAATAAAATCAATTCATCACGATTTACGAGCATGAGAGCGGGCTTTACTGGAACTGAGAAATAAACGGTACTGACGACTTATGAGCTATAAGAATAAATGTGAAAAATAATGGCTTGTCTATGATTTGAGAAAATAGCAGGGCTGCTTGTATTTGACAAGTCTTCAATGCCCTATATGAAGGATCCATAGAACACAGGGAAAACCAGGTCGGGTCGTAGCCTCGAACCTTTGGTGTTCCAAATATAAAACGAGCAAGTGGAGGAAGTGCTTTCTTCCTAGATAATTAAACTAATAGAAATATCACTGAGGACAAGCCTATGAAACTTCCGATCTCGCGTCAGCAACGTTCGGAAAATGATGACTTGGTAATCATCGTATTTAAATAATAATACCCAATTTATATAAAGAGTGCTCTACGTGATGACCTGATCAAGTTAAATT
Organism: Epiperipatus broadwayi; assembly: GCA_028023455.1. NCBI lineage: Eukaryota > Metazoa > Onychophora > Udeonychophora > Euonychophora > Peripatidae > Epiperipatus > Epiperipatus broadwayi. The sequence continues at coordinate 24,474 of JAQFVV010000406.1, read as the reverse complement.
AAAGTCAAACGTGCTTTAATCAAAAAGTATTTAATGCAATTAGAAATTATATTAATTATGCCCTAAATCCCATGCCCTTCCTGAATATTACTAGAAAGTATAAAATTTGAATTAGAATATATATATTCATTTAATTCCTTTATCAACCTTTTTGTGAAACAATAAATTAATGTGAATAAATAACTATTATAAATTCAGTAAAGTGGCCGGGAGCATAGGTTAAAAATTGAGCTAATAATTTGTTGTTATTAGCCATTAATAAAATAGCAAAAATTGTACAAATCACTCAACTCGATAATTAATAGAACTGTATCAAAATAGTTCTAGTGGGTAAGAATTACTGTAAAAATAAATATATTATTTAACAAGGCAAATGCAACGAAGGAAATTATTATCGAGTTGAAGTTATTATTGGCATATAATAAAAAATAAACAATATTAATAAATCACACAATAAATATATATATATAATATAATAAATGAACCGCCATCGTAAGAAATGAGAAAGTTAAATATTAAATTTAAAGACTAGAGATTAAGATAGAGAATTACTACATAATTTAAAATAACATTAACAAAAAGACAATTTTACAGTAGATAGCTTAAAGATGTTTTAACTTAAAGTTCAGAACTGGCCAGGTTCAAACGGAAAGATATTACCATTTCTTCATGGTTGACTTCTGCGTTTCCACAGGGCAGAGTCCAGTTGGATGAAACATATGCGCGCATTTTGAAAATTATGTGAATAGCATTTTGATAGATTTCTCTAAGGTTTCGGCAGCTTACGATTGGTATATGAATTTTTATATTGCAGCCACATTGAAGATTTTCAGGGGGCTTAAGGAACCGTAGTCAGACTCTTGAAGTTAAGCCCCCCACCATGGGAGAAACACTATTTTACTTCATAATTTAACTGGGCGAATTCTCTAATGAAATATATATAGCTTCTCTTAATGAGGAATAATAGCTGCTTGGAAACTTTTTTACTGTATCTGATGCCTTTAGGCTAAATCAATCTTACAAAAAATTTACTAGTTGTTGTTAGATACATTCCTTTGATAAGGCTTTCAAACTCATTAACTTGAATTCATTTTCTAATTAGAAAATGAATTTTTAATATCAGAAAATGATTTTAATTAGGACCGTCCTAACATTTTAAAGACTTATCTATTTCTAATTAATAAAAACTTTAACCATTGTTTTGGAAAGAGAAAATCTGAAAGCTTATCGAAAGAATGTAACTATTAATCACTAAAAATTTAACATATTATTTAAAAGTAAAATAAACATTCCCGACGCAATGAAACTTTCGAACAATTATATATATTTAAACATTTATAAATATATATACACGCACAATCCACGCAGTTATAATATATATAAATTCATGAATAATTCTAACATGAATTTATTAATAGAAATGATTAGTTTAAATCTCAAATGAGTTAATTTTAACACACATTTATAATAGTTTTTCTTTAAGGAAACTAGCGTGGACTGAACGCATAAAGCCCCATTGCATCGGAAATTCAAAGTTAGTACAAGGGTTTGAAGTTGGCTACATGTGAAAGATCATGAAGCTAGGATCGAACTTAGATCCGACTGCTTCAATATAGCCCTCTGGTCATACAACTGGATATAGCATCAGCCTTTGACACTGTCAACATATCTATATTGCTAGAGATGCTCGAAACCACGGACATCCCCAGATCCATGCTATATATAATAGCAAACCTATTAATAAACCGTGAGCTACACATAACACTTAATGGTAGAAATTCTCCCTCTTTCTACCCCACACAGTCACTATCACAGGGTTCACCTTTAAGTGCCCTACTCTTTATTTTTTATATTAACCCCTTAATTAAAAAAATAAATCAATCCTTTGAAGGCATACAGATACCAGGATCAACACAAAAAATAGCATGTTTGGCATATATGGATGATGTCACGGTGTTTCTAACTTCTAAAAAGCAGATACCGCAGTTGAACAAGATAGTGGAAGAATATTCAGCCAATTATGGACTGAAGATAAATCCAGCAAAATCTGCATCTTGGCATATATTCTCAGGCAAACCATGTGAGTCCGTATTTCAGGGAAAACCAAATCCCTTTCTGGGTTTTCCATTTTATATGGGCACCACAAGAATGCGCTGTCACATACAAAACAAACTCAAAGATGTTGAAAAAATAGCAAATTCATTGTCTAAAGCATATCTATCAATATATGCAAAGACACAACTAATCAACAGGCTAATCATGACTAGAATAACATACTACATGCCAGTAATTGTTTTTTCTAAAGGTTTCATCCGGAAAATTAACTCCATATGCTGTAAACTTATGTGGGCCAGGAAAACAGTGGCCATATCAATTAAAAATCTTAGCCGACCACTAATAAAAAATGGCCTTGGCCTACACAGCCTCAACATTTTCCACATGCAAAAACAAAAAAATTCAACAATTGCCTTAATTAATCAATTTACAAAATTAAAACATCTAATTAAAATAACACCTACTGATCGACCACCCCCAAAAGACTCACTCATTCAATCGGCAATATACCACTGCAATGCAATAGGAAAAATCCCCAACCAATGGACAGAAAAATATAAATATTGGGAAATCTATGAACTAATGCAGAACCATACCACCAACAATCAAATATTACCACTATTAAAAATAAACAATAAAGTATTAATTAAAAAATACAAGAAATGGGAGTTAGAACCAAAATTTTTCAATTTTATCCTTAAAATAAACTTAGATGCCCTCCCAACCACATACTTTCTGGTACATAGAAGACTACATAGAGACATGGATTCTTTATGTGGCTTATGCCATCAGAATGAAGAAACTGTCCAGCACTTACTGTATCACTGCAAAGGTCTGGAACAAGTAAGAATTATACTTTGCAACACGTATAGGAAAAATAAAACCACAATGGAACAAGTAAGATGGCTTTCCAAAGTAAAACAATACCACTGATTAGGGCAGCAACTTTTGTTCTATATTCACTATGGTGCACAAGATGTACGTTCCTAATGGGAAATAACACAAGGCGACATCCATCTACTTTTGAACACAAGTTAAGGCAAATACAAATCCGGGACAAATTGATAACAAGTCCAGACATCTATGCAGCTACCTGGTCTCTGCTTAAACACAGAGCAAGGTTGTAACATAATCAAGGAAATAATGACTAAGTAATATGGAGTACCAACAAGGGAAAAACAAAAATAAATAAATAATAAAACAGGAAATAAAGCAAAAGATCAGAGCCCATCCCTATCCAGTAATAGCTTCAGTAACATCTGTGCACCTAATAACTATTGAAATGCAACTGTCTATAATATTCTGAACACTATTTTATAATGAACAAATCTGTAACATTCAATTAAGACAATATATTATAAAGACGTTATCTTGATTATTGTAATAACAATTGTAACCTGGTTGTAACTGGAAAACTTGTAGCACATAATCTATGTAACCATTACTGTATTCTTTTGAGACAATAAAGGCCTTTTGAAACATAATAATAATAATAATAATAGTAGTAGTAGTAGTAGTAGTAGTAGTAGTGGTGGTGGTGGTAGTAGTGGTAGTGGGGGGAGGAGGAGGAGGAGGAGGAGGCGGAGGAGGAGGATTATTTTCTTTTTAAAAAATTGTCTTCATATCTAGGTTTTTAATTAATAAACTAAGGTCATTTATTAGAATTCTTAAGATTTTTTTTTTTTTGGGGGGGGGGGATATTGAATTATAGTGTAAAGGAAAAACTAATTTAAAATCAAAGATATAAGAACAAAAGATGCAATATATATATATCAAAAATAATAAGAATAGTAACATTTAAATGTCTATATGAAATTCTCTTGCTAAATACTGAGTACTTGCTTCATGTACATTGTAATGGTATTAAGTGAAATGTGTATTGTAACTGTATATATGAAGAACAATTGAGTTGCCAAATTTATATAACAAAATAATGTATTCTTAGCCATAAAAAAGCCCAATGTACATAATAGAAATATTATTAATACTCACATGTGTATGGAATGATGATGCTGCTTCATGTTATGAATCAGTCCTATAATAGAAAATAACTGTTGTGAATCTGCCCTTAGCTAAATTAAATGTCTAAAATTATTTGAGTTACTATCTTTAGATAATGAGGATATATATGATTCACCAACAATTGATCTACAATTCTTATCATGATAGGACTGATAGTTATCTTTTATGATTATTATCACCAGCTTTTATTCTATAGAAATAATAATTGTTTCATGAGGTTCATAATTCTTTGGATTTGACTAATGCATACACAAGGAAATAACTAAGAATACACACCCATGTATTTATATTAAGTCATCAGTAGAAATATGAAATCAAAAAGTTGTCATTAATATTATCAATATCATAGGCTTTAGACAACTAATACCAGTAATGTATACATGAATTGACTATTTATAACTGATTTTATGAAGTCAAAATATTGTAACAATACTAAATGGAAGAAATGGTAGTGATTATCAGAATATCTTTACCTGAATAAGCTATAATCCAACAACTATTTTTGATAAGATTTATTAAGATCTTACATATAAAATTAATAAAATATAATAAGCTTATAATGAGAGTGATATTCTGATTGAAATATATTCTATCAAAGAATGAAGAATTTAAATGAATATTAAGAAAATAATTATTAAAAGAACAGTACTGATAATAATATAATTTATATGAAAAATATTTAAAGCAATTGTAATTGTAAAATAAAGAAATTAAAATTAAGAGTTTATATTTTATTCAAAGGTTTTGATTGAAATAACTTTATACTTAAATTTGCAAACTGTCAAATTTATATAGTGAATATCCATTTATAAAAGTTTTCTTTTTGTTTTAAATTTCTACTAATAGTAAATTTGAGATATTTTAGAATTCAAAATAAATTATGAGAATTCTTTCTTTTAATTAATTATTCTTAGAAATTTTGCTTAATTTCTAGTTTAAAACAGAGATTATAGAATGATATTTTATGCAGCTCTATTTGAAATCTGGGTGATAATTATTGCATGATATATCACATTAACAATAAGATTTTAAAATAATGAGATTCTACATGCAGAGATTTCAGATGAATTAAATGTTAATTCAAAATAGATTTAGATGTAACATTAAGAGTTAATGTGCAAATTCTGAAATTCATACAGATGTGAATCATAATTTAATAATGGTGAAATTGAAATATTTTTTTTAAGAAAAGTGAATCCAAGGAAGAAATGGTTCATTGGTAAATTGCAGAAAAATGTTATGAAAAAATTTTCAAATTTGTTGGACAAGAAAATATGCATAACCTTATAAGAATGTATTAACAGTTTATTATGAAAAAATATTACAATTGATGATGGTAAAAATGTATAAAGTAAATTAAGAATATATTAAAATGAATAACAAATACATCTAAGCAAGAATAATTAGAAAAAGAATATGAAATAGAGGAATAAAATAGTTAGAAACAAAATGGTATGTTCATAGTGAAATAATAAAAACAGTGCTGTGAGCAGATTAATAAAAAATAAGGCATTGGGTGTGTGTACATTTAAGTATATATATATGCTAAGTTTTATATAAAGAAAAAAAAAGAATACTTTATTTAAATAAATTACAATTATTATTTGTGTTGTAGACAGACTTTGCTAATGCAAAAAAAAAAAAAAAAAGCAGTTACCTCTAAACCACTTATCATCTAATAAATAATCTAAAAATAGATAATTTAAGTCTGAGATAATGCAGGAAAAGTAATTATTATGTAAACTAATTATTTTCTGGATGGTAATCTAAAAATAGAAACTTTAAAGATTTCTGGGATCAATTTCAAAATTTATAAATGGTAGTGAAATTTATTTGGAGCAGCAGAAACTAATTTGGGAAACTGAAAAAGAAAGCAGATACATGTGAACTTTGGCAAGTCTCAATACCTAGCTATATTCTGGCTGAAGGTGAAATAAGGGTTTTATTGCAGACTGCCTTGGTCTAAATTATAATTTAAGGTAAGTTCAGATGAAACTATTAGTTTAAGTAATTTTATGCTAAATTATAAATCAATATATATATATATATTTACTTTATATGTTTTGCTAATAATAATGTTAAATACTTATATTAAAAAAGTCTTTTAAATTATTTTGCTCTAGTAATCTCTTTATGTTTGTTCGTATTCTCATTCAAGCCCTCAATGAAAATAATTTTAGAGTTCAAATTCAGAATATTAATTGGTGCAATCAACAGTCATTTAGCTCAAGTCTGTTATACTAAAAGTAATATTGCAAATAAAAATACTTCTGGAATATAGCTAGACAACTTGAGCAAAATTATGAAATAAATAACATGAATAATTTCCAGAAAATAATGTTGACTGTGCAAATAAGCAACAAATTTTTAGCAATTGAAATAGATAGCAGGGCAGGAACATCCTTCATATTCCAGAGGGATTGGGCTGGAATAGGCAAAGAAATGAAAGAGTGTCTTTAATTAGCTAAAATAAAAATTAAGCCTAATGATGCATATGAAGATGTCATTTTCATTATTGGTGTAGTTGAAGTAGTGGTTGAAGTAAATAAGAGGCATAAAAAGTTAAACTTATTTGTCATAAAAGGAAATCTAAAACCTATATTAAGTAGAGAATGATTTATCCTTCTAAGTATAAAGATTTGCAGGATTAACAAAATTAATATTGAGAGAGAAATGCAAACAAAATTTTTTCAATTATTTGGACATGAGCAGGGAGTAATCAATACTGCACCTATTGACATAGGGCTTTGGGAAGGCTTAAGACCTGTCCATTGTAAGTCGTGAAAAATACTATTTGTGCAAAAAGCAATAATTGAAGAAGCTTTAGATTAGTAAAGAAGGAAATATTGATACTTGTTAAAAGTTCAGAATGGATCACTTCCATAGTTATTATGACAAAGCCCAATGGACAAATTCATATTTTTTGGGAACTATAGATTAAGAAAGGTATAGATAAAAGTCCATACCCTATCTCAAATGTAAGAGAAATGCTAGCTAATTTAGGCAGGGCAAACATTTTTTCAAAGCTAGACTTGAACACTGCTTTCCATCAGATACCGGTGTCTGAAGAAATTGAAAATTTGCTGCCAATTGCAACTCTTAAAGGCTTGTTTAAATATAACCATCTTTTTTTTTTTTTGGAATTACAACAGCTCCAAAAATTTTCCACGCAAAAGTAGATGCACTGTTATAAGGAATGAAAGGAGTTCCACCATATTTTCATGACATGCTAATCACTGTTAATTCAGGATTTATTTAAAAATAAAGTTCATAATCTATGTGAGCATCTCTCAGATTTTGGAGCTAAACTGAATTCTGAAAAATGCATTTGGAATACAAAAGAAATTAAATTTCTGAGTCACATTGTTATAGAATCAGGAATAAAGCCTAAAGCATTTAAGAATACATTCCTAGGACTAGTAAAATTTTTCAAAACTTTTACTTTGGAAAAATCATCACTGGATTTAGACAAGAACTGCAAGAGAGCACTTTTAATAAAATACAACTAGCAAATTTTTAGTCTATTTTGATAATAACTTAGATGTAACTTTGACAATGGATATCAGATTATGGAATTGGAGTACATCTCTTAGAAAATGGAGAGCGCTCAATAGCTTTCATGTCCTGAACAATGATAAAAGCAGAAAGAGCTTATAGTCAATTGGGCAAAGAAGCGTTAGTGATCATATCAGAAGATTAAAAAATTTCATCAATATTTATGTAATAGTCATTTTAAAATAATAACTGATCACTGACCTTTATAGGAATTTTTCAAAGTAAAAATGAAGCACTGGGTCATTTAAGCTCTAGAATGGTCCACTGATATAATTTTGTATCAGCTTGTAAGTTACCAGCTTCATTTTAAAAAAAGGGAATCAAATAAAACTTACTAATATATTGTCTTGTCTCCATGTGCCAGATATAGCAGAAAAAGCTGATGATGTTTCTGTAAATTACATGGACCAATAGAAACCAGAATTAATCAATAGTAAAATTATTGCACTGAACTCAGTTGTCAACTAACAAGGGTTGTTTAATAGTTAATGATAAAGTGCTGGTATCTCCATTAGGATGTTGTCAAAGTTTTGAAAATATTTCACAATGATCATTCAGATATAGTTAGGGCTAAAGCTTTTACTTACAGCTACATGTGGTGGTCTAGAATAGGTGCAGAAATTGGAAACATACAATAAAAAGGCCAACCATGTCAATCCATGGCAAATGTACCACCCCAAAAATATCCATTGCAAACACTGATTAGCCATGAAGCAGAGAGCATATAGACCATGCAGGTCCATTTATGGACTAAATTTTTATAGTGTTAGTAGATGCTAATTCAAAATGGGTAGAAGATAAACTAGTAAAAAATATTAGTTCAGCTGAAACTATACAAATCTTAAAAGAAATTTTTGCATGCCATGATTCACCAGAACCCATAGTGTCAGTTAATGTCACAGGATTTACATCTGCAGAATTCAAAGCCTTTTTAGTCGAATAGAATATAAATCACATCCATACTCCACCTTATCACCCTCTCAATCAAATGGAATTGTTGAAAATTGGTCTAACAGTTGAAACAAATTATTGTGTTTGGTCCGAATTGCAGACTCTATGAAAAATATTAATGTGATTTATTAGCATCAAACATATTTACATAAGATACAATCAATAAACAGAATGCCAGTTATATAAACTTAGTTAATGCAGGGCTGGTCATGCCCAAGTGACTGGACTTACTTCCAGATATATGTAATAGCTTTCCTCATGAGTTTGTCCAGTGATTCTTACTGCTGCAATAGACAGCTTGCCTCACTCAGTAGACTTATAGCATAATGACTATAATAGAAATGTTCACTGCAGTGGTCTAATTGAAAGCACATTCCATCTTTAGGTAAGACAGATATTCTCTGCCTTACCTCCAAAAAGGCTGACTATTTATTGCCAGATCCCTAACCTTACTGTTAGCAAACGAATTCAAAGAGCATCATTGCCTATTGGCCTATACTAACCATTGGCTATGTTTTATCTATCCGTTTACATATTGTTTAATGGCAATGAATACTCAGTCCAATCAGATAAGGAATGGACTTGTCCACTTCTGAAGGCGAGGTGAGGTATGACATCCCCCCCCCCGGCTAAAGTTAACCCTGGAGAATATGCTGGATGCCTTCTTATCCACTTTGTTGCTTTCTTTCATTTTTGCTGTTTCATCATCTTTGCTTGATGTTCTTGTTTCTTGATGTTCTTTTGGTTTGCTGCTGTCTTTGGCTTGATTGCCATCATCTTTGCTTGACTCTGGATGTTCATTTGGTTAGCTGCTGCCTTCAGTTGGTTAAGGTGGTGATGATGTTGACACCCATCTGCCATTTCTACTACTACTGTGCAAAGTCATTTCAATTACATTACCACCACTGGGACTCATTTTGTGAATCCTTTGTACCTTCTGCATAGCTTCTGAGTGCCTATTTGCACTTTTATATTATCATTTTCTTTTTTCCCAAAGTTTGGATCAGGTTTCAGGGCTGACAGGTTGGATCACAAATGTTTATTGAATACATATGAATAATCAGATTTTAAGTTGCTTAAAGTTGTGATCTGGTACACCTTTGTCACTGCAAATCCTGACTGAACCAGTCATGGCCTAACCTTATGCAATTATTGGTGGTAGGTGTATAGTCTTATTAGGCATCATAATTTTAACGGTTGTTTGACCCATCAGTTTTATTTGATTGATTTGCTGCTAGAATGCAGCTTATATTCATTATTTTTATTATTGATAACCCAGGTTTTTTTTTGAAAGAATGGACATTGCAGACCTGTGTCAAGGTCCATTGTAACTGGTATATCAATAATCATAATTCTGTGTTTAAATCCGGACTGATTGTCTTTTATATGATTTATACAAGCAACTTGTTTACTGTTCTAATGATTGCCTTTGTTATTTTTTCCATTCTCATATTTGGAATGGGTTTTTCCATTCTCATATCGGCTATTTGTCTCTTCATGTTCAGATAAGCAGCTCTTGTATTCCCAACTCGCTTGCAAAATGTATACACAGTATAATGGTACATTCTGTATGTGTGTGCATGTGTTCATCTCATCTATAACAATGCTTTATACTTGTTACTGAATTATCTAATCTGGCTGGGTGTTTGACTGACCAGTGTTTTGCTCGAATTTTTGCATATCATAATTAATTTTTTTTAATGGTTTTGCCTGACTATCTATTGATTCTGCTAATATTGCTTGGGATAAAATTGAAACCAAGTCTAAATCTATTATCATTAGTAGTTTAAGTCTTAAGTTGTGATCGTTTATCCCGCAAATAAAATGATCATGAAATACGTCATTCAGGAAATGTTTGAAATTGCAGTTTAATGCCAATGTCTGGATTCACATTGTGAACCCTCTGTCTTTTCCCCCCTACTCTTGGATGCAGAGATATTACTTCAATCTCTGCATTATTGTGAAAGGTTATGAGGGAAAATAATCTGTGAGAATCGCTAGCATTTTGTCAAAATCTAAGTCAAACAGCTTTTCTGATGTAGATTGTGATTTCAAGATCTTGTATGTCTGAGGCTCTGTTATCATCATTAATGTGGCCAATTTTACTTCAGGTTTCTTGATCTGATTAGCCTGTAGGTAAAAAATTAATCACTCTTTATAGCTTGACCAGCCCTCAGGGTAGACTGGATCAAAAACTTCAATGGCAATCATAGTCATTTTGTATTTTTCCCTTCTATCTCATGAGAGAAACAATACAAATATTATTTACATTTTAATTTTTTGCGAGTTATCACTCGTAATGTTAATTTGACAGCTACAGTTTGTAACGATAATCAGGGCTAACAATCTTGAGCTTCTGTCACTTTATTATGAGTAAGACACTTATGATCGGTTTAAGGCTTCAATAGACATGCCTATAATGTTCGTGGTCAATTTGAATTTGCCGAATCTGTTTTTTTATTTGGACAGAATAGTGATTTAACTTTATCACCATTTTGAAAATACGACGAGCCTATTTACTTTGCACTCGTGTATTTTACTTTAAAAAAAATTCCAGCCATTAGGAAAAAAAATTCTTTGGATAAAGCTGTTGGCTTAAATTTTTTCCAGCCATGGGGAAAAATTATTTGTCCAACTGTGCCAATTTTGTTCACTTTATTACTGTATTGTAAATATGACAAATGTCTTTAATTGCTAACCATTGACTGTGTTTTATCTGTTTACACATTGTAGTGGCAACGAATGCTCAATCAGATAAGGAAGGAATCTCTGGATTAGTCTACTTCTGAAAGCAAGATGAGATATGATACAAACTTTAAATAAAAAATTGTAATAATATGCAAAAAACAATAAATTTGCAATGCTATATCAACACATTATTCCATCAATAGTTATGGGTAAATCACCCACAGAGATACTTATGGATACAAAATTGCAAAGTAAATTGTTCACACTTGTTACAGGAAAAAATTTGCAAGTATTTTTAAAATGTTGGAGATCAAGCCTGACTTCCGAGATAATCTCCGAAAATTATGGATTGATGGAAAAGTCAAAAATATTTTCAGACCAGATTGTTGAGATTCAAACAGCTTTGGGAATTTGTTTTTCCATCATATTAATTACATCAGGAATAGATGTCAAACCAAATGAAAATAATGAAACGTCAGATTTCATGCTACCAGATGAAAGTTGGACTGGCAGACAGAAGTAACAAACTGTCAAAGGTCAGTAGTTAATTTCTGAAACAGGCTGATAATTGAAATTGCAGAAAAGAAATTACATTCTCCCATTAAACTGCCAGAAAATGAAAGCCATGTAAAATTTAAAAGATTATTTATGGGACTGAAGAAAGATGTAGTTTTCCGATGTGAGAAGGGATAGTGTTGTGGTTAGATTAATAATAAAAAAAAAAAAACATTGTGTGTGCTTTTTTAAATATATATATGTTAAGTTTTATATAAAGAGGAAAAAAGAATACTTATTTTATTTAAATAAATTACAATTATTATATGTAATATTTTAATTATAAATATATTTTATATATCTGAAGTCTATATGTAATACAGGGGATTTGAACACAGAATTTCAAGATCTCTTCAGCCATCCACTCTATCTCTATTACATGTTATAGACTTTTCTAAAGTGGGGAAAAAAACAGTTACCTCCAAGTTACTTATCATCTAGTAAATAGTTTTAAAAATATATAATTTAAGCCTTCTGGAATAATGTGGGAAAAGTAATAATTATGTAACATAATGATTTCTTGGATGATAATCTAAAAATAGAAACTTTAAAGATTTCTGTGCTTAATTTCAAGAATTATAAATAATAATGAAATTTATCCATACAGCAGAGGCTAATTTCAAAAATTAGAAACAATCCAGGAACACAAGAACTTGGACAAGCCTCAATTTCCAGCTATGGACTGAAGGTAAAATAAGGGACTTATTGCAGGCCGCCTTGGTCTAAATTATAATTTAAAGTAAGCCTTCGACAAAACTATTAATGTAAGTAATTTTGTGCTAAATTGTAAACCAAAATATATATTTACTTTGTATTTTCTGCTAATAATAAAGTTAAAGACTTTTAAATTATTTTACTCTAGTGGTCTCTTTATTTAGTTAACTATATTTGTTCATATTCTCATTCAAGCCTATGACAGAAATAATTTGAGAGTTCAAATTCAGAACAGACAGTAAAGACAATGAGAAAATATAATTTATCCAAACTTCAAACACTTTTAGCAAACTTTATTTGTACATACACCTACGTTTCGACTGACCTGCAGTCTTCTTCAGAGCTATGATATAATGAACAAAAAAAAAAAAACATAAAATATATATATTAAAAACCTGAAATAAATAATCAAACCCAAATAAAACAATTAATATAAAATAAAATGTACTACATAAATGAAAAATAAATATAAATTATACATGTGTATTCTTAACTTTATACATATATACATTCAAGGACAACTATTAATCTAAATATTATCTATTTTATTATTATTAACAATCTACTAATTATCTGTATTCTTCATAAACTTAAAGTTTATGAAGAATACAGATAATTAGTAGATTGTTAATAATAATAAAATAGATAATATTTAGATTAATAGTTGTCTTTATGAAGAATACAGATAATTAGTAGATTGTTAATAATAATAAAATAGATAATATTTAGATTAATAGTTGTCTTTGAATGTATATATGTATAAAGTTAAGAATACACATGTATAATTTATATTTATTTTTCATTTATGTAGTACATTTTATTTTATATTAATTGTTTTATTTGGGTTTGATTATTTATTTCAGGTTTTTAATATATATATTTTATGTTGTTTTTTTTTTTTTGTTCATTATATCATAGCTCTGAAGAAGACTGCAGGTCAGTCGAAACATAGGTTATGTACAAATAAAGTTTGCTAAAAGTGTTTGAAGTTTGGATAAATTATATTTATATGATATTACGGCAAACATAAAGAAAAGTGTGATTTTGACAATGAGAAACATAATAATTTGTATGATAGACATAATAAATGCTTACCTCCCTTAATTGAAAAGAAAAAAGATCTAGTGTATATATATAACATACAGTAACAGCTAAGAAAAAAAAGTTGTAAAATCAATAGATGAGTTTTTAGTAATGTTTTTTCAATGATTATAATTCTATTAAAGAAAAACATTAATGCAATAAGAATCATAGAATTTAATTTCATATGCAAGTAAAGTTCTATTGAAAATTTCAATAAATTAGACATAAGATGTAATGGAAAAGATGAAAGAGATATTGTCTATTTTTGTTTTTTATTTATGTAGATGGGGTGCTAAATGAATATTATTTTGATAAAGAGAGAGAATATTACGGGAGAAAGATTTCATTATATCAGATTTGTTGATATTACAGCAATGCTTGTGGAAAATGAAGATGTTAACTAAAATAGGTGCAAAGAATATTCTTTGAATAGAAAGTTATAATGATTTTAATATTTCAAATTTAACATTTGGTAGTTGAATAAATAATGATAGATGAATCATTGAAGTTAAATTTAGAAAGTCTTCTTAAATATTTAGTTTAGAATGTAGCAGAGATGTTCATAATTAGAAGAAAAGAAATCAAAGTTAGTGATTCTAGAAATGGAGATTTGAAAGAGAATGGGAAAGATAATTGAAAATATATTGTTAGAATTGTAAGAGTATTGGAAAAAGTATATAAAAATGATTTATTAATAGATAATATTAATTATGAAAAAAAAAAGAAACATAAGAAATAAATCAATAATTTAAAGAAGAGGGGCATAATGAATGATATTATGTTATCATTATTCATATATGAGTACAAAATTGATCAAGATGACTTATAAAAAAAAAAAAAATTGGAGTATACATTGTTTTGATAAAATTTTAATTTAAAACAGAAAAATTAACTTCTAAATGGTAATATTCAAAACTTTTAACTTGTTTTTAAAAAAAAAAGTGAAATTATTGACATGAAAACAAAAAACAATGTTGTAACTTTAAAATAGAAAATTGAGAATCACAAAAAAGGTTAAACAATTTGTCATACAATTTGCCAAATTAAAAGAAATACATTTTCTTCTGCTTAACAGAAGCCATTAATATCAATTTATACCAGTTGCCAAAAACCTGATATTTTATTTTATTTGTAGGCATCTTTAACGATTTGATGAAGACTAAAATGGTTATGTGCAAAATAAAATTATTATTGACTTCTGATTTCAATATGACTTAGATGAGTATTATTAATCACTGATCAATGATTATTGATTTGTTAGTATTGGGATGAATAAATTTATTAATTGCAGATGCATAGTTGTCTTAATATTTATAATGAACCAATTTTGTCTTAACAAAAATTACATAAAGAATATACTTTGCTACTTTTAATGCTTTTAGAGTTCGGTTATTACTAATTTTCGTCTTTCTGAGCCAACATAATATCTGGTAAAATGAAAATACACACAGAAAAGATAATTTTTAAATAATATTTAGTTTTATTACTGCCTGGCATGCTTTCAGTATATTTCTCCTATATCATATTCATGACCTATAGTGGAGTGATTAATGATTTTTTATATCAATTATTTTTACATATATTTTTTAATTTATATGCAATCTTTGGAATATAAGTTAGGCTTATCCAGTTTTTAGGTCCCACTTGTTGGTTGGGGGAGGATTTATCCCATATTTCGGAGATCATTTGTATATCGTTCACTGTTGTTCATTTTATCGTATACAAACTTGCATAGTGTTTATGATTTCTGTGTAAAAAACTTCAATTCTGCATATTTATGTGATATTGCAGTTACTAATTTAGATTGGATTGCTGTTCTTATATTTAGGGGCTTAATCCTATTATAGTTTAGCATATTACCTTGTAAGTCCAAAAATTTAACAAAATTAAAAGCACGAAAATAGATGCTAATAACAAAATTGTGTCATTCAATGTAAAAGTGTTATATGGCTCAGTGCTCAGAACAGAATCAATCAAGAGATTAATGAATTGCTAAGTTACAGAAGCTATGACTATCACAAAAGGGAATTCATAATAAAGGTTTTGAAATGGATTGACAAAGACCTCAGCAGCAGCAAATAGAAAATATAAAATGAATAATGGTTGTCCAATGGGGCTCTCCATCAACAGTGTCAGTAGTCTATTCCTAGTAAAAATCAAAAAAATGTATTATACTTAATCACAGATATTTAAACTCGAGTTTAATATACACAAGATATGTAGATGACACATATGTACTACAGACACCCAGATTGATGAAATACAACAGGAATTGGAGTGAGTATCGACACTGTCATGAACCTTGGAGAAAGAAGACAATAATAGAGAAAAAAAGTTTTGAATTTATATATAGACTACAGAATGATAATTAAGCCCCTAAATATAAGAGGAGCAATTCACTCTAGATCAATAATACCAAATCATATAAATATGCAGGGTTGAAAGGTTTCTTCCACAGAAATCATACACAAATGACCTCCAAATTATGGGTTATAATCACGATAAAATAATAAATACCATAGAGATTCTCTAAAAAAAAAAAAAGAAATCCTTACCCCAACCAACAAGTGGAACCTAAAAACTGGATAAGATTATCTTATATTCCAAAGATTGCACATAAATTAAAAAATATATTTAAAAATAATTGATATAAAGAACCATTTAATCACATCACTATATGCCATGAATATGATATAGTAAAAATATATTGAAAACATGCTATGCAGTAGTAAAGCTAAATATTATTAAAAAAACTATCTTTTCTGTGGATATTTTCATTTGACCAGATATTGTTCTTAGGGTTATTTATAAATTGCTGATTCCTAATTTGTTTTATTCAGGTTACACTAATTCAAAATTTGGAAATTTATGGGATTGAATTAAATACATTTGCTAAAGAACTTCAAATAGGAGTAGCTGCAAGCACTTCTATTTCCCCATGTCCTGGAAAAGGGAATTTCTGTCAAGTCATGGTACAAGGAAACCAAGTTAAGTACATTGGAGAATTATTACTAGGTATAGTGTAATAATTTATTTTTCTTTTTACTGTTTTAGTATATATATTTTACATATATTTACCAAAGTGACAAAAATTCATTTAGAGCTACATATATGAGATTGGCTAATTTTACTAATCACACTCATAAAATTATTTATTTAAATAGAGAGCTATTAATATTTTTTTATATTCAAAGTTAGTCATTATAAATTTAATAAAGAAATTAGCACTAGTGTTTCATGAATAAGACATTGATGGCACTTTAGGAAACTTGAATGACTAAATTATATTTGATGTATCATTTATTTATTGCTTGTACACATGTTATATGATTATCTTATAATTCTAATAAGTTTAAATTATATTCTCTTAATCACTTTTTTTCCAAATAAAGCAGCTAAATTTTGTAATATAATATCTAGTTCTTTCTTTTTTTTATTTTTATGAATGTTAAAATGGTTATTTTTTATCAATTTTTGGAAAAACTTGCAACTTAATTCAAAATATTTTTTTTAATTATAAATTTGCAATATAATGTGAAAAATAAATTCATATTATCTTAAAATATATATGTTGGCACACTGTTTGTAAGAAAGCTTCATTTCTGAATGCATTGCCATTGTTCATATTAAAATCAATATCATAATTTTTCCACAAGATCTTTCTGCTACTTGATTGCCTTGTAATCAATAATAAATTGTTTTCCTACTAGGATGCAGCTGATATTTATTTTTCTTATTAATGATAGCCCATGTATTTTTTGATACAACGGATACTGCAGACCCAATGTCCAGTCCATTGTTATCATTAATAAGAATTCTGTGTTTAAAAGCAGAGTCAATGCCTCTTACATTCTTTATACAAGCATTTTATTTCTTAGGTTTTAAGTTGCCTTTCTGTCTTTTTGGAATGGAGTCTTCCATTTTACCATTAGCAGCTTGTTTTTGTTTTTTTCATAAAACAAGCAGCTTTGTGTGACCGACATGCTTGCAATATGTACACACTGTATACAGGTGCAAACATTCGATGCATGCATATATTGGTTGATCGCATCTATAACATTTTTTATTATCAGTTGGGTTTTGTTTGACCCAGTTTTCTGCTTGATGGTTTGAATGCTATATAGTCCATTGTTTGACTAGCTGCTGATTCCATTAGTCACTTGAGAGATAGCAGAATCAAATGTTATTGTCAAAATCCACTAGAAGCTTGACCCTAATATTATGGTCTCTCATGCCCACAAATAAAATGATTTCAAAAAGCTTCCAGGAGGAAGTCTTTGAAATTGCATTTTAAAGATAGTTTTTTTAATTCTAATAGCAAAGTCTAGCTTTTTCCCCTTCTCTTTGGGTAAGGAGATTGAAATGATATCTCTGCATTATCAATAGGGGTATTTGGGAAGAGAAAGTTATTCAGAAGAGATAAGGCTTTGTCAAAATCAAGACCAACTAGAAGCTGAGTGGTGTCTTGTGTTTAAAGAATCTTGTAAGTCTGAAGTCCAATGACTGAGACAAGAATGGCTAATTTTAACTCTAGCTTTTTGATTTGATTAGCCTTTATATAGAAGATAACTCAAATCTTGTAGTTTGGCTAATTTTATTGATAGGCCACATTGAATTTTTTAATGGAGCCAATTTTAAACATGATATTTTATTCCTTCTTTGCCATGAGAGAAAAATAATTCTATTTCGAATGATATGTGAATAACCACTCCAGTTGATTTCCTTTATTTGATAACTACTATTTGTTAGCTGTCAATTATTTAATTAAAGACAAAATCTAACAACCTACTGGGGAGGGGGAGAGCAGTAAGCTTCTACCTTTATTTTTAACTCACAGTTACTTTTTAAAATGTTATATTGATCTGCTATTAACGTTAGCATCAATTTTTTGATTAATGACAAAATCTAACAATTCAGCGCAAGGGCAAGACTTTGTCATTTTAAACCTTTTTTCCAGCCATGTGGAATTTTTTTTTTTTTGTCAACTGCACCAAATCTATTGTGTTTAGTCTGGATTATATATATATAAACACATTTTATACTATATTAATGATTTTGAAAACAAATATACATTTGTGTATAGACAATTGATTTAAAAAGTGGACATATGCTCTATTATAAAGGCGCAAATATTGGAAATACAAGTGGAGTAGGATTCATTATAAATAAAAAGTGGAAGAACAATATTGTGGAGATTGATGGTGTATCAGACAGAGTGGCAAGATTAGTTATACAACTTAATAGCAGATATCAAATGCAGATAATTCAGGTTTATGCCCCAACAAGTTCTCACAGTGATGAAGTAGTAGAAGATTTTTATATGGATGTACAAAAGGCTTTTGATCAGAGTAAACAACATTTTAAAATTGTTATGGGAGATTTTAATGCTAGAATTGGTAAACAAATGAAAGATGAAAGTGTTGTAGGTAATTTTGGTTATGGTAATAGAAATGAGAGAGGACATAGACTTGTGGAGTTTGCAGAAAAAGAAAAACTTTATATTATGAATTTTTTTTTGAGAAAAATGTTAGAAGGAAATGGACATGGAAGCATCCAAATGAAGGTACAGCAGAATTGGATTATATTTTGACTAACAGGAAATACATATTTCAAGATTGTAATGTTCTTAATAAATTTAACACAGGAAGTGATCATCGATTAGTAAGGGGTAAGATACATGTTAATGTAAAACTAGAGAGACAAAAATTATTAAGAAAAACTATATTTACAGTTGATATTCCTAATCTTCAGAAACATTCTAATGAATTTAAATTAGAACTTACAAATCGGTTTCAAGTATTAGTAGATTTTGAACATGATTCAGATTTGAATGAAATTAATATGAAAATAACTGATACACTTTTAAAAACTGCAACAAAGATAGCTGGTAGAAAAAAGCAGCAATTGACTAATAAAATTTCTACTGAGACTAGAGAACTTATGAAGAAAAGAAGGAATATGAAGATATGCAAGAATGATGCATTAAAAAGAATTGAATATCTCGAATTTTGTAAAATATGCGGAAAAGAGTTGAAAATGATATAAGAAAGTATAACTGTGAACTAGCAAGAAAAGCTGTAGAAGAAAATAAAAGTCTTAAGAATGTAAAACAACATTTTGGTATTGGTAGGAAATTTATATCTGCAATAAGGAAAAAAGATGGAATTATTACTAAAACGAGGGATGACATTATGAAATTGGTAGAAGATTTTTATCAAGAATTATATAGTAATAAAGAACAAGTACCTCCTATATCTATTACATCTTCCGAATTGCCCAGAATTTTAAATGAAGAAGTGAGAAATGCAATTAAATGTATGAAAAAAGGAAAGGCTCCAGGTAATGATGGAATTATAATTGATATATTAAAAGAAGCAGGTGAAGAAACAGAAAAAATATTAGCAAAGTTATATACCAAATGTCTAAATGATAAAGATGTACCGGATGATTGGAAGAATGCAGTAATAATATTAATATTTAAAAAAGGCGATAAAGAAGATATTAGAAATTACAGACCTATCAGCCTTTTATCAGTTTTATATAAAATTTTTACCAAGATAATTACAACTCGTCTACAGAGAACCTTGGATTTTCACCAACCAAGAGAACAAGCTGGATTTAAAAGTGGTTTTAGTACAGTAGATCATATTCAAGTATTGAGAGAAGTTATAGAAAGGACAAATGAATATGAGTTGTCATTATGTTTTGGATTTGTAGATTATGAAAAGGCATTTGATTCTATAAACATTTCTTCAGTGATTAAAGCATTGGATCATCAAGGTATAGATCCAGGATATTGTCATATTTTAAAGAATATTTATAAAAATGCAACAGCAACAATTAGATTACATAATGATACTGGGAAAGTCAACATTGAGAAAGGTGTAAGACAAGGTGACTCCATATCTCCAAAACTTTTTACAGCAGTGCTGCAGGAAGTATTTTGTGGATTAAAATGGGAAACTAAAGGAGTGAAAGTAAATGGAGATTATTTAAGTCATTTAGATTTCGCAGATGATGTAGTTGTTTTTGCAAATAATGCTTCCGAGCTGCAGGAAATGTTGCAGGAGTTATCAGATGAAAGTAGGACTAAAGATAAATGTTAAAAAGACTAAAGTAATGTTTAATCGATTTGCTCCAAATATGAAAATAAAGATTGATTATGATGAATTAGAAGAAGTTAAGAGTTACAAATACCTTGGTCAGATTATTAATACAGATGGAAACATAATAGAGGAAATTAATCATAGAATTAAACTTGGTTGGAGTGCTTTTGGTAGAAATAACTTGATATTAAAAGGAAATATGCCTATGTGTTTGAAAAGAAAGGTTTTTAACAAATGTGTTTTACCAGTTCTTACTTATGGATCTGAGACTTGGACACTTAATAGAAGATCAATACAGAGACTTCAGACCACTCAAAGAAGTATGGAGAGATGTATGTTGGGAGTAACAAGAAGAGATCGAAAACGCAATGTATGGGTAAGAGAACAAGCAGGTGTTACTGACCTCATTGAAAAAATTAAAAGATTGAAGTGGAGTTGGGCTGGACATATTGCTAGAAGAGATGATAATAGATGGACAATTGAAATTTTAAACTGGATTCCAAGAGATTGTAAAAGACCCAGAAGGAGACCACATGTAAGATGGATGAATGAAATAAGAAAATGTGTAGGGGTGATGTGGAGAAGAGAAGCTAAAGATCGGAGAAGATGGATTAAACTTGGAGAGACCTTCATCCTGCAGTGGATTGATAATGGTTGATAATAATAATAATAATAATAATTTACACTTAATTTACAATAGCTACACTCTGCCTGCCATTGGTGAGGTATAGCTCCTAGTTCTAGGATGAACTATGAAAGAAGGGACTGTACATGCCCTTATATATTTTCTACCACACTTCTAGCTGTATTTGATAGCTTGTCTTGAATTGGTGTTTGGTTCTAGCAACTTCCAGCCATGAACATGGATTTGCCTCATTGCATCCATCATTTAGCTTAATCTCTATTGTTTGAAGGTGTATATTGCTATTCATCTCTGTGACAGTAATTCTCTGACCCTATCTTCAAAAGATTGACTATTTATTGCCAGATCTCCATCCTTAATGGAAACATTCGAACATTATTGCTTATTGGCCTGTTCTTGCCATTATCTGTTCATTATTTATCTGTACATGCATAGGTTGTTAGCAATGAATGCTCAACTGAGGCAAGATGGAATCTGAACTAATCCATTATTTAAAGGCAAGGAGAAACATGACAATATGTAAAATAACCTTTTCAAAAAATAAATTAATATATAACTTGTTTGTGTGTATGTATTTATCTATATATATAATAACTGGATAGTGAAATTTCTCATATTATGAATTGGGCAAAATTTGATTCTCTTTTCTTTTTTTCTTTTTTTTTTTGTGAATTAGATATCAGTGAATAGCATGATAAAAGGCGATTTTGCGTATACATTTTTATTTTCTTCATTGCTACTGAAGTATGTAATTATATAAATATGAAATTTGATATAGCAATAGTAAAATAATATACATTCTCAAAAGAAAATGATATATTAAAGGATTAATATTATAAAGCAAAAACACAATTATAATTATTATTTTTAAATCTTTATATTCATGCAGTGTTTATATAAGTTCAACTTATAAATTTTGATAGAAATTATTAGGATTTCATGAAATTGCATAATATTGTGTTGATAGTATTGGCATTTTTGGAGTATGCAACTTTCTTCTCAAATGCATCTCGTACAGTTTGTCTATTTCCAACAGAAATCTTACAAACCATTATTATGTTGGTTTTATAATTGATTGCTTTGGAAGTTCTTTCAGGCCATCCATCAATTACTCTGCCTTTGCTATCTAATTATTTGTTTCTAATAGTATTAATTTTCTTTTCGCTTGACTATGTAATTATTTTGTATACATTAGTCTGTATGCATAATGAAGTGGTTTATTTTCTTCTCTTTGTATTATACAGCTGAGTGCACTTTCAGTGACAAATCTCATAAGCATAGCTCTTATGTTAGCTGTTGTTGTTGCTGCTGCTTTATTTGTACCAAGATCTAATTATGTATATTATGTAAATTAAGTCATTTAAATATTCCATTTAACAGTTGGATACTGTTTTTTCTTTGTTTATTACATTTCTGTGAATGGCAATAAACCAAGCCTCTTTAACTTTCCTTTTCTGATCATCTCTTTCTTTACACACAAAGTTGATTGACTATGGATCGAACCTATAACCATAATGTTTTTCATGGTCCCAAACAGACTTATTTTCAGGATTGTCTTTAACATGCCTTTATAAGTATTTATGCTGTGCTATTCTAATTGAAATATTAACCTTAGATTCCTTATAATATATGACATTATAAATAGGACTGTTGCAGAGAATCTCATACACTATCTACAATGTGCCCTCTATTCACAGCATATCTTTCATATTGTCAACTTTGAAAGTCAGCTCACAGATTTTTTTATTTTGTCTTTTTCAGAATAAGACTTGTGAGATCAGTGTATTCTTGGTTAAATTGTGTCAAAAATACCTTCATATTGTACTCGGCTTCAACTAATTAAATATTTCTCCATTTTATTAATTAATTTAACAATTGACTGGTATTATACATTATCATACTACCCTTTTCTGCTAATTTTTAATAGTAATGCATCTATTTCTTCCCACCCTTCATCAAGCATCAAAACTTCTATATCTCTTATTTCTCCTTAATGACTTATTTTCCTTTCCAACTGAATTTTGATTTATCAGCTTAAACTATTTTTTATCTGTTCTAGACCATATTTTACTTAAAAAATTATAAGGATATTCCAAATCTTTATACCAAAGAGCCTGTTATAAGACTCCGTAGTAGATAGTTTGATAGATCAATAAACAATATTATCCAGTATTCCAGTTTTAGCAATTCATAAATTAAATTTTTCAAGGCAGCAATACTTGCATCATCACATCTATGTTTTGCAAATGAGGCCATCTATTAATTAGAATTGCAGATTATTATGGAGATATATCTTTAATTATTTCTGCACTGAACTTTTTTACTAGTATCTGAATACGATATAAACTGTTCCAAAATCTAAATAGATAAACAATTCCTGTTCATTTTGTAGTTATAGAACTTCATATCCATTGCTGAATGTGAGTCCCTCCAAGTTTAATCCAATTCCTCAAGTCCATAGCTTTTCTCTATTATTACAGTAAAATTCCTTATCCATTTAGATTACATGATTTTTTCTAGGTTGTTTTTTTTAGAATTTCTTAGGATCCAATTTAAGTATTAAATATTTTCTGTATTCAAATTTTCCAAATGGTAAATTTTGGAAATAAATTAAACTATTCTCTTTGATCTATTTATTGTCACTTCCACTTTCTTAGATTTTCTATCAGTATCATTGTTTTATATCTTTTCCTATAGATCAGAGAATATTAGCCTAGTTGTCAGTAATTTTTTTCTGCCTTTTGTCTCTTAAATAGATGATTATCTCTCGATACTCTAATGACAATATCCTTTATTATCTTAATATGGGATTTGGGAATTAATTTAGTAATAGCAGCCAACTAATAAGTGCATATTTGCTCATAATGACATTTAATGGTTTTTTTTTTTAAAAAAAAAAAAACAAATCTGTGTACCATTTAAAGTTGTAGCAATTTTTTCAAGGTCTGACATAAAATCACATTATTTTTTTACAAATGCCATTCTCCATCTGTGCTGAAATTAGATAATAATTTTCCAAAAATTTTCTCATGATTTCAAAAATTCTAAAATTTTAATATTTTTGATATATATGAAATATGTGGCAATATATAATAATAATAA